>JANAVB010007200.1:2138969-2835889 GCA_029216955.1 Iris pallida | reverse complement strand
CCCCCCCCCCCCCCCCCCCCCCCCCCACCCAATCCCTCATTGGAATAATGCAGTGGTCAAAGGCTGCAACCTTCAAACCTCCCTCCTCTGCAAGCCAAGCCAAGCCACGTAGTCAAAGGCTACAGCCCAAAGCTCTCGCTCCCAAATCCCAAGGTCAAAGCCACAAGCCATGTGGCAGTAGAGGGGGCATACACGTCGGAGAAGAGCGTCCTTCCGATGGACGTTCTCCTCTTATATATATTTTTTCGGTTTAACGGTTTAAACTATGATTAACGAAGTTTTTTTTTATTTTTTAGATTAGGTAAAAAAATTCGTAAAAAAATTGATAAACAAAGATAATAACGGTTATATATATTTAACATCAATTAAAATTGTATACATTGTGTAAGAACCGTATATTTTCGAAAATATTTGGGAATACAATGCAGTGTGTACAAAAATTTTCAAACATTACGTCGGACACGGTCCAAAAAAATTTAGAGGACGTTTGGTACGCGATATTTTTTTATTCCCGAAAAAATTTAAGATGGGAATCTATTACCACGTTTGTTTGGCTTATAAAAAATTTATTCCGGAAATTAAAATACACGGGTAAATAGTTACCCACAAAACATGGGAATTCTATCCCTGGGATAATAGGTGGGTATTTTTTTTGCCCAGGAAAAAAGAAATTTGTCTAAATTTTTTTCCTTTTTTGATCAATTTTGATTAGTTTTGAACATTTTTCTTTTTTGGTCGTTTTATCGCTTTTTTGTCATTTTTGTCGTTTTACCAATTTTTTGTTTTTTTTTAAGCGATTTTGTCGCTTTTACCCATTTTTTTTTGCTTTTTGGTCACTTTTGATTTTTTTTTTTGTCGTTTTATCCTTTTGGTCTTTTTTTTTTGTCATTTTACCAATTTTTTGTCGTTTTTACCATTTTGTCACTTTTGATTATTTTTTGTTTTTTATCTTTTTTGTCATTTTTGTCGTTTTTACCAATTTTTGTCGTTTTTAAGCGATTTTTTGTCGTTTTTACCCATTTTTGTCTTTTTGTCACTTTTAGATTATTTGTTGTCGTTTGTATCGCTTTTTTGTCGTTTACCAATTTTTGTCGTTTTAAGCAATTTTTATCGTTTTTACCCAGTTTTGTTTTTTTGTCACTTTTTGATTATTTGTGTCGTTTACCCAATTTTGTCCTTTTTGTCAATTTTTGTCGTTTTAAGCGATTTTTTGTGTTTTTAGCTTTTTTTTCGTGTTTGTACCGATTTTTAATCTTTTTTATCGTTTTTGTCGCTTTTTTGGTCATTTTTACTGATTTTATGGTATTTTGTCGCTTTTACCAATTTTTGTCGTTTTGTCGTTTTCTAGTTATTTTTTGTCGTTTTAACCGATTTTTTCGTCGTTTTAACCGATTTTTTTTTGCCTTTGTTGTGTTTATCGATTATTTTTCGTTTTTGTCGCTTTTTGGCTTATTTTTTGTCGTTTTAACCAATTTTATTGTTTTTAACGTTTTTTGTCGTTTTAACCGTTTTTTAGTCATTTTTGTCGTTTTAACCGATTTTTTGCCATTTTGTCGTTTAATCGATTTGTGTCGTTTTAACCGATTTTTTTATTGTTTTTAACCGATTTTTTTTTCGTTTTAACGATTTTTTGTCATTTTTTGTCGTTTTAACCGAATTTTTGTTGTTTTTTGTCGTTTGCCGCATTTTTATTTTTTTGTCGTTTTTACCGATTTTATGTCGTTTTGTGTATTTGGTTATTTTTGTCGTTTTTACCTTTTTTTGTTATTTTTGTCGTTTATACATTTTTTTGTCGTTTTTTTTGGTCTTTTTGTCGTTTTAACCGATTTTGTTATTTTTCATCGTTTTTGTCGTTTTTCATCGTTTTTTGTTATTTTGTCATTTTTACCATTTTTTTTTCGTTTTTACGATTTTTTACGTTTTTACCGGTTTTTTTATATTTGTGCATTTTATTTCGATATTATATTTTTATTTTTTTCACGGGAATATTTATATGTCACCAAACATGGGAATGCAATTTTCCAAGGAATTTAATTCCTTGGAATTTGATTTCCGGGAATGTAGAATTTCCGGCTATATAGTATTCCGCATACCAAACGCCCCCTTAGGAATATAAATTTTCCCAAAAAAAAATGATATCCGATAATATATAATTCTCAGCTATAATATTCCGCATACGTATACCAATAATTATCTACATTAACAAGCCAAGATTTCCCTCTTCTTTTGAAACCTACATTTCCCTCTCTCCCCAATCAGAACACCCAAAGGGAACAAGAAGAAGGAAGCAAAGAAACATACAAATCAAACGTACACACACTACAAAAGAAGAAGAAGCATCATTATATCATGCTTGCTAATGATCCTCTTTCTTGAGGTCAGATGGTGGCAAGAAGCAGTCCATGGTGAGCCCCCGCAGGTTGAAGTCGGCCTCGTTGATCGACCACGTCTCCTCCATCTTCCTCTTGTGGTTGATAGACCCCTCGCCGTACCGGAAGAGCGTGGACGTTCGACTTCCCGGCGTGCGCGATGTTGATGCCGTTGATGTAGCGGTAGTCCTGGATGACCGACTCCATGCTCGTCTCCCAGAAGATGCTCTCGCCCCTCCGCCCGGCCTTCATGCGGAGGAGGTGGGAGTCCTCCAGCTGGATCAGGAGCCCCGTGCGCTGGCTGAAGTAGCCCAGATGGTGTGGTGGATGATGTCGAAGTTGGGGGCGCTCCGTGCCTTGAGCGTCGCCGGGCTCGCCTCCAGCTTCAGCTTGAAGCACTCCTCACCGCTGATCACCGTCTCCCCGATGCACACAGCGTCGGAGAACAGGCTGGCCGTCGACCTCGGGTCTAGCCCCTGCGTGCCCATATATACAACCATAGCTAGAGCTTCTTAGACAATATTTCTTTCAAATCAGTTGGATACGATGGGAAATGAATTTGTTCGTGCTATCGCTGATCAAAAAATTTATATGAAAAAAACGAAATAGAGCTTGAAGAAGGGAAGTAGCTCTCGCAACAGATATAGAGAGAGAGAGATTTATTCAATCACATAATTTGGACTCCTAGAATATGGTGTCCTAGTATCAAAAATTTGTCTAGTACGTGTCAGATATGAATATGGATACGACCTCTCTTAGAAGTATTCGTGTGTCCGTGCAACATAGATAGATAGTTTCTGCTATGTTGCCCACAATTTTGGTCCGCATTTTTAGCCCGTCGGGGGGGGGGGGGGGGGGGGGGGGGGGGGGTGCGCCAGATCGAATACGGGAGGACACATTGGCTCCTCCACTGGTCAAATATCATTTCCGTATAGCTTATGCCATTTATTCATTAATAATCAAGCTTACATTTGCTTTAATTTTCATTACTGATGAATTAGAAGAGAAGAAAGATATTTTGTTCGCAATTTGTAACCGTGAACGTGAACGTAGATTCACGTAACAGCCAGGCATTGGCCTCTCTGCTATCACCCGGACCTCACCTCCTTAAAACCCACTGGCAAATATATAGCAGTGTCCCAATTGATCCGGTGTACATGTTAGGCATCGACACAAAAAAGTGTACCTGGAGCGAGCGCCGCAAGGGCCTCGGCGGCCCCCTGGATGCGTGCGACTGTTCGGATGCCGACTGCCTCCATGCGACGTCGCCGTTGCTGCCGGCGCTCATCTTGCAGCCGGCCATGATGAGCTCGAAGTACCAGAGGTCGGGGTGCTTCTGCCACAGCACGAAGCCTCCGATCTCGCCCTGGCCCTTGGTCAGCACGCTCTGGTCGCCCATGTGGAACTCCGACGCGCTCATCCTCACCTTCCCCAGCGCGTAGAAGCTCTGCACCGACGTCAGTGCGGCCTGCCCGCCGGTCGCTGCGATGTACTGCGTCAGGATGTATTTGGCTGTGGATGCTTGCTGTCAGCACAGTAATTAACATTTTGTGAGCATGCATTGTGTAATTACTTGATGCAAAGAGGGTTGGCAAACATATATATGCTTTTCTTTCTTTTTGCTAAATTATTCTGGTATCCCAACTACTATGTCGGACATTTTTGGCATTTAACTTTTCGTTGTTCAATTTTGACACTCCACTGCTCGATTTTGGCATTCGAATTTTATAATTGCTCTTTTGAAGCACTCGATTAATTTGATATCGCAACTTCATGATATATAATTTCTCTTCTGTAGCGTCTATTTCGAAGCATATCTAAGCCACTTCAAAGATATTTTTTTTGAAGTGGTCCATGTCTCAAAATTGACTAAAGATATTTCAAAAAGATTAATTTAAAAAATTGAATGCCAAACAAGCATGTACCAAAAACGTCCAATTAAGACTATAATCTTATGTGTTTCTTTTTTTCGATTCATTTATCCAAAATGTGAATAAATTTTATACCGTATAAATTAGAGTTCCGTGTGTAACGTGGCAATGAAAAAGTCATTTGTGTTCATTATCATCACATTATGGAAACAAAGGGGAAATATATAGGACGTTGCTATTTGGCCTGTCTTTTGGGCGTGACCGTCATGACCCGTATCATGTGGCAGTCACTTCATGGTCCGAGTTTTAAAGGAATGGACCCTGTTGCTAGCAAGACGGCCAACGGACCGCTGCCATGTAGGCGCAGTCGAGTGGTGGACGCGCTTAACTGCGGGTAAAATATTATTTTTGAAATATATGTGGGTTCTTAATGCAGATCTTACAATGGAGGTATCCCGAGCGGATCGGGGCTGGAAGGCGCGGTCGAACGGCACGGGGCAGGGGATGAGGGGGCAGCCCACGACGTTGAGCAGGAGCTGCAGCTCGGCGTTCTTGCTGACGGTGGAGGGCTCGCTGGTGGCCTTGTCGAACGACTGCTTGCGGAGCCACTTGCGCATGTTCTGCCACTTGGCCTGCTGGTTGTTCTTGCCGCTGCCGCAGCCGGCGAGGCACTCGGCGAACATCTCCTCGGGGATGGGGACCTCGAAGACGGTGTCGAGGCCGTCCTCGTTCTCGACGTTGGGACAGAGCTTCCTCATAGGGGAGGGGGAGGGGTGCGGTGGTGGAGGGTGGCGGAGATGGGCTGCATGCGTACGTGCATGGGGGATCCTCCTTAGTTTTGATTGTGTCTGCCTAATTTTTTATGGTTTTTCCTTGCTTCATGGCTGCATGGACACGTAACTGGTTACTATATTTAGCAAGGATGGCCATTGTTCCAAGTAAGAGTGCTCAGGAGCATATGAACCACAAGCTCTATATACTCTTTTTTTTTTTTTTACATTGTTGCTTCATGCTAGCTATTTCACTCATGTGTTCCTTCCTTCCTATGAAACATTTGTACCGGATACGACACAATCATATTTGACACAGAAATATCAATGACTCGTGTTGAAGAAAGTTTTCATAAACAAAACAAAGATACAGGAGAGTTATCCGTGTTAAATTTGGTTTTGTAGTCTGAAATCTTGACATTATACTATGATATTTTTAAAAATCAACAAACAAATATATGTTTAAGTTTATGAATCCATTTATAAAAGGGTATTGTCTAGCGCGACGATAAAGTTTGCCGCCAGCAACTCAATTAATGTAGGTTTGAGTTAAGAAAACAATCTCTCATTATATATGAGAATAAAGTAGTGTAAATAAATTATGTGTATACAATGAGATTCCATCTTGTATAACATATGTCTTACATGACTTGAACAATGTTTCCTCTTGATTTTATATAACATATGTTTTTCTCAAAAAAAAAAAAAAATTATGTGTATGTAGGGAAGCCTTAGTGAATTTCTTCCCTTCCACAAAGAGAAAATTAATCTTTTTTGTTTGGTTTTGACAAATTTTTTGAAAGATATATGTTATAATTATCTTCTTCGGTTTTTTGAGAGATTTATGAAATCTTACCATTAGATAAATAAAAGGGGGAAATTAACAAGATAAAAATAAAACTCATAGCTACTACTAAGTATATTAGATGTTGCCAAATTTTGAATCAAGGAACTGCTAAATCGTGATCTAATAGCTAGGCCTAGTTTCGGACTAAATTTTTCAACATAAATTTTCATGTAAGATAATAGATTATAAGTAAATTGAATAAGATAAAAAGTTTGCGGAAATACAAAAGGACAAATGAGTCATCATTACCATTGGCGGCATATTTTTAGTAGATTGGAGAAATAATATTAAAAATGCGACCATGTCAATAATAATATTGATGACATTTATTTATTTTTTTCAAAGGTGACATTTATTCTTTTGATTAAAAAAGATCAAGTTGTATTTAGCGTATGCACTCCTGTCGCCATTAACTTTGGGGATATGGTGCATGGCTAGTTTGCTTGTTTTCATGCATTCGCGATTAAAAGCATGTTGGTTTGCATTTGCATGTATTGTGAGTTGGTCATTAGCACGGTTGTTTGCATTTGTATGCATGTGAGTTTGCATTTGCATTCCCATGTGTTTTGCATGCATTTGCACGCATGCAAGGCATGGCTAGATTGCTAAGCAAACACTTTGCTAAGAGCATCTCCAACCCTATTGTGAGTTTAAAAAAATGGTTGCCACATAGGAATGACAACCATTTTTTCTAAAGGTACTTCTCCAATGCAAATGTAAAATAAAGTGTGGAGTTGACATGGCAATGACATGGCAATGACATGGCAATGACAATGTGAAGTTGGTTGTCTAGATCTAGACAATGCACTTCACAATGTCTTTATGTCCACATCATCATTTGTGAATAAATTTTTTTATAAAATGAAGTAGAAGAGTAAAAGTTGTCTTGGAAGTTGTAAAAAATTACTTTGTATTGTCTTCTCAATACTTTGCATTGGAGATGACTTTTTAAACTCATTGTCATTTGTGAATATAATCTTGCCACCTATACAAGACATTGTCTTGTGTCCCATGCCACCTAAGATTCACAACACAAAACAAGACAATAGGGTTGGAGACGCTCTAAGTGTGTGTGCATACGTGGCTAAGCAAACAACTTGTTGTACTCAAGTCTTCAAATGTATTGACAATATTAGTGCATGCAATCATGCACTGGCGGATCTAGAATGAAATGGGGGCACAATCATAAGGGGTTCGTGTTGGGAACGAAGCGCGGAAACCGTTCCCCCAAACCAGAAAGCCCTGCGAGAGAATCGAACAAAAGCACACAAACCAAAAACGCCAAACACAATCGCAGACACAAAGATTTTTGACGTGGAAAACCCTTGCGGGAAAAACCACGGGACGATCGGAGTCCAACCCTGAAGAACCTCCACTAATGGAATAAAGAGAATACACCCTCTACAAGCTCCTTCCGATCCAACACGGATCACCACAACTCACTTGAAAGAAGAAAATTTTTGATTGCGGACTCCGAAGAACAAGAGATGCCGAAAAATTATTCGAAGCAATCTCTCCTTCACAATAGTCCTTAATCCTCTCTCTCTCTCTCAAAGATTGTAAAGCACTCTTTGTTTTGAGATGATTTTACAACTAGCATGCATCACCCTTTTATAAGCCCTTGGTAACCCATACATGGAAGGCCAATATATATGGAAACTTCCAATATAAATCAATCATATATTTAATGGAAATCCAATCATAATTAGCTTACCATAATTGGAAACCCAATAATATGGAAAGCTACTATATGAAGGGTCCAATCATAAATATATAATCAAAGTAAATATGGAAATCCAATCATATATTTCCTTACCATATATGTACCAAAATAAAATCCATGCACTCCCCAAGCTTCTCCGACACACGGATGGCGCTCGTCGCTCTCCGGGGTATTCTCCACATAGGTGGGAACCCCACCCACTCCAACAAATCTCCCCCTTCACAACTATGTGGAGGAGGTCGTCATCCCGACGATCTGCCTGCACTACTCAAACTTCTCCCTCGGAAGAACCTTCGTGAGTATGTCCGCTCCATTGTCATCAGTATGAACCTTCTCAAGCGCCGCATCCTTCTTCTCAACCACATCCCGCATCCAATGATACCGAGTCTCGATGTGCTTGGACCGACTATGAAATGTCTGGTTCTTCACAAGATGAATAGCACTTTGACTGTCGCAAAGCAAAGTATACTGCTCTTGCTTCAGTCCTATATCCTGCAGCAGCTTCTTCATCCACAGCAACTCCTTGCAAGCCTCCGTCGTCGCAATGTACTCTGCCTCTGTCGTCGATAAGGCAACACACTTCTGCAACCGCGACTGCCACGATACCGCTCCTCCAGCAAACGTCATCACATAGCCCGAAGTCGATCGCCTCGTGTCTACATCTCCAGCCATATCTGTCACGCCCCGATTCGGTGAATCGCTCGCTTTGCTTCGATTCACGCCGAATCGATCGTCCTCGCTAAGGCGTGATGCCGTACAAGTCTGGAGTTGCACTTGTACAAGGCTAGAACATGCACATTCATATCATTTGAAACATTTAAAATTAAGCCACAGTTGCGGAAACATTAGAACACAATATAGGAAGAAGAAATACTCATTTTATTCATAAGTGTAGTCAGAATACAACTTTTCTCGATAATATTTGAAATGCCATTTCGGCTACATTGATTCATGAAAAGAAGTACAACTGATAGGCTGCCATGAAATAATTTCCCGTTCCATACATCATGCCCCTTTAGTACTTTGAAATATAAGCAGCTATCTTTGAAATCTCCGCAATACTTTGTGCGTCTTTAGGGAAAACAACTTGAAAGGAAACAGCAGTTCAGAAAGCTTTAGTTCGGACGTGCGCCTGAGCCTTCTCCAGTACCTGTGGAGGAGGGGTCAGCACATTATAACAATGCGCTGGTGAGCCCCGTTGGCCCACTCAGCTAAACCAACATTTGATTAATGACAAGCATTTTAAAGATATGAATTTATTAGGGACAGGCAACATTCAGAGTAATTCACAATAAATGTAACATAGAATAAACCATGTTTACTTTACCATTTGGCCGAATCCAGCTTTCCTGCATAAGATACAGGATAATAATAATATACTTATCGCCCCTGCATAAAATAATCATTAGCATGCATCCTGACTACATGGCCACTGGCGTTGTTAAACCATATGGACATCTCTTTGCCTTATAGGACTTCAAGGTAATGCAATGACTCCAAAGTAGGTAGCTAGCCCCTAAGGATGCCTCACAATACCCGTGCTCCCATTAGCACGCCAATGCTTCCTCCTAGGCCGAATCGGTCCCGGCGCCCCAGTACCGATTCGAGGAAACACACCACCAAACCTTGTGCACAAGTTGTCCATGACCATGCGAATGCGTGATCGACTCGATAAGCAAACAGTGCATGGTAATTTTGAAAGTAAATAGACAACTTGTTCATTTCGCAGCATTTCATCATCATTCTAGGTATCAATTCAATCTCAATTCAATGTTCAGTGGACAAGCATAATCTCAATTGTTGTTAACAGTGTAATCGATTCATTTCAATGTTCAAGGGGCTAGCATCATTTCAATGTTCTATGGACTAGCATTCATTTCAATGTTCAATGTTCAATCTCTAGCTTCTTAGTGGTATTGACTTGTGGCATTTAGCAACTTGATATCGATCAACGGATGTTGCAAGACAATTATTTAGTTGGCATGAAGGAATAGCGAGAGGGACAATACCACCACAGAGATCCACACTCACCAAATTAGAGAATCGCCGAGAGAGAGAGGAACACTTGTACGCTTAGCCTTCCGTCACGCGTCAGTCTGCATTGGCACCAAAAGTTTGGTTAATAATCCATCTCGTTGTGTTCTCTTCTCTCAGAATTCTCAAGAATGAATGCTATGCAAATCGATGAAAACGGGCAAGAATCAAATCATCGAAAATCATTCAGAAAAGCATCCATCAAAACCAAGCAGCAAAACCAGCAGCAAAACATCCAGAGAAAACTCTTGGACGCATTTCAAGAGAAACCAATCCATTAGTTGGAAAGGTTCTTATGCACTTGTCCGTGATCGATTCGGTGCCGACGGTAAGTTTCCCCAATACTCGGTTCCGACCGAGTTAGCCAAGCCACAAGCCTTACATAGTGAACCGCTAGGAGCGGGACACTACATAATATACCACTAAGAAAAAGTTTCGTCCTCGAAACTTAAAGAAAAAGTCCTACCTCAAAAATATCAAACAGCGAAGGGTATTTCACCCGCATCTCTTTCTCTAGTTCCCATGTCGACTCCTCTACAGCATGGTTCCGCCACAGCACGTTGACCAGGGATACTGTCCGATTCCGCAAAACTTTCTCTTTCCTGTCCAAAATTTGGACAGGTTCTTCAGTGTAGGATAGGTCAGCGCTCAGCTGCAGCTGGTCGAAATTCACTACGTGACTTGGATCATGCACGTACTTCCGAAGTTGAGATACATGGAAGATATCGTGCACATCAGCCAAAGCCGGAGGTAGTGCAAGTCGATAAGCCACTGAGGCTACCTTCTCCAAAATCTCGAATGGTCCGACGAATCTCGGGCTTAGCTTTCCTTTCATCCCAAACCGCATCACACCTCGCATGGGTGTGACCTTCAAGAAGACATGATCGCCTGCTGTGAATTCCAAAGGTCGTCGATGAACATCCGCATAACTCTTTTGTCGACTTTGAGCAACTCTAAGTCTTTCTCGAATTAAGCGAATCCTCTCGACGGCCTGTTCCACAAGTTCTGGTCCAAGTACTTGCCGTTCACCTACCTCATCCCAGCATATCGGTGATCGACATTTCCGTCCATATAAGGCTTCGTACGGGGCCATTTGGATACTTGCCTGATAACTGTTGTTATAGGCAAATTCTGCTAATGCGAGATGTGTGTCCCAATTTGTCTTCGAATCGAGCACGCACAATCTTAACATATCTTCAAGAATCTGGTTCACTCTCTCTGTCTGACCATCAGTCTGCGGATGGTAAGCCGTACCGAAGTTTAACTTTGTGCCCATAGCCGAGTGCAGACTTATCCAAAATCGCGACAAGAATCTTCCGTCTCTATCTGATACTATAGAAGCTGGCACCCCATGTAATCGAACAATTTCATTTATGTAAATCTGAGCCAACCGTTCTACTCCCCATGTAACTTTTATTGGAATGAAATGTGCCGACTTGGTTAATCTATCCACGATAACCCAAATCGCATCATTTCCCTTCTGAGTTCTTGGCAAGCCGACTATAAAATCTATACAGATATTATCCCACTTCCACAGTGGAATAGCCAAATTTTGTAATTCTCCGCCTGGCCGTTGGTGTTCGGCCTTCACACGCTGACAATCCATGCATTGTGACACAAATAGCGCCACATCCTTCTTCATACCATGCCACCAAAAAGTTGAGCGTAGATCTTTATACATTTTCGTGCCTCCCGGATGCAAGGAATACTTTGCGAAATGAGCCTCGGTCAGTATTTCCTTCCTGATATCCTCGTCCTTAGGGACGCACAATCTTCCCTTGACACGAATAGTGTCATCTTCAACGGTAAAGTCTGACGCCTTTCCTGCTAGAATCAACTCGCGTATCTTCTGCAGAAACGGGTCATCCTTCTGAGCAATCTTAATCCTTCCCTGGAGACTCGGCTCAAGTTGTAACTGAGCCAACTGCACATTCTGTGGACGAATCCTGAACTCGATGCCCATCTCTTCAAGATCTCGTAGTACCTCTTTTGCCACTGTTAGGGACCCAACAAATTTCCGACTCAAGGCATCAGCTACCACATTCCCTTTACCCGGCGTGTAAGAGATTGTCAAGTCATAATCTTTGATCAATTCTAACCAACGCCGCTGCCTTAAATTCAATTCCTTTTGTGTGAATATGTATTTCAGGCTTTTGTGATCCGTGAAGATCTCGCAGGACACACCATAGAGATAGTGTCGCCACAATTTCAACGCGAACACAATTGCCGCCAGTTCCAAATCATGTGTCGGGTAATTCTTCTCATGCTGTTTGAGTTGTCTCGAAGCATAAGATATTGTCTTCCCACGTTGCATGAGAACACATCCCAATCCAAGTCCCGACGCGTCACTGTAGATCTGAAATCCCTCGGAGCCTTCCGGAAGTGCTAAAATTGGAGCTGTGACGAGCCGCTGCTTGAGTTCTTGGAAGCTACTCTCACAGTCGTCAGTCCACTTAAATACGACTCCCTTCTGAGTTAGGCGAGTCAAAGGCGACGCGATTCTCGAAAAGTCTTTCACAAATCTACGGTAGTACCCGGCTAAACCAAGGAAACTCCGTATTTCACTAGCTGATGCAGGCTGCTTCCAGTCCACAACTGCCTCAATCTTCTTTGGGTCAACGGCAACACCTTCTGCCGAAACAACATGTCCAAGGAACGACACGCTGTTCATCCAAAATTCGCACTTGCTTAGTTTTGCATAGAGCTGGTTGTCCCGCAGCGTCTGAAGTACTTCTCTCAAGTGCTCGACATGAGTCTCCCTATCCTTTGAGTAGATCAAGATGTCATCGATGAACACAACAACAAACTTGTCTAAGAACGGTCGAAACACTCTATTCATTAAATCCATGAAGGCTGCTGGAGCATTAGTCAAGCCGAATGGCATGACCAAAAACTCATAGTGTCCGTATCTCGTACGGAATGCTGACTTAGGAACATCTTCGGGTCTGATCTTCAACTGATGATATCCTGAACGAAGATCGATTTTTGAAAACACGGTCGCCCCTTGTAGCTGATCGAATAGATCATCTATCCTTGGCAAAGGATACTTGTTACGGATGGTTGCCTTATTCAGTTCTCTGTAATCGATGCATAGCCGCATCGTTCCATCCTTCTTCTTTACAAACAGCACTGGAGCTCCCCATGGAGATACACTTGGGCGAATATATCCCCGGTCTAATAATTCTTGTAGCTGCACCTTTAGTTCCTTCAATTCTGCCGGAGCCATCCTGTACGGCGCTTTAGATATCGGACGAGTATCCGGAAATGTATCAATTGTGAATTCAATTTCTCTATCCGGCGGCATCCCAGGTATCTTGTCCGGAAACACATCGGGGAACTCTGCCACAATCTCGGTCTGATTCGAATCTACACCCTTCATTTGAGTGTCAAAAACAGAAGCAAGAAACCCTTCACACCCTGAGTACAACATATGCCTTGCTGTAACTGCCGATATTACCATAGGTCCTTGGAACGCCGAGCCGCACGAGTAAGAGAACTCTGTTTCTCCGGTTAGGCGAAACACAACTCTCTTATCCGCACAGTCAATCGTTGCATGACAGGCGCTGAGCCAGTCCATTCCCAATATGATATCGTACTCTTTGATGTCGAGTACAATTGCGTCCAAAGATAAAGTTTTGCCTCCAATCTTGATGTAGCCGTCCCTGCAAATCAAAGTTGCAGGCATATCTACTCCCGAAGGAGTACTAACACACAAAGCTGTCTTTAATTGAGTCATACAAATTTTATTTTCCGTTGCAAAATCAGAAGAGATAAAGCAATGAGTAGCACCAGAATCAAAAAGTACTCTTGCAGGTATGCCTTTGTACAGCAACATACCTGTTATAACATTTTCTGCGGTCTGGGCCTCTGCCTGAGTCAAGGCATAAACCCTTGCTTGGCCACCTTGTTGATTCGGTGCATTTCCAGTTGGAGCTGGCAAGGCTGGTGGCGCCTGGCCACGATACTGGTTGTTGTGTTGGCCCCGGTTCTGATTGTTGTTATGCCCACGATAGTAATTATTGTTATTCCCCCGAGGAGGATACTGGTTCTCTCCTTTAGTTCTGCATTCAAATGCCTTGTGATTCATTCCCCCACATTTGTAACACCCGACGCGATAATCCTCGCGACGATGACCAATTCGATTGCACCTGTTGCAACGCAGTTCCTGATACGGTCCTTTGTTATTGCCCGTATTCGGACGCTTAGGCGCGTCATTTCTTCCTGCAGACCAAGGTCGTTTCTGATTGTTGAGTCCTTGGTTGCTCTGTGTTGTCCCACGACTACCCGGTTGATGAAATCTCTCCATCTCGAGAGCTGTCTCGTACGCCTCCCGGTAAGACGTACATTTTCGATTTAGCACATCCTTCTCTAGGCCCTCATTCAAGCCTTGCACAAATCTTCCTCGCTTGGCGTCGTCATTCGGTACCATGTACCCAGCGAATGCGACTCTCTTCAAAAACTCTGTCTCATAGTCACGCACTGACATACTGCCTTGTCGAAGTGCAATGAACTCATTCTCTTTTTGTTGTCGGACAGCGGGTGGAATGAATTGAGTAATAAGAGCCTGCTTGAAGGCCTCCCAAGACATCTTTATATCCTGACTATTTCCGCACAGTGCCTGTCTCTGCGAAATCCACCATTCCTGGGCTTTGAGGCGAAGTTGTACAGCGGCACACTCCACTCTCTTACTGCCCTGAATCTCTAACATTCGGAAATAGCCCTCCAGTGTGTTCAAGAAGCCCATCACCTCATCTGGCTCCTCTTTTCCATTAAAATCAGGCGGGTCGCAACTTTTAAATTCAGAGAACTTGAAGCTCGTCCTCTTCCGTGTCGGCGTCTCAGGTTTCTCTGCCGGCACCTCCACGGTCTCGGTTGCTGTGGCCTTTGCAGAAACATTAGAATCGGCCGACAGCTTGGTGACAATCTGAGTCAGACTATCAACTTGCTTTTGTTGAGCATCCAGCTGCTCCTGAAACTGATACTGAAGCTGCTCCTGAAGCGCGCGATGTTGAGCTTCGCTTTGCTTCCTCTGAGCCTCCATTTGCTTAATCAGTTTCTCAATCGGGTCTGACGATGAGTTCGTCTTTGAGCTATCACCCTTAGTCATTCTACAACAAAGAAATAATTCCATTAGCACTCATAAAATATTTATGGGCTTACTGTATGGAACATTATTTCATGCCAGCGCTATCGACACCATCAATCGAGAAAATTTGCATCAAGACTTCCTTTTTGAAATAATTATTTTTGAAATCCGAGGAAGTGAAACCGTGCTCTGATACCAACTTGTCACGCCCCGATTCGGTGAATCGCTCGCTTTGCTTCGATTCACGCCGAATCGATCGTCCTCGCTAAGGCGTGATGCCGTACAAGTCTGGAGTTGCACTTGTACAAGGCTAGAACATGCACATTCATATCATTTGAAACATTTAAAATTAAGCCACAGTTGCGGAAACATTAGAACACAATATAGGAAGAAGAAATACTCATTTTATTCATAAGTGTAGTCAGAATACAACTTTTCTCGATAATATTTGAAATGCCATTTCGGCTACATTGATTCATGAAAAGAAGTACAACTGATAGGCTGCCATGAAATAATTTCCCGTTCCATACATCATGCCCCTTTAGTACTTTGAAATATAAGCAGCTATCTTTGAAATCTCCGCAATACTTTGTGCGTCTTTAGGAAAAACAACTTGAAAGGAAACAGCAGTTCAGAAAGCTTTAGTTCGGACGTGCGCCTGAGCCTTCTCCAGTACCTGTGGAGGAGGGGTCAGCACATTATAACAATGCGCTGGTGAGCCCCGTTGGCCCACTCAGCTAAACCAACATTTGATTAATGACAAGCATTTTAAAGATATGAATTTATTAGGGACAGGCAACATTCAGAGTAATTCACAATAAATGTAACATAGAATAAACCATGTTTACTTTACCATTTGGCCGAATCCAGCTTTCCTGCATAAGATACAGGATAATAATAATATACTTACCGCCCCTGCATAAAATAATCATTAGCATGCATCCTGACTACATGGCCACTGGCGTTGTTAAACCATATGGACATCTCTTTGCCTTATAGGACTTCAAGGTAATGCAATGACTCCAAAGTAGGTAGCTAGCCCCTAAGGATGCCTCACAATACCCGTGCTCCCATTAGCACGCCAATGCTTCCTCCTAGGCCGAATCGGTCCCGGCGCCCCAGTACCGATTCGAGGAAACACACCACCAAACCTTGTGCACAAGTTGTCCATGACCATGCGAATGCGTGATCGACTCGATAAGCAAACAGTGCATGGTAATTTTGAAAGTAAATAGACAACTTGTTCATTTCGCAGCATTTCATCATCATTCTAGGTATCAATTCAATCTCAATTCAATGTTCAGTGGACAAGCATAATCTCAATTGTTGTTAACAGTGTAATCGATTCATTTCAATGTTCAAGGGGCTAGCATCATTTCAATGTTCTATGGACTAGCATTCATTTCAATGTTCAATGTTCAATCTCTAGCTTCTTAGTGGTATTGACTTGTGGCATTTAGCAACTTGATATCGATCAACGGATGTTGCAAGACAATTATTTAGTTGGCATGAAGGAATAGCGAGAGGGACAATACCACCACAGAGATCCACACTCACCAAATTAGAGAATCGCCGAGAGAGAGAGGAACACTCGTACGCTTAGCCTTCCGTCACGCGTCAGTCTGCATTGGCACCAAAAGTTTGGTTAATAATCCATCTCGTTGTGTTCTCTTCTCTTAGAATTCTCAAGAATGAATGCTATGCAAATCGATGAAAACGGGCAAGAATCAAATCATCAAAAATCATTCAGAAAAGCATCCATCAAAACCAAGCAGCAAAACCAGCAGCAAAACATCCAGAGAAAACTCTTGGACGCATTTCAAGAGAAACCAATCCATTAGTTGGAAAGGTTCTTATGCACTTGTCCGTGATCGATTCGGTGCCGACGGTAAGTTTCCCCAATACTCGGTTCCGACCGAGTTAGCCAAGCCACAAGCCTTACATAGTGAACCGCTAGGAGCGGGACACTACAATATCAGCGTCAGTATACCCAACCAGCTTCGGCTCGTCACCACCAAAAGAAAGTCTCCAATCGGCAGTGCCCTGAAGGTATCGTAGAATCCACTTGACCGCACTCCAATGTACCCTTCCAGGATTTGAAAGGTACCTGCTAACTGTGCCAACTGCATGAGCGATGTCTGGCCTCGTACACACCATAACATTCATAAGACTTCCCACAGCTGAGGCATATGGAACCCGCTCAATATCTTCCTTTTCGTCCTCGGTAGATGGATACTACTCCTCAGTGAGCTTAAAGTGAGCCGCAAGGGGGCAACTTACTTTCTTCGACCCGTCCATACCGAAACGCTGAAGTACCCGATAAATGTACTTCTTTTGGAACAAATGTAGCAGCTTGGACTCTCTCTCTCGGCTGATCTCCATCCCAAGAATAGTCTTTGCTGCGTCCAAATCCTTCATAGAGAAGGCTGCGCCCAATTGGCGCTTCAACTCCGCTATCCTAGTGGCATTCCGACCCACTAATAGCATATCATCTACATAGAGCAATAAAATAATAAAATCATCCTCGGCAAAATACCTCACAAATGCACAATGGTCCGACGTCGTCCGTGCATAACCATGCTCCCCTATAAATGACTCGAACTTCCTGTACCACTGCCTCAGAGCCTGCTTCAGACTATACAAGCTCTTTCTCAACTGGCAGACCAAATGTGACTTGCCCTTCTCACAGAATCACTCTGGCTGCTCCATGTACAACTCCTCCTCAAGATCACCGTGGAGGAATGCCGTCTTCACGTCCATCTGCTCGACCTCCAAGTCGAGACTGGCTGCTAATGCTAGCACCACCCGAATAGACGAATGCTTGACGACAGGCGAAAAGATCTCATCATAATCCCGCCTTTTTGCTGATCGTAGCCTTTGACTACCAGCCTCGCTTTGTATCGAGGGCGAGTAGCATCATCCGTCTGCTTCACTCTAAACACCCATCGATTCTTCAAAGCCTTCTTGCCCTTTGGCAACCGTACCAGCTCATAAGTGGAATTAGTGTGCAAGGAACTCATCTCCTCCTGCATGGCCTCCATCCACTCCTGCCTGTGTTCGTCTTCCATAGCCTCTGCAAAGCTTTCGGGCTCTCCCCCGTCAGTCAATAGCACATACTCATCCGGTGAGTATCTCGTAGATGGTCGACGATCTATGTCGCTCCTTCTCAGTGGAGCCACTGGTGCTGGCTGTATACCAACAACCTCCTCTTCTTCAGGAACTCCCTCTCTGGCATGCTCATCCTCCTGAGGGACACCCTGACCACCATCAGCAGACTGATGATCAAGGTTGGGAGCAACTTTATGTACTGGCTCCCTCATAATGGGATCCTCTGCGATGTCCTCTGGAAACTGCTCGAAGCGAAATGACTCTAATTCAGGCAATTCCTCAGCCTCAGAAGGCTCTCGAATTCCTGAGTGTTGGTCATGGTCTGATCCTCGACGAACACCACGTCCCTACTTCTGTAGAGCTTTCTTTCCACCGGGTCGTAGAGTCTATAGCCAAACTCATCCCGACCGTAGCCGACAAAGACACATCGCCTCGTCTTCGGCTCAAGTTTGGTCCTCTCGTCCTTCGGTACATGCACGAAGGCCTTACAGCCAAACACTCGCAGGTGATTGTATGACAGCTCTTTGCCGTACCATACTTTGTCAGGCACATCACCCTGCAAAGGAGCACTAAGAGACAAATTAATAACATAAGCGGCTGTGAGAAGAGCCTCACCCCAATAACTGCCCGGCAAGTTTGCTTCTGACAGCAAACACCGCACCCTCTCCATCAGTGTCCTGTTCATGCGCTCCGCTACACCATTGAGCTGAGGTGTCTTTGGTGGAGTCTTCTGGTGTCGTATCCCCTGCTCTCTGCAATAAGCATCAAAGGGACCGATGTATTCGCTGCCATTGTCGGACCGAACACACAATAACTTCTTGCCCGTCTCTCTTTCAACAGAGGCCTGAAACTCTTTGAAAGTAGGCAGCACCTGATCCTTGGTCTTTAAGGCATAGACCCAAACCTTCCTGGAACAGTCATCAATAAAAGTTACAAAGTAAGAAGCACCACCAATAGAATTTACCTTCATAGGACCGCAGACATCCGACTGAATCAACTCGAGCAACGCCGGCTTCCTTGAACTTGGGTGACTTTGGAAAGATACCATATTTTGCTTTCCAGCTAAGCAGTGCGTGCACTTCTCCAACTTTGTAGACTTGAGCCCTGGAATCACCTTCTTGTTCACCAAGTAGCTCATCCCCATCTCGCTGATATGGCCGAGCCGCCTGTGCCACAACTCGGTAGACGCATCACTGACTGCGTTCACCTCATGTGTCCCCTGTGCGCTCCCCTCAATATAGTAGAGACCAGACTTCTTGCTTCCTCTGGCAATCATCATCGAACCTCTGGAAAGCTTCTACTGACTATTTTCGAAGAGACTGAAGAATCCCTCATCATCCAACCTTCCAACCGACACAAGGTTGAAACAGATATCAGGGACATGACAAACATCTTTGAGAACAAGAACTACACCCGTCTTCGTACTCAAATGCACATCTCCAACGGCAACCATCTTTGACACATCTCCATTGCCCATCTTCAACACTCCACAGTCGCCTGTCGTATAAGTGGCAAATAGTGCCCTGTTGTGAGATACATGCGCTGAAGCCCCTGAGTCCACCAGCCAAGAATTGTCATCGCATGCGAGGTTTGTAATAACCTCATCACCTACGACGATCACATCGCCTCCATGTATCGAAACTGCCGCTGTAGTGTTCTCATCTTGCTTCCCCTTGTCGCCCTTCTTCTCTCTCTTCCAAGCGAAACAGTTTCGCTTGATGTGGCCCTTCTTGCCACAATAGTAACACTCCGAGTCCTCGTACCGACCCTTGGACTTTCCCCTGCTCTTGTCTCTGCCACCACCTGGACCCCTGCTTTTGCCCCTTCCGTGGCTCTCCGAAACTAGTGCCTCTGAGTGATGGGATGTGGATGAAGTGCCCTGAGAACGTCTTCGCATCTCTTCATTCAGTACCCCGCTCTTGGCAAACTCCAGACTGACCACGCCTTCTGGAGCAGAAGCGATCATAGATACTCGTACGGGCTCCCACGAGTCTGGCAATGTACATAGAAACCAAAGTCCTTGAACCTCGTCGTCGAACTTGACTCCCATCGAGGATAGCTAGTCCACCACGCCCTGGAACTCACTCAAGTGATCCGTAATGGATGCACCATCTTTGTACCGCAGACCCATCATCGTCCGGATCAGGAATAATTTGTTTACCCCGATCTTTTTCGCGTACAAAGATTCCAGCTTCTCCCACAACGTCTTCGTATGCTCAATATTGGCAACGTGGTTGTACACGTTCTCGTCAACGAACTGCCGCATGTACCCACACACCTGTATATGCTCGAAGTTCCAGTCCTCATCGGATTTGTCACTGGGCTTCTCGGATGCAAATACTGGAAGATGCAGCTTCTTGACGAACAGTAAATCCTTCATCTTGCTCCGCCAATAATGGTAGTTGGTACCGTTCAGGTTCACCATGCGCACCGGCTTCGCATCCATCTCTGCTTCTTGGTTTGACTGTCAACTCCTGACACTTCTTTGAACCCAAAGCTCTGATACCACTCTGTTGGGAACGAAGTACGAAAACCGTTCCCCCAAACCAGAAAGTCCTGCGAGAGAACCGAACAAAAGTACACAAACCAAAAATGCCAAACACAATCGCAGACACAAAGATTTTTGACGTGGAAAACCCTTGCGGGAAAAACCACGGGACGATCGGAGTCCAACCCTGAAGAACCTCCACTAATGGAATAAAGAGAATACACCCTCTACAAGCTCCTTCTGATCCAACACGGATCACCACAACTCACTTGAAAGAAAAAAAAATTGATTGCGGACTCCGAAGAACAAGAGATGCCGAAAAATTATTCGAAGCAATCTCTCCTTCACAATAGTCCTTAATCTTCTCTCTCTCTCTCAAAGATTGTAAAGCACTCTTTGTTTTGAGATGATTTTACAACTAGCATGCATCACCCTTTTATAAGCCCTTGGTAACCCATACATGGAAGGCCAATATATGGAAACTTCCAATATAAATCAATCATATATTTAATGGAAATCCAATCATAATTAGCTTACCATAATTGGAAACCAAATAATATGGAAAGCTACTATATGAAGGGTCCAATCATAAATATATAATCAAAGTAAATATGGAAATCCAATCATATATTTCTTTACCATATATGTACCAAAATAAAATCTATGCACTCCCTAAGCTTCTCCGACACACGGATGGCGCTCGTCGCTCTCCGGGGTATTCTCCACATAGGTGGGAACCCCACCCACTCCAACAGTTCGGAAATAACACCCATAAAAATTCAAATAATCAACATACAAAAACAAACGACATAATTGAAAAATGAACATACAAACCACTCCAAACAATCCCTAACTAAGGGCTAATTTTTAGTACGATAGGTAGATATTGTTCTCTACAAGTTTCCACAATAAAGTATTACATCTCAAAGATCTCACAATTGTTCTCTATGAGTTTTTATACTTTGAAAACGTTTAACTACAACATCATTTATAATACTACTAAGCAACTCTTTTTCTATGAAACATACAAGAAAATCATTTAAAAATTGATCACAAATTCGATTTCGTAAATCCGTCTTGACAATATTCAATGCAGAGAAGTATCTTTCCACACTTGTTGTTGGTATAGGCAAAATCAATGCTAACTTCAAAAGCCGATACACCAAAGGGTATGCAAGGTATTTCTTTGTTTGCACTAGCAATCTCGATAGATCACTAAGCCCCTTCAATTGACTAAATCTATCATCAGTTTGCACATCCATAATATATGTCTCTAATTGATGCTCAAGAGTTATGCATTCAATGAGAGAGAAATCATGAGGATAAAATTGAGCCAACCTTGTCAACTTTGATGTATCAAAATCACCAAAATCATCACGTGGATTCAAGCTAGCAACACAAAGAAGCAACTCAGAATTGACCTTATTGAATCGATCATTAATCTCCAGAAGTTGCTTATCCATAATCGCATAAAAGCATTTCACATGATAATGAAATTCATTAGTAATATTGCTTTTACGCATAGGATGTTAAGGATCAATATATTCATCATTCATATCGAAACAGTCAATCTTGTTCTCATTGCAAAATGTGGTGATCTTACTTAGCAGAGATTTCCATCCATCATCTCTTACCGCTTGCAATCGCCCCTTAGCCACTTTGACAAGTGCTATAGCATTCAGAATGTCTTCATCTTTCCTTTGCAAAGCCAATGACAACTCATTTGTGATCCCCAATATATTTAGCATCAATTGCAAATTGAAGACAAAATCAAATGATGGCAAATGACAACTCATCTTTCACATTTCTTTAATAACAAATTATGAGCACTATATATTAACCAAACCAACATGAGAATCTAACCTCTCTGTTTTGTTCCAAGCAGAAAAACTATCAATTACAAATACGCCACTACTACCTTAATTGCCAAATTGATCCGGCCTAAACAAATAGCAACACAAGCAATACGTTTTGTTCTTTCACACTATACTGTAGCCAATTAGCATATTGATCAAACCAAACTGGATTAAATCGACGCAATTTATTTTCAATCATTTTCTTAGGAAAATCATGGCCACGAGGTTGACAAGGCCCCTTTAGCAAATAAGCTCTTCTAATTTCATCAATTTGGTTTGGGTGATATTCAAAAAAAAAATCTTTCTGCCGGATCTGAAGGGTGGCTATTCAAATCAACAATTTCTCTACTAATTGAAGTTGAAGAACAAGGCTGTTGAGAAATATTAGATGCACCCTCTCCTGAACTTCCAGTTCTAGTTGCACTTTTATGTGATAATTTTTGTTTAAAAAATATTTCCATATTCAGACTTTCAATTTTACAAATCAATTCTACAAATACAAACATGAAACATAGACATATTTTCTTAATTAAATACTTCACAAATTGACAAATTTAATTTTGACATAACTTAATTTTGACCTAATTTGATTTTGAAAATTTAATTTTGTAGTTTATTTTTCTTCCAATAGCAGCTCTCCCGATCTCCATCCTCCACTCCTCCTTCGAGTTTCAAGCCTTTAACAATTTTTTTCTTCCACTAGCAGCAACATGTATCTAAAATAAAAAAATTGGGGGGTGGAAGTGGAACCGTGGGGGCTGAAGAGAAAGAAGGAAAAAGACAAGAGAAAGAGTTTTAGAGTTGCTACTTGCTGCTATGCTGATGATGGATTCTTGTGAAACCCATAGTCTGTTTTATTAGAATAATTAATTTAGTTGCATTCTTTTAAAAAAAAAAATAATAATAGTAATAACAACTTTGGTTAAATTTTAAGTATTAATATTGTTATTATTATTAATGTTATAATTATTAATATTATTATTTTGGGCTGAAACTATTTTCTAAATAATAAAGAATTGGGTTTTTGGTTGCTGACCCAGCCCAACCCGCGAGACCGATCCATTTTTTCCCAACCTGCAAACCCCTTTCCTAGATCTACCCGACCTGTGGACTCTTTCTCCACACGTTTTGTTAACCCCTCGTTTCACATTTCTAACTCCCCTCCTTAACTCTCTCCCGTAACTCCACAACTTCTCCCCTTATTACTCCTCTCCACTCATTCCCCTCCTGACTTTTTCTCTTCCTTCTCTTTTAATAACCCACCTCTCCTTTTTTAATTCCCCACTTCTTCTCTGTTTCTCTTCACAAATCACAGAGACAAAACTCTTTTACTCACAACTCTCTCTCTCTCGTACTATCATTTCTCCACCTTTGGAGAAGCTCTCGGATCTCCTTAAAACCCCTTCACCCGAAACCCTCTCCCGAGCCCATCTCCGGCGATCTCACTCCAGCGCGCGGCCCTAGCCGACCGGTGCTGTCTCTCCGGCGCCACTCCGGCGACCAGCACACCCGCCGGCTCCCCGCGGGACCGCCCTCGCCGCGCCCATTTCTGACCGTCGACGCCCTTTCGGCGTTTCCCCTCCGGTGTCCCCGCTCCGCCCGCGAGCCTCTCCGCCGGCCACCGGGACCCGCGCCCCTTTGCCCCTCCGCGTCGGCTTACTCCAGCGCCGACGTCGACCCGCGGCCCCCTCTCCCGTGGGCGACCCCCTTTTCCGCGCCATCTCCGGCGCACCGCCGTTCCGGCCAAGCCGCGCCAGGTCCGGCCAGAACCCCGCCGGGTTTTCCGTCCGGCGATCCCCCTCCTGTCCCGCGCTCGACCCTCCCCGCGCTGTCCCGAGCTCGATGGCGCACCCCCACCGTCCAGATCTGCGGATCTCCGACCGTCCGCGCCCCTCCCGCGGGTCCAGCGCTCTCCGGCGCCCTCCTCGGCGAACCTGAGCCGATCTGTGGTCGCCGTGCCCCGGTCTAGCACCTCTCATCACCCGTGGATCCGTCCCCCGTCGATCTCGGCCGTTTTCCCGCTGTCTGTGGCTTTCGCAGCGCATCGTAACGCTGTCCGGAGACTCTCGAGTCCATGACGGCGCGTCTCGAGTCCGAGGCCACCCTTCGGACTCCGTCATCGAGCCTCTCGGTAAATTTCTTGATAACCAGAGTAGTTCGTCCCTCCCGTGTCGAGTCTATGATGATAGATCGGTCCCCCGGTTCCCTCTCGGGAATCCGGATAGCTGCGTTTTATATTTCGATTAGCTGCGTTAGTTTGATTTCCTGTGTTTTACTTGCTGGGTTGGCGTGAATTGGTTGGTATTGGAATTCCCGGATATTTCGGAAATTATTCGGTGGATTGGAATTAATTCTGTGGTGTTGGAATTATTTTGGCGGATATTTCTGTGGACTATTTTGGGTTGGAAATGGGTTTCCCTGGTTTGGGACATTTTGCAGGAGTTGTTGGCGCACTTCCCAGTTCTTGGGTTTGTCCCGGAATAGAGGAAGTGCTGCCCAATTTTTACAAAATTATATTTTTATTGATTTCAAAACCGGCTTTCGAAAATGATTTATAAAACCGATTTTCGGGCGACGACCGTACCGGTCTGTGGGCCCCGACAAAATGCAAACGCACCGGTCCGACCGGGCGTTGAGGTATTAGCCGAATTTTGAAGAATGGACCGAGTCTGAGACTCCTAGCTTTCTTTAAATTATTATTTTTTTAGGCTAAATATTATAGTCATTTAAATTCTGCATTTTATTTAATAATTCAGTCATTTTCTTATTTAATGTAAAAGAAAGATGTATCGGGCATAAGCCCACCCTAGGACCAGTAGCTGTGCCCATGTATTTGTGTAGCGTAGTTTGTTTTCTTTTCTTTTCTGGTGGATGTAAATTTGGGTGGTTTGGATTGATTTTATATTCGTAGTTAGGACATAATTTACGGCTTAAATACGAGTTTAGCTAAAATAAATAAAATATTATTAATTCACTGTTTGTCACTAAAAGAAACTGTATTTTATATACATATTATGAAAACACAAAGTTTTCCAAAATTGTAATCGATTCTCGTGATTTTCCAAATAATCCAATTAACCGGTTAATCAACGCACGTAGTTGCGACGTAATCGTTAGCTGTAAATAAATACAACTTAAAACCTGACTAGGACAGGTCTACTAGAGATTGCAACTAGCACACTTAGTCTGGTTATTCAAGGATCTAAGTCGAGTTCTCAACTGTAGGAACTCGAAGTTACACCTGACGTTCCACCTCGGTACCGACTCGTCTTTCCAGTCATTCTAATACAAAGGCAAGTGCAGTTATGTCTATTTGGTAATTTATCTAGTAATTATTTTATTGCAATTTTAAACCACATTGCTACACGGAACTCTCTCCTAGAGTTCGAATATTGACTCATTGATTGAATCTGATTGACTCGGGATATTGGGGGAGTAGTGTAGCGTCTATGACCAATATCCCTATATTGCATCATTGATTGTGCGAGCTGATTCCTCCTACACACGAGGATAGGCCAGACCGTATCATTAGGATATAATTGAATCATCCCAAGCCGGTCATAGTTCGTTACCTACTTAAATCACATTGTTTTCAATTGTAGAATTGTGAAAAATATTGTTAAAGTATTTCAAATTGTTTAACATTGCAAATTTCAAATTATTATTTGAATTATTGGATATTCGTAATTGTACTTTGCTCCCTCCTGACTGGAGACCCAACATTTTAGGTATCACTGATGAGGCTTTGTTACGCGATCCCAAGACGAGGAATTCGACATTGCTGAGCTGTTTGTCTAGAGTTTTCATTTATTCATGATGTATAAAAAAAATGGTTTAAGTTGTATCTTTTATTTCATGTAAAAGTTTAATAAAGTTTTAAATTTTCGAATGTTGAGTTGTGACAAATATAGTGTTGTTGTATGGTTACCTGCTACTGAACAGCTTACTGCCGCCGTCTCAACAACGGTGCAGGCTGGGCATGATCCGATTCGACCCAAGCAATTGGGACCGGGTCGTGACATGTTTTTAGTGGTGGCCCATGCAGGTCTGAACAACAACTTAGGAAAACAACTTAGAAACAATTAGAACACTAGAACATCAATTTGTCACGACATAGGTCCGATTCATATATAAGTAAATATTTTTGCTTGATTATAGACCGGTAGGCTACCTTGCTTGTGTGCGTCCTAAACCATCCAGAGAATGACCGTTGACCAAATCCTGCTGGCGATGAGGTGTCATCTCCGGATCATACCCCATCTCCTCAACCAAGCCCAGGGTCTTTCCCCTCGCGGCTGTTTGACCATCCGCATAATGCATCCAGTGAAGTTTTTTTTCTACACTGGCGAATCCTACCTCATCTCAAACTGAATTGCATTTCCTTGGTGGAGTATTCATTTTTGTTGCTCCACCAGTACCAGCAAACACCTTCCAAATGGTTACCCTATTTTAAGAAATCATGGAGATCCAGAAAGCACAAGTTGAAGCCCAGCAGGAACAGAAGAATATCACGAGAGAAGACATGAAGAACGTCATGATGTAGCCTTAGTTATCTCCAACCAAGTTAGAGCAGAACTTTTGTCCTAGGAAGGATACCCTTGAATCTAGAAGATATTTGGGGTCCCATCAAGTACTCTACTTTTCGGCAGCCTTGTCGTAAGAAGCTTTGGGCTTGTAACTATTACAAGAGGCCTGATCATCAGGCCGTTAGTTGCCGCAAGAGATTGGGACAATGTTTGGCATGTGGATCTGCTGAACATCGGGTAAAGGACTGCCCTTATCTGTTTATCAAGCCAGAGCTCATAGGCCAGCAACACCTGTTAGGCCACAATCTAAGGACCCTCTTTCTATCCAGCAGACCCTGCCCTTACAATAAGGCATGATGCAGACTCGAAGTTCATAGAAGATGAAGGATCAGATCAATGAAGGCTCTAGGATTTATGCAGAATGGAACTTCACTTTAGGGAGTACCTATCTTGTTTGTGCCCAGAAGGATGGAACAACGGATGTGCATCGATTACCAGACACTAAAGAACAAGTACCTTCTGCCCGGATCGAGGATCTGTTTGATCTGGTTGTGTGGAATTAGGGTGTTTCGAAGTTTGACTTAAGATTTGACTACCATCAAATCAAAGTCAGGAAAGAGGACATTTCCAAGATGGCGTTCAAACACCAAGTATGGGTAGTTTTCTTTGGTCAGGACGTTAGACTGACAAATGCTTCTGCTGTGTTCATGAATCTCATGAACAGAGATTTACATGAGTATTTGAATCAGTTTATCTTCTCCATAGATAACATTCTGATATATTTGAAGACTGAAGAAAAGCATGAAGAACACTTGAGGAAGTTTTGGAAACTTGGAGGAAAAGAAGTTTTATGGTAATTATCTGAACGTGGATTTTTGACAAGGTGGACTTTTGGCCATGTTGTCAAGAGAAGAAATTTTGATGGAAGATAGCTGTTGTTGAAGAGTGGTATACCCAAGTTCAATTCGAAAGATTCTTGAACTTGGCCGGCTACTATCAGAAGTTCGTGAAGGATTTCGCCAAGATTGCTGAGCCAATGACGAAGCTCACTTGGAAGAATGAAGAATTCATCAGAACGAAAAGTTTGCCAGGCGGCATTGAGGAGCTGAAGAAGAGACTTACCACTACACCAATCCTTGCGCTACCCACAGGAACCGGTGGGTTCTCAATTTACTGTAATACCTCTGGAAGAGGACTGGGTTGCGTTCTTCAACAACATGGGAAAGTAATTGCTTACACATCTAGGCAACTACAGACTCATGAGAAGAATTATCCCACACTTAATTTGGAATTTGCTGCAATTATCTTTACTTTGAAGCTATGGAAGCATGATTTTTATGGAAAGGGAGTAAAAATATATACGGACTACAAAAGTCTGAAATATGTCTTCACTCAGAAAGGGCTGAATGTTAGACTAAGAAGATGGTTGAAGCAGATGAAGGATTACGACATCAACCTGCAGTACCATTCAGGTAAGGCTAATGTGAATCGCTGATGCACTTGGTCGATACGGATGGCGAAGTTCTTAACCAAGGACTAGCACCTGCTAGAAGACGTCGAGAAGCTTGGACTGGAGGTTATACTACCTGGAGATAGAAGGACGGAGCTGGATGCTAATTCAGTATTGATGAAGTTCGAGGCTGAGGGACAAAAATCAAGAGAACGTAGTTTCAAAACGAGGCACTTTGCAGGCTTAGAGATCAAGTGTTGGCAGGAACATTTGAGGGTTTCTAAATTGATCAGCAGTGGAACTCTGAAGAATGGTACGAGACTTTGCGTATCGGCTGACAAACGGAGGAACGAGTTGATGAAAGAAATGCACCAGTCACAGTATTCCATAAATTCAGGAGATAATAAGATGTATCGGAATATGCCTCCATTGATTGGTGTTATGGAATAAAGAAGGACAATTCCAGGTATGGAATTAGATGTGAATTTGTCAACATGAGGAATTTAGCAAGAGAACAATAAGCTTGTTGAAGCTGCTGGACATTTCGGAGTGGAAGTAGAAGCGTATAACAATGAACTTTGAGTAAGGATTGCCTTGTTCCTAAGGAGGGAAGGGCACCAATTGGATTTTAGTAAACCGACTGACTAAGTCAGCACACTTTATTCCTTTCAAAGTTGGTTTATCCACTAAAAAGTTGGCGGCATTGTACGAGAAGCACATCTACCGGATTCATGGAGTACCGCGGGACGAGCAATCAGAGAGGTCAATCCAGATGCTTGAAGTTGTATTGAGATTTTGCGTCTCGGAATTTGGTAGGTCTTGGGAAGACCAAATTGTATTTGGTGAAGTTTCTCCTACCAGAGGAACAATCAGTTTTGACGAAGCTGGAAATTGAGGCCAGGAACATCAGGCCATTTGAAGTTTAAGACAAGTTGGAAGTAGCATACCAGTTAGCTCTACCAGCTAATCTTGGGAGTGTGCAACGTTTTCTACGTCACAGCACAGACGTTACATTTCGAATCCGAGTCACATTTTGGATAATTCAGAACTAAAGATTGGAATCAACCTTTCAGTGCCAGAGAAATCAGTTGCAAGCCTAGTCAGAGGTAAGAAGAAGATCAGAATTCGAGTCATCACTTATTTTCTTATCTTTTCGTTCTAAACTTGACTGATGCTGACGAAGTTAGCCTAGTTTTGCAAGCTATTTTTTGTCAAGCTTGATCATGACGGTATTTTATTGGGTGCACCCACTAATATATTGTCTAATCAAGACCGGTGCATGATGGTCTGATCAACCTCGTGTACTTTGGTTCGCTTTTGTATTTTTCTGCGTGGATGATATTATAAATAAAAACTTGTCCCTAAACCGTCTCATCCACGGCTGCCTTGAAAATTTTTATTGTTGGACCTGAGTTACGGGCGTAGTACCCGTACCTGTTTGATTCTCCTACCTGCCTTTTAATTTCGAGGACGAAATTTTCTAAGGAGGGAAGGTTGTGAAACCCATAGTCTGTTTTATTAGAATAATTAATTTAGTTGCATTCTTTTAAAAAAATAATAATAATAATAGTAATAACAACTTTGGTTAAATTTTAAGTATTAATATTGTTATTATTATTAATGTTATAATTATTAATATTATTATTTTGGGCTGAAACTATTTTCTAAATAATAAAGAATTGGGTTTTTGGTTGCTGACCCAGCCCAACCCGCGAGACCGATCCATTTTTTCCCAACCTGCAAACCCCTTTCCTAGATCTACCCGACCTGTGGACTCTTTTTCCACACGTTTTGTTAACCCCTCGTTTCACATTTCTAACTCCCCTCCTTAACTCTCTCCCGTAACTCCACAACTTCTCCCCTTATTACTCCTCTCCACTCATTCCCCTCCTGACTTTTTCTCTTCCTTCTCTTTTAATAACCCACCTCTCCTTTTTTAATTCCCCACTTCTTCTCTGTTTCTCTTCACAAATCACAGAGACAAAACTCTTTTACTCACAACTCTCTCTCTCTCGTACTATCATTTCTCCACCTTTGGAGAAGCTCTCGGATCTCCTTAAAACCCCTTCACCCGAAACCCTCTCCCGAGCCCATCTCCGACGATCTCACTCCAGCGCGCGGCCCTAGCCGACCGGTGCTGTCTCTCCGGCGCCACTCCGGCGACCAGCACACCCGCCGGCTCCCCGCGGGACCGCCCTCGCCGCGCCCATTTCTGACCGTCGACGCCCTTTCGGCGTTTCCCCTCCGGTGTCCCCGCTCCGCCCGCGAGCCTCTCCGCCGGCCACCGGGACCCGCGCCCCTTTGCCCCTCCGCGTCGGCTTACTCCAGCGCCGACGTCGACCCGCGGCCCCCTCTCCCGTGGGCGACCCCCTTTTCCGCGCCATCTCCGGCGCACCGCCGTTCCGGCCAAGCCGCGCCAGGTCCGGCCAGAACCCCGCCGGGTTTTCCGTCCGGCGATCCCCCTCCTGTCCCGCGCTCGACCCTCCCCGCGCTGTCCCGAGCTCGACGGCGCACCCCCACCGTCCAGATCTGCGGATCTCCGGCCGTCCGCGCCCCTCCCGCGGGTCCAGCGCTCTCCGGCGCCCTCCTCGGCGAACCTGAGCCGATCTGTGGTCGCCGTGCCCCGGTCTAGCACCTCTCATCACCCGTGGATCCGTCCCCCGTCGATCTCGGCCGTTTTCCCGCTGTCTGTGGCTTTCGCAGCGCATCGTAACGCTGTCCGGAGACTCTCGAGTCCATGACGGCGCGTCTCGAGTCCGAGGCCACCCTTCGGACTCCGTCATCGAGCCTCTCGGTAAATTTCTTGATAATCAGAGTAGTTCGTCCCTCCCGTGTCGAGTCTATGATGATAGATCGGTCCCCCGGTTCCCTCTCGGGAATCCGGATAGCTGCGTTTTATATTTCGATTAGCTGCGTTAGTTTGATTTCCTGTGTTTTACTTGCTGGGTTGGCGTGAATTGGTTGGTATTGGAATTCCCGGATATTTCGAAAATTATTCGGTGGATTGGAATTAATTCTGTGGTGTTGGAATTATTTTGGCGGATATTTCTGTGGACTATTTTGGGTTGGAAATGGGTTTCCCTGGTTTGGGACATTTTGCAGGAGTTGTTGGCGCACTTCCCAGTTCTTGGGTTTGTCCCGGAATAGAGGAAGTGCTGCCCAATTTTTACAAAATTATATTTTTATTGATTTCAAAACCGGCTTTCGAAAATGATTTATAAAACCGATTTTCGGGCGACGACCGTACCGGTCTGTGGGCCCCGGCAAAATGCAAACGCACCGGTCCGACCGGGCGTTGAGGTATTAGCCGAATTTTGAAGAATGGACCGAGTCTGAGACTCCTAGCTTTCTTTAAATTATTATTTTTTTAGGCTAAATATTATAGTCATTTAAATTCTGCATTTTATTTAATAATTCAGTCATTTTCTTATTTAATGTAAAAGAAAGATGTATCGGGCATAAGCCCACCCTAGGACCAGTAGCTGTGCCCATGTATTTGTGTAGCGTAGTTTGTTTTCTTTTCTTTTCTGGTGGATGTAAATTTGGGTGGTTTGGATTGATTTTATATTCGTAGTTAGGACGTAATTTACGGCTTAAATACGAGTTTAGCTAAAATAAATAAAATATTATTAATTCACTGTTTGTCACTAAAAGAAACTGTATTTTATATACATATTATGAAAACACAAAGTTTTCCAAAATTGTAATCGATTCTCGTGATTTTCCAAATAATCCAATTAACCGGTTAATCAACGCACGTAGTTGCGACGTAATCGTTAGCTGTAAATAAATACAACTTAAAACCTGACTAGGACAGGTCTACTAGAGATTGCAACTAGCACACTTAGTCTGGTTATTCAAGGATCTAAGTCGAGTTCTCAACTGTAGGAACTCGAAGTTACACCTGACGTTCCACCTCGGTACCGACTCGTCTTTCCAGTCATTCTAATACAAAGGCAAGTGCAGTTATGTCTATTTGGTAATTTATCTAGTAATTGTTTTATTGCAATTTTAAACCACATTGCTACACGGAACTCTCTCCTAGAGTTCGAATATTGACTCATTGATTGAATCTGATTGACTCGGGATATTGGGGGAGTAGTGTAGCGTCTATGACCAATATCCCTATATTGCATCATTGATTGTGCGAGCTGATTCCTCCTACATACGAGGATAGGCCGGACCGTATCATTAGGATATAATTGAATCATCCCAAGCCGGTCATAGTTCGTTACCTACTCAAATCACATTGTTTTCAATTGTAGAATTGTGAAAAATATTGTTAAAGTATTTCAAATTGTTTAACATTGCAAATTTCAAATTATTATTTGAATTATTGGATATTCGTAATTGTACTTTGCTCCCTCCTGACTGGAGACCCAACATTTTAGGTATCACTGATGAGGCTTTGTTACGCGATCCCAAGACGAGGAATTCGACATTGCTGAGCTGTTTGTCTAGAGTTTTCTTTTATTCATGATGTATAAAAAAAATGGTTTAAGTTGTATCTTTTATTTCATGTAAAAGTTTAATAAAGTTTTAAATTTTCGAATGTTGAGTTGTGACAAATATAGTGTTGTTGTATGGTTACCTGCTACTGAACAGCTTACTGCCGCCGTCTCAACAACGGTACAGGCTGGGCATGATCCGATTCGACCCAAGCAATTGGGACCGGGTCGTGACAATTCTTCTTCTTTTTTTCTATGGTAAGGAGTCTCAGTGGGGCCAGCCGAATGAATAAGTGTGCTGATGGATTCTTCTTCTCTTTTTCTCTATGGTCAGGACTCAGGACTCAGTGGGGCCCACCCAGCCGTATGTAAGCTGGCTTCTTCAGCTAGCTTTCATTTCACCTATTTAATTTTTTTTACTGGAGGCAAACGCCTACTTCTTCTGCAAAGTTGTTACTGGTTCTTAGCTAATGCTGACCACACTTGAAAGTTGTTGCTCTACTAATTTTTTTATTCCACTAGGTGCCCCGCCCCCCAGTGGCCCCAACATACATCCGCCCCTACACTCATGTCATTAATAGCATTGGTGACATGGTTACCAAGTCGTCATTATTTTTGGCGTGTTAATTGTATTTCTTTAAAAGTTGTATAGATTTCCAAAGAAAAATATAAAATCAAAAAAATAAATTGAAACACCATTAGCAATGGCGATATAACTCTCAGATCGTGCGCCATTGCTACTAGCGGCATAAGTGCATGTACTCGTGTCGCCATTGCTAATAGAGACCCATTTGTAACATTCATTTTCCAATGAATCAAATTATTTTATCTAGTTAGTAGTTAGTGTAATTATTGTCACGCCTCGATTTTCGTAGAGTCATTTTATCTCTTGGAATCGATCGTACTCGCTTGGGTGTGATGTCGTACAAGTCTGATATTGCACTTGTACAAGGCAAAGATGGTACACAATTGATAATCTTTAAATAGAAACACATCGTAGCGACAGAAGCAGACAAATTGAAGTTAATGAGGATATTCTTTCTTATCGAAAAGAAACACATCACTGATTTATAGCATCGGAGATAAGCAGATAACTTTAGTCGCACAGAGATATGTAAAATGTATTCTCTTTATTGATAATTGAAGTAGAGTACAAAACTGGTATTGAAATACAACGCTTACAATACATCTCACTTTACATAGATAGCCAACTGGACAATTACCGTAAAGCTTATATTTGATACTTTGATACATTGGATTACAACTCGATATATCGACTTGGCTTACAACTCACTGGTATAACTGATTACAATGTTCCATACATTATGTCCTTTATAAACAGAAGATATTATCTTGTACAAGGAGAGCTTATGCAGGCCCAACAAATCTTCGATACCGCGGGACCGATCAAGCCAATCTTCGTGTACAAAACTTCTCAAGCACGAGCACCTGCCCACAATGTGGGTCAGTACATCATCTATGTACTGGAGAGCAGAATCCAACCGACACTAAGTGGTCAATTTTAGCAAGCATTCATTAGAGTGATCTTTCTAGTTGGGGCCTAGCATTAGTTTACAGTTCATGGGCAATAATCATAGTGAAATATGTAAACATGTTCTTAGCAGCAGTTATGTGAAGGCATCATTATAGCATAATTGGTGTTATCATGAAAAGGCATCATTGAGGTATCGTTGGCATTAACATCTTAACCATGATATGGCAATTCTCATATAAAGCATCATTTCGTATATATGTTATGTTTGAGCAGTGTTTGTAACAAGGCAACATTGTTGCATACATAATTACACATGTTAGGCAGGTTCTCATATTGAAAGGCAACTTCACCGTATCATTTTGTTTAGCATGTTAAGCAGGCAAGATAAACCAACATATATATTGAATATATCATATTTAAGCAATTTCTTACTGATTGTCGACTCCTCATACCTGCATCAAATATAGGTTAGCAGATATACTTACTCTACCTGCATAAAATATTCATTAGTGTGCATCCTGACTACATGGTCACTCGCGTTGTTAAACCATATGGACTCTTTTCATTTCACTTCAAGATAATGCGATGACACCATAGTAGGTTGTAAACCCCCTAAATTTTTACTATAATTTTTTATTTATAAATTTGGTTTTAATTTTTGCCTTGTATTGTACGTCGCATAGTCGTATTATACGTCGTGTACGAGTTCGTATTTTTGTATGCCTTGTCGAGTGCGAATATGTGCAAGATACATATTTTTGTAAAATATTTATTTTAGAAGCTTGGTTTTTCAAATAATAAATATTTTCGATTACTTAAAATGGTAAAATGCGTCGCATTGGAAATTTTCAAAACTTATTTTAGAAAACTATGTTTCAGTGCATATGAGGTGCATAAATTTAGACTTCATATATGTAAGTCTATTTTCGAAATTAATTAGTATTAATATTTTATTAATCAAAAAGATATTTAAAAATACTTATTATTTTCAAAATTATTATTATTGATATTTTTGGAAAATATATTTGAAAATTTTCGTGGCCATTTTAAATCTCAATTTGATTTTATGGTTTTAATTTAAAAAGTTTAAAAGTAGAATTTATATTTATATTTGAGTTTAGATGATCTAGAATTAAATTGGAATTTAATTTAAGTTAGATTTGTTTTATTTAAATTTATATGATATTATCTATAGAGGATTTAAATCCTCTCAATCCCTATCCAACTGGGAATTCCCACCTCCTATATAAAGGAGAGGTACTCATCCATAAATTCTACAATCCACAGATTGTGCATTGTGTCTGTGCTACCCATCTACTATACCCCCACCATACAAATACAATATCCCCATGTCCGACAGTCCCGGACACCATCCTCCATCATTCCTGTGTCACGCAGGACACAAAAACCATCCACAGCAGCCCTCCACCACCAGCAAATCCCTACTCCAAATCCTAATCCTAAACCCTACCCTCTGTTTTGCTTTGGCCGCCCCTTGCCGGGCCAATTCCGACCAAACTCATCGAAAATTAATCTGGCCTCGCCATCCCCTTTCCAACCTGCCATAGCACCATCATCACCACCCCCACAGCCAAACACCGTCATCACTGTCTCTGACTTCCCATCCCGTACACCTCCACGCCATCCCGACCCGTCCCGCGGGCATCGTTCCACCATCCTTCACCATCACGAACCCGCCACCACCATGGGCGACCACTGCCAGCATCCCAGCCACCGCCGAAAATCCTTCCATCCACGAAACACCACCACATACCACCACCATCGCCGCTATAAATCACCATCACCACAAAATACAAGAATTTAGAATCAAGAGTTCTCACCTGAGTCGCCCAACCGCCGACTGGGCCGACCCCGGAGTCGTTACGGTGAGATCCCTCCCGCGTGGTGTCACCGGCAGGCGACACCCCCACTCTTACTTGTGCTCCTCGCCGCCCTCGATGCGCAGTCGCTGGCGCCCCGCACTACACAACAACGCGGCGAGCCGTAGCCCCCGCGTCCAGCGAAGCCTGCTTCCTAGATCTGGTGCCGCCGACCGGAACCCAGAACAGCGCTGGCGAACCTCCGCAACCGTCGGTACGAAACCCCACCTCGATCCGTCGCCGACGCGTGGACTGCACCGTCTCTCAGGCGAGAACCCTCATCCCGGTGCCCCTCCGTGCCTGCAACCTCAGCGCCGCCGCGTTCCCGCCGGCTAGCCTAACTCCGTCGTTCCTCCGGAAGCTCCGTCGAGCTTCCTCCGCGCTGATAAAGCCTTGCCGTCGCCTTCATCGGCCATCACCGGCGCCGGCCGACGCGCGGTCCGCCGACCCCCTTCCTCGGTGAGCCCGACTTCTTCTTCTCCGTCTCCCCTCTCTGCGCTCGGTGCCACCCTGCCGGAAAACCCCCTTCACCGTCGCCCTGCCCGCCGGCCACCGGCGCCGGAGTCTCCGCCGATCCCCACCGGTAAAACCCTCTATCTCTCCCTATTCTCTCTCTCTCTCCCCCATACTTTCGTTCAGTGAGTAAAGGATAGCAGCATCTGCTGCTTTAAGTTAAAGTTTTGATTTTTATTATCATTATTATTTTATATTATTATTATTATTAGTAGTAGTATTATTATTATACTAAGATTATCATCATTATTATTGTTATCATTACTATTATTACTATTATTATTATTATTATTATTATTATTATTATTATTATTATTATTATTATTATTATTATTATTATTATTACACTAATTTTAGTTATCTAAATATCATTATTATTATTTCATTATTATGAGTATTAATTTTCTATAAAATATATAAGGTAGATAGTTTCCAAAATTTTATGTTGATAAACTTTGGCTTGTCCATAGTTTTTGGTCTAGAAGCCCAAAATAGTTTATAGAATTTCTTGTATTTTTCTAAAATAATTTAATTAAATAATTCTTCTGTCAAGAATATAAATTTGACAAACTTAGCATATTTTGCTTGAATAGATTTTTATATTCTTATAATATTTAACTAAAATTTCTTCTACTAGTAAATATAATTCAAGTATTTTCCTACAGGTCCTTTTGACTAAGGAAAACATATTTTTTAAATAGTAGGAAAATTTTCTAAAATAATATAAATGCTCTCCTCCTCAAATTTCCACTATTTGTCAACCCTACTTATGACTAAATTATGTTTTTCCTATATTTTTCTGCAACCTCACCGAACAAGGCTATTGAACAATCGAAACTTGTCGGATTATTGTACCACACTAGGCGTAACATCAGGCAAGACACCTTGCCTTTACTGTTTAAATTCTTGCTCAATATCATGCATACTTTTTCTTATTTTTAGCAAATATAATGTTGTTCTTACAAAAACTATGTGTAGATGTAAATTACTATATTTTATGCAATTGGCTTAGAGTTAAGGGACTACCATATGTTTAGAGCATCTCATAAACTGTCACGATGTGCCACGGATTGTGTGTGAGTTGTGAGTCGCATATAGATGCGGACTTGCGTGCTGACTGATTATTGGCGTGTACAGGCCGTGCGTTAGGATATAACTGTTAATAGATTATGTAGAAGACTTGACAGTTATTAAGGATTAAACAGTGTCGTGGAGTCAACACATGTATAGTATCATGGGGGGAGACAGTTATTAGCATAGGGGCTACATGTTCAGTACACACATAGATTTGGGCCGATTGTGTCTCGTATGAGCGCTACTTACTGCCCCGGGGCCGATAGTTCTCGTATGAGAGCTACTTTCTACCCATGGTCGATATTGTCTCTTATGAGCTCTACCTACTACCACTCTCTCTCCATCTATGCTGAACACCTAAGCTCCTGCGTAGAATGTTGTCTTCTCAAAGTGTATATCACATAGAATGGTTAGGAACCTTTACGCATGTATATTTTCTATTGAGCTCTTACTATTCAGTTATGGCATGATATTATGTGTCTTGTTACGTCCCTCTGAGGACCTGGTTTTTCCCCAGGTGTGTTCATATTTTCTGCAGGTGTTCTAGCCAAGGCCGTGATCTTCCCCATTTTTCGAAGATAATTGCTCTTGGTTCATTTTTATCATTTTGTCGATCGCTTTCTTGTACATTTATATCATTGAGATAGTTGGTAGTGGACTTTGTCTCCGCCCAACGATTGTACCATAACTATTCAAGTTGATTCTAACCTTATTTTATTATATATTTGTGGATGAGATTTAGCATGTCTGGGTTCTCTACATTTTACAGCTTATGTATTTATACGAGGATTCCATATATTGGAGTATTTTTTGTATATCTACAGCTGGCATGTCTACGTGCTTAGTCCTACGTATTTTGAGACTAGGGCGTTACATGTTTTTGTGGTGGCCCATGTAGGTCAAGTTTGCCGTTTCGGTTACATGACTGTACCGAACGGGCCTACAATATAGGATTAGAGTCTATAATCTCATCCACCTACTTGACATCCTTTCTTGACTTTAAATTTCTGAACTCTCGTTCGACCTCCTTGATCTACATCTTGCTTGACTTCTTCCTACCGTAATCCTTACTTCCATATTTGATAGGAAGATGACTACCCTAGTATATGTTCATAGGTCAACCACTTGGCTAGAAGGATTACATTGACAATTGGAATACGTTGAGACCCTAATTGAGTTATAAAGATATTTTTCTAGAAGTATGATCTTAAGGATTAGTTTATTCCAAGTTGGGTAGTAGCAACATTAATAACTTCGAAGGATTTTTACTTATTTGGATCTACAAAAGGGATAGTAGAATCCATATACAATTGAGAAAGAAAATTGAAATAAATTTTAAGTTTTGATTTTTTGAAGGTCTTTGAAAAATATTTATGATTCATTTGATTATAGCTATACATCTTTGAAGAGATATAAATTTAGTTGCAAAAGATTTATAAATTTTAATGCTACTACAAGATTTATAAGTGAGATTGATAAAATTTGTTAAACTCTTAAGGTTTTAAATTGAGTTGTACGATCTATGATTAATAAGTTTAAAAATTTGAGTTTTAAGTTTAAGGTGGAAAATATATATATATATATATATATATATATATATATATATATATATATATATATATATATATATATATATATATTAAGAAATATATATATATATTAAGAAGGGAGAATTTTATTGATGTATCAGGCGCAAAATGTTAAAGCCTATACAAGAAGCGCGCTAAGCGCAGGCAAAAAAAGAAGGAACGGCTAGACAAGCCGACAAAACAGGAACAAGAAGATAAAGACTAATCTAGGGTCTCCCAGAAGTTGGGCGTGGAGTGCGAGCAACTCCTCCGGATCTTTAGGGTTTGTCTGATGATTTCCCTGTACAGTTGGGGTAGAGGGAGATGTCGGCCCTCGTATCGGAACTTGTTCCTGTTCTTCCACAGGACCCAAATGCCCGCGGTTGCGATGATCTAATATCCGTGGGAGAGGTCCCAGCTGGACAGGAGATCGTTGAAGCCCCAAGATGGGGGGGCCTTTTTGAACTTGTTGCTGAGATTCGCCCAAATATTCTTGGCCAGATCATCGGAGGTGAGGATGTGCTCAGCAGATTCGGCTTGTGGGGAAGTGCAGCAATGACATCTCGAAGCTAGGCTGTAGCCAAGCCTTGTGATGGCATCGTCGGTGGGAAGCTTTCTATAGTGGGCTCGCTAGATAAGGATCGACCATTTGAAGGGGATGCACGCGTGCCAGAAAGGGACGATGAGGGGGGATGGCGTCCCGATGCCGCGGGCGACTGACCTGGCGGAATGCAGAGTGAACTGGCCATCCGTGTTAGGGGACCATCTCATGATGTCAGGGGTATCGAAGAGGCACAGATTCGCGGAGACGAGGCTGGCGGCAGCCGCTGGGCCGAGCCAGATCCTGATACGGTCCCAGATCCATCCGGACGAAGGGTCCCAAAGCTCGCGAATCTGGCCCTCCCGCGGAGGGGATCCGGGGGGTGCCAGAGGTTCCCTCCCAGCCAGCGATCGTAGCTCATGGATGAGTAGCCGTTGCCCAGTTGGATGTGTATTAGAGGGTCAGCTAGCTGACGGCCGCGGGTGATGCGTCTCCAGGAAGTCGATGAACGGTTATTGACTAAGGCCATCCCAGGGTGGGAATATTTGAAGTATCTCGCTTGCATGAAGTGAGTCCAAATTGTATTGTCTGTGCACAGCTTCTACCATAACTTCATGGAGCACGCGTCGGCGATGTGTTCCAATCTACAGAATCCCAGACCGCCCTCGAATGTGGGATTGGCCATAGTGGTCCAGCTGGCCCAGTGGTGCTTATCTCTTCCTTTGTTGTGACCCCAGAAGAAGCGGGCGAAGAGGGATTCAAGCGAAGCGAGAACCTTCTTGGGGGGGTTACAGACCGCCAGGGTGTAAATAGTAATGGAGGATAGCACGTGCTTGATCAGAATCAGCTTGCCTCCTGGCGAGAGGGTGGCATTGTGCCAGTCCTCGATTCTTTTCCTGATGGCGCTGACCATGTTTTCGAAGATACCCGAGTTGACCTTGCCATAGACCAACGGGCACCCTAAGTATGTGAAGGGGGGTATGCTGTGGCAAAGGAAGTAAGGTTGGAGATCGTCGCAGAGTAGGACCTGTCTATTTTGTGATGGGTGTAGATGAAGCTCTTGTTGTTGTTGATTCTTTGTCCAGAGCATCTGGTGTAACTGTTCAGCGTTTGAAGGACCACCACAATAGAGCCGATGTCGCCGGAGGAAAAAATAAGGACATCGTCGGTGTAGGCAAGGTGAGTGATGATAGGGCAGCCGGTAGATGTATAGAAGTGGTGGAACCGCGTGGTGTGGGGCATGCTCTTAAGGTTCCTGCTGAGGGCTTCTGCAGTGATGATGAAGATAGTGGCTGAAAGAGGATCCCCCTGGCGGACGCCACGGCTAGCGTTGAAAAATCCATCGGCCTAACCGTTGATAATGGTGGAGAACCAGGAATTATTGATGGACCTGAATATGATGTCAATCCATGGTTCAGAGAAGCCAAAAGCCCTGAAAACCCAGATCATGAATTGCCAGTCAAGGCGGTCGTATGCTTTCTCCATGTCCAGCTTAATTGCGATGTTCCCCCCTCTAGCCAGAAATTTCATGCAAGTGACCATCTCTTGAACGAGCAGGATATTATCCATGATGTTACGCCCTTTCACGAATCCGCTCTGCTCCTCGGATATAATTTTGGGCAGGAGGTCCGTCATCCGGTTAGCGATAATTTTTGCGATGATTTTGTTGGCGAAGTTGCATAGACTTATGGGGCGGAAGTCTTTGAAGGTTTCTGGGTTGTCTTTTTTGGGAATGAGAATGAGATTGGCCCTGGATAAGGATTTAGGGTATCTAGCTCCTTGGAAGAAGGCAACCGAAGCCTCCAAAAAGTCGGGGCCGATAATGTCCCAGCAATATCGGTAGAAAACCCCGCTAAAGCCGTCCGGACCGGGGGCGCTATGCTCGTCAAGCTCCCATACCACGGTCTGCACCTCGACGGCAGAAGGAAGGGATAGAAGCTGCTCGTTCTCGTGCTCGGTGATGAGGCTGGGGATCTCCGCCAGCAGACCCTCGTCCATGACGACCGCTTCTTTGGTGAAGAGATTGGAGAAGAAGTTGGCCGCAGCCTCTTGACTCTTAAGCTGGTCCGTCAGCTGGTTGTCGCTGTTATCGGAGATACGATGGAGGTTAAGCTGTTATCTACGGCCTTTGACGCAGGCGTGGAAGAAGCTGGAGTTGCGGTCCCCTTCGTTGTCCCATTTAAGTCTAGCTTTTTGTTTCCAGAATTCCATTTCGACTTTAAGCCTGGACTTGAGGATAGCTCTGGCGAGGTTAAGCGCGGTCCGCGCTTCGGGAGATCTGTTAGCCACGTAAGAGATCTCGGAGTGGGTAACATCATCTTCCGTATTTTTAATCTCCTGAAAGATGTTGCCAAAAGCTGCCCTGCTCTACCGAGAGAGAGCTCTACTCGTGGTTCGCAGCCTGGTCGCTACTCTGTGCAGTGGATCAGCGGCACTCACTGAGAACCAAGCTGAGGCTACCTCAGATTTGAACCTAGGATGATGCCTCCAAAAATCCAGGAATTGGAAAGGTTTCTTGATACGGTAGGAGTTTCTGCTGATCCCAATGAGAAGGGGTGAGTGATCGGATTCAGTGGTGTTTAGGTGGGAGAGGCTCGAGATAAGCCCCATGTCTGCCCAGTGGCTGTTGATGAGGGCGCGGTCTAGGCTGGAGTATTGACGCCGGAAGCCTTCCTGCATCTTACACCAGGTGAAAGTGTTGCCGGAGAAGGGGAGGTGAGCGAGGTGGGCGTTGAAGGTGAAATTGTTGAAGTCCTCCATGGTCGGGAGCGGGCACGATCGTCCCCCGGACTTCTCGGTACTGCTTGAGATGATGTTGAAGTCTTCTAAGCACATCCACGAAAGGTTCTGGAAGGAGAGGTGGATGTCGAGCAGGTCGGCCCAGAGGAGTTTCCGCATTTGGAAGTCGCAGCTGTCGTGAACGGTGGAGATTAAGGTTTTGTTCCGCGGTTGAGGATGTTCCATCCAGAAGGAGAGAGCTTGGCGGGAGTCCTGTACCATGGCTATCTTGATGCCTGCACCGACGAGAATCCAGATGTCGTGGCTGCCGGCCAGCGCGGTCGCGAAGCCAAGATGAAGTTGGATACCGGTGATCCTTTTCTTGGAGATTTTTCGATGATCACTAGAATGTCTATTTTGTGAATTTTCTTGAGGCTGAGGATTCTGTTTAGCGTCAGTTTATTTGCTATGCCTCTGACGTTCCACGAGAGGATGTTAAACATTGGGTTGGGGGGAGAGGGTGGGGAGGTTGAGCTTGGCTGCTGACCTTGTGGTCATGGCCGCTCGCTGATTCTTTTTCTTGTTTTTCTTCTTCTGTTTCGAGAAAGATTTCTTAGGGGAAGATTTATGGTTGTCTGTGGCCGCTGTTTCACCGGTAGGTGAGGACGCACGAACGACGGCCACAGAAGAGTCACTCACAACCTCGACGTCGTCTAGCGCACACATCGGGTTGTTGCGGTCAAGGAAACCAGCGTCCTTGGCTTGCCAGAACCTGCCAGTGAGAGGGGAACAAGGGTCAGGGGGGACGACGGTGAAGGCGGAATAGAGGGCCGGATCTGCCGTGGACAACTCTTGCCCGATGACTGTATGGCTAGTGTCTTGGGCCGCCACGGGCTGGACACGTGGGTGGCTGCCGAGGGGGATAGAGGGGGAAGTAGAGGTGGAGCTCAAGATCCTAGGAGAGGTGATTAGGGGGATCTCTATGGGAGCAGTGCCGGCACAAAGGGGGTGGAGGTGGGGGGGTAGAGGGGCTGTCGGAATTGATCGTGACAATGCGTGGAACTTCCGGCTCTGTCTGGGAGATATTGGTTGAGTCCGTTCTAATGTGGTCGATGGCGAGTATACAAGGGCTCTCGAGGGAGTTATCTATGTCTAGTATGGCAAAGGAATTTACAAGGGTGATGGAGAGGGGATTGTAGGGGACGATGGCGTTGTCGGACGGGGAGAGGGATTTTGAGCGTTGCCGAGGAGAGGTTCCTGTGTGCCGGAGGGGGGGTGTGGGTGAGGTGTCAGGCGAGGGATTAGGATGTGAGGTGGATGCGACCGGGTCGCGAGGTTTGCGAGGATCAGACTTCTTGAGAGCCGAGTTGACCCGAAAGCAGCGCGGCAAGGAATGACCGCTCATCTGGCAATGTTGGTAATAAATAATGTTGTTGTCATACACCAGCGTTTGGCTGATCGTCTGATCTCCCAGCTCTATCTCAATCATTTTGGGGGGTTCATTGGCGCGGTCGAGCTCGACACAAATCTTCGTATAGTTGCATTTTGAGAGGTTACGTATTTCTTCCGTGATGGCGACCAGGGACCCGAAGGAACTGGCTATACGCTAAAGAGCAGCTGCATGGAAGCACACCAGGGGGAGGTTGAAGAGGGTGACCCATGTGGATACGATCGATGAATCCACAACGGGGTTAAATTTGGGTGACCATTTGACGATTTTAGCAATCTGTGAATCGATTTTGGTGGGGCCTTTGGCCCACACTATGTTGCAATCCTGTTCGGAGGACAGGTGAAGGAACATATGTTTGGGGTCGAGTGGGGTGACCCGGTAGGTGTCCAAGAGGCCCCAAGCAGCAATGACCTCCTTCACCCTAGCAATCTTCGGACACCCGGAGGTGAACTTTAGGACGAAGGATTTTAGGAAGGTAGAGGATAGGAAGGAGATGTCCTCGTCGGAAAAGGGGACGCGAATTGGGTATCCGTCAGATGGAGTAGTGAAAATGATTTCAGGAAGGACGATTTCTGCGGGAGGGGTGAAAGAGTCTTCGTGCGGTCGGGCCGTAATGCTTCGGCATAGGAAGGGACACGGGGAGGGGCCGGGCCGCCTAGGGGGGGAGGGGGGTGGGGTTGGTTCTACGGGCGCGCATCTGGCGACGGGAGTGGTCGGGAAGACGGGTGGCCCATAAAGGGGGTGTAGGAGTCCCGGCGCGGGGGAGGCCAGCGTAGAGGGAGGGGGCTGGCCCACAAAGTGGGAGCCGCCAGGCTTATGGAAGGTCGGGGCAGGGCGGGGAGGCTGGCCCACAACGTGGGTGCCTCCGAGAGAGCGTAAAACGCTCCCCGCAACTGGGGGAGGGGGCTGGCCCACAACGTAGGTGCCACCGGGCGCACAACCGCCCGAAGCCGAGGATGAGGGCTGGCCCACACCGTGTGGGACCTCGATCCCGATGGAACACGCTACCGTGGGGGCAGGCTGATCCACATAGTGGAAGCCTGCGCACGTGCCCAACACAAGGGGTTTTAATGTTACGCTACCCCCAAAGTACGTAACCGCGGGAGAACAAAGTACGCTGGCCTCCTCGAGCATAGAGCTACGCTCTACGCAGGCCGCCCCGAGCGTAGAGCTGGCCTCCCCGAGCGTAGAGCTGCGCTCTACGCTGACCTCCCCATGCAAAGTGTTATGCACAAAAGGGGAAGTTGGCCCGGTCTCCAATGCTGCAGCCTGGCGTGAGGAGGAAGGAACGCCAGCAGGCGCATCGGGATGTGTGCAGCAGAAAGGGCGCTGGTCCCCGAGCCAGCTATACACAGGAACCGATGGGGGGAACGGAGGTGTCAGGCTGTCCGGCGCAGGTCCCGATGCCGCGTTCGACGCCGTTCCACGCTCGGTCGCTGCCGATGGAGGCCATGCCAAGGCGAGAGGCGCCGGCGGAGCTGGCCCGGAGGGAAAGGCGAGGGTGGAAGCTCGCCGTGGCCGGGATGAGGCGGCCCCCCGACCAACGAGGGATATTTGGTCGGGGGTCCAGGCCGGGAGCGCCGGAGGTGGGGCGCCGAGGAGGGAGGGTAGGGGGGACGGCGGGAGGGGACTCGGGGCGGAGTCGAACAGTGAGAGAAGAGGTCGGCGGCGGCGATGTAAATTGGGGCGCACGGCGGAGACGGAAGAGGAGGAGGGCTTCCGGGGGAAGCGACGGGGGGATGGCTTCCTGAGGAGGCGGCGGGGGCGGTGGGGCCGGGGAGGACGCAAGATCCGCGAGCGACCGGCCGTCGGGGGCGCCTGGGGGGAGGGGACAGGGAGGGGGTGGGGAGGGGAACACGGTGGAGGGGGGAGGGATGGGCGGGGCGGCGGGCGTCGCTGGCCGGCCGGGTGGCCGGGGAGGCATGCCGGAGGGGGGAGCTCAGTCTCCTGGAAATCGCCCAGGGGGGAGCTCAGTCTCCAGCCGAGGAAAAAAAAAGTTTATATATATATATATATATATATATATATATATATATATATATATATATATTGGAAGGATATAGAATGAATTGAGGATTTATTTTAAATGTTAAACTCTTGAATGAATTACGGTTGTTAAACCTATTTAAATTTTAAGTTTAAGATTTGGATTAATGATATATGGAGATTGATTTGTGGCTCAATAAAAGTTTATTCAAGATTGGTTAGACAATTTGAGAAATTTTAATTCATGATTTTGTTGCCACTAAAATAAAGAAAAGTCTAGTTTATGATACCTTTTGAGAAAAAAAAATGTGTGTTATGATAAAGGTTACCTTGAGGTGGATTAAAAAAATTTTAATTATGGTTATGTTTGGCAGCTTGGAATGATAGGATATTAGATTATTTTGAGAACTATATTGCAAAATGTTTGAGGAACTCAAAGTTATAGATTTAAAATCTTATTTTGATAGGCAACCAAGATAGACAGCAGTAGTCCACATTAATTGTCATATCACTCATGACCATGATAGTCGTATATACTCAAATGCAGTTAGTCATCTACCAACCCATGTGATTATATTTCAATTTTGATTTACTCAATCTTTCATCGTGATCTTCTAACCATTGCAATTTAAAAATGATTTGATCGTTCCTAGAGACTATCTTCTCTGGAACTGTGCCCTGAATCTATTTTACCATGATCTGTTAGATTCCTTAATTATCCTTACTTCGTGTTATATCTTGATTTATTTTTGTGTTCGGCAACTAAACACCTTATGAAATTCCCACTTTCTATTTTAAATCCTTTTGTACCCTTTACCATGTCTTGGATATTTGGAGCACAACACTAGACTTTTCCTTCCAACAAATTTCATATGCAAGACCTTGAAGAGCCCACATTCATGTAGGTATATCATGTCCCACTAAAACACGTCCCCTTGTACTCTATTTTTATGATGCGACTTTCAGGTCATAAAGACTAAATCATAACCCTACCATGATACCGATATAATTTTTTGACCACAGATAGGGACTAAATCTCGACTAAATTCTTTCAAATCGATATGTGATGATGCTCTACTTGAATTCCTTTAATGCTTAATTTTGTGCCTTACCTTGATTATTTAACTCATTATCCCATCATACTACTAGTTTAACTCTTGTAAGTTGGGTAGAATACCTCACGACCTAACCAACATTTTGTGGACCACATTGATAGGTTCACTTGGACCATAGAATTCAGTGGACCCTAACTTATCTAGTCAACCAAGCCGGCTGTATAGGCCCAAACCTTGGGCAAGACTTGATTTTAAAGAATCTAGGATTATTTAATTCTCCTTTATCATGGTTCCTTACTTATACTTTGACTATTTTTAATGCTAACTTAGCATAAATTTTGCAAGCTTATTTTCTTATCAAGCTCGATCATGACGGATCTTATTGGGTCGCTCCCACTAACATACTGTCTAATCAGAACCGGTGCATGATGGTCTGATCAACCTATTGCACTTTGGTTCGCCTTTCGTATATCATTCTACGTAGATGGAGACATAGTAAATTTGCCCCTAGAGTCTCCTCCGCGATTACCTTGGCAATTCTCTTGGAATTATACAACCGCCTTCGAATCACATATTGGCATACGAAAACATCTCCTTTGGACTCTTGTTGGCTTTCGTCTTTTAACTATTATAGACAAAGCTTGTGATTGATAGATAGGCCAAACCATTCTCCTATGCCTATGATATTTGTATATACTTGGGGACAGTTAACCACTAACCAACCCATATGACTATTCCCGTCTTGAGCTACTTGCCTTTTTCCTCGACCTTAGATTCAACTTTCATGACCTTTTTGGAATTTGACGATGATTCAACTCTAAACCTAGACAACCCTATATCTTCTATCGTGACCCCTAATCACTTGAATGATTCCTATCATCCTTTCATTTGTGCCCTCAACCTAGACACTTACCATGCAACCTTCTTCGAAGAGCCCTATCCCCCAAGTCCCCAAAATATCCACTTAAGCTACTTCCATCGTACTATCATGATTTTTTACCTTAACTAGCAACCCTCGTTCAATTCCAAAATTGTGAATTATTTCGTCGTTATCAAAATCATGATTTTTCTAAAGCATATTTGTCGTTTCATTGCCTCGCCCAATTATTTGTGTTGCCTTACCCTCGTACCTTCTCACCCCCTACTTATTCTTAATTTCGAGGACGAAATTTTTGTAAGTTGGGTAGGATGTAAACTCCCTAAATTTTTACTATAATTTTTTATTTATAAATTTGGTTTTAATTTTTGCCTTGTATTGTACGTCGCATAGTCGTATTGTACGTCGCATAGTCGTATTGTACGTCGCGTACGAGTTCGTATTTTTGTATGCCTCGTCGAGTGCGAATATGTGCGAGATACATATTTTTGTAAAACATTTATTTTAGAAGCTTGGTTTTTCAAATAATAAATATTTTCGATTACTTAAAATGGTAAAATGCGTCGCATTGGAAATTTTCAAAACTTATTTTAGAAAACTATGTTTCAGTGCATATGAGGTGCATAAATTTAGATTTCATATATATAAGTCTATTTTCAAAATTAATTAATATTAATATTTTATTAATCAAAAAGATATTTAAAAATACTTATTATTTTCAAAATTATTATTATTGATATTTTTGGAAAATATATTTGAAAATTTTTATGGCCATTTTAAATCTCAATTTGATTTTATGGTTTTAATTTAAAAAGTTTAAAAGTAGAATTTATATTTATATTTGAGTTTAGATGATCTAGAATTAAATTAGAATTTAATTTAAGTTAGATTTGATTTATTTAAATTTATATGATATTATCTATAGAGGATTTAAATCCGCCTAATCCCTATCCAACTAGGAATTCCCACCTCCTATATAAAGGAGAGGTACTCATCCATAAATTCTACAATCCACTGATTGTGCATTGTGTCTGTGCCACCCATCTACTATACCCCCACCATACAAATACAATATCCCCATGTCCGACAGTCCCGGACAACATCCTCCATCATTCCTGTGTCACGCAGGACACGAAAACCATCCACAGCAGCCCTCCACCACCAGCAAATCCCCACTCCAAATCCTAATCCTAAACCCTACCCACTGTTTTGCTTTGGCCGCCCCTTGCCGGGACAATTCCGACCAAACTCATCGAAAATTAATCTGGCCTCGCCATCCCCTTTCCAACCCGCCACAGCATCATCATCACCACCCCCATGGCCAAACACCGTCATCACTGTCTTCGACTTCCCATCCCGTACACCTCCACGCCATCCCGACCCGTCCCGCGGGCATCGTTCCACCATCCTTCACCATCACGAACCCGCCACCACCATGGGCGACCACTGCCAGCATCCCAGCCACCGCCGAAAATCCTTTCATCCATGAAACACCACCACATATGTCACGCCCCAGACCCGAAACACCGGGGGACGGGGACGGACTTGGCCAGCTACGTATTACGGGTAGAAGAAATACCGAATAATACAATCAATGCTGTAAACTAGACAAGGGGGTGCATACTACATACAAGTCTCGCTAGGGTCACGTGACATCTATTGTCTCAATCAATGAATCAAGTAGCAGTAAATAAAGAGCATATATGATAAAGCAGTAAGGCGTCCCAAACGCTCGGTCAAAATGTTCTTGAGATCTGGCTTTACAAAACATAGCCAGATGATATGATAAGGTATACACAATCGCTATCAGCTGCAGTCTGAATTAATTACAATTATATAAAAGCAAGTGCTAGACAGTCCGACTAACAGGTCGGTGCCAAAACGGCAAAAGTAAAGTAAAGAACAAGACGAGTAGGGAGTCAAAGAACCCACTCGTGGCCTCCTGCGGTCATCCTTCTAGTATTGACCATCTTGAGGGTAGAAGTAAGCTGAGTCCTCGAGAGCTGGCTCTAGATCTGGCCATGCAAAACCAGAGAGGTTAGACCTCCAATAGCAAGCACCACAAAGGAAGCACGACATGAAGAATTAAAACCAGTAATAAGGGTTAAGGATATAAATAAGATAAATAGATCTTTGCCTCTTACTAAGGTACGCCTAGCGTCTTGACACTCCGAACCAACTCCCCAACCAAACAAGGACAGAAGTTGGCCCGTCATGTCAGGACGTTCAGCTTACCTCAATAGTTGGCAAAGTAGGATACAACCCACAATCAAATCAGTTTAAGCGGCTAGGCAATTATTACGGCTTACTACTAGTGAGCTCCAAGTTACCCTGGAACCATGCATTAGGAAATTTCTCAGTTCTTACTATAGACAAACAAGGCTGGTCGATCCAATAATCAGTTGCGCCATACGGGGAAACGAGTCCCAGCGGGACGCTCGTCGATCGGGAAAAGTAAACCGGATACCACTCCCTGCCCGTGTGGTAGATATGCAGTATCCGTGGGAACCAGCCGGCGTGTCGGGACACCATTTGTCCCAAGGACGGCCGTCATGTAAGAACTCGAAAATCCATTCTCTCCATGCAGTAATTATTTTATTTAACTTAGTTGGCCCTATGTTAATTGAAATCTCATGCCGTGGATCATGAGTATTTCGCATGAGTACTTTCGTACAAGGTACGATATGCATAACTCTACAACGATGCCAGTGCGATTGGATTGTAGGTCCTATATAGCGTAATGCAACAATCAAACCTATCCACGGGATAATCATGCCTTGACAGTAGGATACACGTGCTGCTTTTGTAATACGAAATTAATTATCGGTGCCATAACACCTACTCAAATTCATGTACATAATTATAAGTTAGAGATCAGCACGGTTACATTGTCAATGATCGGGATCAGCCAGTCATTCTCAATGGTTCATACATGAACGTGTCCCATTTAGTACAATAAGACGACTAGCCAGTCTCTTAGTTCAGACATAGGAACGCATGATCAATATTAAGTCAAGATAACAATCATTGTCAATTCGTGACAAGGCATGGTAGTCAAAAGTTCTATATCAAGAGTAAGAGAAACTTGCATAAAATAGTTGGTAACATATTCTTGAAGCCAAGGAAAAGATCAACAACTTTCATGTTGGAAGCTAGGAGAAATTCGGACCAGAAAACAGTCAAAAAGAGCATCAAACAATCAAAATCAGCCAACAATCAGCCTCATGCGGCTAGAAATTCTTATGCGGCTCAAAAATTCTTATGCGGCTCAAAAATGCTCATACGGCCAGAAAATCTTATGCGGCTCAAAAATTCTTATACGGCTCAAAAATGCTAATGCGGCCAGAAATTCTTATGCGGCTCAAAAATGCTCATGCGGCCAGAAATGGTCATGCGGCCAGAAATTCTTATGCGGCTCAAAATTCTTATACGGCCAGACACTATTCATCGCCCTTGCCAGAATCAGGACAGATGAACATAGAAGTTTGACCAAAATTATTTTGGCGATAACTTCCTCAAATCAAGTCGGAATCTAACTTTTCAAAAGCCAAAATTGGGTAGAATTGAATTCTCTACAACATAGAACAATCAAAACATGGAAATGATGAAGTTTGATAGATCGAAACCCAAGAAAACCAAAAAGGGGAAAAAACTTAGATCTACACAAAGCTAACCATGGAAAACAAAAACTACAAGACCTAAACATGTAGAGAAAGAAGAGACAAACACAATGGACTAAAAATAAATGGAGATGCATGAAATCCTCCATGATGTGTAAGATGTACTTGCCTCTCACAAGTGGGTTAGGGTTTGGTGGAGGAGTAAATGTGAATGAATGAAGAGAGAGAATGAAAGAAGAAGTTTTATATCAAGGTCAAGTGGATCTCCACCATTCATTCTCTCCACCAAATCCAAGCCATCCATTCCTTTCCATGTTGAACCAAACCAAACCAAGTTGGTTTACCATGAACCGAAATGAACCAAGAGCCAAGAAAAAGCAAAAAATAAAATACAAAAAAATAATTAGCATGAAATTAAAAGAATTAAATACAAAATAAATGTATGACAGATACTAAATAAATTCAGGCAAGCGGTATACGTATAAAAATACGCATTCCGGGAACGGGGAGTGACAACATACCACCACCATCGTCGCCACAAATCACCATCACCACAAAACACAAGAATTTAGAATCAAGAGTTCTCACCTGAGTCGCCCCACCGCCGACTGGGCCGACCCCGGAGACGTTACGGTGAGATCCCTCCCACGTGGTGTCACCGGCAGGCAACACCCTCACTCTTACTTGTGCTCCTCGCCGCCCTCGACGCGCAGTCGTCGGCGCCCCGTGCCACGCAACAACGCGGCGAGCCGTAGCCCCCGCGTCCGGCAAAGCCGGCTTCCTAGATCTGGTGCCGCCAATCGGAACCTAGAACAGCGCTGGCGAACCTCCGCAACCGCCGGTGCGGAACCCCACCTCGATCCGTCGCCGACGCGTGGACTGCACCGTCTCTCAGGCGAGAACCCTCATCCCGGCGCCCCTCCGTGCCCGTAATCTCAGCGCCGCCGCGTTCCCGCCGGCTAGCCTGACTCCGCCGTTCCTCCGGAAGCTCCGTCGAGCATCCTCCGCGCTGATAAAGCCTCGCCGTCGCCTTCATCAGCCACCACCGGTGCCGGCCGATACGCGGTCCGCCGACCCCCTTCCTCGGTGAGCCCGACTTCTTCTTCTCTGTCTCCCATCTCTGCGCTCGGCACCACCCTGCCGGAAAACCCCCTTCACCGCCGCCCTGCCCGCCGGCCACCGGCGCCGGAGTCTCCGTCGATCCCCACCGGTAAAACCCTCTATCTCTCCCTACTCTCTCTCTCTCTCTCTCTCCCATACTTTCCTTTCAGTGAGTAAAGGAGAGCAGCATCTGCTGCTTTAAGTTAAAGTTTTGATTTTTATTATCATTATCATTATTATTTTATATTATTATTATTACTAGTATTATTATTATACTAAGATTATCATTATTATTATTGTTATCATTATTATTATTACTATTATTATTATTATTACACTAATTTTAGTTATCTAAATATCATTATTATTATTTCATTATTATGAGTATTAATTTTCTATAAAATATATAAGGTAGATAGTTTCCAAAATTTTATGTTGATAAACTTTGGCTTGTCCATAGTTTTTGGTCTAGAAGCCCAAAATAGTTTATAGAATTTCTTGTATTATTCTAAAATAATTTAATTAAATAATTCTTCTGTCAAGAAAATAAATTTGACAAACTTAGCATATTATGCTTGAATAGATTTTTATATTCTTATAATATTTAACTAAAATTTCTTCTACTAGTAAATATAATTCAAGTATTTTCCTACAGGTCCTTTTGACTAAGGAAAACATATTTTTTAAATAGTAGGAAAATTTTCTAAAATAATATAAATGCTCTTCTCCTCAAATTCCTACTATTTGTCAACCTTACTTATGACTAAATCATGTTTTTTCTATTTTTTTTCTGCAACCTCACCGAACAAGGCTATTGAACAATCGAAACTTGCCGGATTATTGCACCACACCAGGCGTAACATCAGGCAAGACACCTTGCCTTTACTGTTTAAATTCTTGCTCAATATCATGCATGCTTTTTCTTATTTTTAGCAAATATAATGTTGTTCTTACAAAAACTATGTGTAGATGCAAATTACTATATTTTATGCAATTGGCTTAGAGTTAAGGTACTACCATATGTTTAGAGAATCTCATAAACTATCACGATGTGCCACGAATTGTGTGTGAGTTGTGAGTCGCATATAGATGCGGACTTGCGTGCTGACTGATCATTGGCACGTACAGGCCGGGCGTTAGGATATAACTGTTAATAGATTATGTAGAAGACTTGACAGTTATTAAGGATTAAACAGTGTCGTGGAGTCGACACATGTATTGTATCATGGGGAGGGAGGAGATAGTTATTAGCGTAGGGGCTACATGTTCAGTACACACATAGATTTGGGCCGATAGTGTCTCGTATGAGCGCTACTTACTGCCCCGGGGCTGATAGTTCTCGTATGAGAGCTACTTTCTGCCCATGGTCGATAGTGTCTCTTATGAGCGCTACCTACTACCACCCTCTCTCCATCTATGTTGAACACCTAAGCTCCTGCGTAGAACATTATCTTCTCAAAGTGTATATCACATAGAATGGTTAGGAACCTTTACGCATGTATATTTTCTATTGAGTTCTTACTATTCAGTTATGGCATGATATTATGTGTCTTGTTACGTCCCTCTGAGGACCTGGTTTTTCCCCAGGTGTGTTCATGTTTTCTGCAGGTGTTCTAGCCAAGGTCGTGATCTTTCCTATTTTTCGAAGATAATTGCTCTTGGTTTGTTTTTATCATTTTGTCGATCGCTTTCTTGTACATTTATATCATTGAGATAGTTGGTAGTGGACTTTGTCTCCGTCCAACGATTGTACCATAACTATTCAAGTTGATTCTATCTTTATTTTATTATATATTTGTGGATGAGATTTAGCATGTCTGGGTTCTCTACATTTTACAGCTTATGTATTTATACGAGGATTCCATATATTGGAGTATTTTTTGTATATCTACAACTGACATGTCTACGTGGTTAGTCCTACATATTTTGAGATTGGGGCGTTACATAGGTATCGAGCCTCTATGCTGTCTCGTATTACCCGTGCTTCCAAAGCACTCATCATTATTTCTCCTTCGGTCGAATCGGTTCCCTAACGTCCCGGGTACCGATTCGAGGAAATTACATCTCAAAGACTCAAACCTTGTATACAAGTTGTCCATGACCATGCGAATGCGTGTCCGACTCGATTGTGAACATAATCGCATGGTAAAATAATAAAAGGAAGTAAAGGCAGCAGTGCATCATTTAAGTCATGTTCAATGACTTATTTATTTCTAACATTACCATCATTTCACTTGGTGATCTCAACGATCCCAAGCCTATTCATTTCTTATTGCGTCGCTCATTCATCTCTCATTCCTTCAACTCAGATACGTTGAAGCATTTTTATATTATTCATTTCTCAAGAGACATGTAGCATTTTATTTCATAAGGATAATATCATTCATTTTATTGCTTATAAGAAAACATGCAGTATTTTACATCTTTGCGACAGTTACACAGAGTAAACATGATTCAGTATTTCATTCAGTTCATTGGATCGATAGCATAGCCAGTTCGTTTCTCATGTGACATTCAAAAAGCATCCTATTACGTGTTATACTTATTCCGGCAACGTTAAGCGTAAGGGACTTATCGATTCATTTCATGGCATCAATTCACATTAGCAGTTCAAGTGTGATTCATTCATCAGCTAAATGTTCATGTGTTATTCATTTCAATATTAGGCACATAAGCATCTCTTTTATCCAGCAACCAAAATATGGGACATTTACGGACAATTTATGGCATTTTATTACTTTATTTATTAGGCATGAAGGAGTAAGGAGGAGGAAGGACAATTCCACTCACTTGCATAAAGGGTCTTTCTGTTTCGATTGCACACATTTCCACTAAGCGTAGCTCCACCAGCGAGCCACATTCCAATACCCATTCCGTATAGCCACCTAAGAGAGACTAGATCAGTCTCAATTCTTCTGATTTCCAACACAAGTCACGGTCCAACATTCTGATCGCATCCAACAAACCAACCCAATGCCTCGCACGGAGCGGGACATTACATAATATACCACTCAGAAAAAGTTTTGTCCTCGAAACTTAAGGGAACAACTCATTCCTACTAATTCACTTAGTCACAACAAGTTACTCATTCAGCTTCAATTCAATATTCATTTCAGCACACTCGGTCATCTCAAAATTACTATCTTCTTGTACCACTTAACTCATCAATGATTCAGTTCGTCATTCTCTTTTCTAAAGTATTTGTACTTCTTATTGATTCACCAACATTCTTCCAGAATTGTTATCTTCGTCGCAGCCTACCACTTCGTTTGGATTCATACACATATCTTAAGCGTCCCCAAAACATATGTATTTAGCCAAAGTTCGTGCTAGTGCGATTCAATAAGCTCTCCCAACAATGGTATCTTGTCGCAACCTATCACTAGGGCTACAAATGAGCCAAGCTGTTCATGAGCTGCTCGAAGTTCGGTTCGATAAAAGCTCGTTTGAGCTCAGTTCGTTTAGTAAATAAGTTGAGCTCAAGCTTCATTTTAGATCTTGTTTAATAAACGAGCCAAGCTCAAGCTTAGAAGTACTCGGCTCGTTTGAGCTCGTGAGCTGGCTCATTTATGAGCTTGCAAGCTGGCCCGTTTAGAAGCTCGTTTGTTCTTTGTTGAATTCTAATTTTATATATATATATATATATATATATATATATATATATATTATATATATATATATATATATATATATATATATATATATATATATATTTGTGTGCATTATATATTTATATGTCCATAATAATTAATATTAAGGAATTTTTCAATTAAATTTTTATAATAAATTGTTAATATTACATGTACTTGAATTCAAACCCAACTAAATTGAAATCGAGCTCGTTAAGCTTGAAATCAATCTTAATGAGCTTGAAATAAAGTTGAGCGTGCTTGAAATCAAGTTTAATGAGCTTGATTTTGAGCTTATCAAGCTTGTTTATCAAGATTGAATCAAGCTTGCTTATCAAGCCAAGCTCAAGCTTAATATAAACAAGCTCGAGCCAAGCTCAAGCTCTAAAATAAAAAAAATTATCGAGCTCCAGCTCGAGCTCGAGCTCGAGCTTGAGCTCGATTAATTCTAGTCAAGCCAAGCTCAAGCTTACAAAAGCTTGGCTCGGCTTGGCTCATTTGCATCTGTAATGCCTGTGGTTCGTATTACGTATCTTGGTATACGTATACGTATTTTGACTCGTATTGCATGTCCCCTTGTTTGGTTTATTTGGTATTTTCATTTTGCTTGGTTATGGTTCCTCTTGGTTAGGTTCGGCTTAATTTTTGTTCGGCTAGGTTCGGTTGTGAACCAACCCACCTACCACCACCATCCCCATTTATTAGCCCAACTCTTTCTCTCTCTTCATTACTCTTTCCCTTCCCCACCATTACTCTCCTCACCTACCTGAGAGGGAGAGGGAGAGCTTAGGCAAGTGCATCTTGCTTCATGGAGGAATCCAAGTTTTATTGTTCTATTTTCTTCCTCTCAAGATTCTAACCCACTTTAGTACTTAGCGTTTTTAATTTCCATGGCTAAATTCATGTAGATCTAAGTTTATTTTATTTTCAGATTTCTTGGGTTTTGATCTATTTAATCTTGTTATTATCAAGTTCTGATTATTCCATGTTGTAGAGAATTTCATTCTGTCCAATTTTGACCTATGGAAGTTCGGATTTGGACTCTGGATGATAGATTTATGGAGCTTGGAAGCATGGCTTCATGGTGTTCTTCTTCTCGAAAAAATTGGAGAAGAAGGACAGTACTTGACCGTATGACTATTTCATGCGGCAAGTTTTCTTCCCTGCCGTATGGACAAATCCAGCCTCATGAGACCTTGAACCCTTCAGCCGCATGAACTATACCCTGCCGCATGGAACTCAGACTCGAGCCGCATATGCCCGGGCAATTCCAGCCGCATGCGCAATGGTTGTACTCAGCCGCATGACTGGGATGAACTCCTGGCCGCATAAGCCTTTCCGATTTAGCCGTATGGAACTTTGATCCCCGAGCCGCATGGGACTCCACTCAATTCTAGCCGCATAAGACCCTCTCCAATTCCAGCCGCATAAGCTCCTGCCCCCTTTCAGCCGCTTAGCGTTGCTCTCCCGCAGCCGCATATGCGCCCGCCATCTTGAGCCGCATAAGGCCCAGTCATCCCCAGAGCTGCATGAGATCGCATGGAACTCAGCCGCATAGACCTTCTTCCCCTGAGCCGCATGCACCCTCTTTTCCCTAGCCGCATATGCCCGAGTCCTCTCCAGTCGCATGGACTGCTCCCTCCCCAGCCACATGAGATCACTCCCTGAGCCACATATGCTTATCCGCCCTGAGCTGCATGCACCCCCTTTTTCCTGGCCGCATATGTCCGAGTCGCATGACTCTTCCATAGCCTTATATTTTATGATTTAATTGTTATTAATTAGGCCCATATCTTGTGGCCCTCGGTGTACTTGGTCTTTTTGAGAAATGTTTGTACTATGTTATCCTACACATGCACCATGAACATGAAAGTGACCCGTAGGGGTGCACTCTTGACAAGTAACATGACATGATAGTGGCCCACCGTGGTGCACTCTTGATAAGAAAACCTGACATGATATACCTTGATATGCTGTTGTGACGGCTAACATGACATGACAAGGTATGATTGACCCGGACCCCATGGACGATTGTGCTTGTATAAATGAACCAGTCTTATCTTGCATCATGTCTAGGACAGGGCCCCTGGGTCCTACGGTCAGGGGTACCTACTGAAATTTGACTAAGGCTAATAACTAGAACAACACAGTAGTCATGAAGAAATTTCCCAGCTACAGGCAATTCCGTTATCTGGGCGCCCCACTTGGGATCTGTAGCCTGCCGTCGAGTAGGGCACATTTCCAGCACACTGTCATGTGTTGCACCCTCCAAGCTACTTAAGGGTACATACGTTTCCTGGACGATGTACCCACTTGAATTCAACCCCTAATTGCGTCCCGATAACCTGGATGGTCTGCAGGGCTTGTGGCTGTGGAACAATCTCGCTGCATCTTGCTAGTAACTAGGCCTGTGATAACCCTAGTTAGTTAAAGTATCAAGCCGTACTTATTGCTTGGTCGTGATTGTTGAATGAGGTATAATCAGTCTAGTCTTGTCTTGATCCTGTACAAGATTGTTACATGACATGATTTTCTTATATTATCTTGTCGATAAATGATGGAAAACCAAGTTCCGTTCAGATGAAGGGTTACAACCCCGGTCCTTGTTTGGTTTACGGGTTGTAACTTGGTTATCTGAATAGTTCCATGGTTATCTCGTCGTATATCATCCTGATTTTTTTCATATTTCTAGTTCTTACTACTTATTTATATTCTTGTGCTAATTGCTGGTTTTAGTTCCTAAGTGAAGCCTCCTTTGTGGTACTTGCTCTTTCTGGGATCTGACCCAGCTGGTTTTGTATGGCCAGATTTCGGAGCAGCTCCAGAGGATCTACCGACTATCCAGCCCGATGGTGACCACCAGGCGTAACCAGGGCAACGAGTGGGTTTATTTTTGGCTCTCCCACTCTATTATAAAAATTCTCATTTTGAGGCGTTTAGCCGGCGAGCACCTGTTAGCTCGTATTGCATACCTTATTACTGTCTGCCTACGGGCTGTAACATGATTGACAGATCCTAGGATTGATCATGTATGACTAAACTCTTGCTAGTCTTCATATTTTGTAACGACTAGCTTCATGATCAACTAAATATGTAATGTTTGGGACGCCTTACTATTGTATATTTGGTGATCTTACATCTTGTAACGTTTATTTACTTGCTTGTGATTGAGACACTAGGCTTGTTCATGACCATAAGAGACTGTTGGCTTATAGTTAAACCCTCACATATCTAGACAGCCGTGACCGTATAGCGAGGTAGGTTGCACTTCAATATACGTAGCTGGCTATGTCTGCCCCCGCTCTCCAGTATTCTGGATCTGGGGCATGACATGGTTTAAGTGGTGGCCCATGTAGGTCTTATAAATCAAGATATGTGAGGGTTTACCGAATAGATGTCTCAATCAGCACTCGCCCTTGATCTCTGCCCGTATCTTCTAATCCCAGATATTATCGACCTGATCGGATGCTTGTATCGTTGATCTGTCTTAGTCCTTCCTTATTGTTCCCTATGTCGTCTTCTTCAGCGGCATTGTTCCGAACCTGCCGATCAGCAAGACGGAGCACCTCCCGTGGACCAGCAGCAACCAGAAGATTAGGCCTAGCACTCAGGAACAGCCTCCCGGGTCATGCCTCCCAGAAATCTAGAACCCCCGGTACAGCCAGCCTAGCCCGCAAGGCAGGATGATGGAGCCTTAGTTGGACTTAACAGGGAGTTGCTTGCATCGCTAAATCGTCAAGGAGATGCTTTGTACCAGACAGTAACAGATGCTCTGACCAGAGGAGGTCATCAGGGTAACAGTGTAGCCAACAGCTTCAAGCACTTGAACCCTCCATTCTTTGATGGTAGCAAAGATTCTATCACCGCAGATGCTTGGCTTCAGGACACGGAGGTGATTCTAGAAGCAGTCAGGACCCCAGAGAACGAGAAGGTGGCCGTAGTGCACCTGTAGTTATTGGATCTTGCCCGCAGATGGTGGGCGGTACAGGCTGTTAGATTAAGGGCACCTATTGCTTGGGCTGTATTTCGTGAGAGATTCCAGACCAAGTACTTCGATGCTGTAGCTCGGTACGATCTACAGATGAGGTTCACCAATCTGAAGTAGATGGGCAGGACGGTCGATGGATATGCGGTCGAGTTTTCCAGGCTTAGTCGGTTTGCTCCTACCTTGGTGGCGATCGAGTTCGATAGAGCCCAGCAGTTTCAGCAGGGACTCCACCTAGAGGTTTTGCTGGTGGTGGAGCAGTTTGAACATCAGACTTTTGATGCGGTATTGAGGACAGCTAGGAGGCATGAGTATACCTTCCAGAGGATCGTGGACAGGACAGGAGGTCGGAAGCGGTCTCACGTCCAGATGACCCAGTCTTCAGCACCAGCCCCGGCAGCCAGGGCTTTAACTATTGGAGTTCCCCGAAGGGCGGATTTGATTTCGTCGGTTCAGCACTCGACACCGACGTCCCCTCAGCAACAGAAGCAGAAGCAGTCTTCCGCAATAGGCTACACTCATTGTGGGAAGCTATGACATGTGGTAGCAGAGTGTCGTAGAGCATAGGGATTGTGTTTGGCTTATGGGGCATCGGATCATAAGATAGGGTCCTGTCCGAATAGAGCCGGTCCCTCCTCATCGGCCCAGACTAGTCCCTCGGTTAGAGGACCAGCCCCAGCCCCAGTACAGCAGCTGTACCAGCCTTCGAGACCATTGTCGCCTCAGGCACAAGCCTTCCAGCAGCAGAGCCCTAGCAGTATGCCCAGGTCCAAGCTCAGATTCAGAACCGGCAGAGAGATTCCTAGCAGGATGTCTTCCCTCTTCCTCATGCCTTTAATTTCCTTGCTTGCATGATTGATTGATTGATTGATTGATTGCCTAGTATAGCTTGCCTGTGATTAATATAGCTTGTCCTTGTCTCTCTAGCCTTTTAATTAAATTCTGAGGACGGAGTTCTTTTAAGGTGGGTAGAGTTGTAATGCTTGTGGTTCGTATTACGTATCTTAGTATACGTGTACGTATTTTGACTCGTATTGCATATCCCCTTGTTTGGTTTATTTGGTATTTTTATTTTGCTTTCGGTTCGGCTTGATTTTGGTTCGGCTTGGTTTGGTTGTGAACCAACCCACCTACTACCACCATCCTCATTTATTAGCCCAACTCTTTCTCTCTATTCATTACTCTTCCCCTTCCCCACCATTACTCTCCTCACCTATCTGAGAGAGAGAGAGGGAGAGCTTAGGCAAGTGCATCTTGCTTCATGGAGGAACCCAAGTTTTATTGTTCTATTTTCTTCCTCTCAAGATTCTAACCCACTTTTGTACTTAGCATTTTTAATTTTCATGGCTAAATTCATGTAGATCTAAGTTTATTTCATTTTCGGATTTCTTGGGTTTTGATCTATTTAATCTGGTTATTATCAAGTTCTGATGGTTCTATGTTGTAGAAAATTTTATTCTGTCCCATTTTGACCTATGGAATGGAAGTTCGGATTTGGACTCTGGATGATGGATTTATGGAGCTTGGAAGCATGGCTTCATGGTGTTCTTCTTCTCAAAAAAATTGGAGAAGAAGGATAGTACTTGACCGCATGACTATTTCATGCGACAAGTGTTCTTCCCTGCAGCATGGACAAATCCAGCCGCATGAGACCTTGAACCCTTCATCCGCATGAACTATTCCCTGCCGCATTGAACTCAGACTCGAGCCGTATATGCCCTGGCAATTCCAGCCGCATACGCAATGGTAGTACTCAGCTGCATGACTGGGATGAACTCCTGGCCGCATAAGCCTTTCTCATTTAGCCGTATGAAACTTTGATCCCCTAGCCGCATGGGACTCTGCTCAATTCCAGCCGCATAAGACCCTCTCCAATTCCAGCCGCATAAGCTCTTGTCCCCTTTCAGCCGCATAGCGTTGCTCTCGCGCAGCCACATATGCGCCCGCCATCTTGAGCCGCATAAGGCCCAGTCATCCCCAGAGCCGCATGAGATCGCAAGAAACTCAGCCGCATGGACCTTCTTCCCCTGAGCCGTATGCACCCTCTTTTCCCTGGCCGTATATGCCCGAGTCCTCTCCAGCCGCATGGACTGTTCCCCCCTCCAGTCGCATGAGATCACTCCCTGAGCCGTATATGCTTATCCGCCCTGAGCCGCATGCACCCTCTTTTTCCTGGCCGCATATGCCCGAGCCGCATGACTCTTCCATAGCCTTGTATTTTATGATTTAATTGTTATTAATTAGGCCCATATCTTGTGGCCCTCGGTGTACTTGGTCCTTTTGAGAAATGCTTGTGCTATGTTATTCTGCACATACACCATGAACATGATAGTGACCCGTAGGGGTGCACTCTTGACAAGTAACATGACATGATAATTGCCCGCCGTGGCACACTCTTGACAAGAAAATCTGACATGATATACCTTGATATGCTGTTGCGACGGCTAACATGACATGACAAGTATGAATGACCCGGACCCCGTGGACGATTGTGCTTGTATAAATGAACCAGTCTTGTCTTGCATCATGTCTAGGACAGGGCCCCTGGGTACCACGGTCAGGGGTACCTACTGAAATTTGACTAAGGCTAATAACTAGAACAACATAGTAGTCATGAAGAGATTTCCCAGCTACAGGCAATCCCGTTATCTGGGCGCCCCACTTGGGATCTGTAGCCTGCCGTCGAGTAGGGCACATTTCCAACACACTGTCATGTGTTGCACCCTCCAAGCTACTTAAGGGTACATACGTTTCCTGGACGATGTACCCACTTGAATTCAACCCCTAATTGCGTCTAGATAACCTGGATGGTCTGTAGGGCTTGTGGTTGTGGAACAATCTCACTGCATCTTGCTAGTAACTAGGCCTGTGATAACCCTAGTTAGTTAAAGTATCAAGCCGTACTTATTGCTTGACCGTGATTATTGAATGAGGTATAATCAGTCTAGTCTTGTCTTGATCCTGTACAAGATTGTTACATGACCTGATTTTCTTATATTATCTTACCGATAAATGGTGGGAAACCAAGTTCCGTTCAGATGAAGGGTTACAACCCCGGTCCTTGTTTGGTTTACGGGTTGTAACCTGGTTATCTGAATAGTTCCATGGTTATCTCGTCGTATATCATCCTAATTTTTTTCATATTTCCAGTTCTTACTACTTATTTATATTCTTGTGCTAATTGCTGGTTTTAGTTCCTAAGTTAAGCTTCCTTTGTTGCACTTGCTCTTTCTGGGATCTGACCCAGCTGGTTTTGTATGGCCAGATTTCGGAGCAGCTCCAGAGGATCTACCGACTATCTAGCCCGATGGTGACCACCAGGCGTAACCAGGGCAACGAGTGGGTTTATTTTTGGCTCTCCCACTCTATTGTAAAAAAATTTATTTTGAGGCGTTTAGCCGGCGAGCACCTGTTAGCTCGTATTGCATACCTTATTACTGTCTGCCTACGGGCTGTAACATGATTGACAGATCCTAGGGTTGATCATGTATGACTAAACTCTTGCTAGTCTTCACATTTTGTAACGACTAGCTTCATGATCAATTAAATATGTAATGTTTGGGATGCCTTACTATTGTATATTTGGTGATCTTACATCTTGTAACATTTATTTACTTGCTTGTGATTGAGACACTAGGCTTGTTCATGACCATAAGAGACTGTTGGCTTGTAGTTAAACCCTCACGTATCTAGACAACCGTGACCGTATAGCGAGGTGGTTTGCACTTCAATATACGTAGCTGGCTATGTCTGCCCCCGCTCTCCAGTATTTTGGATCTGGGGTGTGACAGCATCCCTACCTATCACATCGGTTAGATCCATACACCTGCTTTAGGCATCCCCAAAACATATGTACTTCAGCCAACTTCCGTGATAGTGCAATTCGATAAGCCACGGTGCAACTCTCTTCCCCAAATCCGACTTAGCATCCTTTCAATTAACTTATTACATCACCACAATCGCTATCTTTCCAGCCATAATATTCAATATCAGGGACAAGTCAGATAAGTTTCTTATCCAAGCATAATATTTCTAATATTCGGTCAAGGGTCTAACTTAGAGCCAACCATACTAAGAGTTCATAACATGCAATCCTATTCCTTTTCGAATCCAACAATATTTTTCACCAAGGCAATTCATCTTTTCCTAAAGATATAATCCGAAGTCACCCAATATCGATTACCCAAGCCAATGGTACAGTTTTATACAATGTTCCAGCTTAATCCAGCTACTCGACTTTGGATACCTATCCAACTTTTCTGTCATGAGCAGTCAATTACATCTCTTGGAATAACTCACTGCTCGATACATACGACTCAAGTCTCATCCCACGATTCCAGTTCCCGCTATAGGCCGACACATAATCCTCAAGGGTTAAACATCTCTAAGGTTCATATTGAAGCATATACTTACAATATATCATTTCTTAGGTCATACTCATAACCATCTCTCGTTCAATACCAAAAGGTTATCCTACGATCGCCAATGGTCATCCTATTATTCGGTCAAGTCTCTAAGGTTCGCTATACCGACAGCTAAACCTAATCATTCAGGTGACTCCCCTAGAATGGACGGCTACTAGGGATCATACTAATTTCTTATGCTCAGGCCAAAAAGCAACCGACAGTTCCCAGCAACTCTACCCAAACCTATGGGTATCCACTTAGTTTGAACAACTATTTGTCATTGTCGACTATGTCGACAATTGGTTATGTAGCCCACGGTCGCTAGGGTCAAGTCTATCTATCCAGGGTCATCCTCAAGGAGCTAACTCCCATAGAGGCTCACTCTAGACTTACCTACGATCAACTAAGATCGATCTAGTAACATTATGGTCTAATTCCCAATCCAACATACTATTTCCAACGTTCTAATAATCCATCAAGTAAATTCCCAACGATTCAATTTCTATTCCAATTCCTTCGTACCAACACGGATCTATATACCGAGGCTAACTGTTCAAGGGTCATCAATTCTGATAGTCTCAACAAAACTATGGAATTATACTATTCGATCTGTATGACAAAGTCATATCACTAATTCATAAGCCAGCAATCTATATCCCAACCGACAACCGTCTTTACATCACACCATCTACCGATACTATCCAATATATTTTGCGATTCTCGATCCCATTTGTTTTCCAGCCATCAAAATCTTATACGGACATTTATAAAATCTCATACCACAAGGGTCTAGTAGTTCATTTTATTCAATCCGACAATTCGTGTATCAATGAACCATTCTCTATGCAACACGATTATTCAGGGTCACTACTTGTTACCTTTGTGATACACTTAAATTCTTCAGCATACATATATACATGCAACGACTATCTCGACCAGCTCAAACTCAAACTTTACTAATTATATCCTTCAACGATCAAGATGGGTTAACATCTTATTTCACCTTAGGATCATAGGACAGATTTCCAATACTCCTTCGGGTCACCGACAACATTTGTAAAACTTTTATTTCAGCAACCAACTTGTAATAGCCACACATGATTCCCATCCAACTAGTCGCAACTATCGTTCAATGTTCTAAGACACACATTCGCTAGCCAAATTTTTTACCAACCATATAACTATCATCCTGCTAGTCTGAGCCATCACCAGACTGAATAATTCTCAACTAAGACACTCGCTACACTTTCTGACAATCTCGCTACCCAGCATAACGTCACCGTCAAGGGATATTCAATCCACCTAGCAATAAGGCATGACTACCAGCTGAGTCTCGGTACTATCCAAGGCTCACAGATAGTCTCGTTGTTATCCTATGGAAAGGGTCATGATACATCTTATTCTGAAGTGGTAGAGGTAATATACCACTCAGAAACGAAGCAATCCTCAAACCATACCAATCCCAGTCTATTCCAAAAAATCGTGATCTAACTGATCATAATACAAAGCCAACATCTCTGGGTCTCAAAAGTACTAGCCAACATGCATGAGTCAACTCATCAATTCTGTTGAACTCATCCATCAATTGTCCATTCACAATTCTTTTTCCACGTATGATGCAGTTCTTAAACATGTTCCAAAAGCACACATGGCAACTTTTCTCTATTCCCACATTCCGAACATCATTCACAATATAGCATACTATGGCATCAAGTCATTGTTAGGTCATTAGTGTCCAAACCAACAACAAGTATTCATTCACGGGCATCACAACGTATTTAGACTTATTGTATGGAACATCCAATGAGCAGCCAAGAGGGTCAACAAACTTCCAGATACGAACAACTTGAAGGATTACAGGAACAATAACAGCATAATCGCGGAAGCAATCTTTGATTTAATCGCAGAACCAACGTTAAATACTCGCGGAAGCAGTTTTGGTTAATCGCAGATGTAACTTTGATTTGAAACGAATCAATTAAAAGACCAAGGACGTAAAACCTGGCTCTGATACCAATTTGTCATGCTTCGATTTCCGTAGAGTCATTTTATCTCTTGGAATCGATCGTCCTCGCTTGGGTGTGATGTCGTATAAGTCTGATATTGTACTTGTACAAGGCAAAGATGGTACACAATTGATAATCTTCAAATAGGAACACATCGCAGCGACAAAAGCAGACAAATTGAAGTTAATGAGGACATTCTTTCTTATCGAAAAAAACACATCACTGATTTATAGCAGCGGAGATAAGCAGATAACTTTAGTCGCACAGAGATATGTAAAATGTATTCTCTTTATTGATAATTGAAGTAGAGTACAAAACTGGTATTGAAATACAATGCTTGCAGCACATCTCACTTTACATTGATAGACAACTGGACAATTACCGTAAAGCTTACATTTGATACTTGATACATTGGATTACAACTCGATATACCGACTTGGCTTACAACTCATTGGTACAACTGATTATAATATTTCATACATTATGCCCTTTAAGAAGACATCATCTTGTACAAGGAGAGCTTATGCATGCCCAACAAATCTTCGATGCCATAGGACCGATCAAGCCAATCTTCATGTACAGAACTTCCCAAGCACGAGCACCTGCCCACAACGTGGGTCAGTACATCATCTATGTACTGGAGGGCATAATCCAACCCACTCGCCTAAACCGATACTAAGTGGTCAATTTTAGCAAGCATTCATTAAAGTGATCTTTCTAGTTGGGGCCTAGCATCAGTTTACAGTTCATTGGCAATAATCATAGTGAAACATGTAAACATGTTCTTAGCAGCAGTCATGTAAAGGCATCATTATAGCATAATTGGTGTTATCATGAAAAAGGCATCATTGAGGCATCGTTGGCATTAACATCTTAACCATGTTATGGCAATTCTCATATAAAGCATCGTTTCGCATATATGTTATGTTTGAGCAGTATTTGTAACAAGGCAACATTGTAGCATACTGAATTACACATGTTAGGCAGGTTTTCATATTGAAAGGTAACATCACCGCATCATTTTGTTTAGCATGTTAAGCAGGCAAGATAAACCAACATATATATTGAATATATCACATTTAAGCGATTTCTTACCGATATTCGACTCCTCGTACCTGCATCAAATACAGGTTAGCAAATATACTTACTTTGTCTGCATAAAACATTCATTAGCGTGCATACTGACTACATGGTCACTAGCGTTGTTAAACTATATGGACTCTTTTTATTTCACTTCAAGATAATGCGATGACACCATAGTAGGTAGCGAACCTCTATGCTGCCTCGCATTACCTGTGCTTCCAAAGCACTCATCATTATTTCCTCCCGGGTCGAATCGGTTCCCTAACGTCCCGGGTACCGATTCGAGAAAATTACATCTCAAATATTGTATACAAGTTGTCCATGACCATGCGAATGCGTGTCCGACTCGATTGTGAACATAATCGCATGGTAAAATAATAAAATGAAGTAAAGGAAGCAGTGCATCATTTAACTCATGTTCAATGACTTATTTATTTCCAATATTACCACCATTTCACTTGGTGATCTCAACGATTCCAAGTCTCATCATTTCTCATTGCATCACTCATTCATCTCTCATTCCTTCAAGTCAGATACGTTGAAGCATTTACATATTATTCATTTCTCAAGGGACATGTAGCATTTCATTTCAAAGGGACAATATCATTCATTTCATTGCTTATAAGAAAACATGCATTATTTCACATCTTTGCGACAGTTACACAGAGTAAACATGATTCAGTGTTTCATTTAGTTCATTGGGTCGATAGCATAGCCAGTTCATTTCTTATGTGACATTCACAAAGCATCACATTAAGTGTTCTATTTATTCCGGCAACGTTAAGCGTAAGGAATATTATCGATTCATTTCATGGCATCAATTCACATTAGCAGTTCAAGTGTGATTCATTCAGCATGTGTTGTTTATTTCAATATTAGCAAAGAAATTTGGGGAGAGGAAATTTGGGGGGAAAAAATTTCGAAGAATGATAGAAAAGAAACCCTCATGCACCCTATATGAAACATTTAGCGACGTCCGCATGCGACGTCGCTAAACGTCGCTGATTATTAATATACGGCGACGTACTATAATAGTCGTCACTACGCGTCGCTATATTTAAATAATTAGCGATGATATTGCGACGCAGATTCCCATTTAATAAATTAATGTCGCTATTCGTCGCTGGTAGTCGCCACCAGCGACGAATAGCGAAGTCACATTGACACGTCGCTAAATTCCTAAAAATTAGCGATGTCCTCTCATGGAGTCACTAAATTCGTCGCAATTTTGCCATATTTTGGTAGTGTAGGCACATAAGCATCTCTATTATCCAGTAACTAAAACATGGGACATTTAAGGACAATTCATAGCATTTCATTACTCTATTTATTATGCATGAAGGAGTAAGGAGGAGGAAGGACAGTTCCACTCACTTGCATACAGGGTCTTCCTGTTTTGGTTGCACATATTTCCGCTAAGTGTAGCTCCACCTGTGAGCCACATTCCAATACATATTCCATATAGCCAGCTAAGAGAGACTATATCAGTCTCAATTCTCCTTATTTCCAACACAAGTCATGGTCCAACATTCTGATCGCATAACAAGCCAACCCAATGCCTCGTGCGGAGCGGGGCTTTACAATTATAACATAAATTTGTGTTATATATATATACTAGTCATAACCCGTGCCCATAGGGCATGGTTCATTTAAGGTATTCCCCCTCAAAATCTTGTACCCCCAATTTTAAACGAACAATAATAATTTTGAGGCCCCCATCAAAATATTAAATTCCAACCACTGCTGGATGTGAATTTTATTTGGATTCCCCATAAAACCCCACTCTCAATAATGCTCATCCACCACCATTATGAGGCCCCCATCAAAATATTAAATCCCAACCATCAAAATATTAAATCCCCATCTTTGGATTCCCCATAAAACCCCACTCCCAATAATGCTCTTCCCCATAAAACCCCACAACCGTTGATTCACCAAGATTAAATCCCAACCACTCTTTATCTTGGCACAGTCAGCCCTAGGATTCAAAAACCTTTGTGTTTTGTATAATATATATATATATATATATATATATATATATATATATATATATATATATATATATATATATATATATATATATATATATATATATATATATATATATATATATATATAACCTATGTTAGGCTTCGAATAGGTGTTGACATGTTGAGTTAAGTTAAACCTAGTGTAATGCATGCGCTAATGAGTTAGTTTATGTTAGCAAAACCTATTCAAATAAATCACATTGAACCCAAACTTGAACCTTATGTACTTGGGTATGTGTGGACTCAAACTAAGTGACATAAGGCTTGTATTTATCACCTAAACAAGTGGATATAGCAGCTATATGTAGCCCATGGGACGACTTTAGAAGGGGAAGAAAGTACAAATATGGGCAGTTATAATGAAACCATCCACTCACCCTTTCTTTAGGCATTCAAACCCACTATCTTTTCTCTCATTTTCTCAACCAAACTTCAGCCAAAACCTTCTCTTTCTATCCTTTTTCCACTCCTCTACTCAATCTCTCTTGGCCAAAAATCTCAAGGAGCTTGGAGTTGTGCACAATTGAGATTTGGACGACTTCTCAACTTTCAAAGATAAACTATTTTCCTCCAACTTTGAATTAGTATACTTTTTCGTATATGTAATATTTTTAATTCCAAAAATTTGTATGAAATTTTGTTATGTTTTCTACAAATTTCATGTTGGAGTTATGTCCAAAATATTTTGTTTAATTGGTGTAAATTAGGCTCAAACTTGACCTCATGCACTCTGAATCCTAAAACTGTATTTTTTTCCAACTTTGAAGTAGTGTAACTTTTCATATATTTTGTAATTTTCAACTCCAAAAGCTTATATAAAATTTTGGTTATTTGTTCTACAAATCTCATGTTGGGGCTATGTCCAAAATACTTTATTTAATTGGTGCAAATAAGACTCAAAGTTGACCTCAAGAACACATAATTCTAAAACTGTAGTTTTCTTCCAACGTTGAGCATACATAACTTTCTGTGTAATGATTATTTTTCAGATCCAATTGTTGGATTGAAATCTATAATATTTTGTCTATCAACTTTGTGTTTACGTCATGTCCAGAATAATTCATTTTACTACTCTAAAATGAGACCAACTTTGGTATAATGAGTACTTTTTTGTACACTGAAATAGTTCCAAGTCTGGAATTATTTTTACCAACTTTGGACTATTTTCTTTGTATACCATATTCGTATCATCCAGTGTCGTGTATATATTCTTAGTTAAGTTGTGAATCATTTCATATAGGTTTCATGACTTAACTACTTATTTTGGATTAGGTAAATTGTGGACGAAGTGAGCTCCATGAACAACATTTAGCATTTAAGTCTAAAACTATTTTTGGAGGTTGCTTTGAGCTTAGTTTTCCAAAAATCAAACCGTTGGATTTCTGTATGGATTTTCCATAGTAGTTCCTATTTAAATCTAAACTAGATCCTAGAATTTGAGCAGCAAATATTATTGTTTGTTTATTCAAATATTGCTTCCAAAATTGAAAAAATTATAAATGTCTACACAAATTATTTCAGTCTGAAATTAGTTTTTCTTGTAACTGTTTGCTTCGATTCTGGAAAATCCAACCGTTGGATTGGTTTGAATTTTTTTTCTAATGTTAGACAAAATTTTATTCTTCTGAATCTTTAAGTTTGAACCGTCCATCGTTAGTTTTAGCCACTCGTTCACTAGCCTAAAGTCAGGATAAAGTGAACTTCTGAAAACTTTTCTTTGGGTAAAATATGACCTAAAAGTTGTAAGAATGTGTACCCTCTACCTATACCAACTTGACATTAGTGTTATATTGGTTAGATAACATGATTGTATAGGTTCGTTTTCATAAATTGATGATGTATGTTCATAATATAGGTCTTGGACACTGATACAGACTTAATTGTTACTTTCGGCTTAGGACCACAGGCAAGTACATTCACTGATTATTTTCAGTGTATATATGGTATTTCTATAATACATGTTCTAGTAATGTTTACTTGACTCCTAGCACTTAAGTTACACGGATTGATACTACATGAATTCTAGTCAGGAGATGTTGTCTTACATGTTATTGGTGTACCGTGATCATTGTGCTTGTGTTTATTTCATACATTGTGATTTACGTGTTATGACATATCGTGATTCGGATCCATTAGTATTAGTCGGGGCAAAAGAAATATTAGTTGGATATGTGATCATACCCGGTAGACTGTGTTGTAGTATAGACCATGGCTACTAGCTGATCATACATTTCACGTATGGTTGAGCTACCTCCCCTTTTACTATGTTTCGTGTTAGGCCCAAGCCGATCACATATCGAACTAATATTTCAAATCACTTAGAGTTACTAGTCATATACTATGTTTATCTTGATTTCCTTATTTTCCTATTTACTGCAATGATTCTAGTTGTACTTATTTTATTACTTGCCACATATGATTCTCAGTTTTCTTCTTTCATCATGTATTACATTTACTATATTCCTGTTTTATAGTCTCTGTCATTTACTTGGAACTGTTTTTATTTATTGTATTTCGTTTCAATCCTGACTTGATAACCATATTTTTAGGAGATGTTGTGCTTACGTTCTTAAACTTCAGATGGATGTTATTACTGAGACTACTCGTACACTTTGGACCAAGAGGTGATCTTGTATTTAGATATTATTATTTCTTATTCACTTAGCATGTTGTGATTGAATAAATATTGGTACTTGTTGGATTAGTATTGGTTTGTTATAGGTCTAAACAACATTTTACTGCCGATACTGAGACGTAGTCTGGACATAACAACGTGCTCGTACCCGAATATCCGGGTGTGGGTCATGACACCATTACTTTTTTGTATTGAAAAAAACTAGTTATCTTATTTACAATTTAGTTATATTATACTATCTTATATGAAGTTTTGTTTTCCAATAAAATAGAGTTATTTTGGGGTTTTGAAACTGAGTTTTGAAATGACTGTGCTATGTTTAGTTGTGTTTTTTAACACAGTTTTGGGGATGTAATTTCTACAGTATCCGGAAAGTGTGTTTAAATGAAACTTTTTCAAACAAAAATCAGAAAAAATTCTCTAAAAACCATGTCTAAATGTGGTTTTCCCCAAAAGATAAAAAATTACTTTTCATAAATACCTTTCTCACTGCAGACTCCCAATGTTTCTCTCTATGGGGAAAACCTTCGCTCCTCGTGTAAGCCCACTTCCCGATTTTTTTTTAGTTTTATATATTTCTAGTTAGAAAATATATTTTATTTTTTCCTAATTCTATAAAAGATATTTGTATTAACAAAGGGATTTGCCAAACAATTTTTTTTAATTTGATTTTGTTTTTGTAAAAAGATATACTTTTAAACTTATTAATTTTCTATTATCAATTATGTTTAAGTTTATATTTATAAAAATTTATTTTTAAATATTATTGAATTATTAGATATTATTGGATTCAGATGTGGTCAATTCTAAATTATGATTGGATTTAGTCTTAATTTATTGCTATATTATTTTAGATGAGATTTGTATTTATGAAATATACATTTAGAAATATTTGAATTATTCTTATAATATTTTTGATATTTAATTTTATGAAATCTATTTTAAAGACAATTTAAAATATTAGATATTATTGAAAAGTAATATTATTGTGATTAATTATAGATTGGGATTGGGTCAAATCTAATTTAATTCATGGAAGTATTTAATTCATTGAATCTAATACTTCCTTATTTAAGAAATCTCTCATCTCCTATATAGAGGGAAGCTTCTCTTTGTTTTTTCCCACAAACTCAATTATTGTTATGATCAATTATGGATTGAGATTTGATCCATATAGTTTTGAGATTGACTTGATTTGAATTTAATGGAAAGATTGATTCACAAGATTCTTGACCCTTCTAAATTAGAAAATTATGAGTCAATCTCCATCTATTTAAGGAGTCCTTATTCTTCTCCTAAAACCAAAATACTTCCAATCTAATCACAATTAAGTAATGGCTATTCTTTATATAAACCTATTGAACCTATGTCATCTACCAAATTTGTTTTTCAAAATTTCTCCATTTTTCGTCCAAAATAGGCAAAAAAAAATTGTCATAAATTTCAGCCTCATTTTTTTAAGATATAGAAACTTCGCGAAGGCATTGCGACCAACTCTGGACTGCATTTCACCTTCAATTTTTTTGTTAGAACCGTATCAAGGTTAGCTTTCTAAAGCTATATTTTTATTTTCTGTAGTTTATGTAAATTTCTGGAGATTTATTCGAGTGTCAGTTGTCCAAAAATTGACACGTCGTACTGTTTTTGAGAGATCCCGAACTCTGATTTGCGATCCGTTTGAAGTTTTGGAAAGCTGACACGAACTTCTACAATGTATAAATTTTCCAGAAATTTAGAAATTTGTTTAATATTTTATTTAATTCATTGAACTCAGATTTGACCGATAATTTACCAATTTGGTCACGGTTAGCCATAACGAAAAATTGAGATTGTGTCATACTCGTCAATTGTAACTTAACTTGAGACAAGTACACTATTGTTTCATGTGCTTCTTACATTATAATGCTATCTTTTACTATATTTTATTGAGTATCCAGATTGTGATATGATAGCCTTGATTGTATCATTGCTCGTTATTGACTGTTTAGTGAGTCGAAAGGGGAAATACTCGGTAGGTGTGTGAACAAACCCCAATGAATGTTTAATGAATGATAGCTAAATCATACACCTCACGTATGGGTTAGCCGTACCAAAAATAAGTGATAGCTATCTATGATGTGCCGTATTAGTCAGCCGTTCACATGTCGAAAGGTATTTTAAATGCACATTGTCTATTAGTCTTTAATGTTCATGATTCAGTTGTCTTGTTTATACTTGTTCTTGCTAGTAATTTCTTGTACATGTTTGTCGTTTCCAGTTCATATAAATGTTTCCGTTATTTTCTAATGCATCTCTACTCTCTAGCTTATTTTGTATTAAGTTATATAAATACAATAGGGTTGTACTTTGCTCCTTTCATGACTGAATCGTTGCAGGTGACTTAGCATGCTTCCTACTTTTGTGCTATGGACTATACGAGGAAGAGAGATCTTGGAGGCCGACCTTAGATTCTGGATAGATTAGTTATTTTCTTTATTTAAATGTTTAGCAGATTTGTTTCAAAAATTATTTGATTGTATTATTGGATTTGTAAATAAAATACTTATTGTGAATGAGCAATTAGATATGATTTTATTGTATTGGAGATTGGCATTGAGACCTAGATAGCGTACTACCATCGATGCTGCAATGTAGGCTGGACTTGGCTACACACTCGTATCTCGAAAAGCGGGTATGTGACACCTCGTTCTCCCATGTTTTCTCTCCCTTCCAAGCCGACCTCTCGGACTCTTCGACCTCTTCGATCTTTGGCGAAAGACCAGGGTGGTAGAGACAATCTCTTCGACCTCTCGGCCACCCGCTACGCTACCTGGATCCTGACGTGACACAACTACTCACCGCCGGCACCACCATCTCCCCTCCATGGAAGTGAAGAAGAGATCAGTCATCCATGTCGAATAATGTCTCATCTACTAGGAGTAGCTCTGTTCAGTCGCAGCACAGTGATAAAGCATCATCTTCTAGGAACAACCCACCATCCTCCATAGCCGCCACCTCCTACATCCCGGGCAACAGTCTTCGACGACCCACCTCCAGTAGTGAGCCAATATTGTCGCTGAATTTTTTTACCAAGAACAATAAATCAGGAAAACCCATAACATAATTTTAATTTTTTTAACTTTTTCTACAATTTTTTACCGTAACTATAATTTTTTTGAAAATTATGTTTTACCAACATAAATTTTTACTTTTGTTTCTTAAAAATCTTTTTTATATGAAAGTTATCAAACGCAAAGCCAGGCTTTTTACTTCTAGAAACAACTTTATAACAATCTTCTTAAAAATTGTTTTCTCAACAAGATTTTGGAAAACCTATCCAAACGGACCCATAATCTCTCTTAAAACATGAGTTATATTTAAATTTGAAGATGTTTGGAAGTTTAGAGTGAGTATTACTTGGAGATATTGAAAAAAGATAATAAAATAGAGTTTCACAAAAATTAGGAGTTTGACAACTCCAAGTTTGGTGCAGAAAATTTTCTATAAGATAATAGAATTACAGCAAATTGGATGTAGGAATTAAAAAATTATAAAAATTTATTACGTAGATACAATAGGTCAGATGGATTGGCATATTTCTTGATTTTTTTTTCCCAAAGAACATGCCAAACCGGCTGATATATCCAGCAAAAATTAATCCATGTGGACTGGCATATTCTTTGTACTCAAAGAATACAACAATGGGTTGCTGGTGTGAATTTTTTGATTACATATAAGTTCTTTATATTTTGATGATTTACAAATTTATTCTCAATGTAAGTAAACTAGGTTTTTTCTTGTATCTTTCTGTGCGGACTTCAAATTGCAACGAGACTTGTGCCGCTAGATCCGTAACGTCGAACTACCCATGCAACTGTATTTCCAGCAGGTCTTGCAATACCTTTTTCGAACGTCATCCATGGAGCCCCACAAGTCATGCAATTTATGTGATTTTGTATTCGGTAGTTCGAATCGCGAATCCAATGGTAACAGTGAGTTTGTGGCATTTTTTGATATTATTTGACATATAACCTTTACATACTATGCAAACTTGTCTCGTTTCATGTCTCATTTTGTAGAAATTTAATTTTGGTTACATGGTTAAAAATGAGATAAGTTAGTATATATCGAAACGTAAAAAGAATTATCAATTCTGCTACTTGTCTCCCAAATAATTTGGGTGATGCCATCTTCCATTATGTGGCAACTCACATGGCAGTTGATATAGTTGTTGACATGACAAATTTTAACCCAAAAAATTAAGATTATTTATAAGAGCACATCAAAAGTTGATCAAGGCTAGCCCAAAGTTAACTCTGATTTATTAGTTTGTCATTGAAAAAATTACTTAGGGCTAGCCCAAATGTAAGTATATAAGTCAACTTTTTATTTTTTTTTGCTCTCTTCTCCTTCCTCACAAGAAGAAGAAGTTCCTCACAAGAAGAACAAGAAGAAGAAAGAAGAAAGAAGAACAAAAACAAGAATAAGAAGAACATCACTTTACCCTTTTTTTGCTCTCTTCTAATTTCTCAGATCTCTTTTGTCACGACCCGCACCCACTTTTCGGGATATGAGTGTGTGTCCAAGCCAGCCTATGCCGCAGTGTCGGCACACTATCTAGCCACAATACTCTAAAATCACATGAAGAATAACTTTATTGTTATTCACATTTCTAAATTAATTATAAAATTTACAAGATTTATTTTGAAAGTAAATACAAAGTCTTATAAATATATTACAACAATTTAGGTTATCTAACTAGTTTCTAGGTTTTGACCTGCGAGTACGCCTGTATCTCCCAATGCTAAAAGAAGTCGCAGCTAACCTGAAAAATGTTAGTTTCCAGTCAGGAATGGAACGAGTACATTCTAACAGCAGTTTTAATAATTTGACAAAATCTATAAAATAGTAAGTAATACTGAAATAAATGATGGTTGTATAAACATGAAATCATGGTATGAAACATGCGAGTAAAAGTAGTAGATCATAGCAATAAAGACAAGGAAGTAACTGAAATAAACGACTGAAACATGAACTGTAGTATAGCAAGACTGCATCTAACTATTGAGTTGAAATACACTTTTGACATGTAAATGGTTAGGGATAAATCTGGCACACCGCACGTGAAGTGTGCGACTGCTATCAGACACGATAGACAAATGGAATATTTTTGGGTATATTTACATGTCTACTAATAAATTTTCCCGCCCGACTAGTTTCTAGATTTTGACCTGCGAGTACACCTTATATATATATATATATATATATATATATATCTATATATATATATATATATATATATATATATATGTGTGTGTGTGTGTGTGTGTGTGTGTGTGTGTGTGTGTGTGTGTGAGAGGGTTATATATATATATATATATATATATATATATATATATATATATATATATATATATATATATATATATATATATATATATATATATATATATATATATATATATGGATATTTTATATATATATATATATATATATATATATATATATATATATATATATATATATATGGATATTTTATACACATATATGTGATTATATATATATATATATATATATATATATATATATATATAATATATATATATATATATATATATATATATATATATATATATATATATATAATAATTAGTATATAAATACATATATACCATACAACCTATTTAATATACATGTACATAAAATAATTATACTATAGTTATCCAAGAAAATATATTTATAATTATTCTATAATATTCTTTGTTATGGCATTTCTTATATATATATATATATATATATATATATATATATATATTTTTTTTTTATATATATATATATATATATATATATATATATATATATATATATATATAAAATCCTATTGATAAATAGATTTTAACTTATAATAAAATTAAAATAATAATAAAATACTTATCCATGTAGGTATATACTCAATTGTGTATACACATTAATTAGAAATCAATCCATAGGTTTGTAGTAGTATTTTAGGAAATGCTTCCATAATAAATATTTATTTACTATCATTTTGCATTTATATTGGATATAATGATTTTTTAGAAAATAATTATTAGACCATTAAATTACGTACAAAATATACACATAAAATATATATCGACATGAACGTCTTTGGACGCACTATATGTCTACATAGCTTGGTTTTGGTTCGGGTCCAGTCCGGGCTAGTTTGGTACAGCCGAGTCTCCTAAAAGTTCAATAATCTAATTATTAATTAATTAATCGTCTATAGGGGTTAAGTCGCAACTTAGCCTGATTTTTCTAGTTCGGACACACTTAAGGCTCGGCCTTCCCTACCATAGCTAATATACTAGTCAAAGCATGCCACTGCACTATCCATGTCATTATTTCTAGTCACCTTGCACTCCAAAACTTAACCATGACTGAGACCTTATATAAAAATAACTATTTAATAAAAATAATATTTAAAAAATTCTAAAATCACCATTTAATTTAAAATAAATAAAAATATTTTAAAATTTTGAAAAGAGGGGTTAGAAATCTACCCATCTTAGAAATAAATTCGTCCTCGAATTTAAGGACTACTAGGATAAGCGGGCTTGGTTGATCGGCGAAAGATGGAAAAATTTTGAGTACAAAAATATTGATCAAATAGGTGATAATAGGAAAAAAAGAGTCTTGAAACTCTACAGGGCCCTAAAATGCCCTCAAATATTTTTAATTCAAAACAAGTTACGCTCCAGAAAATAATCATAAAGAAATTACCTTTAATCACGATAAATAAAATAACATAAATGAATAATTAAAATTCTGAAAATCCAGAAAGAGGAATTTATGGTTATGGTAGAAATTAGGAATTGGATTTTGGGGATTAGAGTTAGAGATTTGGAATTGATTTCCCTAATTAGGAAAGGAATAGGATTAGAATAAATCTAGATCAAATCTTTTTATAAATCCTTTCAAATGAATATCTTAAATAGAATTAATTTAATCTATATATGTATATCATAACAATAATAAATTAAGATAATAATTTTGTTTTTTTATACCAACAAAAATATGTAAATTGGTTTTCACAATATAATCTCATTGTAATAATATCTCTAGATTCTCGTAGTCAAGACGATAACTAATAAATAAAAATTGAATCAAATACCTATTGAATCCAACAAATTCTAGATTAATTAAAATCAATCCATAATAATACCAGAAATTATTAATAACATCTAAGATATATTTAATCGAATCTAAATTTAATACTTTTGTAAATACTCTAAAATAGTACCTTGAAATATTATTCAATGTTAAATAATATTTAAAAATCTATTTTTGCAATTCAAATCGTAGAACAAATGATAATAATTGACAATTAGCTCTAGATGTACATTGTATCAATTAACTAGTAAATATTTTTGTCATTCTAAAAATATATATCTTTACTTTCTCAACCATAATATATATATATATATATATATATATATATATATATATATATATATATATATATATATATATATATATATATATATATTTTCTTGTTGGAAAAAAATATATGTATATATATATATATGTATATATATATATATATATATATATATATATATATATATATATATATATATATATATATATATATATATATATATATATATTCCAACAAGAAAATATCTATATAATCAACAAAGTTTTCTAACTAGAAAAATATTTTAAAGAAAAATCTCAAAAGTGGGGAAGTGGACTTACCAATCTACCCACCTTAAAAATATTTTATCTTAAAAACATCAAGGACCACGATTATGAATGACTAAGGGTATAATTAAGAAACGAAAATTTTCAATCGATACAAATAAGCATGACAATTAATATATCAAATGAATGATATATTTTTTGATTAAATTAGTCACGCGTAATCGCGGATAAAATCAAAAGGAATTGTGATGTGGCACAATCTAAATACATTATGATTGCATCACGATCAAATTCTCTTTTAAGGATGATCAAAGAATTTGATTTAGCACGATTGATCGTTTAAACATGATCAAAATATGACCAAATTATATGGTCAAAGGATCCAGTCACAATGGTCAATGTTATAATCGAAAAAGATTAGTTAAGCAAGAAAAGTCGTTGGCACAATTAACTCTCTTGGATTTATATGGTTAACGATCAAAATTCCGACAAGGTCTAAACAAGGTTGAAATCACTTAGATACAGCTAGGAGGCAGTCACGATCAAGGTTAATCGTGCAAGTCATCCAAGCATGATAAAATTTGGCATGAACATGATCAAAATAGTCATGATCATAGTTGAAGAGAAATATAAACATTAGCAATAATTGAGTTAAAGTATGGGGCACGATTATGATTATAGTTAAATAGTTTAGTCACGATCAAAGTCGTCTAGGAACGATCAAAATTTAATTTTTGTTTGGCATGATTATCTCGATTAACTATTTAGGCAATATTTATTTGGACACGAGTCTAGAAGGAGGTGTGACCTACAGGATCGAAATTTATTTGAAAAGGGTCTAGCCGTGATCAAGAGTCGTTAAGGACGATCCAAATCGGAATTGTTTTAGCACGATTCGATTATATAGGCATGATCATAGAATCATAATCTAGGTGCAATTATGAATCTAGTGGAATAGAATCAAAATATAGTAATTGATTCTAAATGATTACTAGGAAGAAAGGAACTAAATGACGATTCTCGGACAGAAAATATAAGAAAGGAGGGAAGAATTACCAATTTATAAAGAAGATGGCAATACGAAACAAGACATCAAATCAATTTGGAAAGCTAATAGTCACGTGCCAATAAAGGTATAACATTTAAGGTATTCGAAAATCCTAAGCCTATCCAAAGTCACTTTACCGTAAATTTATGCATCGCCAGTGTACATCTGACTGCAATTGTCACGACCCGTACCCGTTTTTTTTCGGATGCGAGCGTGTGTCCAAGCCAGCCTACGCCGCAGTGTCGGCGGTAGAACGCTGTCAAGCCACAATGCTAAAACTAACAAATAATGTTCATTCACAATAACTAAATTAAATTATAATGTTCAAGGATTTACATTTGAATACAAGGTATAATTTCTCACAAAATTATAAAAAAAACAACAACATGAATACTAAACTATTTAACTAGTCTCTAGGATTGGCATGCAAGTACATCCGTCTTCCCAATGCTAAGCGTAGTCGCGGCTAACCTAAAAAAATTTGGGTTACCCAGTCAGGATGGAACGAGTACAATTCACTGAATGTAGTTTCAATATATGAAAATGACTATAAAACAGAGGTTAGACATCAATTATATATTTTAAAAATAAACAGAAAAGATGTGAAAAAAGACAAAAAAATCAATAACAATAAATAAACAAAATACCTTCCCAACTGTTAGAAGTACCTTTGATATGTGATCAGTCTGGGACACTACACCGTGAGGTCTACGAGGTCTACTTGCATGAAAAATAAACAATGTCTATGATGTCTACTTGCAGAAAATAAACAATGTCTACGAGGTCTACTTGCATGAAAATAAACAATGTCTACGAGGTCTACTTGCATGAAAATAAACAATGTCTACGAGGTCTACTTGCATGAAAATAAACAATATCTACGGTCGGATCACACATCCTTGGTACTTCTCATTTCCGACTCCATAATTTATAATAGAATATAAAATAGCAAACCACATAACCAATGGCCAACAGTAAAATATAGTAAAATTCAATATTAAAAATAGACAATAAACTGTACTCGCTTGTGGTCCAATTTGCTGGTGAAACTGATAGTCCTGATGAGTCCAGGGTAGTCCGATTGGCTAGGTCGACGTGAAGGAATCGCCAAGAGATATAATACGATTAGATTGGTCATAATTAAGAACGATATAATCTAAGAGAGAATTTAAAAATGAATTATCTTAATAGAAAAATATATTTATTTAGAAAACTATTATTACATTATTTGAAAACGATATTGTATTAGTTAAAGTACTTTAGATAAATAAATAAAACCGAGAAGATATTTTAAGGTTAAAATTGAATTTTGAATATAATGACTCCAATTTATTTACTTTAGCAACCCACATAATATAAATATATGTAAGCCCAATGTAAACTACCAGCTCAAATCCACATTATTTCGAAACCTAGTAATGTGGGCTTAACGCCCAATACTATATTTGTAAAAATATAATTTAGAGATATTTAATTAAAACCAATAACAATTAATGAAAATAACTTAATACTATCAATAATAATGCTAATAATAATGATTAAATAATACTTAGCATATCTTAATAACTACTACAGTTCTTACAGACCTATACACCATATCTGATATTATCAGTAATATGAAATGATAACCAATTAACCAATATTTGGACAAAAATCATAATAAATTAATCTAACATCACTACTGTCCAATTCTTAATATATTCTGAGTGTTAGGCCCAATACACTACTAGAATAAGTCATATTAGCGACGGTTTAGTAAAACGTCGCTACCTTTTAATGAATTAGCGACGTATTTTATAAACGTCGCAATACGTCACTATTACCGACGATCAGCGACGTTTTACGACTTATTTTTGTATAAAAAATATACGTCACGGATAAGTCGGTGAACGTCGCTAATATCACTAATATTAGCGACGTTTATCGACGTAAATAGTATAACGTTTACCGACGTATAGCGACGTCAGTTTCGTCGGTATGCGTCGATAAACGTCGGTAAATATCCCAGGATTTTACCTTATTTTCCTAGGATATACCGACGTATAGCGACATCACAAAACATCGGTAATATATACCGATGCATAGCGACATCAAAAACGTCGGTAATTTTCCCACGGAATACCGACGTATAGCGACATCATAAACGTCGCTATTTCATCGATGAAACGACGATAAACGTCGGTATATTACCGACGTATCTTTGCGTTGGTAAACGTCGGTGTTGGCGACGATCAGCGACGTCTTTCCAAACAACGACTAAGGTTTTTGCGACAAGAGGAAGACGTCGCTAAATACGTCGCTAAACTAGTTTAGCGACGTCTTTAGGCATTTTAGTGACGTCTTTAGGCATCGCTAAAATGACTTATTCTAGTAGTGATACTCAGCCCAACCAAAGCACTGGCTTCCTTCTCTTTCTCGATAAAAATGAACTTCGAAGCATGTATTGCTGCTTCTGCTGTTGTTCGTTCTCAGAGGAACCAAAAGACAAAAGAAAGGAAAAGGGGAGAGAGAGAGTTAATTAAATCCCTTTTTCCTTTCCTTTTCTTTTTTCGAGAGGGAGGGAACAAGAGGCAGAGAGAGTGAGAGATTGAGGGCGGAGAGAGAATGGGGAGAGGGTGGCTCACCGGAAAGGAAAGAGGAGCTCGCCGTGGGAGGGAAGCGCGCGGATCGCCAACGCCCGGCGAGGCAGAAGGCACGGCGACGGGTCAGCGCAGATCGTGGTGGTGCTCTCGGGCAGGGACGCGGCGCTCTTGAAGCCAGTAGCCTCGCGACTGCGGTGGAGCGTGTTCGTTGACGTGGAGGCACGGGTGTCACGGCGCACCGGCGATGCAGTGTCGCGAGTGGGGGACGACGACAGCGACGCGGCGTCGAAGGCTCGAGGCTAGGTCGACGCTCGAGGCTAGGTCGACGGTCGGTGAGCGGTAGACGTGGCGTCGACAGATGGAGGTGAGCGAAATACTGGCGGCTCATTGCCTTCTGGCCGCTCGACACGGTGGCTGGAAGGTGGAGGCACGGGTCAAGGTTAGGGTCAGGGTTTTCTTGTTCTGTATATTTGGGTCGCTTTCTGATTCCCTTCCAGTTTCTGTGTCCGATTTCGACACGAGAATTTGTATTTGTTGTAAAGAACTGGATGTAGGCAAGAACACAGATAACATGGGTCCGGACATGGCTGACACAATGGTGTATTGGTTGTGATATGCGACATCGGACATGGTGATTGAGATGGTTGGGGTGGTGTTGCGGAGGCAGGACGGAGATTCTTTATCATGGCAGTGGCGATGGCGGCGTCGATTGGGAGACGGTCGGTCACCAAGGTCGTCGGCTCTTCGATGGAGTATGGAGGCGCGGTTCTGTTGGTGGCGGGGGTTGATGTCGAAGGTGAATTTATGTTGGTTGTGGTGAAGTCGGGGTGATGGATGTAGGGAGCGTGTATGGCCGGGCAAGGCTGCTGGTATGGCAGTGGCCGTGGGAGATGATGCTCGCGCAGAGGTCTGGTGTTTGTCGATGGTCGTGTTGGGGAAGGGCAATGTATATGAAATGGAATAATGGAAGGAAAGAGTGGACACAGACACGGTACACGATTTGATGGGATTGATGTGTTGTTGGTGTTGGAGGAAATGGTAGAAGAGAGTTTCTCCTTATATGGGGGGTTTACTCTTCTAGTTGGATAAGAACTACAAGTCCTAATAGATAGTCTCTCCCTTTATTTAAAAATCAACTAACGTTTTAAAACAACTTCATTTAATCAAATCCACTAATAGATAATAATATATAAATTTGAATCAATATCAGGTTTGAATTAATTCAATCTTATCGAAATCTACTAGTAGATAAATATACTAATTTAAATAATCATCTAAAAGCTTAAATTATATAGATTCAAAATAAGAGAAAACAATTTTAAATCGTATACATTTAACTAAGTAAAATAATTGATTATTATAAAAATATTTAGATATGATTTTGATATTTATCAAACAATTTAAATCGTATACATTGATATCTAAATCACATAATTAATTACTACAAAATTTTAAATAAATCCTCATCCTAGTAATGATATTATCAAATTGATTTTAAAATATATTTATTTATAAATCCAAAATTTAATACTTTGATAAAATCTTTATTGATTTCAAAATTACTTATGATTTTCAAATCCCTTTTGGAAACCAACTTCAATAAAATCCGAAATACTAACCATCGTCTTTCATAGTTCCTACAATATCCTTTAACAAAAATAAATTAGCACTTCTCGAAATATTAAATTTTAAAACTCATTTTTGATATAAAGAATTAATCAAAATATCCCTTAAACACGATAATAAAATAAATGAATAAAAAAATAAAAACGGGAAGAGGGGTTACAGCAATCAACTCTTGGTTCCACGACTCAGATAAGGATACGATATCAAATACTCTATCAACTCTATCCAATATTAATTTAATAACTCAAAGATGAAATAGGACAAACAAGGCATAGTTTTTATAATGTTCTATAGTCTACTCTTACTTGAAATTACTTCAACTTAGGGTCATGCCACGCCAGTGCGCTGCTGGCTGCAGTGAACCCGCAGTCTCGATAATTCAATAAGTGTCGACAACGCGCTACTACCTTGCCCTTATAGGTCATCGAATATTCTTTCAAACTCTGTCTATAAGAGTTTTTTTTTTCAAGAAAGTTTCAACAAATCAATCATGATAGGAAATGTTTAGTATCTGTACTTGAAGTAAAAATATTCATTTGAAAATCATACGATCGATTAGGAAAAAAATGATCGAAGATGAAAGAAATACAGATTTAATTTCTATTCCCCAATATTCGAAGGTTCGAGAGAAAAAAACTTATGTATATCTTGAACTCAACAAAATTGAGTCAGAATAAATATATGGATGATTGGATCATGCTAAGCTCAAAAGTCAATGGATGGAAATAGAGTATTGACCTTTAGGAAAAAGTAAATAAATAAGTAATACGGCCTAGGCAAAAAAGATAAATCAAACAAATTCCAAGGTTATCAAGATGGAAGAAATGTAAGTGTCTGTCATTCAAGTATCAATTCAAAATGAAATGAGAGACTAGGAGAGATGTTGGTCGAAGCCAAAATAATGATAACTTTTCTAATCCCATACATATGCATGTATATATACCCATATATATATACTTATATAGCCCAACTATTTTTAAAAGCCCAAGTAAATTATAAATAAAATCATTTACCTCAGCCCGGCCCAATACCTTTTTTTTTCCAATGCTAACTATATAATATTCATTATCCAAGGAAAATCCATAAATGTAAACTTATCTAAGGAGTATGGACTAAACATATTAATCTTTTAACCCAGCCCAAATCTAGACACAATATTTAACTCAAATATAATACTTTTATATCTATTTTATTTTCTAAACACTATGTAAGTAATACTAAATACAATAATAAATATAATCATTATATATATATATATATATATATATATATATATATATATATATATATATATTAAAAAAAAAAAAAAATATATATATATATATATATATATATATATATATATATATATATCAAATATTGTAATATAATTGATATAGTACCCATACTACGCCTTGTACATAAAATAATTAATTCAGTCACTCTTTCTCTCTCTCTCTCTCTCTCTCTCTCTCGATTCTGCTGCCATTAAATGGGAGAGTCGCCATTAATTGAAGGGAGAGAGGAGTAAAGAGGGGAGAAATAAATGTCGCAATCAAGGGTAAGGATTGAATCCTAAGAAATTTTAATTTATCGAACGAAAGTCTACCCTCCTTAGGTCCAACCTTCCTATACAACAGTGTATTCCACTATAAAAATTTCTCACGTCATCTAATAGGGTTGAATTCTACCTAAATCATATGGACTATACACTAATCTTAACTACCCGATGGTCAAATTGAATAAGGGACTCCTATTCCTAGTCATCCTCCTAAATTCAAATTATTTCTAATGTGAATGAGCATATCCTAGTCGTAGGCTCACGATAGTACGACTAACTTAAGTACTACCACGATTTCGCATAATTTTGTGAAAATTGACCTGCATGGCCCATGTCACGCCCCAATTTCGGAGAATCGATAGTCGTCCCCCGGGCGTGATGCCGTGCGAACCTAAGTTGCGATCGCACAAGGCATTGTCATAAGGTTATCCGAATCACAACATCAAGTTAGAGTACGCAGAGAAAATTGAATGACACATTGAAATAGAAGTAAACTTTTTCATTGATATTAACATTTTATTTACATTGACTCCATTACAATCATTGTCGCGCGGGCTACAACATGACTCGACTTACAAAACGAATGCTGATGAGATAGTCGTTCCATACATTACATCCCTTTTTACAAGCAAAACTATTACAATTTCCACCTGCTATCGAAGGAAGTCGAGTCGCCATTTGTCTTCTTTTGTACTGAGTGCGGAGTCTTCAAAAAGGAATTTCAGAACACAAGCCTTCACACGCGGACGAGGCTTCAGAAGGGTTCACGTCGCCTTGAGCTTTAGGTGGCACGCCCTTCGTGGTTCGGGGTACCTGCGTGGAGAGCGAGGATCAGTACATTACACTTTGTACTGGTGCATGGCTATTTAAGTTCCACGCTCTCATTTGGTTGAAGAGTTTATATGACTTAGCTTGTGAATGTTTCTAACCATCCTAATGAATTTTAACCAAACATATGACAAGCATAATGTAAATTACGTTGGAACTTACCTACGGCGGACCGCGCCGCGCCTTATGATACTTACCATGCTCTTTCCTGTCAATTGTTATCATTTTCATATCAAGTGCATCATTTCGTGTGGTTGGTCACTGGCTCCCAGAGCCATCGTGGACTCCTTTTTACTTTTGTTAGACGGGGCACCTTTCAGCGCGAGTAGCGAGCCCCGCTGCAAGTTCCTGCCTAACTCGTGCCCAGTACAGCTTTTGTATTTGTTTTCTTTCTTGGCCGCAACGGTCCCGTGGCCCCGGGTTGCCTTGCGGGAAAACTCTACCTTGTCGACAAGTTGTCCATGACCGTGCAAAGACCATTTTTCTTTTAGTTATTAAGACATAGCCTATCTTCTCTTTGAAAACTCAATTATTTTATCGTGTCCGTGCCTTGCATTTATTCTTTCATTCGCAACAACATTATCGATTTACCTAAGAAGGGGGTCGAGAAAAGAAGGGTCAGCCACTCACCTTGAGTTTACTTCAGGCGAGAGAACTTGTTGGTCGCGCTAGACGTCGCCTACACGATTACCTGAAATCACACAAGCAACCGATTAGAACACTGCATTATTCAAGAAGTTCGATAGGAAATGCAAGTTCGAAATGCAAGCCATGAAAACCATCAAAAATATTCACGAAAATGCATTCAGAAAACAAAGCCAAAACCAACGCAAGCGGCGTGAAAAGCAGAGCAATGGGAGGTCTCTCCCGACTCAGCCGCAGAGTCAATCCTTGAGGCGCAACCCGCTGAATATGGGACTTGGTTTCGAAGAAGCCATTCCATAACGGGGAATGGATCTTAATTCAACCGTTCCCGTTCGATCGACTCGATCGATCCCGACCTATCGGTCCCGACCGAATCGATAGCGACAGTGTTCCTTTCTTGCGCACTCCGTGGATGGAGTACGGGAAATGATGTAGGGACGGGGCACTACACCATAACCAACTAAGAAAAAGTTTTGTCCTCGAAACTTAAGAACAGAACCTACCTCTATAAAAATAATGAAGGAAACTTTTCCTTCATCTCTGACTCGAGTTCCCATGTCGACTCTTCCGCCGCATGGTTCCTCCAAAGTACGCGAACAAGAGGGATCGCTCGATTCCGCAGCAGCTTATCCTTGCGTTCTAAGATTTGAACTGGCTCTTCAACGTAGGATAAGTCGGACTTCAGCTCCAGCTGGCCAAAATCTACCACGTGGCTAGGGTCGTGCACGTACTTCTGCAATGAAGAGACGTGGAAGACATTGTGCACACCTTCAAGCGCCGGTGGTAGGGTAATTTTATAGGCCACTGGGGTGACCCGTTCGAGTATTTCGAACGGTCCAACAAATCTCGGACTCAGCTTTCCCTTCGCGCCGAACCGAGTAACTCCTCGCATGGGCGACACCTTCAGGAACACGTGATCACCCACCTGGAACTCAAGCGGTCTTCGATGGGTATCGACGTAGCTCTTCTGCCGACTCTGTGCAATCTTCAGTCTTTCCCGAATTAGCTTGACCTTTTCCACAGTCTGTTCCACCACCTCCGGGCCGAGTATCTACTGTTCCCCGACTTCATCCCAGCAAATAGGCGATCTGCACTTTCGGCTGTACAAAGCTTCATACGGTACTATTTGGATGCTGGACTGGTAGCTATTGTTGTATGTAAATTCCGCCAGCGGTAGGTGGATGTCCCTGTTTGATTTGAAGTCAATTGCGCAGAGTCGTAGCATGTCTTCGAGAATCTGATTAACGTGCTCTGTTTGGCCGTCGGTCTGAGGATGGTAAGCTGAGCTGAACTGCAACTTGGTACCCAGCGCCGACTGAAGGCTACTCCAGAATTGCAACATGAACCATGAATCCCGATCAGAGACGATGGATACCAGAACTTCGTGCAGCCGTACTATCTCGTCAAGATAAATCTGCGCCAGGCGATCAACGCTCCAAGTAACTTTGATGGCAATAAAGTGCGCTGACTTGGTTAATCGATTGACGATGACCCAGATGGCATCGTTCCCCCGTGGTGTCTTCGGCAGGCCAACAATATAATCCATAGTGACGTGATCCCATTTCTATTCCGGAATAGCAAGGTTCTGCATCTTCCCGCCTGGTCGCTGATGCTCAGCTTTCACCTGCTGACAGGCCATGCATTATGACACGAAGAGTGCCACATCTCTCTTCATCCCGTGCCACCAGAAGGTCGTACGAAGGTACTTATACATCTTGGTACTGCCTGGATGTAAGGTATATTTTGCATAATGCGCCTCCGACATTATCTCATTTCGTAGTTCTGAATCATCCGGAACACATAGTCGTCCATTCAATCTCAGCACGCCGGTCTTATCTTCCGCAAAGTCGGTCGCCCTACCTGTTGAAATTCGCTCGCGCATTTTCTTCAGGTACGGATTTCCTTCTGAGCGGTCATGATCTTTTCCAGCAAACTCGGCTCTAGCTGCAGCTGCGCCAACTGTACATCCCTAAATCGAACCCGGAGGTCGATACCCATTTTTTCTAGATCTTATAGTAGTCTGCGGTTGATGGATAGCGAGGTAAGATATTTTCGACTCAGAGCATCCGCCACAACATTTCCCTTGTCCGGAGTGTAGTCGATCGTCAAGTCATAGTCCTTGATCAGTTCGAGCCAACGCCTCTGTCGCAAGTTCAATTCCTTCTGGGTGAAGAGATACTTGAAACTCTTGTGGTCGGTATAGATCACGCACGCCACGCTATATAGATAGTGACGCCACAATTTCAACGCGAACACAATCGTCGCTAACTCCAAGTCGTGCGTAGTATAGTTCTTCTCGTGTGGCTTCAATTGTCTGGAGGCGAAGGATATCACCTTGTTTCGCTGCATGAGCACACATCCCAAGCCCTAGCCTGAAGCATCGCTGAATATCTGAAAACCCTCTGGCCCATCCGAAAGTGCGAGTATAGGTGCCGAAATTAGTCGCTGTTTTAGCTCCTAGAAGGAAGCTTCACAGTCATCCGACCACTCATACACGACTCTCTTTTGAGTGAGGCGAGTCAATGGCGATGCAATCTTCGCGAAGTCTTTCACGAAGCGTCGATAGTATCCCGCTAAACCAAGAAAGCTTCGAATCTCACTAGCAGACGCAGGCCGCTTCCAATCGGCAACAGCTTCCACTTTCTTCGGATCGACTGCAATACCTTCGGACGAAATGATGTGACCAAGAAAGGATGTGATGCTTAGCCAAAATTCGCACTTACTCTGCTTTGCATGCAACTCATTCTCTCGAAGTGTCTGGAGCACGGCCCGTAGATGTTCTGCATGCTACGCCCTGTCCTTCGAGTAGACGAAAATATCGTCAATAAAGACTACCACAAATTTATCAAAAAAGGGTCAAAATACCCGATTCATTAGATCCATGAAGGCGGCAGGGGCATTCGTCAGGCCGAATGGCATCATCAGGAACTTGTAGTGGCCGTACCGAGTACGAAAGGCTGACTTTTGCACGTCGTCTGACTTGATCTTGAGTTGATGATAGCCCGAGCGGAGATCAATCTTTGAAAATACCGATGCACCTTGCAGTTGGTCGAATAAGTCATCTATGCGGGGCAATGGGTACTTGTTCCGGATGGTGGCCTTGTTCAGCTCTCGGTAATCGACGTACAGACGCATGGACCCATCTTTTTTCTTCACGAACAACACGGGCGCTCCCCACGATGAAACACTAGGCCGAATAAGTCCTTTGTCGAGTAACTCTTGTAACTGGACCTTGAGTTCCTTTAGCTCGACGGGGGCCATTCTGTACGGGGCCTTAGAAATCGGTCGAGTATCGGGGAATGTATCGATGCTGAACTTGATTTCTCGGTCGGGGGGCATGCCGGGTAGCTCGTCCGGGAACACATCGGGGAATTCTGCCACAACGTCAGTCTGACTCACGTTTGTACCATCATGTCGCATGTCTCGGACGGACGCCAAATAGCCTTCGTATCCAGAATGCAGCATCCTCCGAGCAGAAATCGTCGAGATCAGCATGCAGGTCGACGACGCCTCACAATACGAAAAGCAGAATTCAGGCACTCCTGGTATGCGGAAGGTGACCATCTTTCCAGCGTAGTCTTTGGTTGCGTTGCACGGCCTGAGCCAATCATTCCCAAAATGATGTCAAAGTCCTTCATGTCTAGAACTATCACGTCAAGACCGATCTTTTGATCGCCGATACAGATAATCTCGTCGGCACAAGCTAAGTATGTAAGTATTGGTGTGCCCAAAGGTGTACTTACGCTAAGGTCGAGATCTAATGATATTACAGAAAATTTGTGCTCGACGGCAAAGTCCGCCGATATAAAACTATGCGAAGCGCCTGAATCAAATAACACACGAGCAGGCACATTATTGAAATTTAGTATACCTGACACTACTGTATCTGATGCCAGCGCTTCGTCTCGAGTCATGGCGTAGACTCAGCCCTGAGTGTTAGGGCGACGGTCTTGGCCACCTTGCTGTACGGGTTGAGTAGGCTGAGGAGGTCGAGGCGCCTGTCCTCGATTCTCTTGACGGTTTTGTTGTGGCGGGACATTACGATTCGATCAAAGATTTTGGCAGTATCGAGCAACGTGACCCTTCCGTCCGTAAATGTAGCACTCTGCCTTGGCAAAGCAGTGGTCGTCAGTCTGCCCAAGCTGGTTGCAATTTCTGCATTACGGTAACGGGTTTCGGCCTTTATAGCCGCTAGTGTGTGGACGATTTGACGCGTAGTTGTTGCCTCCTGTATAGCTAGGACGTTTGTGAATGGAGTGGTACAAAACGTCGGCAGCAACGGAAGGATGCAGGCTCTCAAGACGGAGAGCGTGATTCAGAGCCTCGCCCGTGGTCTTATACTCCGGGACCCCGACATGCGCACCGATAGAGTATCGCAGACCCACTTCGAACCATCGCACACAACACTCTTCTGTAGGCAGAAATATACTAGCAAACTTGGACAACTTGTTGAATTCTGCGGCATACTGTTCTACTGTCCGATTCCCTTGCTTTAATTGTATGAACTCATTTTCCTTCGCTTGACGAACGGCTAACGGAAGGTACTCGACTTCAAAAGCCTTGCGGAACGTGACCCAAGAGATCGGCGCTGTGTTATTGTCACGTCGGATTGCTCGCTTGTGCACGGCCCACCAGTCGTGTGCGTTCAACCGTAGTTGAAGTTGTGCACAGGGGACTTGCTTTGATTCTTCAATGCCGAGGAGCTCGAAGTGATCTTCCAGCTCTTCCAACCAGTCGATCGCCATAGAAGGGCCTTCGGTGCCGCTGAAGGAAGTGCGGCACACTTTCTTGAATTCTGACACTTCAAAGTTGTACTTTTTCGGTGCCGCAGGTTGACGCTCGGGCTCCTCCGTGTCGACTTCAATGGGTTGGACCGCTGGCACGATGACAGTAGGCGTGGTGACGGCAGGCGCAGTCGCAAAATTTTTGTTGGCCACAATTGTCTGGACGATCTTCTGCAGGGTATCCAGCTGCTTTTGTTGAAGTTTAGCATGTGCGTCGAAGCGAGCTTCGAATTGGGCCTGTCGTTCCTCTGTCTGTTGATGTCAATTCTCGGACTGGTTCCGCTGCGCCTCCATCATACGCAACATCCTTTCGATGGTATCGTTAGAAGGTCCGGCCCGCGAACGACGCGAACTACTAGAGCCGCTAGAAGCGCTCAGCCCTTGCCCGGCCGTGGGTTCTGGCACTTCTGCGATACGAAGGCAAACACATCAGTCACAATTTATTACGGACTCATTGTATGGAATAACTTACCTCATCGATGCGAGGTCAAAGGTTTTGAAACTCTAGACGCGAGGCCAAAGGATGTAAAGTCGTGCTCTGATACCATTATGTCATACCCCGATTCCGGAGAATCGATAGTCGTCCCCCGGGCGTGATGCCGTGCGAACCTAAGTTGTGATCGTACAAGGCATAGTCATAAGGTTATCCGAATCACAACATCAAGTTAGAGTACGCAGAGAAAATTGAATGACACATTGAAATAGAAGTAAACTTTTTTATTGATATTAACATTTCATTTACATTGACTCCATTACAATCATTGCCGTGCGGGCTACAACATGACTCGACTTACAAAACGAACGCTGATGAAATAGTCGTTCCATACATTACATCCCTTTTTACAAGCAAAACCATTACAATTTCCATCTGCTATCGAAGAAAGTCGAGTCGCCATTTGTCTTCTTTTGTACTGAGTGCGGAGTCTTCAAAAAGGAATTTCAGAACACAAGCCTTCACACGTGGACGAGGCTTCAAAAGGGTTTACGTCGCCTTGAGCTTTAGGTGGCATGCCCTTCGTGGTTCGGGGTACCTGCGTGGAGAGCGAGGATCAGTACATTATACTTTGTACTGGTGCGTGGCTATTTAAGTTCCACTCTCTCATTTGGTTGAAGAGTTTATATGACTTAGCTTGTGAATGTTTCTAACCATCCTAAAGAATTTCAACCAAGCATATGACAAGCATAATGTAAATTACGTTGGAACTTACCCACGACGGATCGTGCCGCGCCTTATGATACTTACCATGCTCTTTCCTGTCAATTGTTATCATTTTCATATCAAGTGCATCATTTCGTGTGGTTGGTCACTGGTTCCCAGAGCCATCGTGGACTCCTTTTTGCTTTTGTTAGACGGGACACCTTTCAGCACGAGTAGCGAGCCCCGCTGCAAGTCCCCGCCTAACTCGTGCCCAGCACAGCTTTTGTATTTGTTTCCTTTCTTGGCCGCAACGGTCCCGTGGCCCCGGGTTGCCTTGCAGGAAAACTCTATCTTGTCGACAAGTTGTCCATGACTGTGCAAAGACCATTTTTCTTTTAGTTATTAAGACATAGCCTATCTTTTTTTTGAAAACTCAATCATTTTATCGTGTCCGTGCCTTGCATTTATTCTTTCATTCGCAACAACATTATCGATTTACCTAAGAAGGGGGTCGAGAAGAGAAGGGTCAGCCACTCACCTTGAGTTTACTTCAGGCGAGAGAACTTATTGGTCGCACTAGACGTCACCTACGCGATTACTTGAAATCGTACAAGCAACCGATTAGAACACTGCATTATTCAAGAAGTTCGATAGGAAATGCAGTTCGAAATGCAAGCCATGAAAACCATCGAAAATATTCACGAAAACGCATTCAGAAACAAAGCCAAAACGAACGCAAGCGGCGTGAAAAGCAGAGCAACGGAAGGTCTCTCCCGACTCAACCGCAGAGTCAATCCTTGAGGCGCAACCCGCTGAATATGGGACTTGGTTTCGAAGAAGCCATTCCATAACGGGGAATGGATCTTAATTCAACCGTTTCCGTTCGATCGACTCGATCAATCCCGACCTATCGATCCCGACCGAATCGATAGCGACAGTGTTCCTTTCTCGCGTACCCCATTGACGGAGTACGGGGCATGATGTAAGGACGGGGCACTACAGCCCACCACAAAAATTTGTCATGACCGGTACCCACTTTTTGGGATACAAATGCGTGTCCAAGCCAGCCGACGTCACAGTATCGGCGGTAGAATGCTGTTTAGCCACAATACTCTAAAATTACATGAAGAATAACTTTATTGCTCATTCATATTTCTAAATTAATTACAACATTTACAAGAATTATTTTGAAAGGAAATACAAAGTCTCATAAATCTATTACAATACTTTAAGTTATCTAACTAGTTTCTAGGTTGTCACGACCCGCACCCTGTTTAGGGGCACGAGCACGTGGGTACGTCCAGCCTACGCCGCAGTATCGGCGGTAGAATATTGTAAAAGTCATCTAGAACATATAGTATCTAAGACACAATAATATAACATGTCATCTCCGTACGGAGGAATATAACCACAACTCAATCACATAATTCTAAGGAATATAAGTGAAGAATAAATAGGCAACTCTAGAGGGGGGTAAATAGAGTTTATGACAATAATGTCCAATTAAAAAATTAAAATCTTTCTCCAACAGTAAATAATCAGAGTAAATGCGAAAATAATAAAAAGCGAGAAAGCATACGCAAACACAGCCGATTTTAACCTGGTTTCCCTCGTGGAGGACTAGTCCAGGCCTGAGAACTCTAGCTCAGGATTAACTCCACTATTTGTGAAATAGTAGTTACACCCCGTGCCTTTTCTTCAGAAGTGCACGTCAACTTCTTACAGAGATCGCAGTGGCGATGCTTAGAATTTTCCAAGCGACTTCTTGAACTCTTGCACAAACTCCTAACTGAAAAGTACTGAGCACTTTGAGGCTTAGGGAGCTTGTAGCTAGTAGATGAGAAGGGTATGGCTTGTATAAGGCTTTAGAGAGAAGAGAAGAGAAGATTGGATGAATGAAATGACAGAATTCAAGGCCTATTTATAGGATTCTAGGTAGGCAGAATTCGGCCAGAATTCTGGGTCAAGAATTCAAAATTTTGGCCGTTGGACAACTAGCATCCAGCCAACCCTAAAAATTAGGGTCCTGAATTTTAGGGGACAGAGTTCGGCCCGAACTCTGTCTCCAGAGGACAGAACTGGTCCAGTGGGCTAATGGGCTACTTTGATTTTTGTGGAGCTTTTGGTTTGTGGTATAGGTATAGGTTAAGTCCCAAATTGCTCAGTACGACTCAGTTTACATATGTCTAGACTCAAAAAAAGTGTAAAATACAGACTCAAAACTTTGAGCACTGCAGGTACGAGCCGTCGTCCGTCTTGTACTGAGTTCAGTCTTCATGTGTCGTATTGAAATATTACAAGTATCATATCGCAATTGTATCAATATTTGGTTGACTGTGATTTTGTGTCAACAATCTCCCCCATATTGATAATTGACAAAATTATATTTGTATATTCAATGTTCATACCTGGACACATTAAAGAGCAGTAGCGTAGCTTCCCGTAATCAGTGCAGAGCTAGCAATAGCTCCCCCGTAAACATTGCTATGTTCCTGTTGTCCTGATAAATATATTCTTTCCCAAAGCACAGATACACAATGCTAGAAAATATGATATGATGATATGAATATGAATATAGTAAAATATTTCTCCCCCTTTTAGCATTTGTCAAACAACCAGAAATAATAACTGGCAAGCACACCAAAAAATAATAGAAGAAACTGCATTTAAATTGATAAACGGCATAAACTGTCTCAAGGGTCACATATAATAGAGAATTCTAATACAACCAAAGTCCAGAAAAACAACTACATCAACTAAAAATCCAAAATACAGAAAAACATAAACTAAGATCCTCAGCAGCAGCAGCAAGTAGAAATCCGCATCCATCACGGAGCTCGTGAAGGCCCAGCGTCGTCGGATGGATCAGTGAAGGAACGACGAGGGTCCACAAAAGCCGCATCCGGATCCAGGTAGCGGATAACCCAAGGGTCATCGATACGGTATCCATCGCGAGCCGGGTCCCGCTCCATAGGAATAGGCATAGAAGGATGCCGGGACATAGAGTACCGAATATCGTGCAGTGAGTTGCTGATGGCACTCATCTGCAGGCTGGTACGGTAGTCAAGCTGAGTCCAGCGATCATCCTCTAAAGTGAATCGATCGTGAAGCACAGTCTGTAGTGACTCAAGAGTAGCAGGAGGAGGAGGCGCATCCTGTCCAAGTACAGGTGCGTCAGGCTGATCGTCGGAGTACTCAGACGCAGCAGGTGATCCAACCGCCGCCTGAAGCCGCCGTGCCTTAGATAGGAAGGCAGGGGCAGGTAGGAATTGGCACTCACCAAGAGAGACATGGAAAGCACGAAAGACCATAGGAAGATAAAGAGCATGAACCAAGGATCTTGGCTTCTTCCTAGCATTAATTATCCAGTCCATCATGGTACGTGAAAGATTAAAAGGAACATGAAAATTTAGGTGATACAAAGCAGAGATTTCAAAGTATGTAACCTCATCAGTCGATCCCGCTTTGGGCAGAATCGTGTTAAAGACAATGCGATGAAGTTCATAGAAGTAAGGATTGAGAAACATGGCGAGAAGCTTGCGTGGACGTGTGTTAGGGGTACACAAATTGTCCTTAAAGCTTTCTAGGGATGACCCATCAGGGAATTGAAACTTGCGAGCTTCGACAAGTTTCTCCCATGAGTTTGGCTCCGAAATTTCAAGGTATTCGGCCAAGTCAAAATCATCAAAAGAAATATCAATGCCAGCAACACGTGAATATAGACGTGTATCATCATGAGTAAGATTGCAATAAAATATTTGAATGGCATTGAGATAAATAACGGAATTTGTAGTGACAATTTCATCAAGATATAGATCATGAAATAATGAATCATATTGTGAAAAGATGGTGAAATTTATAGGATGACCCGCGTACACGGGACGTGATCGAAAATTACTAAACCACTCATTGGAAGCATCTAGTGACACAAATATTCGATCATCATACGTGTTGGGGTCGAATGGACGAGGTGGATTGAACAATGGGTGAATGGGTTGTTGTATAAGTTGTTCAACGGGTTGTTCAACATGAAGAGGAGGATTTGAAGAGGACGCACCCTCGGTTCGAAGCCTCTTTCCTCTATTAAACAACTTGGGAGCCATGAATTTATGAAGAAAATTGAGGAAATTGAGATGGAAAGAAGTATAAAAATATACCTCAATTGGTTGATAAAAGATGGAAGAGGATGGTACAAGAATCCTTCTCCTTGAATTTTGAGAAGAAAGATGCACTAAGATGGAAGAACTAGGATTAGGGTTTGAAGAGGAGGAGTTTTGAGAAGTTTGGAAGGTGGCAATGGAGGAGAGAGATGAGGAGAACCCGGTTATAATTGTAGGGGTTCGAATGGTCGGAGCAATTTTGGACCATTGGATCAAATTTTGATCAGCGGCTGAGCCCGTATGCAGTTCTGGAAGAACCAGACCAAATTCGGCCCAAACTCTAGGTTAGGCAGAGTTCGGCCCGAATTCTGGGTTCTGTGTCCAGAATAGAAATCAGGCTAAACAATGAAGTTGAAAAAAATGAGTGAGACTAAAAGGAATAAAATAATGGATAGATGCATATACAAAATTTAGAAGTCCAAAGAGAATAGCAACAAGTAAAACCTGAATCAAAATGAAGTTTGACAATTTGAATTTAGTATGTGATAAATAAAAGTATACCATGTAATAAACAAGGAATTATGCCATAATTCAATATTTTGAAGCTGCCATGGGGTAGCTGCAGGGGCCGGATCCCAGCTAGCGGTAGTCCTGAGGACTAGTGCACCGTGTTGCTTAGGCTTTTACACCTTGTTGTCAGAAGGACCCTTTCAGCTTGTACCCATAGCAATTTCATCATAAAGAATCAAGACATAATCGATATTTATGCAGGTTACTTTAATGAATAACAGCTTCATCCAAAATTCCTAGTTCACGACAAAGAAAGTTGAAATGCTCTTCGGATAGTGGTTTTGTAAAAAAATCTGCTAGCTGATGATCAGTGTCAATAAATTCTAAGTTAATAGTACCATTTTGCTGGTGATCACGCAAAAAGTGGTGACGTATTTCAATGTGTTTCATGCGTGAGTGACATATAGGGTTCTTAGTGAGATTGATGGCACTAGTGTTATCACAGAATATAGGAATATGCATATAAGAAAGGTTATAGTCTTCAAGGGTTTGCTTCATCCATAGAATTTGTGCACAACAACGACCGGCTTCAATATATTCAGCTTCTGTTGTGGATAGTGCGACAGAATTCTGCTTCTTGCTAAACCAAGAGACTAGAGCCTTGCCTAATAAATGATACGTGTCGCTTGTACTTTTATGGTCGACTTTGCATCCTGCGAAATCAGCATCCGAATAACCAATAAGGTCAAAGGATGTGTATTTGGGATACCATAAGCCCATTGTAACAGTACCCTTAAGATATCGAAAGATACGCTTAACGGCGGACATGTGTGATTCCTTAGGACTGGCTTGATAACGAGCACACAGGCAAACACTAAACATGATATCGAGACGACTAGCAGTTAAGTAAAGTAAACTACCAATCATACTTCGATACTTACGTTGGTCAACAGGTTTGCCGCTTTCATCAGGTTCCAGCTTGGTCGAAGTAGCCATAGGGGTGCTGATTGGTTTGACGTTGTCAAGATTAAATTTCTTCAACATATCCTTTGTATATTTAGACTGGCTGATGAAAGTTTCTTGCGAAGTTTGTTTGACTTGCAATCCAAGGAAGTAGGTGAGCTTCCCCATCATGCTTATCTCAAATTCGTTCTGCATACACTTAGCAAAATCTTGGCAAAGATTTTCATTAGTGGAACCGAATATGATATCATCTACATAGATTTGCACTAAAAGAATAGTGTTTTGAAAACTTTTGATAAACAGTGTAGTGTCAATTTTCCCTTTTGAAAAATCTTTTTCAAGCAAGAAATTGCTTAGGCGTTCATACCAAGCTCGAGGGGCTTGTTTGAGGCCATATAGCGCTTTCTTGAGCTTCAAAACATGGTCGGAAAATTTATAATTTTCAAAACCAGGGGGTTGTTTTACAAAAACTTCCTCCTTAATAAATCCATTTAGAAATGCACTTTTAACATCCATTTGAAATAGTTTAAAATTTTGAAAGTTAGCAAATGCGCAAAGCATCCGAATGGATTCCAATCTTGCAACAGGAGCATACGTCTCATCGTAGTCGATACCTTCCTCTTGGTTGTATCCTTGAGCTACTAGACGAGCTTTGTTGCGTGTAACTGAATCATCTTCATTTACTTTGTTTCCATTTAGTACCAATAATCGAGTGATTTGCCCGCCTAGGAACAAGTTCCCAGACTTGGCTTCTCTCGAATTGGTTGGGTTCCTCTTACATAGCAGAAATCCAAAATTCATCATTGAAAGCTTCTAAAACATTTTTAGGCTCAATTTGTGAAATGATGGCAGTACTAGCAATGGAGTCTCTTAATGATGATTGAGTACTTACTCCGCGTGAAATCTCACCTATTATCAAGTTTTCTAGATGTGACGGCTTGAAAGAGAATTTCTTTGGTAAGCCCTCCAGAGAATTGGTTTCAGTGGTGGTATTCATCGAAGTAGAAGTTGAAGGCTCAACATCATCATCAAGAGTAGCTGCTGTACTGTTATCCTCATCAAAAGTCACATTGGTAGACTCTTCCACAATTAATGAGCGTTTGTTGAACACTCTATATCCCTTGCTCTTGGCAGCATAGCCAAGGAAAATACCATCGTCAGCTTTGGCATCAAATTTGCCTAAGTTGTCTTTGGTGTTAAGGATAAAACTGTTTGCCATTAAAATTCTTTTATTGCAAATTTCAATACAAACAGAACAGTATTACAATATAGGACTTAGATATAATCCTAGGAGTACACTTTTGTTTATATGGGTCCCTTGTGCCGATGGAGTGAGTGGTAATGCGTTGACTCCGTTGACGATCTGACGACGGTTATCGGTTCTCTGAAGGTTTAGACTGCTCTGGGTGCTGGAGCTTGCCGAGAGGAGGAAGACGTTGAGTGTCTGTATCTGCCTCTCTGGTAGCGTGTTCCTTTATTTTTTGTACGTAGGATCATTCTGTGTGTGTGTGTGAAGGAAATGATCCTTCTATTTATATCTTTGCAGGCCGGCTGCTCATGCGCGCACGTAGGATGCGCCTGTACGTAGGGACGCCACGTGGTGATTGCTGATGGGGGCGCATGGACGATGTGCCCTGATCGAAGAGTTGAATTCTTCATACTGCTGTTGTGAGCCGGCACATAGTAGAGGAGAAGATCTTTTTGTTGCTGAAATCTTGGGTGAGTTGAGTCAAAGGACACGTGTCTTCGACCCATGGCTCGAAGATTTCTGATTTGGTGGGGAATGATCTGGTAGGATGCGCCTAGGATTGGGTGCATGAGGAGGCTTTGGCACGTAACCTTTAGGAGTCACGAACCATTCGGGATGCATGGTTTTTGAGGCGCATGCGAGGCTTCAGTAATGACTTTACTCCTGTCTTTCGGGATCAGAGAGAAGTCTGGGGCGCATGGCTTTTGAGGTGCATGCAGAGCTTTAATAGTGACTTTCCTTCTGTCTTTAGGGATCAGTAAAAAGTCTGAGGCGCATGGCTTTTGAGGTGCATGCGGATTTGGGCGCATGGCTGCGGAGGCGCATGCGAGATGGTTGGGTGGCCACGTGGCAGTAGCCGTCGGAGGGAAGTAATGATGACGCTGACGTTGGCGATGCTTCGTCTTCTGAAAAAGCTGCCGACTGTTCAGACTTCGGGGGGCGTACTGACAACTCTGTCAGTTCAGCATTTAATGTTTTTGACATTCGATGTACAGCTGAGTGGGCGCGTCTGTGTGATGCACTTTGATGTTGAAGGGCGCATCTATGTGCATGGCGCATCTTTATTGGTCCGTCTTCAGAGCATTAGTGGCTCCCTGACTTAGCTGAATTCGAAGAGACGAGTTCATTCATCAAAAATACAAGTTCATTGCACTGACTTCGGGAAGGTTGCCACTTGGCGCATGGGTTTGATTTGCCCTGGCCTATGAATAGCAACAGTTTGAGAGTCTTGTTGTCTCTCCCTTGACTTCTCGACGAAGATGGATTCGACCAATCCTCCTCTTTGGCAAGATATTGTACTGTGGATGATGGTTCTCCTTATTCAAAGAAGCTTTGACGGTGAACTCCTTCAGAAGATAAGAGCTCCAGGCTGGTAGATGCGCCTATACGTTGACGAAGAAGTGATTCACTCTGACGAGGCAGAGTGATGTGCTGGGAGACATGTACAGCATGTTGCAACTGTTGGAACACAGACTGCCTTGGTGGTGGAGCCATTGTCTTGCGGTAGCAGCAGTTGATGGCGACCGTAGCACAAGTGTGCCTTGTGAGGGGCACATTATGCTTGTTCGTCGGCTCTCCTGATCGGCGCTTGTGAGTGATCACGTTGCGTAGATCGTTGGAGGAGAGTGCCACCTTCGCACCCCCTTCTGGCGCATGGCAAGGCCAAGCACCGGGGTGGTCAAGTGAGAGTGCCACCTTCGTACCCCCTTCAGGCGTATGGCAAGGCCAAGCACCGGGGTGGTCAAGTGAGTGTTGTGCCCCCTGATCTAACACCAAACAGGCATCCCGATCAGTAGTGGGGGAACCACATCATTTGAAGTGACTTGAATGGACCTCAAACGCACAACCAGAGGAGGCGCGGGAGTTCAAGACCACTGGATTTGCCTTACTCGACTTGGTTGTGCACGCAATAGATGCACCCAAGTAAGACAAGGACTTTGAAGGTCGGCTCGTTTCTGGCACCGCAGCACCCGAGTCGACTTTGTACAGCTTACCATCAGCAGCGCGCATGATTGTGAGCGCATGCTTCTGGTTTACTGCTGGCATAGCACGTTTGAGGCGCATGGCTCGTGCCATCTTGGACTTCTTCGTACCAGCCCGTGGGGCGCATAGTACTCAGAGTCCAAATTATTCTCGTCATAACAGCGAGTGAAGAACTTGCAGCCAACCCAGAAGAATACTGCAACTTTTTGTGGCTCGAACGGGCTCCCTTTTTTTTTGGTGCCCTTTTCAAAGGAGGCAAGAGGGCTCTATATATAGAGTGGAATAAGACCTCTCTTCTTCTCCTTTCCGATGTGGGATTAAAAGTAAGATCCCTTCTTTTTCATGCTTCTACAAGACCCGCTTCAAAGTTTTTAAAACTTTTGGACAAGTTTTTAAATACTTTGAACAAGAAGCATGAACAGTAGAGCTGTTTAGGTGTGACAATCCTATCAGAGGTAGTATGGACGTGATAGGTTTAGGTACTTCCACTGGGGAATTTATATGGACTTATCATCCTGGGCGCACCTTGGTTCTAGGTATAGATAATAAGTTGAGAGAGAAAGAGAGAACCAACATATTTACTCAGAGGTAGTACGGACATGGTAAATATGGGATTGATGGTAGAGCTTTCCTACTCGGAGGTGATATGGACGTGGTAGGAATGACTCTGGAGGGAGATACGCGAAACTACTCAGAGGTAATATGGATATAGAAGTTCTGCTGGGGATAGTGTAGTCCTTTACTCTCTCTTTTTAGAAATAAAGAAGTACACAATTTTCTGTGATGTGTTCATTTTTGTTGTCATGAACTTGATGATTCGTGTGGACCTATTATCTTTTGCGCACCTTGGTTTTTAGGTACAGATAATAAGTTTGAAAGAACCAACATGTTTGCTCAGAGGTAATGTGGACGTGGCAACTATGGGGTTCAAATGATAGAATCTTCCTACTCAGAGGTGTTATGGACGTGGTAGGAATGACTCTGGGGGATAGCGGAACTACTCAGAGGTAATGTGGACGTAGAAGTTCTGCGATCAATGTACGACAACGCAGGGGTTGTCTGTACGGGATGTTTACTCAGAGGTAATGTGGACGTGGTAAACATGGTGGATAGCATAGTCTTATGGAATGTAAGATTCTGCTTTACAGGGCGTAGAGGAACAACTCAGAGGTGATGTGGACGTGGTTATCCTTCTACTGGAGGATGCTACGGAACAGCTGGGTTCCGGAAGCGTATGATTTCGTTGGAAGGGAATTGTCTGTGAGTCCTGATGATTGGATCCACAGATCCCCTTGTGGAAGTACATGTCTGAAAGATGTCAAGAGTAGTACTTCTTTAGGAACTTGCCGTTAATGGGCATCATAAACAAGTCTCCATTAGGTTTGGCGATGCGGTAAGCACCGTTTGAGTATACCGTCTCTATAATGAAAGGTCCTTCCCACTTGGGCTCGAACTTTCCTGGTGTCTTATGAGTTAACACCATCGGCCTCCTGCCTGCCAGAACCAGGTCGCCAACTGGGAAAGTCCTCTGCTTGACCTTCTTGTTGAAAGCCTGTGATATACGGGCTTGGTAGAGTTCGATACGTTGTTGAGCTAGGAGACGCTTTTCGTCAAGTGCCTCCAGTTTCCGCAGACGACGACGTTGATTGTCTTCTTCTGTGAGTTGGTTTGTGATTGCTATGCGGAGTGAAGGTATCTGAATCTCGAGAGGCAGAACCGCTTCGCTCCTGTAGACCAGGAAGAATGGTGTGTTGCCTGTTGGGGTCCGTACTGTTGTACGGTAGGCCCAAAGGCATTCGTCGAGCTTCTCGTCCCAGTCGCATTTGTTAGATGATACGAATTTCTTGAGTAGCCTGACGATAGTCTTGTTAAACGCCTCTGCTAATTCGTTTGCAGTCGGATTGTAGGCGGTTGATGCCACGTTTTGAATGCGATTCTTATCACAGAATCTGCTGAAAATATGGCTGATGAACTGAGGACCGTTATCGTGAATAATCCTTCGGGGCACCCCGAAACGGTAGATGACGTGGTGCTTGATGAAGCTGATCACTCTGGAGCTTTTCACTTCTGCTAGCGAAACTGCTTCTGCCTATTTGGAGAAGTAGTCAGTGATTGCTAGGATGAAGCGGTGTCCTCTCGATGAAGGAGGGGTGATCGGTCCCACGATGTCCATGCCCCAAGCTTCGAAGGGCCAGGAGGCGACTGTAGGATGCAGTGGTTCTGACGGAGTATGTATGAAGTCTGCATGAAGCTGGCACGCATGGCACTTCATAGCATATTCAACAGCGTCAGCGGCCATGGTTGGCCAGTAGTAGCCCATGCGTCGCAGTCGGTACTGTAACTTAGGGCCAGGTTGATGGGCCCCGCAGGTTCCGTCGTGAGCTTCTCGAAGGGCTTCGGCCGCTTCTTCGTTGGACAAACATCGAAGGAGAAGTCCATCGTAGGAGCACCGGTACAGCATTTTAGTGGTTGTATCGTAGTAGAATCGAAGAGAGCGTCTCCTGACTGAGACGGCTTCTTTCGGGTCTTCTGGAAGAATTCCGTAGACATCGAAGTCGATGAACGGGAACCTCCAGTCTCGGATATTAACACCAGTATTTATCGGCATGGCGTGGGCCATGTGTGAGCATAGATTATTTTTAGGGCAGACCAAGTCTCTTCCGACTACGGTGACATAGTATTGAGTCCCGAAGGGTGCTGCCAATGAGGCCGCGAGGCCAGCCAGAGCGTCGGCCTCCAAGTTTTGTAGACGGGGTACATGTTCGATAAAGAACCCAGTTAAGGTTGAAATGATGTTCAATGCAACTTCGTGATAAGGGATCAGATCTTCATGGTGAACTTCGTATTGCCCTCTGATCTGGTTTACGACGAGTTTTGAGTCACCGTAGGCTTCCAGATGATTTACCCCCAGCTGTTGTGCCAGCTGGAGTCCCATAATGAGCGCGTTGTACTCGACAACATTGTTGGAGCACGGCTTCGAAAGGGAGTAAGTACGCTGGATGACCAGTTGATCGGGGAAGACTAACACCACCCCCACTCCTGCGACGATTTGGCCTTTGGGGCCTGTTCTTGAAGCGCCATCGAAAAACATCCGCCAGATGGAGCCTTCTTCGGTGACGTTTGATTCTTGGACCTCATCCGGGATGTCTTCATAGAGTTTTGAGGACTCAGGGATGGGGTGTGCAGCTAAAAAGTCGGCTAGAGCTTGACCCTTAACAGCTTTTTGCGAAACAAATACCATGTTGTACGGTGTTAACAAGATCGCCTATGTGGCTAGCCGGGAGTTTAATGATCCTGGCTTCGTCATGAGGACTCTGAGCGGATTGACTCGGGAAATAACATGAATTGTCTGGCCCGAGACATAATGACGAGTCTTCTGGATGGCAAATACTAAAGCCAAGCACTCCTTTTCAACGGAGTTGTACCGGTGCTCGGCCTTGATGAGTGTTCGACTGAGGTAGTAGATTGCTTGCTCATAGCCTTTATCACTGTTCTGAGCTAGCAAAGCGCCGAGGGAATGATCCATGGCACGGACGTAAAGGAGAAATGGTTTGCCAGCGACGGGTGCCACCAGGACTGGTGGGCTCATCAAGTAGGCTTTGATGTCGTCGAAAGCCTTTTGGTATTCCTCCGTCCAGACGTAAGAGACTCCCTTCTTCATGAGCTGGGTGAAGGGTTGACATTTGCCGGAGCGGTTTGCTATGAACCTCCGGATGTATACCAGACGTCCCTGTAGGCCTCGAAGTTCTCGAAGGTTCTTCGGAGGGTCCATATCAAGGATGGCTTTGGTCTTCTCGGGATCGACATGAATGCCTTTCGCCGTGATGATGAAGCCCAAGAACTTTCCGCTAGAAACCCCCAGAAAGGATTTAGCGGGGTTCATCTTGAGTTGATGCGCCCGCATGAGATCGAAGACTGTCTTGAGGTCTTGCAGGTGATCTCCTTTGAGACGGCTGTTGACTGCGATGTCGTCAACATAGCATTCGACTCTCTTGTAAAGGTGCTGACGAAAAATGGTGCTCATAGCTCGTTGGTATGTCGCACCGGCGTTCTTCAAGCCGAAGGGCATCACTATGTAACAGAAAATGCCCTTTGGAGTCCTAAATGACGTATGTTTTGCGTCATCGGGGAACATCTTGATCTGGTTGTAGCCCGAATATCTGTCCATGAAAGACATGCGCTCGAAGCCGCATGTGTTGTCGATCATCACATCGGTGATTGGAAGCGGGAATTCGTCCTTCGGGCAAGCAGAGTTGAGATCCCTGAAGTCGATACAAACTCGTATTTTCCCATTCTTCTTGGTGACGGGGACGACGTTGGCTACCCAATCTGGGTGTTGTTCTTCACGGATGAAGCCACTGGTCAAGAGCTTGTCCACCTCCTAATCGATGGCGTTCATGATGTCCGGACGGAAGTGCCGCTGTTGTTGTTTGATAGGCTTGGCATCAGGTAAGATGTTCAGCTTATGCATCACGATCTGGGGATCAAGTCCCGGCATATCTTCGTAGCTCCAGGCGAAGACGTCAATGTACTCTTTAGCCAGCTGGATTAAAGATTCTCGGTCCTCTCCTTTCAGGCTTTTGCTGACGAAGATGGGTTTGGAAGAAGATCCATCCCCAAGATCGATCTGCTCGACTTCATCTTCGGTGGGAGGTTCACGTAACTCAAAACGAGACTCCCATTGTTCTCCTAGGCATTGAGCCCAGGGTTCTTCTTCGAAGAATTCTGATGCTTGGTCTTCGCCTTCTTCTTCTTGAGATTGTGCAAACGTCATGTTGGCTGACAGCACTCTCTTAAAGACTGAGCCGATACTGGTATCGGAGTCCCATATTGATGCTTCAGACGAGTGAGAATGTTCTATCCCTTCTGCGTCTGAACTTTCCGGAGTTGACGGTGGCGTGACATAGCCTACCCCCCGTCGAGTTCTATTGTAGTAGTCCTGCGGCTTTCCTTTAGGAGTCGGAAGCCGGAGAGGGAGACGTCGACCTTTGTCGTAGTTCAGGCCTTTGTTGCTTTCTGGATGAGGTACTTTACGACGTCTGTGTACCGATAGAGTTGCATTCTGTCGGCATCTGGTTCTGGCTCGAGTGGCGGGAGGTCTTTGTGACGCTCAACTTTGCCGAAGATGATGGTTTCTTCGTCTCGACTACGTGGCGGGACTATGTAACAGACTCCTTGAGACGGGACTACTCGATTTACATGATGGACGATCGTTATTTGTGTTTGCAACGACCGTAGAGCGTTATCTAATGTATACATGGCATTCCAATGTGGAAGACAAGAATAATTAAAAGACACTCTATTATTGATGAAATACGAGATTTTATCCCGCGGGATTACATTGTCCAGTGAGGGGGCATCTACGTCAGTGGAGATATAATCCCTCAACTCTTCATCTGTAAGCACTGGAGTAGGATCGGGAGAGTCCACCACAGCATTGGTCTTGGAGTCCGAGAGGACTACGTGGGCTTTCTCTGGCGGCTGGGATGGTGGCGGCCTGCCTTTAAGACGCACCTTCAGAGGTGCCTCCGCTGTGCCTCCAGTGACTGGCGTCTTCCCATGTAGTTTTGCCACGAGGGGAGCCGATGTTTGAGACGGCTTTCCCTTGAGCCGTATCTTCAGGGGAGCTTCAGGAGCAGCTGGTGCTTTCCCGGGTAGCTTAATGCTCATGGGAGGCAACTTCTGAGGCGGTTTGTCTTTGAGTCGGATCTTCAAAGGAGCATCGGGAGTGACCTCAGGCTCCATGTCCGGCTCTGCTGCCATTTCTGCTTCGTCGTCAGTATCATTGGCTTCCTCCTCATTAGGTGACTTGTATAAGTCGGCATCGGTGAAGTAGGCTTCAATTCCTTTGAAAGGGTCAATGTCTGCGAACTCCGTCCGGATGACACCGTTGGTGGACACATACTTCATACACTGGTGGAGCGTGGATGGCACCACCATGTACTCATGCAGCCATGGTCGACCGAGCAGGATGTTGTAGTTGACATCGGCATCCACAACGTAGCAGGTCACCTCAGTTCTGAGGTTACCATGTGACACTTCAGCCGAATTTTGCCCAGCAGCTCGCTTTTGCTGGCGTTGAAGCCACTGATTATTGTGTTGGAGGGTGCCAGCCGGTACATTGGGATCCCCAGTGTTGAGAGCAGCGTCTTCGGAATGATGCTGAGGGAAGACCCTGGATCGATCTAAATTCGCTTCACCTTGACTGAACCGATATACCCTGTATAATACAGCGGCCGGTTATGTCGGTTGTGCTTGAGCAGCATGTCTTGTTGGGTGAAAGTTATGTTCGGGATAACTTCATCCACACAATGACAGTGCGCACATGTAGTTGGGAGATCTTCAGGCTGCTTGACCTGACTGAGAAAGGATTCAGCATCCTTCAGAGCTTCACATAGAGCATCTCGGGAGTCTTTGGAAAGACGCAGGAGCTCGAACAAAGATAGGCGGGCAGGAGTACTGGCTAGTTGTGCCAGTATGTCAAAGTTGTGGGACTTGGCTAGCCCCGAAGCATTCTTCTTTCGTAGAGATCTGTCGAAATGAGCCTCCATATGCTTCTGCTTATTGGCTGCTGAGGGCTTAGATGGACCCTCCTCCTGGGCAGCAGGGACGGTGCAAGAAGGCACTACCTCGGTGGCAGCTTCGTCGGGTTGGACGTTTTGTTGTGAACGCGTCTGCACAGGAAGTGCCTCTTCCGTTGAAGAAGAGACCGTGCGGCAAGACTTGATCTTCCTATCTTTGGATTTGGAGGTAGGGCGTACCTCCGGTTGAGTCACCTCGGAGACGAGGTCGGGGTGAACCTATATGACCTCTCCTCGAGATGTGGTGAGTGGAATGAGTCCACTCACGTTGTCACGGGTAGGTGGTAAGTTAACCACCTCTATTGTCGCCTTAGGGATGGGGACGACGCCATCCTGTGTTGTTGTTGGCGGCAAGGTGCCGAACTGGAGTGACACCACGTTGGCCGACACCATCTTCTCCTCGTAGTCGACGGAGATTACATCCGCATTGATCATGCGCTGGATGTAATTTTTGAGGACATAGCAGTCCTTGGTTGGGTGTCCGACAAACCGATGGTAGTGACAATACCTCGGGTTGTCCACTTTCCCAACTTCGTCGGGACACTTTGGGTCCGGCAGCTTGATCTTGTCACCCTGCTTCAGTATCTCAAAGAGTTGCAGGGTGTCTTCGTCATTGAACGAATAAACCTCCTTTGGCTTTGGTGCAAGTGGAGGCTTTTGAGTAGGTGCCGACGCACCTTTTGAGGCATTGACATTCAATGCCTGTTTCCCCTTTGTCTTCCATCCGGGGTTGTTGGCTGCAGGCCGTTTCCCTTTGTCATCAAAGGCGGGGAAGCTGACTCCCAGAAGACGTGCATTGGCCGCCTTCTTTTCTGCGGCTTCGGCTTCAATGATCAAGGAACTCCAGTCGGGAGGAGGAGTGGAGTTGAGCCAGAGTTTGACTGCAGGCAGCATGTTCATGCTGCAGGAGGAGAGGAGCGCATGTTTTGGCATGCCCGAAGGTAGTCTGAAATAGGCTTGTCGGAAGCGTTCGATGAACACCCAAACCGTTTCCTTCTCCTTCTGGCGTATCTCTATGAGGGACGCCATCGTCATGTCCTTACTGCCGTCGTAGAAGTGGTCAAGGAAGAGGCGCATGAGGTCGTCGAAGGAAGATATGGAATTGTCGGGGAGGCTGCAGTACCAGTCGTACGCCACTCCCTTCAGTGCCCCGACAAATATGCTAGTAAGTAGCGCGTCCTCCTTCGAAAGATGTCCCGTCTGAGACTGGAAGTACGTCAGGTAGCGACGCGGAGAGTCCTTCCCGTCGTACGGCATCAGTGTTTGTGGTTTATACTTTGGAGGATAAACCACCTTGTTCCACTCGAGGGGATAAGGTTGGGGGATGCCCATCTTTTGGCGCTCCTCTTGTCTCATCTTGGACTCAAAGCACTCGTGCAAGTCCCTGATCATCTCGACCACGTCCTCCGTGGAGCTAGGAGTCGGGGAAGGTGGTACCACCTGATGTTGAGCATTTGAGGGCTCTGACGTCCGAGGTGCTTCTCGGCGATCTGTGTCCGAGGATACCCGTTGAAGGGGTATACTCGATTCTCCATTGGCCCCTGGGTCGGGACCGGTAGAAGGTGTCCTGGCCAAAGCTGACCGTATCTCAAACACTGCTTGAGTCAGTGTTTGTATGGAGGCAGAGAGGGTTTTAAGTCCTCCCTCCAGGGTATCTATGCGCTGGACGAGGTCTGTTGGCGGTGCATCAGACTCGATATCAGCCCCCGTCACGTTTACTGTCATGACGCGGCCGGGAGTGGATGGATGGGTCGAGGCTTCACTCTCGGTCTTACTCTGTAGGGGAGTTGCCTCTCCTGGAGCCTCGTCTTGGCTACCTCCGGCTATGTTCGGGAGAACATTCACCACGGACGCATCTGCAAGGGCCTGATCACCCTCAGCTTCGTCTTGAGGGGCCTCTTCGTCTCCGAAACTCGGGTCCGCGGATGCCAGACCACCCCCAGCTATGTTTTAGGGGATATCTTTGTCTTCAAGAGCTTCTGGGAGGCTGACTTCGCCTCGAGGATCCGCCCCAGATGTGCTTTGGACACCCTCGTCTTCGGAAGGAGGCTCGACAAGGGTCTGACTACCCCCAGCTTCTTCCAAGATCTTCTTCCTCCCCCGAGTGCCTTCGAACACTCCGGAGGATGAGACAGCTGTCTTGGTCTTCCTCGGCTGGCTTTTAGACGAGGAAGAGGAATTGCCAGTCGTCTTTCGGACTAACGAGGAGTTGGTGATCACGTTGTATGAAGCAACCCTTGGCACTTCTTCTGTTGACACCTTCTTCCCGAGGCGACGTCGGAGAGGTGTCGATGATTGCAGCCGCTGGAACACCGACTGCCTTGGTGGGACTACCGCTTTGCAACAGCAGTTGATAGTGACGACAGCATAAGTGTGCCCTGTGAGGGGCGCATCGTGCCTGTCAGTCGACTCTCCTGATCGGCGCTTGTGAGTGATCACGTTACGCAGATCGTTGGAGGAGAGTGCCACCTTCACACCCCCTTCAGGCGTATGGCAAGGCCAAGCGCCGGGGTGGTCAAGTAAGTGTTACGCCCCCTGATCTAATACCAAACAGGCATCCCGATCAGTAGTGGGGGAACCACAACATTTGAAGTGACTTGAACGGACCTCAGACGCACAACCAGAGGAGGCGCGGGAGTTCAAGACCACCAAATTTACCTCACTCGACTTGGTTGTGCACGCAATAGATGCGTCAAAGTGAGACGAGGACTTTGAAGGTCAGCTCGTTTCTGGTGCCGCAGCACTCGAGTCGACCTTGTACAGCTTACCATCAGCAGCGCGGATGATTGTGAGCGCATGCTTCTGGCTTGCTGCTGGCATAGCACGTTTGGGGCACATGGCCCGTGCCGCCTTGGATTTCTTCGTACCAGCCCGCTGGGGCGCATAGTACTCAGAATCCCAATTCTCCTCGCCATTACAGCGAGTGAGTCTGTCAAAGACAGAGACTTTCTGTGGCGCATCAGAGGTGATGTACGGGGCATTGGCTGCGCCCCTGCTCCGTCGATGCATCTTTCTTGCCTGAGAGGGAGATGGCTGGGGAATGTGGTTAGCCGCACGCTTCCCCGAGAGATGTGCTGCACCTGTGGGCGCATCTTGGTTGCTGAGGACATCAGCAGGAAGGGAAGGCTGGATTGGCGTATCCCCTTCGGTGGTGGTGCCCGAGGCGTCGACCTTACGCACCCAGACTCGGTGGGTCTTCTTCGGCTTCGGCAGCCGCTTCGATGGACTCGCACTTCCTTCAGAGATGAACTCCTCATACGCCGGTTGATTGAGGCGTACGACCAGCGTCTTGTGGGAGGAGCCCACCTTCACGTCGTCGGATTGCGACACAGCTTTCTCCGTGGAGGAGAAAGAGGTCCCCAGCAGAGTCGCCAGCTTGTTTGCCATTAAAATTCTTTTATTGCAAATTTCAATACAGCTTACCATCAGCAGCGCGCATGATTGTGAGCGCATGCTTCTGGTTTACTGCTGGCATAGCACGTTTGAGGCGCATGGCTCGTGCCGCCTTGGACTTCTTCGTACCAGCCCGTGGGGCGCATAGTACTCAGAGTCCAAATTATCCTCGCCATAACAGCGAGTGAAGAACTTGCAGCCAACCCAGAAGAATACTGCAACTTTTTGTGGCTCGAACGGGCTCCCTTTTTTTTTGGTGCCCTTTTCAAAGGAGGCAAGAGGGCTCTATATATAGAGTGGAATGAGACCTCTCTTCTTCTCCTTTCCGATGTGGGATTAAAAGTAAGATCCCTTCTTTTTCATGCTTCTACAAAAACATCGACAACCAAAAACTCTAAAATATGAGACATTTGGAGTTCTTCCAAACCAAAGCTCATAGGGTGTTTTCTTCCTAATAGGATGAATGAGCACCCTATTTAAAATGTGGCATGCTGCACTGACAACTTCAGCCCAAAAATATTTCGAAAGTAAAAATTTATTCAACATGACTCTAGCCATATCGCCAAGAGTCCTATTCTTCCGCTCCATATGTCACTCTCCATTCCCGGAATACGTAAATTTTTGACTTTTTTCATGTATATGGTATCTGGCACCTGTATCTTTATTGTATTTATCCTGTATTTGTAACTGGCCATGGCATGGAACAGTATCTCATCGCGGATTAGTGTGCCACCCCTTGTCCTTGTCTGGTTGTAGGCGTGGTTCACTGTTTCGATGATAAGATTTCTGAACCGTGTTGTGGTTAGGATTTTATTTAATTAATTTAATTAGTTGTATCATGTAGCATTTAACATGTCATTGGTCATGTGTTTAAGAGCATGCTTAAGCTTAGGGTTTCTTTGAGTCAACCCAACCCCTATATATATTCTCTTCCACACTCTCTCTCCTCATTCATTCTTTCATTTATTTTCTTCAAGCAAACTTTTAGGCAAGTACATCTTGCACCAAATGGAGAGATTATTACATTCTCATTTCTTGATTTTTCTTTGATATTATTTGTCTATATTGTTCTTCTCTTCATTCTCTACAAGTTTAGTTCTTGGAGTTTTTGATTTTAATGGCTAGTTTGGTGTAGATCTAAGTTTCTAAAACTAGGGTTCTATGGGTTTCCATGGTTTTGATCTATCAAACTTGGTTGTTTTCGAAAACTAATGGTCCTATGTTGTAGGAAATTCAATTCTATCCAATTTTGACCTTTGAAAAGTTAGATTTCGACTTGTTTTGAGGAAGTTATGGCCAAAACAATTTTGGTCAAACTTCCATATTCATCTGTCCTGATTCTGGCAGGGACGATGAATAGTGCTGAGCCGCATAAGGATTTCGCATAGTGCCGAGCCGCATAAGGATGCTGCATAGTGCTGCATAGTGCCGAGCCGCATGAGGATGCTGCATAGTGTCGCATAGTGCCGAGCCGCATGAGGATGATGCATAGTGCTGCATAGTGTCGCATAGTGCCGAGCCGCATGAGGATGCTGCATAGTGCTGCATAGTGCCGAGCCGCATGAGGATGCTGCATAATGCCGCATAGTACCGAGCCGCATGAGGATGATGCATAGTACTGCATAGTGCCGTATAGTGCCGAGCCGTATGAGGATGCTGCATAGTGCTGCATAGTGCCGAGCCGCATGAGGATGCTGCATAGTGCCGCATAGTACCGAGTCGCATGAGGATGATGCATAGTGCTGCATAGTACCGTATAGTGTCGAGCCGCATGAGGATGCTGCATAGTGCTGCATAGTGCCGAGCCGCATGAGGATGCTGCATAGTGCCGCATAGTGTCGCATAGTACCGAGCCGCATGAGGATGCTGTATAGTGCTGCATAGTGCCGAGCCGCATGAGGATGCTGTATAGTGCCGCATAGTGTCGAGCCGCATGAGGATGATGCATAGTGCTGCATAGTGCCGAGCCGTATGAGGATGCTGCATAGTGCTACATAGTGCCGAGCCGTATGAGGATGATGCATAGTGCTGTATAGTGCCTAGCCGCATAAGAATGCTGCATAGTGCCGCATAGTGCCGAGCCGCATAAGAATGCTGAATAGTGCCGCATAGTGCTGAATAGTGCCACATAGTGCCTATTTTGGCTGTTTTTTGCTATTTTAAGTCCTATTTGGCTGAATTGTGGCCAGAATTTCTCCTAACTCCCAACATGAAAGTTGTAGATCTTTGTCTTGGCTTCAAGGACCTTCATGTCTCACTTTAACCTGAATTCATATGTGACTTTTATGTCACGAGGGGTCCGCATGACTTCTTGACTTGACCGTGTTCCTGACCTGATTACCTGTATACGTGCTGGTACCTATTCTAAGTGTGTATTGAGATACAATATTAGTATGCACTGCGGTGCCATTTAATGAGTGCACTGAGGTGTGACTCTACATGCTAAGTGATCATTCGTGTTATATGTCAATACATGTGTACCTTCCAGCACAGTCATGGTAATTGGTCAGTAATAGTGTCGTGGTAAAATGATTGTTGTTTGATACATTACACTAAGCATGGATCTAGATTGAGCCGATGTGGATTCATACTTAGGGTACACGTACTATGGTACGACATATAGAAGGATGACCATGTGACCACGACATGTAATTCCAATATCGAGATAGGGTTAATCTAAGCAACTTAAATTGGTAGAAGCATTGGGAGGGAACAGAATCTCGAGATCGTACGTCACCAGCCGCCCTGGGTCCCATCCTGGCGCGTCGGGTTGGCTGCCTTGGATACTGTATAGTCATCCGCACTAGTGGAGTACAGTATCTGATTTGTGACTGCCGAGCCAGCTCTTCCTATAGGAGAGCTGGAACCGTTACTGCTTATTCTAGCGCGGTGGCCTTTCGAGGGACCGGTGCATTTCGTGCTTACTTATATATAATGGTTTGGCTAGCCCTGCTGGAATGCGATATGATCTGAGGATTCCTATATATATATATTACATTACTGGAATAATCCAGACAAATCATAGAAAGCCGTAGGATTGATTGGCCGCTTGTAAGCTGACTTATTTGTGATGTGTTTTCTTCTATTAGCAACTGAGGAACATGAACTATCGTGGTGCGTGGTCCAACCCATGTCCTTGTTTGGTTGTTGGGTTGGGCTATTATGCTGCGATAGGCTATGGACCAAAGTCGCGATCAGAAGCCCTTTATACCTGCCCATGGTTATAGGATATATCTTATCTCGGCACGATATTGGCACCGTTTGTCCTTGTTTGGTTGTAAGGGTGTCGTATTGTCTCGATGATATGGTATAAGCCTATAACTCGTGAATCAGGTCTTATTTAACTCATTGGATTTATCTCACTCTTTTGTGCTCCCTTGTGGTACTTGCTATTCGGGGCCTGACCCCGCTGGTTTTGTTTGGCCAGATCTCGTAGCAGCTCCAGAGGATCCAGCCTTCCACCCGAACAATAGTGCACACCAGGAGTATGGGCGCCAGGGACCATGAGTGGGTTTCTTCTTCACCGCTCTGATATCTTCTATTTTGTACTTGGCGTTTAGCCACCGATACTTGTTTAGCCAGCAGCTCTGGACACTAGTTTCCTTTACATAATTGTAATTAAATCAGACTGCAGCTGACTATAGTTATGTACTATTGACTCTCGGAACTAGCTCATTATTTTGTATAGCTAGACTCATGAATCATTCTGATGAAGCGTCGGGGATGCCTTACTGCTTTGTCTTATATGATCATTATTTACTGCTTCTTGTTTTGATTGATTGAGACATAGATGCTCTGTGGGACTATAGGAGACCTGATTGTAGCATGCACCCCCTAGTCTCTTGACAGCCACGATCGCCGTATGACGTTTATATACCTCATACGGTGTAGCTGGCCTAGTCTGTCTCAGTATTCCGGTACTGGGGCGTGACAAGATTTTAGTGGTGGCCCATGCAAGGTCTGTTTTTTCAGACTTGTGGGGTGTTGCGATTATAGAAGTCTCAATCAAAATATGTTCCCCTTAATCTCCTGATTCGTTTTCTCTTTCTCCCACCTTGATTGCTAACTTGATTGTCATCCTCGATTCCTTTCCGTCCTGTCTTTTGATGCCTTGTTTCCTTTCCTTTAGGGTCACATCATTCTCGGCTATTGGAGGAGCCGACATGGAAGAGAATCCAGTAGATCAGGGACCAGTTGGAGATCAGCAAGGGGTAGCCCCTCTACCTGGACAGATTCACATCGAGAATGTTATCGAGTATGAGCCAGTTGAGCTACAGAGGCCAGAGGATCCCGTACCTCCAGTGATGCCGGTAGTACCAGTAGCACTAGATGTGTCGGCACTATTACAGATTATTAGAGGGTTATTGGAGACCCAACAACGTCAGACGGTAGCCCAACAGCAACAACAAACCCGACAGCAAGAACAGAATGTGCTACAGAATCAGGGGTTGCAATTAGCCCTTGAGAGAAGTGTCAGGAATGATTTAGGAGCGTCCGGGAGGTTTTGTCGACTTAACCCAAGATATTTTGACGGCACGGAGGATGCCATCACGGCGGATGCTTGGCTTCAGGATACAGAGGCCATATTAACCGCAGCAAAGGTTCCAGCAGAAGAGAAGGTTGACCAGGTCAGACTTTTACTTCAGGATCTCGCCCGCGATTGGTGGGCATCGGAAGAGGTTGGAATGAGGCGTCCTGTTCCCTGGGATAGCTTCAGTACCAGATTCAAGGCCAAGTACTTTGGCGTGGTAGCGCGATATGAGCTACAGCAGAGGTTTATCAGTCTCAAGCAGGCTGGTAAGACGGTGGATGGTTATGCAGCGGAGTTCTGCAGGTTAAGTAGGTTTGCTCGGATGATGGTGGCGACAGAGCCAGATAGAGCAATGAGGTTCCAGCAGGGACTTCACCTAGAGATTTTACAGCTGATCGAGGGGCACGACTACCAGACATTCGATGCAGTATTGACGGCGGCTCGGAGGCACGAGCTTACTATTCAAAGGTTATCAGCAAGGACTGGGGGCCAGAAGAGGTCTCATACGCAGAGTGCTGGGGGAGGAGCAGTACCTCGGACGTCAGCACCAGCATCTGGCGTCCGTATTCGTGATACAGCACCAATCACGACAATTGTGACTGCACCAGTTCGTCAGCAGCAACAGAGGAACCAGCAGCAGCGTCAGGAAGCACCAGTAGGTTGCACTTACTGTGGTAAGGAAGGGCACACTAGGGATGTGTGTCGTTCAGCTAATGGATTATGCTTGAGGTGTGGCAGTCCGGACCATAGGATTGCCAATTGTCCTATGATGCAGAGGACAGGAGGGCCAGCTCAACGGTTTCCGACGTTGCCAGCTCCAGAGGTAGCACCGTATCAAGGGCCAGCACTAGCAGTGAGGCCACTAGCCCAGCGTCCATTACTGACACAAGCTCAGATGTACCGACAAGCACAACATCAAGCAGGACCGCAGAGGCCGCAACAGCAGGGCCAGGGAAGGCAGGGACAAAGACAAAAAGAATTTGGTGTATTAGAGCAGAGGTTGGCTGAAGGCGGTCAGATTTTGGGTAAGTTTTGAGTATTATTCATTATAATTCCTTGAGTTCTATATTCGAAGAGTGAAGGCGACTTTCTCGTCTCACTCATCTGCTCTCGTATCATGTGATACGTGATATTCATCATGTGTCTTGATTACGAGAGTACGTCCTGGACAGAGTCTCGTTCTTGATTTAGTCATTGGTACCGACTTATCTCAAGCGTTGACCCTTGTCCACTTTGGGAGTTAGTGTAGGACATCGAGGACGAATTTCTACCTGACTTGAGAGGCATATTTTATTCGTATGTCTCCGATCACTTTCCTTCTATGGTATGATTATTGTTTGTGCTTTTACTTAATAGTTCTTTCTTTCGAAATCTGTTCATATGTCATGTGTTGTTTGATAATTGTGTTTGCATTATGTCATGAGTGTATTTTGTGATCTGAGAGCGCGCTCGACTAGCCTTAACGAAATTCCGAGGACGGAATTTTTCTAAGGAGGGTAGAGATGTCACTCCCCATTCCCGGAATACGTAAATTTTTGACTTTTTTTATGTATATGGTATCTGGCACCTGTATCTTTATTGTATTTATCCTGTATTTGTAACTGGCCATGGCATGGAACAGTATCTCTTCGCGGATTAGTGTGCCACCCCTTGTCCTTGTCTGGTTGTAGGCGTGGTTCACTGTTTCGATGATAAGATTTCTGAACCGTGTTATGGTTAGGATTTTATTTAATTAATTTAATTAGTTGTATCATGTAGCATTTAACATGTCATTGGTCATGTGTTTAAGAGCATGCTTAAGCTTAGGGTTTCTTTGAGTCAACCCAACCCCTATATATATTCTCTTCCACACTCTCTCTCCTCATTCACTCTTTTATTTATTTTCCTCAAGCAAACTTTTAGGCAAGTACATCTTGCACCAAATGGAGAGATTATTGCATTTTCATTTCTTGATTTTTCTTTGATATTATTTGTCTATATTGTTCTTCTCTTCATTCTCTACAAGTTTAGTTCTTGGCGTTTTTGATTTTAATGGCTAGTTTGGTGTAGATCTAAGTTTCTAAAACTAGGGTTCTATGGGTTTCCATGGTTTTGATCTATCAAACTTGGTTGTTTTCGAAAACTAATGGTTCTATGTTGTAGGAAATTCAATTCTATCCAATTTTGACCTTTGAAAAGTTAGATTTTGACTTATTTTGAGGAAGTTATGGCCAAAACAATTTTGGTCAAACTTCCATGTTCATCTGTCCTGATTCTGGCAGGGACGATGAATAGTGTTGAGCCGCATAAGGATTCCGTATAGTGCCGAGCCGCATGAGGATGCTGCATAGTGATGCATAGTGCCGAGCCGTATGAGGATGCTGTATAGTGTCGCATAGTGCCGAGCCGCATGAGGATGATGCATAGTGCTGCATAGTGTCGCATAGTGCCGAGCCACATGAGGATGCTGCATAGTGCTGCATAGTGCCGAGCCGCATGAGGATGCTGCATAATGCTGCATAGTGCCGAGCCGCATGAGGATGATGTATAGTACTGCATAGTGCCGTATAGTGCCGAGCCGCATGAGGATGGTGCATAGTGCTGCATAGTGCCGAGCCGCATGAGGATGCTGCATAGTGCCGCATAGTGCCGAGCCGCATGAGGATGATGCATAGTGCTGCATAGTGCCGTATAGTGCCGAGCCGCATGAGGATGCTGCGTAGTGCTGCATAGTGCCGAGCCGCATGAGGATGCTGCATAGTACCGCATAGTGCCGAGCCGCATGAGGATGATGCATAGTGCTGCATAGTGTCGCATAGTGCCGAGCCGCATGAGGATGCTGCATAGTGATGCATAGTGCCGAGCCGCATGAGGATGCTGCATAGTGCCGCATAGTGTCGAGCCGCATGAGGATGATGCATAGTGCTGCATAGTGCCGAACCGCATGAGGATGCTGCATAGTACTGCATAGTACCGAGCCGCATGAGGATGATGCATAGTGCTACATAGTGCCTAGCCGCATAAGAATGCTGCATAGTGCCGCATAGTGCCGAGCCGCATAAGAATACTGAATAGTACCGCATAGTGCTGAATAGTGCCACATAGTGCCTATTTTGGCTGTTTTTGGCTATTTTAAGTCCTATTTGGCTGAATTGTGGCCAGAATTTCTCCTAACTCCCAACATGAAAGTTGTAGATCTTTGTCTTGGCTTCAAGGACCTTCATGTCTCACTTTAACCTGAATTCATGTGTGACTTTTATGTCACGAGGGGTCCGCATGACTTCTTGACTTGACCGTGTTCCTGACCTGATTACCTGTATACGTGCTGGTACCTATTCTAAGTGTGTATTGAGATACAATATTAGTATGCACTGCGGTGCCATTTAATGAGTGCACTGAGGTGTGACTCTACATGCTAAGTGATCATTCGTGTTATATGTCAATACATGTGTACCTTCCAGCACAGTCATGGTAATTGGTCAGTAATAGTGTCGTGGTAAAATGATTGTTATTTGATGTATTACACTAAGCATGGATCTAGATTGAACCGATGTGGATTCATACTTAGGGTACACGTACTATGGTACGACATATAGAAGGATGACCATGTGACCACGACATGTAATTCCAATATCGAGATAGGGTTAATCTAAGCAACTTAAATTGGTAGAAGCATTGGGAGGGAACAGAATCTCGAGATCGTACGTCACTAGCCGCCCTGGATCCCATCCTGGCGCGTCGGGTTGGCTGCCTTGGATACTGTATAGTCATCCGCACTAGTGGAGTGCAGTATCTGATTTGTGACTGCCGAGCCAGCTCTTCCTATAGGAGAGCTGGAACCGTTACTGCTTATTCTAGCGCGGTGGCCTTTCGAGGGACCGGTGCATTTCGTGCTTGCTTATATATAATGGTTTGGCTAGCCCTGCTGGAATGCGATATGATCTGAGGATTCCTATATATATATATTACATTACTGGAATAATCCAGACAAATCATAGAAAGCCGTAGGATTGATTGGCCGCTTGTAAGCTGACTTATTTGTGATGTGTTTTCTTCTGTTAGCAACTGAGGAACATGGACTATCGTGGTGCGTGGTCCAACCCATGTCCTTGTTTGGTTGTTGGGTTGGGCTATTGTGCTGCGATAGGCTATGGACCAAAGTCGCGATCAGAAGCCCTTTATACCTGCCCATGGTTATAGGATATATCTTATCTCGGCACGATATTGGCACCGTTTGTCCTTGTTTGGTTGTAAGGGTGTCGTATTGTCTCGATGATATGGTATAAGCCTATAACTCGTGAATCAGGTCTTATTTAACTCATTGGATTTATCTCACTCTTTTGTGCTCCCTTGTGGTACTTGCTATTCGGGGCCTGACCCCACTGGTTTTGTTTGGCCAGATCTCGTAGCAGCTCCAGAGGATCCAGCCTTCCATCCGAACAATGGTGCACACCAGGAGTATGGGCGCCAGGGACCATGAGTGGGTTTCTTCTTCACCGCTCTGATATCTTCTATTTTGTACTTGGCGTTTAGCCACCGGCACTTGTTTAGCCGGCAGTTCTGGACACTAGTTTCCTTTACATAATTGTAATTAAATCAGACTGCAGTTGACTATAGTTATGTACTATTGACTCTCGGAACTAGCTCATCATTTTGTATAGCTAGACTCATGAATCATTCTGATGAAGCGTCGGGGACGCCTTACTGCTTTGTCTTATATGATCATTATTTACTGCTTCTTGTTTTGATTGATTGAGACATAGATGCTCTGTGGGACCATAGGAGACCTGATTGTAGCATGCACCCCTAGTCTCTTGACAGCCACGATCGCCGTATGACGTTTATATACCTCATACGGTGTAGCTGGCCTAGTCCGTCTCAGTATTCCGGTACTGGGGCGTGACACCATAACACCATTTTGTTGAGGAGTTCTTGGATAAGAAAACTCATGATCAAAACCATTTGAATCACAAAACTTTTCAAAATTAGTATTTTCGAATTCGCCTCCATGATCACTTCGGATTCGAGTAATCATGTAGCCTTTTTCATTTTGAACCTTTTTAGCAAAAATTTTGAAAACAGAAATGACATCACTTTTGTTTGTAAGAAAGAAAACCCAAGTAAATCTAGAAAAGTCATCAACTATAACAAAAGCGTAGAGTTTTCCACCAAGACTGACTACTCTACTAGGACCAAATAAATCCATATGAAGTAATTGTAAAGGTCTAGTGGTACTTACAGTGTTTATGGAATGGAATGAGGACTTGGTTGCCTTATTCAACTCACATTCGGCACATACCGTGTCCTTTTTGAATGTGATGTCGGGCAAGCCTCTAACTAGCTTCTTAGTCGATAGCCTGGATATAATATCCATATTGGCATGACCAAGACGTTGGTGCCACAGTAATCTCTCACCCTTATGAGCATAGAGACATCTTCCTGCACTGTTAGTATCTCTAGAGAGATAGAAAATGTAAATGTTATCCTCTCTTATCCCTTCAAAAGCGATGTCTCCTGTTGACCTATCATAAATATAGTATTTATTTTGTCCAAAGTTAATATCATATCCATGATCAGCAAGATGACTTATGCTGAGCAGGTTATGCTTTAACTCGGTCACTAGGCAGACATCCTTTATTACAGGAGAAGGAGGATGACCAATAGTACCATTACCTATAATATACCCTTTTAGGTTGTTGTCGAAGGATACATATCCTTCTCTCTTCATCGATAGTGATGCAAAAAGATTTGCATCTTCCGTCATATGTCGCGAGCATCCACTATCGAGAATCCCCTTACTCTTAGTTGAGGAGGGAAGGTCCACCTACATCAAGAGTAGATGTGACCTTTGGTACCCAAGTTCTTGAGGGTCCTGAAAAGTTAGGTTTTGGCATCCATGCATATATATTCATATCTACTAATCTTCTAACTCTACATTGTGGTGAGATGTATCCATGTAATCCACAATAGGTGCAGATAGCATTCCTATTTATGTTTGGAGCATGTTGATGATGTCTATATGTAGTATGGTAAGAGTGGTGTGGAGTAGCATGATGATGACTATATGTGGCAGCAAGATGATGATTATACCTATATGCAGTATGGTGGTGATTTTGTTTATGTGCAACATAGTGAAGATTATATCTATGTGTAGCATGGTGATTATGTGTCATATTAGAATGATAGTTATGAGAATAATTTCTACGTGTATGTGGTTTGTGTGCATTATGGAAGTGGGTATACATGTAAGCATATTTGCTTGCTGCAGGTGGATGACGTGTTTGACTAGTTTGAGTAGTGTTGTGGTTTGTGTGTGTCTCATATGATTGAGTTTGAGGTTGAGCAACCTGTTTTCCCAATCTAGTCTTTAATTTCTTAGAGACAGCCTGTAGTTCATTAATCTTAGCATTCAAACCATAAATTTTAGTAATAGAGATCTTGTGTCTATTCTTTTCTTCAGCAAGCTCATTGTTGAGTGCTGTGATCTCAAGTGTTTGCTTTTTAATACGTACTTCGGCATCATGTAGGCTTAGCTTAAGCTTTGACACCTCATTAGTGACTTCCGTGGGTGAAGTGTCTCTAACATTATCAAGCAAAGAAGAGAGTTTTTGAATCTCGACTTTATAACTTTTGATCTTCTCCTTGGCATGTTTATATTTACCAAAGACTTTCTTGTGGTCATTAAGTAAATCATTGAATGCATCGCCAAGTTCATCAAAAGTGAAATCATGGAGAGTTTCGCTAGTTACCTTGTTGGATGTTGCCATTAGGCATACATTGGCAGAGTCTTGAAGAGAGTCCTTTTCTTCCTCGGAGTCACTAGCTTCGCTTTCATGCCAAATGCTTGTGTTGGCATATTTCCTTGAGGAAGCCTTCTTGTATGGTTTCTCATATCGGTTGCTCTTCTTTACGAATGGACAGTCTTTTCGGACGTGTCTAGTCTTCTTGTAGCCGTAGCATGTTGGCTCTTCTTCGTCATCTTCTTGTGGTTCCTTCTTTCTTCGATTGAAGCGAAGGAATTTCTTGAAGTTGCAGACAAGGAGAGCTTGATCATCACCTTCCGAGTTTTCATCATCCGTCTCTTCAGGATCAGCCCTTCGACGGTGAGCTTTAAGGGAATCTCCTTTGCCTTAGGAGCAGGCTCTTCGAAGTCTTTGAGGTCAAGCTCATGAGTCATCAGCTTTCCCATCAAAGTCTCCGTGGACATAGTCGTGAGATCATTTCCTTCTATGATGGCTGTCACCTTAGGGTTCCAAATCTTTGGTAGCCCCTTAAGTAGCTTGCGGAACTTCTCGTGATTTGTATATTGTTTACCGAGAGAAGACAAGGGGTTGATGATGTCGAGGAATCTTGTAAACATTTGTGTGATCGTCTCATTTGTCTTCATCTTGAATGCCTCATATTCTTGAGTGAGATGACTTATTTTTGACTCCTTGACTTGGGTGGTTCCTTCATGCGTCACTTCTAGAAGTCTCCATACTTCGTGAGAGGTGGTGCATGTTGAGACCCTGTTAAACTCATTCCTGTCTATTGCACAAAATAAAGCATTAATAGCTCTTATGTCTAGACTCGCCTGTTTCTTCTCCTCGTCAGAATATTTGTCGTGGGATTTCTCAACGAGATCACCATTGACAACTATTCTGGCGGGCTTTTTGTAACCATCGGTAACAATGGTCCACAGGTCGAAGTCTAGCGACTTGAGATAAAAACTCATCCTTGTTTTCCAATAGGTGTAGTTTGTTCCATCAAATAGGGGAGGCCTATGAGTGGATTTCCCTTCACCGTGATTGGAAATCATGGATTGTGTGGTTGCCATGGATCAGCTCTAGGATGTTAGTCCTTGTTGAGATAACAGAGCTCTGATACCAATTGAAGAACAAATAGGCAACTCTAGAGAGGGGTAAATAGAGTTTATGACAATAATGTCCAATTAAAAAATTAAACTCTTTCACCAACAGTAAATAATCAGAGTAAATGCGGAAATAATAAACAGCGAGAAAGTATACGCAAACACAACCGATTTTAACCTGGTTTCCCTCGTGGAGGACTAGTCCAGGCCTGAGAACTCTAGCTCAGGATTAACTTCACTATTTGTGAAATAGTAGTTACACCCCGTGCCTTTTCTTCAGAAGAACACGTCAACTTCTTACAGAGATCGCAGTGGCGATGCTTAAAATTTTCCAAGCGACTTCTTGAACTCTTGCACAAACTCCTAACTGAAAAGTACTGAGCACTTTGAGGCTTAGGAAGCTTGTGGCTAGTAGATGAGAAGGGTATGGCTTGTATAAGGCTTTAGAGAGAAGAGAAGATAAGATTGGATGAATGAAAATGAGAGAATTCAAGGCCTATTTATAGGATTCTAGGTAGGCAGAATTCGGCCAGAATTCTGGGTCAAGAATTCAAAATTTTGGCCGCTGGACAACTAGCATCCAGCCAACCCTAAAAATTAGGGTCCTGGATTTTAGGGGACAGAGTTCGGCCCGAACTCTGTGTGGAGGCAGAGTTCGGCCCGAACTCTGTCTCCAGAGGACAGAACTGGTCCAGTGCGCTAATGGGCTACTTTGATTTTTGTGGAGCTTTTGGTTTGTGGTATAGGTATAGGTTAAGTCCCAAATTGCTCAGTACGACTCAGTTTACATATGTCTAGACTCAAGAAAAGTGTAAAATATAGACTCAAAACTTTGAGCACTGCAGGTACAAACCGTCGTCCGTCTTGTACTGAGTTCAGTCTTCATGTGTCGTATTAGAATATTACAAGTATCATATCGTCAATTGTATCAATATTTGGTTGACTGTGATTTTGTGTCAACAATAAGAACGATGATAAAGATAAAGATAAAGATGAGATAAATAGTCTGAAATAACGTAGAGTTACAATCACAAGTTCAGAATTTAAAGACATCACAAGATTCCAAATAAATACTACAAGTCTCAAAGTATCAAACTGGAATATAGTCCAGACAAAATCTAGCTAAACTAAGTCACTTCCTCTACGAGCACCGGGTCCACATGCTGGTCCTGGTCGTAGGCTCCATCTATGCCAAACTCGTAGTAGGTCGGACAATCTGTATCTAAATCCTCTAAAAAATAACGGAGGTTATCCTGTCAGGATATTAGCAAGTACAAACACCACAGCAGTTCCATATGAATTGATAAATACTATAAGAGACGATCATAATGAAATAAATGATGAATGTCAAAAAACTGGAAGTAAAACTGTATAAAAGAACTGAATAGCATATCATGGGTGAGATGTAAGGTAAAGCTAGAATAAGCAGTAAATGTAATCTGATGTATGATATAAACCTATAAAGTAAGTGCCGTGAGATATTAGAGCGTTATATGATCGGCTTGGGTCAAGATCAGGATGTTCCATTTGACCGACTATGCACAGGTAGTATAATAGTATAGGGATCAGGCCGTCCAAAATGGAAAGCTATGCACAAGTAGTATAAGGTCAGGATATACCTACGTGTGGTGAGGGTGGAGCTATGTACAAGTAATAAACAAGTAGGGTAATGATCATATAACCTCTAATAACTCTCCATTCCCGAGTAGTATAATGGATCCAGGTATGACACGTCATGACACAAGATTTTGAAGAGCAGGGGGCCAGCCCACTCCCAAATCGGTGTCTATACAAGTACAGAAAACAATATCGAACAATGTACTCATATACCAGGTAAACCATGAATGACATCTCATGACGAGATTCATGTATACTAGTCCGTATATTCTTGTGTCGAGAATCAAGTATAACACTATAACTGAATCGGTTATAGTAGATATCAAAGCAATGAAAACTATCAGAGAATGTACTTGCCTGAGGTCCTGAGCTGAGAAATTGAACTACAAACCACTCAATGAGCCACAAACGGTCAACTCGCACAACAGTCTCTTAATGCTGAAACATACATTACCAATGTTCTCAGAATGGTCAAATTAGCTAGAAATGCTTACCCATAAATCCAATTCTGGACATAGTGGCAAAATGGTAATTTTGGGTCAAAATGGTGTGTCTTGGACCCGCTTTGCACCGAAAAGCGTGCTAGAAACTACGGTCTCTAAAGTTATCAAACTATATCTCTACAGATGCGGTTTGACGAGACGAACCCAAACGTATATCCAAAGTTGGATTCCGGTGGGCCGTGCACAAATTCGTCCGTTAGATCGGGTCGCGGGCCCGCCAAAATAGCGTTCCGATCGACCATCTCAGAATCGAACCAAATATGGCCTACAAGACGAGAAAAATGATACGGTCCTGTTGGCGTAAGTTTCGTCTCGATGTGACAAACATGCACAAAGTAATTGATAAATTTACAAAAAGACCGATACGTTAAATTTTGACGGATACGCATCAAATTCGTCGCGCACATGCGACCAATTTAAATTCCGTCAAAGCCCACACATCTACGAAGTTGATACACACCTTTCGATGCATTTGGTTCGTGACCATGTCGCCCGGATTAACGGGACGGACGGCGTATCGGGACAATTTTCCTAAAATTTTAGTTTTTGAAAACAGTTTTTTCTCAATCTTCACAAACAAATAACTTTCTGTATAAAGCATGAAAATTAAATCTACAAGAAGGGTTTTGATCTCCTATATGTTGTCTACAAGTGTCTTCAGAAGTTTCTCCAAAGTTTACGATATTCTGGTCGCAAATCGACCGCAAACATAGTGTTTCGGGACAGTTTCTAAACCCAAAAAATTGAGTTTTTTTCTTAATTTTGGAACTCGTTTTTCGTCACACATGATACAAATCGGCACGAATTATTTGAAGGAGATTAAAGGTGTATGGGTTGTCTACACGTAGAATTTTACGGATCTCGATTTGATCGAGTGTGCGTGTAGAAACGAGACGGGAAAGATGGGTACCTTGCTGCTGTGCGCTGTTTCGCGCTGTCGATTTCCCCGCATGCGTGCGGCGATTCCGGCGGCCTCCGATGGTCGTGGTGGTCGTCCATGTGGTCGACGGCGACGTCGGGGTGTGCGGCTAGGGTTTGGGTTAGGGTTTTGATAAAAACTCTACCCCTTTCTCTCATAAAAATCGAAATAAAAGAGGGGCTCGTCCGTGCGCGGGTTTGCTGGAAAGATGGGTCGGGTTTTAATGTGTGCTGTGTGTGCTGGTGTTAGTTTAATTTTGACTTTCTTTTGATTTTGACTTTTTATTTAATTCATTTCTTTATTACTTAATACTTTATACATATAACAATTTATATGTATACATGCATACATACATACATACATACATACATACATACATACATACATACATACATACATACATACATATATTTTTATTATATAAAAACCAACCACATATTATTTATTCGTTTATTATAAAAATACTATTTACTAACTTCTTTTATAAATAAATAGTATATATATATATATATATATATATCTCATAAAATGAAATGAATACCAAACAATTCTAAAATTATTTCTAAATTAAAAATAAATATTCCATATCTATATTTATTTAATATATTAAAAGTTTTATAATAAAAACTTATTGAATATATATCAATAAAATACATATTTAACTAATAATGTAAAATACTAACATTAATAATTTAAATAATATTAAAATAATAAAATAATATAAATGACTATATTAGTCGTATTCAGGAAAGTGGAGGTGACAAATTTACCCTCCTAAAAAAAATTTCGTCCTCGAAATTAGAGCAAACTAGCACAATAACACTAGAAAGAACAAAGAGAGAAAAGAAAAAAAAGAAAAAAATATCTCAAGGCTCGAAGAGATAAGGGTAACACTCCCGCATCTTGTCCTCTCTCTCCTAGGTAGACTCACCTGGAAAGTGATGCCTCCATGCGACACGAACCAAAGGAATAACTTGGTTCCGGAGCACCTTCTCCCGACGATCCAGAATCTCTACAGGCTGCTCTGGTTAGTAGAGAGTAGGCCCCACCTCTAACTCGGAGTGATCCAATACATGGCTAAGATCTGCCACGCACCGCCTCAACTGCGACACATGGAACACATTGTGAACTCCCTCGAGTGTAGGCAGCAAGTCTAGTTGATAGGCCACTTCACCGACCCTTTCAAGAATAGTGAATGGTTCGATAAAGCGCGGACTAAGCTTCCTGCCTCGGCCAAAACGAATCGTACTCCGTGTCGGAGAAATCCTCAGGAACACCATATCGCCAACCTAGACACAAGGCAAGACTCAATACAAGACCCTAAAGCAAACAATCACCAGCAAGCACAAACAGAAAAACTGATGCTAACCTCTAACTCTAACGGTCTCCGGTGGCTATCGACCTAATGCCGCTGTCTATCCTGAGCCACCCGAAGTCTATCCCTGATCAACTTAACCTTCTATGCTGCATCCACCACCATCTCCGACCCAAGTAAAACTCTCTCGCCGACATCGTCCCATGACAAAGGAGTACGACATCTCCGTCCGTATAGAGCCTCAAATGGCGACATCTCTATATTGGCCTAATAGCTATTGTTGTAAGCAAACTCTACCAAGTGAAGATGGTCCTCCCGAGATCCCCCGAAGTCTAACACACAAGTACGAAGCATATCCTCGAGTGTCTGGATGGTCCTCTATGATTGTCCGTCCGTCTGGGGGTGATACGCAGTACAGAACTTAAGCTGGGTGCCCAAGCTAGTATGCAAAGTCCTCCAGAAGTGGAAAGTAAAACGACTATCCCGATCCGAGACTATGCTCACTAGAACTCCGTGCAATATGACTATCTGCAGCACATACATCTCTGCCAACTTCTTTGTAGACAGTCCCACCTTGAAAGGTAAAAAGTGGACTGATTTGGTCAATCTATCAACGATGACCCAAATCGCGTATTTTCTTCCTAGGGATCGTAGAAGTCCTGATACAAAGTCCATAGTGATGTGCTCCCACTTCCACTCTAGAATGGATAGTAGCTGAAGCAGACCACCTGGCCTCTGTCTCTCGGCTTTTACCTGCTAGCACACTAAGCATCGAGATACAAACTGAGCTACCTCTCGCTTCATGCCATACCACCATACGTGCTTCTTCGGGTCTCTGTACATCTTGTTGGCTCCAGGATGCATAGAGTACTGAGAACGATGCGCTTCCTGCAGAATCTCCTTCCGAAGCTCTCCACTCGGAATGCGCAATCTAGTACCGTGCCTCAGCGACCCATCTTCGGCTATCGAAAAATCGTCTAGCAATCCTACCTGTACCTGCTCCCTGATGCTCCTCAGGGTCACGTCATCAAACTGCGTTGATCTGACTCTGTCCATCAACGCAAACTGAATCTGTAACCCCACATCTGAACCTCTATGTCCGGAACGATCACCTCGATATCTAAACTATCCAGATCGGCCAATAGATGATGATCTGCCGTCAAATACATAGCGAGTGGATACCTGCTCAAGGCATCTACAACTACGTTGGCCTTCCCTGGATGGTACTGCAAAGAGATATCGAAGTCCTTCATCAGCTCAAGCCAGCGCCTCTGCCTCATGTTCAATTCCTTCTGGGTGAACACGTACTTCAAGCTCTTGTGATCCGTAAAGATCTCAACTCGCTCTCCGTACAGGTAGTGCTTCCACAGCTTCAAAGCAAAAATAACAGCTGCCAACTCCAGATCATGGGTAGGATAGTTCTTCTCGTGAGGACATAATTGCCTGGATGCATAGACAATCGCCTCCTGTGCTGCTGAAGAACGCAACCCAAGCCCTTCTCAAATACGTCACTGTAGATAGTGAAACCACCTGTCTCTGATGGCAACGCACTACTAAAATATGCTTGAATAGCGACGTATATTAGCGACGGCGGAAATACGCGTCGCTGATAATTGCATATAGCGACATCTTGTGCTACACGTCGTTGTACGTCGCTGAGTAGCGACGTTCAGCGACGTAGTATAATTTACGTTGCTGGCTTGCGACGTTTAGCGACGTATCATGTAGGCATCGCTGTTTTATTTCATATAGGGTTCCTGGCCCGATCGAAATCCCAAAATTTTCACCCAAAAATTTATTCCCGCTCTCCCCTCTCCCCCTGGCGAACCCTCCCCCTCCGGCGACCACTCCCTCCGGCGAGACCCTCCCCCTTCTCCCCCCGGAGACCCCGCTCGCCGGTTGACCCCTCCCTCCGACGACCAGCCTCCCTCCTCTGACGAAGGAGCCTTCTTCGCCGCTTCCTCCTTCGACGAAGCCACCCTCGTCGTCGCCTCCATCCTCCGACGAAGCCACCCTCCTCAGGTAAACCCTAACCCTAGCCCTAGCTATCTAGATACAGACACGGACACGAGAACTCTAACCCTAGCTGCTGGGGTGGTCTTTCTGTCGAGGGGGGAGAGAGGGGTGGGGTTGGGTGCAGGGGGTGGGGGGGTCTTACTGTCGAGGGGTGGAGGGAGGGGTGGGGGTACCCGGGGGGTGTAGGGGTAGGGGGAGGGGGGCATGGTTGGGGTGGGGGCAGGGGGAGAGGGGCAGGGGAGGGAAGGCAGGGGAGGGTTGGGGTGGGTGCAGGGGTATGGGGAGGGGGGGCAGGGGAGGGGGGAGGGGGGGCAGGGGAGGGTTGGGGTGGGTGCAGGGGTAGGGGGAGGGGGGCATGGGTGAAGTGTATATTTTGGTTAGGGAGGGTGCAGGGGTATGGGGAGGGGGGGAGGGGGGAGGGAAGGCAGGGGAGGGTTGGGGTGGGTACAGTCTGCCACTTTTCTTTATCGAGTACGATTTTGTTGCTTCTCTCGCTCTTCCTCTTGGTCTCCATTGAATGCTGGTCTACTGCGCGCCATTAATATTGGTCGATAGATTTCTCTGTCACATATTGCAAGTGGTACTAAGAAAAAAGAAAAAAGAAAGAAAGGAGAGAATAGATGTGACTCAAATGGACCGAAGTAGGTGTAGTAGTAGCAGTAAGAGCGGGACATGAACCGGGCTCATGACATTTTGAACTTTGGAAGACAATACCATGTTAACTACTTCCTTTCCTTGCTTATGTTTGTGATTTATTATGATATATAATGGTGATGTTAATTCTTTCCAAATGTTAGGATCGTTACAAATCTTGTTGGCTCGAAAAGAAATTTTCTTCGTGCATGCCTACTTCACATTATAGGATTTTATTTTTTGTTCAAGGGATTCGCAAAATGTAGGGATATATACCATTTGAAATTCATTTGAAATTCATTTGAAATCTATTTGAAATTCATTTTAAGAATCTGAAATGTTGACGATATATACCCAAGGTTCACAATATCGGTATCGGAATCGGTATCGGACTATTCCTATGAGTATTGGTATCGGCGATACCGGTAGTATCGGCAGTATCGTATCGGAGTATCGAACTTTGGTATCGGAAAACAAATAATTATTAATAAATTATTTACATTTAAAAACATATATTTTATACATTTAGGCATAATTTTAAGTATTTCAGCGTTATTTCTTAGTAGTTTTGAAATTATATGAAATAGTAGTCACCCTTACCGATTGGTTTTGCCGAATTGACCGGAACAAAGACCCCCAATGTCGGTATCGGTCAATATTTGGTATCGGTCTGTATCGGATCGGAACATGCCAAACCGTATCGGTATCGGCCTGTTGGATAATATCATTGTTATTAGTAACTGTCCAATGTCGGTATAGTATCGGAACATGCCAATGTCGGTATCGGTCTGTATAGTATCGGTATCGGAACATGCCAATGTCGGTATCGGTCAATATTTGGTATCGGTATCGGTCTGTATAGTATCGGAACATGCCAATGTCGGTATCGGTCAATATTTGGTATCGGTCTGTATCGGATCGGAACATGCCAAACCGTATCGGTATCGGTCAATATCATTGTTATTAGTAACTGTCCGCTACTAATGTGTGTCCCATAATAAGACATTATATACGAATTTGTGCCTGTTGGATAATGTGTGTCCATCTTTGCAGAATTATTTTCAAATGGATATGAATTACTACTTGCGGAATCGTTCATGGATGTACAATCGTCGTCCTGATGATATGTGTGGTGTGCGGGATGAATACATAGCGAGAGTAGAGCAGTTCCTGCAGTTTGCTAAGGCGTTCCCTCAGTACATGGACGGCACCAAAATTAAGTGTCCGTGTGTGAAATGTCATAACGTGAAATATTATCCAGAAGTGGAAGTGACATATCATTTGTACTCGAGGGATTTCACGCCTAATTACTATCAGTGGACCGCACACGGAGAACTTGTGTCTTTAGCATCAGAGCCGGAGCCTTACGTTGAGCCGTATATGCATGCGGGACCTAATTTTGTTTCAGATAATCATGCATACGACGACGGGTACGTGAACATGGTTTTCGACGCTACGGGGCCTAGTTTCGTTCATGATGCACCTGAGGAGGCACCGAACGCCGATGATGCACAGTTCATGGAGTTGCTGGAGAATGCAAGGACTCCATTGTATCCTGGTTGTGAGGATCATTCACCGTTGGAGGTGGTTACAAGACTATTGAGCATTAAGTCATATTTTAACATGTCGCAAGAATGCTACAACCGAGTGTTGGAGTTGATTATAGAGATCTTGCCGGCGGGTGCTAAGTTGCCTAAAGACTTCTACCGGTCTAAGAGGATGGTGAGATCGCTCTGGATGGGATATGAGAAAATCGATTCCTATCGCAATGGGTGCATGCTGTACTACAAAGACGACAAGGACGCAGATGTGTGCAGATTTTGTGGTGCTGATCGCTATAAGACAACTAGTACAGGAAGGTCTACCGGTGCAAGAAGACCGACCGATTCAATGTACTACTTGCCTTTAACGTCGCGGTTGCAAAGATTATTTATGGTGAAAGAGACGGCCGAAAATATGAGTTGGCACATGCGAGAACAGATTGAAGGAGTGTTGGATCACCCATCCGATGGAGAAGCGTGGAAGCACTTTGATCGAGTGTATCCAGATTTTGCTTCAGATCCGCGAAATGTCAGGTTGGGACTATCTTCTGACGGTTTTACTCCTTTTGGTCTTTCGGGATCCCAGTATTCGTGCTGGCCTGTGATTGTTACTCCGTATAACTACCGCCTTGGATGTGCATGAAGACTCAGTACATGTTTCTAACCGTTATAATTCCTGGTCCGAACAATCCCAAGAGGAACATTGACGTGTACTTACAGCCTTTGATAGATGAGTTGAATCAGTTATGGGAAGTAGGCGCTAACTCGTACGATGTTTCCAGGAAGCAGAATTTTCAGATGAAGGCAACCCTTATGTGGACCATCAACGACTTTCCGGCCTATGGAATGTTATCTGGATGGAGCACTCATGGCCGTCTCTCATGTCCGTATTGCATGGACCGTAGTAAGGCTTTCCGCTTGAAACACGGTGGAAAGCCATGCTTCTTTGATTGTCATCGGCAATTTTTGTCAAAAGATCATCCGTTCAGAAGGAACAGGAATGCTTTCCGTGCCGGCGTTGTAGAGAAGGTGATCCACCGCCAAGGTGGTGCGGAGACACGATATGGAAGGAGGTTAAAGATTTTCCAAGTGCTATCGAAGATCCTACAACTGGGTATAAGTGCGATGGATTTGGTAGAGTTCATAACTGGACAAAGAGGAGCATATTCTGGGATCTGCCATACTGGAGTACCAATCTGATCAGACATAATCTTGATGTCATGCATATTGAGAAGAATGTGTTTGATAACATAATTAATACTGTGATGGACGTAAAGGGAAAAACGAAAGACAATTCCAAGGCCAGGTTGGACTTAAAAGAAATATGCAAATGCCCTGCGTTGCATTTGATACAGCGGAATGGAAAACAGTTCCTTCCGAAGTCAATTTTTTCGCTGGACAAGGAGGATAAAGTGAGACTTTGTCGGTGGATCCAGGGCCTAAAATTTCCAGACGGATATGTGTCAAATCTGAGAAGATGTGTCGATCCGAAGGAAAACAAATTGACGGATATGAAGAGCCACGATTGTCACGTATTCATGGAGAGGTTAATTCCGATTGCATTTCGGGAATTCTTACCGCAGGCAGTTTGGGATCCATTGACGGAGCTTAGCATATTCTTCAGGGATCTTTGTTCTAAGAAATTGCTCGTTGATCGTCTAGAAAAGCAAGAGAAGGACATTGCGGTAACACTATGCAAGCTAGAGAGGGTGTTTCCTCCTGGATTCTTCGACTCTATAGAGCATTTGCCGATTCATCTATCCTATGAGGCACGTATTGGTGGACCCATCGAATATCGATGGATGTACCCGTTAGAGCGACATTTGAATCACCTAAAAAGAAAGGTGAAAAATAAGGCACGGGTCGAGGGTTCTATTTGTGAAGCCTATGTTCTCGAGGAGATTACAAACTTTTGTTCGATGTATTTCAAGCCTCATGTTGCAACTAATAGAACGAGAGCTTCCAGAAACGACGAGGGAGATCATGAAAGTAATAATACAATATTGAAGGTATTCAATGCTCCAGGAAAGCCATCGGGTAAGATGAAAAAGAGATATCTGAACGATGATGAGCTAAGGGCTACTCAGGTGTATGTATTACTCAACTGCGACGAGGAGGAAGTAGAGAAACTGGAGGGGTAAGTAATTAATACGTCTATATTATTTTAATAGTGTTAATTATTATACTATTACATTAATTGAACGATGTTGTTTTCAGCATATTTAATGATGATGTGAGGTCGGGTAGGCCACACATAACAGAAGAAGAACTAGAACAAGAAATGAGGCGTTATTTTCCATCATGGTTGAGTGCATATGTAAGACTTGAGAACTCTGTAATTACCTTTTTGTATATGCACTTGATTCAGAATGAGCTTAATTGCTTCTTTCGTGGTATTTAGGTCGATCGTCCATACGCAAGACTTGAGAATGAGTCTATTAGAACGCTAGCCAAGGGACCAATTTATGCTGCAAAAATATGGCCAAGCTACTGTGTTAATGAGTTTAGGTTCAAGTCAACAACATGCCCGATCAGAGACAACTTTGTGGATCTCGATTCCACCAAAAACAGCTGTTTGTGTATCAGATCTTCGAACTACAAAGATGTTGATGCGGGCAATGATTTCTATGGCGTGTTACGGGAGATTGTGGAGCTGACATATAGTTATGGAATAGAGCCTGCTAAGATTGTGTTATTCAGGTGTGATTGGTTCGATCCGATTGAAGGTCAAGGTTGGAAAGTAGACAAGCACGGTCTTGTTGATATAAACTATCGGCGTCGATATCAAGCCTATGAACCATTTGTCCTATCAAGTCATGCTCAGCTCGTGTACTTCACAAGTTATCCTAAACGGGGAACAACAAGGTCGGACTGGTGGGCAGTATGCAAGACCAAAGCTAGAAATACCTTTGAGGTTGACGATATAGCTTATCAACAGGATGAACTACCTCTTGTAACAAATATTATAGAAGTGGACACGACGAAAGTTTTCTATTACACATCTAATTGTGTAGAAGAAGTAGAATTATCTGAAGAGGAAGATGCAGATGAAAGTGAAGATGTAGAGGAGGAGGAAGAAGAAGAAGAAGAAGAAGAAGAAGAAGAAGAAGAAGAAGAAGAAGAAGAAGATGAGCTAAACGAACTAGATGAATTTTCAGAAGAGGATTAAATCTGTACGTTTGTTTTATAATCATATTTGACACTTTAGTGACACTTCTATCATATAAATCTGTGACACTTCAGTGACACTTTATTGACACTTTTATTGACACTTCAGTGACACTTTTTTACTATGATATTTTTCAAAAATCTGTGATGTCTATCATATAAATATGTTTTTTTGTTTTATTGTCATATGTTTTATTGTCAGGTATGACTAGACCATCTGGACGACGTGAAGGATTATATATTAGGCAGCCCCGTCAGCCTCGGGCTGGGGATGGAGAGGGCAGTTCCGTACCCTCATCCTCATCTCCGAGTACGCCAGTGTACCGTTCTGTTCCCGGTCCATTACCGGGACAGGGCAGTTCTAGCAGGTTGGCGACTCCTCCCTCGTCGTCCAGCCTTCCTGTTCCCGGTCCATTACCGGGACAGGACAGTTCTAGCAGGTTGGCGACTCCTCCCTCGTCGTCCAGCCTTCCTGATCCCACGTCCAGCATCCCTGATCCCCCGTCCAGCATTCCTACTGTCGACGGCTCTATGGAGGGAGCCCACGCCGATCATATGGAGGATGGCGATCAGACTGATCCTGCCCAGGCAGGAGGTGAGAGCGACCCTCCATGCGCTCCCCCGGGCGAGACGCGTATGGAGATTTGGACGGACGGGCCTATGAAGTAAGTTAATTAATTATTATATATTTCTCAAATGATTATATGTACATATATATTCATGAAAAATTATTATTGTATAGATATTGGCCTTCTGCAGTACAGAGACAGCTGGAGACATTTGTGAGGCAGAACTATGGTGGGCCTTGGCTCAACTACTCAGATGCTCCCGCAGATAGGAAGGTCTTTTGGTTCGCCCACTTCAAGGTAAAAAATTTGTTTATTTTTAAATTTTAATAATCATTTGTGTATATTATACAACTTTTGTATTTTACTTCTTGTAGAGGACCTATTTCTATCCACCACACCGGGCGGCGAGGATCGAGGGCCAATTTCCTGCCGTCATAGCCAAGCTCATCCGTGATGCGATCGACGACCATAAGCGTCGTGATCGCGCCGGACGTCCGATCCAGGGTTGGATTACGCCAGAGCAGTGGACTGCGATGAAGGCTAGATTCAGCGAGCGCCAGTACCAAGAGCGGTCTGAGAAGGCCAAGGTGGCGCGGTCGAGCGCCGGTAAGTGGTGTGGCGGCTACATTCCGATGACGGAGCATTTTCGTCGTCTGGTACGTTTTCTATAACGGACATTAATTTATATATAGTTCGATATAATGTTTAATACTAATAATAGATAATATATTTTAACAGGTAAAGAAGGGTGAGGACCCGAACATGGTGACCGTCTTCCTGGTCACCCATCGGAGGGCTGGGGACTTCATTGACGAGAGGGCGACGCAGGCATATGTACGTTCTATTCAACTAATATTAACTGACTATAATTTAGAAAACAGGAAAATAGATATCAATATAGACTTTAGTAAACACTTACACGTTAGCAAACATGTTCTAGGCCGAGTTTGTTCGGCTACAGAAGGAGGCGGCTGATGCTGCTGCTGCTGCTAGTGCGCAAGCAGAGGGAGGGGCTGGTACTTCCTCCCAGCCGCCTGCAGAGCCATCGCCGAACGAGCTCTGGATGACCGCCGTTGGCGGTCTTCAGAAGGGTACGTACTACGGTACGGGATCCTACTGCGTGTATTTGGCTTCAGAGTCATCCCGGGCCCCCTCTGTCAGTGCGCAGTCTCCGGCTACGCAGGCGTCGTCACGAGCTGAGGATGTTCGTCGTCAGATCGAAGAGCTGCGTCGCGAGTTGCAGCAGCAGATTTCTGATGCGGTCGAGCGACGATCCGACCCTCCGATCGTCACCGGACGATTTGATGCGGTCGAGCGCAGTATACAGAAGCTGATGAGTCTGCATCAGGCTGCAGCTGCCAACTTGCAGACGCTCACCGAGTCTACGCAGCGCACGGAGCGTAGACAGGTCGAGCTGGACGGATCGCAGAGGAGCCTTTCTCTCTCACTCGCTCAGTATACTGAGAAGGTGGTGAGTACCCTTGCTGCGCATGGTGAGCGACTGCGAGAGCTGGAGCAGGTACGTCCTCCGGATCCATCGACGGTGCCGACTCCAGATACTGCACTGCCTCCGGCGCCGACTCCAGACATTGTACTGCCTCCTACTGCCCCTACGGTACAGCTCACCCAGGAGCAGTATGACTACATTCTATCTCAGTTGCGCGGCAGGGGTTTGCAGTGATTTTATTAGTTTTTTATGACTTGTATGTATTGGCCCTATGGGCAAATTGTTTATTCATACACTATTGTTTATACACTTGGTGGGAGACTTTTTATCATCTTTCATTTTTATTTGACTCTATTGGATGTTTGTGAGGATGTGTGTCTGTGATATTTACTTTGCACTGCCTTCTATTTTTATTGTGATATTTACTTTGTGATATCTGCGACGGGATGACAAATATACCTACGCTGGGTTATAAACGATGATCTGATATACAAAGGAGATGCTGCCAAAATTTTAAAAAAATATATTGTGTATTTTTGTTATGATGTGTGTCTGTGTTTACAGTGAATGTGAAATACAGTGTTCGGAACCATCGACAGTTTCGATTACTGTTGTATGTTTTATCTTGGATAAAAATAGCAACAGTTCAGGGTGCACTTCTGAGAGCTTCATTTTCACGTCCTTCACTTTCTCGGACGTCGTAAAGGTTTCCGAGAAGGTGAAGGATGTGAAGAGGAAGCTCTGAGAAGTGTACCCTGAACTGTTGCTCTTTCTATCAAAGATAAAGCATACAACAGTAAGCGAAACTGTCGATGGTTCGAACACTGCACTTCACACACACTGTAAACACAGACACACAGCATAACAAAAATATCAATTATATTTTTTTAAAAAAAATTTTTTATATTAGCGACGGATAGCGACGTTCTGCGACGTACTGCGACGTCACACAGACGTCGCTATACGTCGCTAACTAGCGACGTTACGTCGCGCGACGTTGCTAATATACGTCGCTACGTTGCCCACGTGGCCACGTGGATGCCATGCCTCGTCATCATTTATAAACTTTTGAAGCGTCGCTAGTGGTCGCTTTACGTCGCAAGGTTCGCGACGTACTTATACGTCGCTATCTGTCGCTCATTTTGCGACGTCTAGCGACAATTAACTACGCGTCGCAAATAGCGACGTTTGGCGACTAAATTGCCATCTGCGACTTGCCTATAAGCGACGTAGGTTTTTCGTCGCTAAATACGTCGCAAATCATTGTTAGCGACGTATTTTCTGTATTTAGCGACGTCTCCTGACGTCGCTAATCTGGGTTATTTTAGTAGTGACGTCAAGATAAGAGCTGTGGTCAACCTCTTCTTCAGCTCATCAAAAGCAGTCTGAAACTTCTCGGTCCAGACGAACTCCACATCTTTCCTGGTGAGTCTAGTCATCGGCTCTGCAATCTGAGAGAAGTCCTGAACGAACTTTCGATAATAGCCTGCCAGACCCAAAAAGCTCCGAATCTCTACAACTGAGTTCGGCATGGACCAAGACTCAACTGTTGAAATCTTCTTCGGGTCCACTGAGATCTCATGCTCGGTCACAACCTGACCCAAGAACTCTACCTTCTCCAGGAAAAACTCGCACTTCGACAACTTCCCATACAGCTGCTCCTTCCTGAGAGTCTCTAGCACAATCCGTAGATGCTCCTCGTGCTCCTCTGACGTCTCAAACTCTGGATCTCCCAGCGGTTTACCTCTTATAATACTACCAGTACACTATGGTTCCAGGCCATGGGCATACTCAACTCACTGACACACACTATCCAGAATAATATACCACAACTTACAAGGTACTATCTTCTATTGTCTGCCCCCGCTCCCCTACCACCTAACATTGCTTAATCATGCACTCTATTGATACACTCATCTATCTAGACACTCTCTCTAGGGTGTCTACCCATGTCTTGACAATGTCTACACAAGGCACTAACTCCTCTGTATGATACTTGAATGGTACTCCTATACTAGGTTACTCATGTCCCTCCTCTAACTAGTCACTTAAAATATTGGTGCCTAAACCTCTATAACACTTGAAATACTTTGGCTATTGCTACTAGGGTACTCCTCTTATTCTGGCACCTGGGGCAACTCCTACCTTAACACTTATTAATCACCCTAGGGTTTCTCATCTATATTTAATTATCAACAATCATATACAATACTTCCTAACCATACTCTAAACTATTAACACTAATACTCAAGGACACAAACTAATTGAAAGTCACCAAGCCATCATACTACGAAGAACCTATAATGAAATGAGACGCTACAAGGACATGGACTAAATAACTGAAACTATCCATACTCCTAAGCTAATTGATGATGGAATAGAATACATAATAACAGAAGTGAAATGATAGAGATGATATGTTACGACCCTTATAAAGATACAATCTGATAATCATACACACCTGTCCAAAATCATGATACTCAGAATCCTCGCCACGCTAGTAAGCAAGGCTGCGATAAACGGTAGATTCCATAACTGGGTATGCACCTTTATAATCATGTCGTCTGGAATCCTCGCCACGCCGACTAGTATGGTTGCGAGAAATCTTAAATCTCATAACCAAGATATGTACATCCGAAGTCAGGTTCCTACGTTTCCGCCACGTTGGCTAATATAGCTGCGAAAAACAGTGTTCTAAAAATCGGCCTAGGCGCCCGCCTAGGCGCAAGGCGCCGGCCCACCGCACCGAAAACCCCCTAGGCGGTGGACTAGGCGGGCCTAGGCGGGCCCTAGGAGCTCCTAGGCGGGCCTAGGCGGCCGTTTTTTTTTTTGTTTTTTTTATTTTTTTGATTTTTTTGATTTTGTTTATTCTTAGTTGTATTTTGGATATTTGTTTGGGTTTTAAGATAGTATTTGGGTTTTAGAACATTGAAATTTCAAATTTCAAATTTCAAAATTTCTAAAATTTCACCGCCTAGGCGGGCTAGGCGGACCTCCGCCGCACTGAGTCCGCCTATAGATTTTTAGAACACTGGCGATAAACTCCAGGTTCCATAACCAAGTAGACGTTTACCTTCCCTATTATTCCCGTCAACATATGTTATCAGAAGATACCGTAATTCAAGCCATAGAATTCATCTCGATATAAAAAATCAAAATCAGCAATGATCTAACAAAATCAAATTCAATAATAAGGAACAAGGGCGAACAGAAATAAAAGGAAAGGATTTTCAATTGACGTTCAACCAAGATTCTCAAGGGTCATCCCAGGAATCTCTCAAGAAGTCCTAATTATGATTGAGTAACTCCTATCATAACCTAGAACCTACATCCTAATAGCAGGCTCGTAATTAGCACTCTAAGTCGAGTACCATTACGAAATCGTACTAGTTACGACACTGACCTGCATGGGCTACCATAAAAATGTGTCATGACCCGCACCCTGTTTAGGAGCATGAGCACGTGGGTACGTCCAGCCTCCACAGTATCGATGGTAGAACGCTGTAAAGGCCATCTAGAACATATAATATCTAAGACACAATAATATAACATGTCATCTCCGCATGGAGGAATATAATCACAACTCAATCACATAATTCTAAGGAATATAAGAACGTTGATAAAGATAAAGATAAAGATGAGATAAATAGTCTGAAATAACGCTGAGTCACAATCACAAGTTCAGAATTTAAAGACATCACAAGATCCCAAATAAATACTACAAGTCTCAAAGTATCAAGCTGGAATATAGTCCAGACAAAATCTAGCTAAACTAAGTCACTTCCTCTACGAGCACCGGGTCCACAGGCTGGTCTTGGTCGTAGGCTCCATCTATGCCAAACCCGTAGTAGGTCGGACAATCTGTATCTAAATCCTCTGAAAAACAACGGGATTATCCTGTCAGGATATGAGCAAGTACAAACACCAACAGCAGTTCCATGTGAATTGATAAATACTATAAGAGACAATCATAATGAAATAAATGATGAATGTCAAAAACTGGAAGTAAAACTATATAAAATAACTGAATAGCATATCATGGGTGAGATGTAAGGTAAAGCTAGAATAAGCAGTAAATGTAATCTGATGTACGATATAAACCTATAAAATAACTGCCATGAGATATTAGAGCGTTATGTGATCGGCTTGGGTCAAGATCAGGCTGTTCCATTTGACCGACTATGCACAGGTAGTATAATAGTATAGGGATCAGGCCGGCCAAAATGGAAAGCTATGCACAAGTAGTATAAGGTCAGGCTACACCCTACGTGTGGTGAGGGTGGAGCTATGCACAAGTAATAAACAAGTAAGGGTAATGATCACATAACCTCTAATAACTCCCCATCCCCGAGTAGTATAATGGATCCAGGCATGACACGTCATGACACGAGATTTCTAAGAGCAGGGGGCTAGCCCACTCCTAAATCGGTGTCTATACAAGTACAGAAAACAATATCGAACAATGTACTCATATACCAGGCAAACCAGGAATGACATCTTATGACGATATTCACGTATACTAGTCCATGTATTCTTGTGTCGAGAATCAAGTATAACACTATAACTAAATCGAATATAGTAGATATCAAAGCAATGAAAACTATCAGAGAATGTACTTGCCTGAGGTCCTGAGCTGAGAAATCGAACTACAAACCACTCAATAAGCCACGAACGGTCAACTCGCACAACAGTCTTCTAATGCTGAAACAGACATTACTAACGTTCTCAGAATGGTCAAATTAGCTAGAAATGCCTACCCACAAGTCCAATTCTGGATACAGTGGCAAAATGGTAATTTTGGGTCAAAACAGTGTCTGTCGTTGGACCCGCTTTGCACCGAAAAGTATGCCAGAATATACGGTCTCTAAAGTCATCAAACTATATGTCTACAGGTTCGGTTTGACGAGACGAACCCAACCGTATGTCCAAAGTTGAATTCCGGTGGACCGTGCATAAATTCGCCCGTTGGATCGGGTCGCGGGCCCGTCAAAATAGCGTTCTGATCGACCGTCTCAGAATCGGACCAAACTTGGCATATAGGACAAAAAATGATACGGTCCTGTTGGCGTAAGTTTCGTCTCGATGTGACGAACGTGAACAAAGTAATTGACAAATTTGCAAAAAGGCCGATACGTTGAATTTCGACGGATACACATCAAATTCGTCGCGCACATGCGACCAATTTGAATTTCGTCAAAGCCTACATGTCCACAAAGTCGATACGCACCTTTCGATGTTTTCGGTTCGTGACCACGTCGCCCGGATTGACGGGACGGACGGCGTATCGGGATAATTTTTTTCAAATTTCAGTTTTCGAAAATAATTTTTTCTCAATCTTCACAAACAAATAACTTTCTGTATAAAGCATGAAAATCAAATCTACAATAAGGGTTTTGATCTCCTATATGTTGTCTACATGTGTCTTTAAAAGTTTCTCCAAAGTTTGCAATATTCTAGTCGTAAATCGACCGCAAACATAGTATTTTGGGACAGTTTCTAAACCCAAAAAATCGAGTTTTTTTTCTTAATTATGGAACTCGTTTTTCGTCGCACATGATGCGAATCGGCACGAACTATTTGAAGGGGATTAAAGATGTATGGGTTGTCTACACGTAGAATTTTACGGATCTCGATTTGATCCAGTGTGCGTGTAGAAACGAGACGGGGAAGATGGGTACCTTGCTGTTGTGCGCTGTTTCGTGCTGTCGATTTTCCCGCGTGCATACGACAATTCCGACGGCCTTCGGCGGTCGTCCAGGTGGTCGACGGCGATGTCGGAGTGTGCGGCTAGGGTTTGGGTTAGGGTTTTGATAAAAACTCTACCCCTTTCTCTCTCAAAAATCGAAATAAAAGGGGGGGCTCGTCCGTGCGCAGGTTTGCTGGAAAGATGGGTCGGGTTTTAATGTGTGCTGTGTGTGTGTGCTGGTGTTAGTTTAATTTTGACTTTCTTTTGATTTTGACTTTTTATTTAATTCATTTCTTTATTACTTAATACTTTATACATATAACAATTTATATGTATACATGCATGCATACATACATACATACATACATACATACATACATTTATTTATTTATTATATAAAAACCAACCACATATTATTTATTCGTTTATATATAAAATATATATATATATATATATATATATATATATATATATATATATATATATATATATATATATATATATATATATATATATATATATATATATCTCATAAAATAAAATAAATATCAAACAATTCTAAAATTATTTCTAAATTAAAAATAAATATTCCGTATCTATATTTATTTAATATATTAAAAGTTTTATAATAAAAACTTATTGAACATATATTTATCTATATCAATAAAATACCTATTTAACTAATAATGTAAAATACTAACATTAATAATTTAAATAATATTAAAATAATAAAATAATACAAATGACTATTTTAGTCCTATTCAGGAAAGTGGGGGTGACATAGGTTTTGACCTGCGAGTACACCCGTATCTCCCAATGCTGAGAGAACTCGCGGCTAACCTGAAAAATGTTAGTTTTCAGTCAGGAATAGAACGAGTACATTCTAACAGCAGTTCCAATAATTTGACAAAATTTATAAAACAGTAAGTAATATTGAAATACATGATGGTTGTATAAACAGGGAATCATGATATGAAACATGTGAGTAAAAGCAGGAGATCATGGCAAAAAAGATAAGAAAGTAACTGAAATAAACGACTGAAATTGGAACTATAGTATAACAAGACTGCATCTAACTAGTGAGTTGAAATACACTTTCGACATGTAAACGACTAGGGATAAATCCGGCACCCCGCATGTGAAGTGTGCGACTGCTATCAGACACGAATAGACAAATAAAATATTTTTGGATATATTTACATGTCTACCAATAAATTTCTCCGCCCGACTAGTACTCATGGATCCAAACAGGTCACGAACACGGTAAAATATTGGTCACGAACAACATGTAAAGAATCCATAACTACCATATCGTATATCCATCGTATCGAGAATGAACATAATATCAATGTAAAATACTACTAAATACATGAATCGTAGAGATGATCAAATATGAAAACTATCAGAAATGTACTCGTTTGAGGTCCTTAGCGGCTGAAACCGATAATCCCATTGGGTTCGGAATTGCCCAGTTGGCTAGGTAGCACGCAAAGCCAACGATACTCAACCACCCAGTGCCACAAAAGTCAACTCGTGTAACAGTCTCCGGATGTAGAGCAAGTGGTTCAAAAAATGGGAAGCGGGGTGGCGGGGAAACCGTCACGAAATTGGCCCCGTAGTTGTCGCGACTGTTGTCTTTGATACACGACTGCTGCTACCCGTGTGGCTGCCAGCGGCGCTGCCAAGGCCGTCCGGCCATGCGGTACCGCGTGTGCAGGATGGGCACGCCTGGGGATTGGGGGGCGCTGGGTCGCTCGATTGGGTTAAGGTTTTGAGTGGTTTTACTCCTCTCTCTCACTCTCGATATATATATGAGGGTCGGTTTTACAGTCGGGGTTGGGGGTTATGTGTTGTGCGGGGGTTTGCACAGGCCATGCTATTTTTTTCTCTCTTTATTTTGCTGTATAAGTATCATATATATATAAGGGTATATATATATATATATCATCACATATATGTGTATAAATTATCCATATATATATATATATATACAATGCATATATATAATAATTAGTATATAAATACATATATACCATACAACGTATTTAATATACATGTACATAAAAATAATTATACTATAGTTATCCAAGAAAATATATTTATAATTATTCTATAATATTCTTTGTTAGGGCATATATATATATATATATATATATATATATATATATATATATATATATATATATATATATATATATATATATATATATATATATATATATATATATATATATTCACTATCCATGTAGGTATATACTCAATTTTGTATACACATTAATTAGAAATCAACCCATAGGTTTGTAGTAGTATTTTAGGAAAGGCTTCCGTAATAAATATTTATTTACTATCATTTAGCATTTATATTGGATATAACGATTATTTAGAAAATAATTATTAGACCATTAAATTACGTACGAAATATACACATAAAATATATATCAACATGAACGTCTTTGGACGTACTATATGTCTACATGGCTTGGGTTCGATTCGGGTCCAATCCGAACTAGTTTGGTACAGCCGAGTCTCCTAAAAGTTCAATAATCTAATTATTAATTAATTAATCGTCTATAGGGGTTAAATCGCAACTTAGCCTGGTTTTTCTAGTTCGGACACACTTATGGCTCGATCTTCCTACCATGGCTAATATACTAGTCAAAGCATGTCACTGCACTATCCGTGCCATTATTTCTAGTCACCTTGCACTCCAAAACTTAACCATGACTAAGGCCTTATATAACAATAACTATTTAATAAAAATAATAATTAGAAAATTCCAAAATCACCAATTAATTTAAAATTAAAAAAATTTAAAATTTTGAGAAGAGAGGTTACATCTTTCTCCAAACCCTAGTTTATTTTCTTTCTTCTTGTTTGGGCATTATGGATGAAATCATAGTTGTAGAAGAAATTGGATTATCAAATCTATCAAATCTATTAATCAATTAATCAACTAATCAATTTTTTTTCATTAATAGAAGAAATTATTGATGAAACCCTAGTTGTAGAAGAAACTGTGGATGAAATCCTAGTTGTAGAAGAAATGGGTCCATATCAGGACTACCACAATTTCTGGCAGTCCTAGAAGTATTGAGAATTGTCAGGAATTATGGCAGTCCTGAAATAAACTTGTTGTACATCAGGACTGCCACAATTGTTGGCAGTCCTAGAAGTATTAAGGACTACCTAGAATTGTGGCAGTCCTGCAATGGACTTGCTCTACAACAAGACTGTCATAATTTCTGGCAGTACTAGAAGTATTGAGGACTACCAGTAATTGTGGTAGTCCATTTCAGGACTGCCACAATTCCTGGCAGTCCTAAAGTCAAAATTGTCTAATAAAAAATATGTTATGGTTTATTTCCTTGATAATAGAGTAAAATATACATTTTAGGGTTTATTTTCATGTATTTTTTGTGAGAAAAGAAGTATTAAAATTTGTACATTATTTGTGAGGAGCATTTGGATGCCATCCAAATTGGAAATGAGAAGAAAACTAGGGTTTTGATGGAGATGGTGAGGATGGAAATGGTGTAGAAGAAGAAGAAGAGACGAAAACTAGAGTTCTGATGGAGAAGAAGAATAATAAGAAGAAGAAGATGATGATGATGATGATGATGATGAAAGAAAATATGGTTTTGGAAGAGAGAGAGTGAAATGTGGAAATGAAACTCAAAATTGGGGTTTGGGGGGTGGGGTTGGGACAGCCTAATGAGTAAGAAAATGGGATATCCTGAGTAATTTTTCCTCAAACCTGGGCTAGCTCCAATCCTGATGTGCCATGATCAACTTTTGATGTGCCCTTATAAATAATCAAAATTGATCACCCAATTTTTTAATGTTAATATATTAAGTTAATATTATGTTTAATATTAATGTTAATATTATTATTATTAATTTTAGTATTAGTTTTAATGTTTATTTTTTTATGTCAGTTGCCATGTCAACATCCATGTCATATGCCACATAATGGAAGATGGCATCACCCAAATTTTTTGGAGACAAATAACATTTTTGAAGTACTATATGTTTAACAATATTAGAACGATGCCAGAAATTTATCGACACATTCAGATGATTCGAGTTGCTGAATACAAAATTGGATGATTCGCGAGCCCCATAGACGACGGTCTAGAAAAGTATCACATAATTGTTGAAAAGTATCACATAATCGTGCAGACATAAATGAGTGCGATGCACCCGAATCAAATAATACTGATACTGGAAAAGAGTTGACGAGAATGGTACCTGCCACCACCTCACCTGATGCCAATTCTTCTGCCACGGTCAGAGCTATAGCTTGTCTTTGTCCTCTTGGTGCTGGTCCCCTCTGCTGGAAACCTCTCTGCCTGTTCTGAATCTGAACCTGGGCATACTGTTGAGCCTGAGGCGACAATGGCCTCGGAGGCTGGTACTGCTGCTGCACTGGTGCTGGACCCATAAACGATGGACTAGTTAGGTTTGATGACGATGAACTTACCCTATTCGGACAGGACCCTATCTTGTGGTCTGGTGCCCCACAAGCCAAGCACAATCCCTGTGCTCTACGACACTCTGATACTACATGTCCTGGCTTCCCACAATGAGTACAGCCTATTGCGGAAGACTGCTTCTGCTTCTGCTGCTGTGGATACGTTGGTGTCGAGTGCTGAACCGACGAGACTGTGGTCGCCCTCCTAGGAGCTCCAATAATCAAAGCCCTTGCTGCCGGGACTGGTGCTGATGACTGGGACATCTTTCCATGAGACCTCTTTCGTCCTCCACTTCTATCTACAATCCTCTGAGAAGTATACTCATGCCTCTTCGCTGCTCGCAAGACGGCATCAAACGTCTGGTCAAACTGCTTCACTGATATAACGATCTCGAGGTGGAGTCCCTGCTGGAATCGTTGGGCTCGATCCAATTCGGTCGCCACCAAGGTAGGAGCAAACCGACTAAGTCTAGAAAACTTGGCCGCATATCCATCGATCGTCCTTCCCATCTGCTTAAGATCAGTGAATCTCGTATGCAGATCATAGCGAGCTACTGCGTCGAAGTACTTTGTCTAGAACTTGTTGCTGAATACCGCCCATAAAACAGGCGTTGCCAATCCAACTGCTAGCATCGCCCACCAGCTGCGGGCTAAGTCCAATAACTGTAGGCGCACAATGGCCACCTTCTCTTCCTCAGGAATTCTAGATGCCTCTAGGATAACCTCTATGTCTTGAAGCCATGCATCAGCAGCGATAGCATCTTCACTGCCATCAAAGAAAGGAGGGTTCAGGCGCTTGAAGCTGTTGGCCGCGTTGTTCCCTTGATAACCAACTCTGCCCATGGTATCTTGTACTGTCTGGTGCAGGGCATCACCCCGACGATCTTGTGACACAAGCAATTCTCTGATGAGTCCCACCAGGGTTCCATTGTCAGGCTCTGCAGGCTGGACTGGCTGAACCGGGGGCTCTGGGTTCCCAGAATACATGACTCGGGAAGCTGCTCCAGAGTGCTGGGCTTGGTCTCCAGGTTGCTGCTGGTTCACTGGAGGTGCTCCTCCTTGCTGATCGGTAGGACCAGGAGCAATGCCACTGAAGAAATGACATAGAGAACAATAAGGAAGGACCAAGATAGATCGAGGATATAAGCACGTGATCAGGTCAAGATTTTAGAAAGATTAGAAAACATGAGTAGAGATCAAGGACGAATGTTGATTGAGACATCTATCTGGTAAAACCCTCACACACCTTGATTTACAAGACCTGCATGTGCCACCACTTAAACCGTGTCACGCCCCATAACCAGAATACTGGAGAGCGGGAGACAGACACAGCCAGCTACGTATATTGAGGTTAATCCTACCTTACAATACGGTCACGGCTGTCTAGATGTATGAGGGTTTATCTACAAGCCAACAGTCTCTTATGGTCAAGTACAAGCATAGTGTCTCAATCTCAAGCAAACAAGTAAATGTAACAAGATGGTAGATCATCAGGCATACAAAGTAAGACGTCCCAAACATTACATATTCAGATGATCATGTAGCTAGTCATACAAAATACGAAGACTAGCAAGAGTTTAAGTCATACATGATCAACCCTGGGATTTGTCAATCATGTTACAGCCCTTAGGCAGACAGGAATGTAAATTCAACACGAGCTAACACTTGCTCGGCGGCTAAACGCCTTAAAAGAATAATTTATAATAGAGTGGGAGAGCAAAATAAAATCCACTCGTTGCCAGGGTTGCGTCTAGTGTTCACCATCTGGCTGGAAGGCTGGGAGATCCTCGGGAGCTACTCCGAAATCTGGCCATACAAAACCAGTTAGGTCAGACCCCAGAAAGAGCAAGCGCCACAAGGGAGGCTTCACTTAAGAACTAAAACCAGCATGTTAGATCACAAGGTATAATAATAACAAGAAAACTGGAGTTAGGAAAATAGGGTGATAAACGATAAGATAACTAAGAAACTACTCCGGTAACCAAGTTACAAACCTGAACAGAACTTAGTCTCTGATCAATTATCGATATGAGTAAAGCATAAACAGTAACGCACTGAAGTAACCATGTACTGACATTGTCTAGACTAGACTCCATTCATCAATCACGGCCAAGCAATGAGTATGGCTTGATACTTTAACTAACTAGGGTTATCACAAGCCTAGTTACTAACAAGATGCATTGAGATGTTCCAACAGCCACAAGCCCTGCAGACTTAATCCAGGTTATCCAGTTGCATGTTGAGAGAGTTGGATTAGGTGACATGGGGGTGCAACACATGACAGTGTACTGGAAATGTGTCTTACTCGACGGTAGGCTACAAGTCCAATTAAGGCGCCCAGATAACGGGACTGCCTGTAGCTGGGAAATCTCTTCATGAACTACTTGATCAATCTAGTCATTATCCTAGTCAGATTCAGTATGAATCCCTGACCGTGGAAAATCAGGTATTCATGTCCTAGACATGATGCAAGACGAGGCATGTAGCTTATACAAGCACAAACACCCACAGTATCAAGACAAGAGTTACTTTGCAAGTCAAGATAGCCGTCGCAACAGCATATCAAGATTATCATGTTAGGTTACTTATCAAGATTACTTGTCAAGAGTGCGCCTCGGCGGGCCACTATCAAGATTATTCATATCAAGTTGCTTATCAAGAGTGCACCACGACGGGTCACCATCAAAAGTTATCATGTAAAGTCACATTGTCATGTCGTGTTCATGTAAGTGCACCACGACGGGCCACTATCAAGGAGTTATTAAAGAGTGTACGTGCTATACCAAGATCATGTTAAAAACTCAGAGTATATGTGCAACATGAAAAAATAACACTATAGGATCAGTCAAGTAAAGAGTACAAGCAAAGTCACAACTCACACTAAGGACCATGGGGACAAACATGGATGATTGCAAGAGATGACACAAGGGATCAATGGGGTGACATGGAGAGCATGCGCCCAGGGATAAATGCATCATGTAGAGCATATGCTATGAAAGGTATGCACCAAAGAGTGCATGCGCCTATGGTCTATGCGCCCACATACATGCGCCCATGGTCTATGCGCCCACATGCATGCGATTATGGTCTATGCCCCACATGCATGCGTCCAGGGTCTATGCGCCTACATGAGTGAAGTAGGGTCTATGCGTCCACATGAATGAGGCAGGGTGCTTTGGAAGATAAGTCTGGAGACTATTTTCACTGGCTAAGTGGGCATATAACCATAGCTATGCGCCCATAGTGAAGGGACTGTGGGCGCATATAGAAGCTATGCGCCCAAGCAGAAGAGGGCATGGAGCTTAGGCGCATATAAAGGGCTATGCGCCCAAGGCTAAAGCTACTGTGGGCGCATAAAATGCTATGCGCCCACACTGTTCTTCTTCTCCAACCCGAGAAGATGAGTTCATGGAACCCACGAACTTTCCAAGTTCACAAATCACTCAAAACAAATCGAAATCCGGATTTTCAAAGGTCTATTTTGAGTAAAATCAAATTCTCTACAACATGGAACATTCAAAACTTGAAAAAAAAAGTTTGATAGATCAAAACCCAAAAAAATCAAGATTTAAGAAAACTTAGATCTACAAGAATTAATCCTCCAAAACCAAAAATGCTAAGTACTAAATAGTCTTAGAAGATTGTAGGGAAGACAATGGAACAAATAAAATGTAGTTCCTCCATGAAGCAAGTTGCACTTGCCTACGGGTTTGGGAGAGAATTAATGAAGAAGAAAGTGGATGAGGGAAATAAATAAAAGTAAAAGAGGAAAGAGAAAAAGGGGTTGGGTTATAAAGGGGGTTTATCACGATGAACCACTTGGCCCAAACCAAGCCAAAATAAACCAAGCCGAGCTAAACCAAGACCAAGCCAAGCCAAGCCAAACCATGCTAGACAAGTCAAAATACGGGTCGGACATCCGTACACGTATATTGGAAATACGTATAACAAAAAACGGGAGTGACACTTGTGGTCAGCTGAAAGAGGCATAAAAGTTCTGGCTGGGTGATTGAAGATCAGTGGATTGAGCCACGAGAGCGTATTATTCCTTCCATTTATGGTAAGAGTTAGGGGGACAGTGGGCCCAAAAGATATATAATGCAGTGTACACAAAAAGTTTCGAACGTTACGTCGGGCATCGTAAAAAAATAATTTGATTGAGTGCTTCCTTACGGACCGTGGGAACCAACACCACATGTTGGCCCCCCATTGGTCTGGTCTGTTTAACCGTATTAGCATAGGAGGTCAGATTTTGTGGATCCTAGATTCCTATGGCTTAACCAATGGAAGGGACGATATATCATGTTGATTTCGACTGTACAATCGTCTAGTAGGTACTGTTAAGAAATTTCCAATTTTATTATCCCGTAGAAGTGTTTTTTTTATTTTGGTGGCGTCCAAACACACCATGGCTAGAAATATATAGTTTTAGGAAAATGCTAAGTTTATTACCAAATTCTTACAACCTTCTTACAACCTCACTCACCCACCCCTTACACATGGGTCCCATCGAGTCCCACCATCCCTCACACCCCCTGCTACATGGGTTCCATCCGACCCTACCACTTACTCTCCTTCTCCAATCGAAGCCCAACACGTGGCGGGTTGTAGGAAGGTTGTAAAAGCATCTCCAACCCTATTGTCTTGTTTTGTGTTGTGATTCCTATGTGGCATGAGGCACAAGACAATGTCTTTCCTATGTGGCAAGATGATATTCACACAAGACAATGAGATAAAAAGTGTTCTCCAATGCAAAAGTTTGAGAAGATAATAAAATTATTTTTTTATAACTTCCAAGACAACTTTTTCACTTCTTCCTTTTTTTATAAATATTTTTATTCATAATTGATGATGTGGAAGTAAAGCATTGTGAAGTCTATTGTCTAGATCTAGACAACCAACTTCACGTTGTCTTTGACATGTCATTGCCATGTCAACTTCACAATTTATTTCACATTGGCATTGGAGAAGGAATTTTGAAATAAAAAGTGGTGATTCCTATGTGGCAACCATTTTTTTTCCAAACTCACAATGGGTTGGAGATGCTCTAATAGGGGTGCAACTTGGGCGGGTTGGGTTGGGCTTGAGGTCAACCCAAGTCTAACCCGATGAATCATAAGTCTAGTCCGAGCCCGCGCCCGGCCCGACCTCGGGTTCAACAAATAAAGCCCAAGACCACGCCGGAGGATCGGGTTTGGCTCGGGTTGAACTCGAGTTGGGTCGGATCCATCGGATTTATCAGGCTCTAATATACTAATTAAAATAATTTTAAACAAAAGTAATATTAAACACATAATCAAATAGCAATCAAGTCTTGATCATTATAAAATACAAACTGAAATAAGATTTACGATAAGGAGTTGAAGAGTTTGGGTAAAAAAAATTATGATTTAAACTTTTTATTTAAGAAGTATGACAATATATATATATATATATATATATATATATATATATATATATATATATATATATATATATATATATGTCGGATTTCGGGTTCTTCGGGTAACCTGACACATGAATCCGAGCCCAACCCGATTTATGATCGGGTTCAAATATTTGAACCCAAATCCAAGTCCGAACCCGAGTATCTTCAACCCTAACCCGTGTCACGACCCGCACCCTAGAGTAAGGGCACGAGACGTGGGTACGTCCAGCCTACGCCGCAGTATCGGCGGTAGAACGCCGTCTTAGGTCACAACATCTAACAGTTAAGGGTAATAAACAGTTATACTCCCCGAATGGGGGTGACATAACAGAATATATCTCAATCACATCTAAGGTAGAACATGAAAGAAAGGATAGATAAATATCCAGAAATGAAACACAGAAATACGATCCAGAATTCTAAGTATCTAAATAAGTACATATCCAAATAAGTTCTCAGAAACTCAATACAGAATCCAGAAGATAAAGACATCCTAATCTAGGGAAGTATCATCAACTGCTAGTAGGTCCAAGCTACTAGTGATGTCTAATGCTGCACCAAGAGGGGTAGACACCAGAGCCTCATCATTCACTGTAAAATTTTCAACAGGTCCAGTCAGGACGGGAGCGAGCACATATCTCTCAACAGTTCATAACAGGTTAGGAGTATAAATCATGCAATAGAGTAAAATACAGGAAGTGCTGAAAAGGAAGTACGAGTAAACATGAGATATTTGTAACTGAAAGTAAATACATGATAAGTAGAGACTGTAAGTGGCTAAGTGATTTAGAGTACAATATGGTTATGTAAACGGCTTAGGGGCACATGAATACAAATAAGAGGCACATTTATACAGCTACTGGGGATAATGATCACATAACCAATTCTACTCACCCCGCCCCAATCAATACACAAGGATCCATTCAAGTTACGTTATAAGCACATGAATACAGCTAAGGATACGTGAACTCATGTAATGAGTAGTACATGAGGCACGTGATAAAGCACATGAGAATATGTAAAAACATGAACTAGTACGAGTACAAGGAGTACCTGATGCACATGATAAAGTACATGAACATAAAATACCCGATGCACCCGTAGAGGGATAACATCTTAGGAAAGGATCCATATAGTACTAATCCGTGAAGATACGTGTCAGCATCAAGTAGAGTAATCTAGAGCAAGAATATAATCCATGTAAGTATGAAAAGATCAGAGAATATACTCGCCTGTAACCTGAGAATCTGGAGAATATATATATACTGTCCGAGGAGTGGTATCTGGCTCCTATTAGAACAGCACAAGTCACAACAAGTCCAGAATGGTAATAAGATGCACTACAATGCGTTCTACATGAATCTAGGTCAATCTAGACCAAAGTCAACTCTTGGTCAACTCTGGTCAACCCTAGAAGTCAAACTAGGTCAACCAAGTCAAACCTAAGTCAAACTAGTCTAACTAGTCTATTTTAGATCTAACAAGCCATTCTAGGTTCTAACAAGGCTAAACAGTCTATTCTAGAGTCCATACTAGGTCTAACAAATACACCCATAGGCTAAGAGCCTAGGCCATAGGCTATACCATGCCTATGAACCAACCTACAATTACATACACACAATGCCAATTCATATATTTGATTTAATACACATATTGATATATTACATAATATAATATAAATACACATATTTAACATATAGGCTTCCATGTGCATCACACATACAAACATATACATATATCTAATATATATATATAATGGTAGGCACTCACATATATAAAAATATATGGGGCATATATATAATACCTATGTATATATAGTTATATCCCACTACATATATATACATATATGTATAGGGAAGGGGAAACACATGGTGTTCAAGTGTCATGTGTGTGTGTTTTATACATGAGAGAAGGTAGAGTGTGTGTGAGACCTTGGTGTGTAAATAGAAACAGGAACTGTGTGTGTACAGGAAATGCAATATGGTGGGGTGTCAAGAGAGACTTAAACATGTGTGTGTAGAGTGTGTTAGATATAGACATGTGAGTGTAGAGTGAGGCATGAGTGTGTTACACTTGGGTGTGCAGGTGATCCTGTAATCAGTGAGTACTGGAATGGGACAGTGAGTACATGAGTATACATTTCAGTTTATATGTAATATGTTCAATCTACAGTTCAATAGGAACACAATCAGTTAAAGGAAAGAACTGGGAATCAATTAACCAGTCTATCCAATCTCAGTGTGAAAAAGAAACCAATCTCAGGTATAACCTTCCATTCTCAGGTTTAGGAATTTCAGTTCAGGTTTGTAAACCATTCAACTCAGGAAATGTAAAAAAAAGAATCAATGAAATCAGTTTAACATGAATAAACACTCATCAATCTCATGACATCAACACTTCATTCTCAGATTTCAAATTCGAAACCAACCCCATTGTCTAATATCTCAGTAAAATAGAAGAACAATCTCAGTTTAACCAAATGAATCCCAGTTATTGAAAGCCATTCTCAGTTTTGAAAGCCATTCTCAGGTATAGGAACATCCCATACATAATTTGAAAAGGAAGGAATTCAGTGAATGATCACCCTTCATTCTAATCTCAGGTTTTTAACCAAAATGAATCCCAGTATCAACATGTATCAGGTGTACAGGAATTCGAAATCCAACTCATGTGTCAATTTCCATTCTCACATCCAAAAATCAATTGAATTGTAAAACCAAACCAAATGTGAACTATCAAACATGTGGGGGTTAATTAGCAGTAAGAACATCAACAAAACTGAGATTAAAAAGTCAGAAAAAATACTGAAAAAAGACAATGTATCAGAATGTATCAGCCAAGCCTTTACTCTATCATTCGAATCCCAAATATTCCATCAAAAACTAATCTAACATGTAAATCTAATTTAATAGAGATTATACATGATATTTAGAATCTAATTAGCAAATAAAAACACAATTAAAAGCATATAAATCGAATTAAAACAGAAACCAATATCCAGTGCACTGAACCGCACAGTACACGAACAGTGCAGGCACGAATCCGTGTCCGACATGACACGAGAGCTCGTGTCGCTCTGGAAAACTCGTGTCAGTTACGAGTACGACACGTGTGTCGAATTTCGTGCGTCGAAGTGTAGTATGCACTGCACACCAAGCCCCGAGTAACAGGGCATTAAACCTGCCAGCGCGCACGTATGGGCACCGCGTGTCCACGCGTCTGTGGCGACACGATGCGACACAAGAACGTGCTCAGTGCACAAGAAATCCATAAGCGAGGTGAAGACCTAGCTTTCTATTCAAACACAATCCACCAAATCAAACGAAATGCCCTTTGAGGCATTTCGTCGAACACAATCAAACACACGCTGATACGTGTCCAATACGGACACGTAATGGACTCGAACCCTAGGGTTAGCTAGTCCGACAGCTAGGGTAGGCCTAAGGCATCCTAGAAATGCAATTAAACAGAAATTTCATGGAGTAAAATAGATTATACCTATTGATGTGCAAAGCTCACAAAAATCCCAAATGGAATGGTTCCTCAATCCACCAAAACTTCCCCAAATTGATTCCTTCCTGAAAATACTCAATACCAACAGCAAGTATACTAATATTAGGTCCTAATGCAATTGGTTTAGAGGAAAAACGAATTAAAATAGATTTTCTAGGGATTAGGGAAGATGGAGACTCACCTCTACCAAAATAGCAAATAATTCCTAAGGAGGCTAGCCCTAATTCCTAGGAGCATTTAAATAGAGGGGAAGGGATCAATAGTGGCTGCCATGGGCTGATTAGGGTTAGGTTTGGTTCATGTGTGGGCCTATGGGCTATTAAGCCTTAAGTCACAAGTCATGACTTGTGAAATCACAAGCCATTTCTAAATTAATTCAAATCCTAGTTTCTCCAAATTAATTCTAATGGGTTAATCCTCACTAACTTAGGTCAAGCTAAGGTTACTTAACCTAACCAAGTGGTCATGACCTAGGTTAGTCTCTAGGTTAGTCTCCTAGTCAACACTAGTCAAAGTCAACTAAAACACCAAAATCAATTATACTAAAAATCACATTAATTCTAATAAATATAATTAATACTAATAATCACTAACCATGGTTAGCTGAGACTAGCTATGACTAATCTAGGTTGGGTCCAAACCAAGTTAGGCTAATCACAAAATATGGCAATCAATTAAATAATATTAAAATCACACCATTCTTAATAATACATTAAATTCCAAATAATATATATTAAATTCAATTAAATTCAAAATGACAAAAATACCCTCGAACTGGAAATGATAAATGAAATACCCTAATCACATGGCTAGGCTCTAGGTTAAGCTGTCTCTAGTGTTACACTATCAAAACACCAAAATCATAAGTCAAGATTTAAAATAGTTTTAAAATGATTTAAAAATTACCAAAAATTATATCATGATTTAAAATATTATTATTAAAAGATTAAAATTACAAAATTTCAAAATTATCCTCATTTGGAAAACTGGTGTTACAACCCAACACATTAACGAGTTTACTCGATCAGACTCAGGTTTAGTCCGCCCGAGTTGCACCCCTATTCTAAGCATTGGACCATTGGTTGTAGGCATAGCAAAGCTCATAGTTTTGTATAGGCAAATGTTAAAGGCCACCCCCTTTTTACTAAGGGCCACCAACTTAAAATTTTAAAAAAATTATAAGTTTGCCATTTTGAAAACACTAAGGGCCACCCCGTTTCTGTCAATCGAGGACTGCAGGGCTTGCCTGCAGTCCTCGATTGACAATTTTTTTTTATCTACAATGACTGCAGGACTTGCCTGCAGTCCAAAGTGAAGACAGGACTGCAAGCAAGGACTGCAGTCCGCCTTCCCTGCGAACTCGACCGGAGTCTGGAGACGCGCAGAGCAGAGGAAGGATCGGGAGTAGCCTTTCCCGAGGCGGAGCTGGCGAAAGAGGAGGTATATGAATTTGAGTCGGCGGAGGAAGAGTCGGGACGCGAGGGCTCTCTCCTCCACGGAGAGGACGAGTGGGAGGGGATCGAGAGGAGCGGGACGGAGAAGCTCTTCCGCGTGGCCACAGAGTATGCCGGCAGCGGAAATGGCGGGAGGGCGATGTCAAGGCTTGGCCACGACGTGAGGATGCGGCTTTAGAAGGTGGCGGCGTAGGGGCCGTGCTATGATCCCCGGCCAATGGCGCTGAAGGTTTCGGCACGAGCCAGATGGTAAGCACTTCATCCCTGCTTGCTTGCTCCTCGACTCGACTCGAGAATGAATGCCTGCTAATTTCATCTCTGGGGCTGTGTAAGAGCAACCTAAAGTTCACAACCCCAAATCTTGGTGGCCCTTAGTAAACTTGTGAACTTTAGGTTGCTCTTAGTAAAAAAAATACAAAGACATGGTTGCCCTTAGTAGATGGATTGCCCTTAGTAAAAACGGAATGGCCTTTAACATTTGTCTTTTGTATATGTTTTCATTTCAAATCTCATTTCCCAGAGGCACGAACAGGTGGGCCCAAGCCGCCCAACGGCCCCAACCAGCATTTGCATCGGAATCATGATGTGCCCTCTTTGTTGCAAAAACATACGTTTGGTGGTCGGTGAAAAAAATACTCAACCCGTAAAAGAACAACAGCTACTGCTCCTGATATTTTTTTGGGGCGGTCTCTTCTTCGTTTTTTCTGGAACTGGTAAAATTTCCCCTTAATTTCTGTGATTTAATGTTCACATTCTCTATGTAGTTACTGATCTATTGTTGCAATTAGATCTCACTTTTTACTGCGTTAAAATTCTTACGATCTTTGCTAATTGCATCAAATTATTCGGTTGTAATTTTGTCCCCATTATGATTTTTTTTTAATGTTGGATCCGAAAAAAATAGCTTTCAAAACCCCCAGCTTTGAGAGCAAATCCCGAACTTTTGTTGGTTTGTGTCCAAAATCTCATTCTTGGTGGTTTCTCTGGTTTTTGGAAACCCATGTTTTGTGAAAGAGGGAAATTTTTGGAAAATTAGAAGGGCTCCAGATAGGCATGGTTCCTGTTTCCGAGCACCAGATGCGACGGCCTAATAGACTGAAGCCAGTGAAACGCCTCAACAATCAAGCTAGTGGTATGAACTCCCTCATCCACTAAGGTATCTCCTGCACTGCCACTGCCGGACGGAGGGGATACCCTGAAGAACTCGTAGTTCTGCAAGAAGCTTAAAGCCCTTCTGCAAGCGGGTACACCAGTGACGGCCCAGTCTGCGTCACGGAATCTGCGAAGAAAGGCGTCTCCCGCCAAAGAGTCCGTCGTCGGCCCAGCGTTTCATCAGGGTAGGACAGTGCAGCAGCAGCCACCCAATCAAGAAATGATACGGAAGTTCGGTCCGGGCGAAGTTGGTTGTGCCGTCAGGAGTCACCGCATTTCTAACAAAATTTCGTAGACCCCGTTTAGTGGCACAGACCATCGCGCAAGGCATCTTTCACACAGAATAGTTCTCGACCAGATACTGTGATCGAATGCTGAGTATTGGTAGGGACGGTCAAGGAAGCAGCAAGACCGGCTAAAGTATCTGCTTCTATATTCTGTAATCGAGACACGTGCTCGATGAAGAATCCAGCGAAAGTAGAAGCCAATTCGATTGTTGCTTTGTGATATGGGATGAGGTCTTCGTGACGAACTTCATAATCCTCTCGGACCTGACTAACTATTAGCTTAGAATCGCCGTAAGCTTCTAGATAGTCAACTCCCAGTTGTTTTGCCAGTTGAAGGCCGATCAGTAGGGCATTATATTCGGCCACGTTGTTAGTACAGGGTTCCACGAGAGAATATGCACGGTGTATAACCAGATGGTCGGGTGACACAAGCACGATGCCTACTCCGGCCATGATATTTCTTTTAGGTCCTGTCCTTGATGCACCGTCAAAGAACATTCGCCAAATGGGGATTTCCTCAGTTGCGTTGTTAGATTCCACTACTTCATCGGGGATTTCATCGTAGAGTTTGGAAGATTCTGGCACCGGATGAGCTGCTAGAAAATCAGCTAACGCTTGGCCTTTTACTGCCTTCTGAGGGACGAACAATATATCGTATGGAGTCAACAGCATTGCCCATGTAGCTAAACAGGAATTAAGAGAACTCGGTTTAGTCATGAGTATTCTGAGAGGATTGACTTTAGATATTGTAGAATGGAATAAAATATATGATTTCTTTATTGAAGAGAGACTACACATATATATAGGAGAGGCAAGCCTCCTCTCCTATTACTCTAAGCAATGTGGGACTAAAGCCCAATAACTAATAACTCTAATATAACACTTAACACCCTCCCTCAAACTGGAGCATAGATGTTAATCATGCCCAGCTTGTTACATAAAAACTGAACCCGGGGACCCAGAAGAGGCTTTGTGAAGATATCAGCTATCTGGTCGCCGGTCCGCACATGTTGAAACTTTATCACTCCTTTTGTATATTCATCACGAACAAAATGAATGTAAATTTCAATATGCTTCGTCCGTTCATGAAATACTGGATTGGTGGCAATGTGAATAGCAGATTGGTTATCACATCATAGGTCTGCTACTTGAGATCCTGCGTCTTCTCCCAGTTCTTGTAGGAGATGCTTCATATGTAATATCTCTGACGTGCCATGAGCAATAGCTCGATATTCTGCTTCCGAGCTTGAGCGTGCTATCATACTTTGTTTCTTGCTTTTCCATGATACTAGATTTCCACCAACAAATACTGAGTAGCCAGATGTAGACCGTCTATCTGTCAAACTTGCCCCCCAGTCAGCATCAGTAAAACACTCAATGCGAGTGTGTCCATTATTCTCCATTCGAATTCCTTTTCCTAGATTTTTTACTAGATAACACAATTCTGAGAACTGCCTGCCAGTGTGGAACTCTTGGAGAAGCCATGAATCTACTTGCGACGCTTACTGCAAAAGAAATATTCGGACGCGTCATGACTGCCAAGTAGTTGAGTTTTCCAACCACTCGACGATACTGATCTGAATTGGTCATCAGGACCCCTTCGTATGGGAGTAATTTTGCCCCTGGATCCATAGGTGAGTTTGCTCCCTTTGCTTGCATCATGCCTGCATCATTTAGTATATCCAGTACATATTTTCTTTGAGACATTACAATGTCCTGCTTACCCCGTGTGACCCCAATGCCCAATAAATAGTTCAAGGATCCCATATCCTTGGTTTGAAATTGTTCTCCAAGAAACTTCTTGAGACATGCAATACCCTGACTGTCATCTCCCGTGATTACAATATCATCAACGTAGACACCAAGAAGTATTCTTCCAGCAGATGTGTGTCGATAGAAGATTGAATGGTCCTTCTTCGACTGACACATTCCAAATTGAGTAACCACCTGTGTAAATCTACCAAACCATGCACGAGGTGATTGTTTCAGGCCATAGATGGCCTTCCTTAGACGACACACCTTACCCTCCTTTGCAACGAACCCGGGAGGTTACATCACATATACTTCTTCACCAAGATCCCCGTGGAGGAAAGCATTCTTTATATCGAGTTGAAGTAAAGGCCAGTCATAGCGAATGGCCAAGACCATGAGGACACGAACGGACGTCATTTTGGCCACAGGAGAAAAAGTCTCGAAGTAATCCTCACCATAGGTTTGAGAGTAACCTTTGGCCACCAGACGAGCTTTCAATCGGTCAAGAGTGCCATCCGGTTTTACCTTAATCGTGAACACCCATTTGCAGCCGACTGCCTGTTTACCATGAGGTAGATCGACTAAGTCCCAGGTATGATTCTCCTGCAGAGCCTTCATCTCCTCGTGCATAGCAGCACGCCAACCAGGATGTCGGAGACCTCCTCAGCGGTCTTGGTGATCTGAATCCCATCAATAGTAGCTACCAGAGAGTGAGTGTGACTGGTAAGTCCTTTGTAGTTGTTAACATACAAGGGATGATCTCGACATGCACGACAAGGACGTTCTGGAGGCAGAATCGCCGGAGCTGCTGGCGGAATTGGTGGAGCTGCTGGAGGGACAGATGGAGGCAACTCACTGGAGCCGGAGCTGCTGGTGGAACCAGAGGAGGAAGATTTTGTGGTTGATGTCGTTAATGGCTGAATCGGTATATGTGGACCATCATCCTGGGAGACTGGCTCGGTAAGGGAGGACACCTGTATGGGGGGTTGTTGTGTTTGAGGAGGAAACAACAAAAAATCTTCTTCGGGATAGATCAGGGGAGCCGGACCTGTTGATTGGGGAAACGGAGGAAATTTTGTTTCGACAAAGGTAACATCCCGAGTGAAAAAATATCGTTTTAAAACAGGAGAGAAACACCGATACCCTTTCTGATCTTTAGGATACGCAAGAAAAATACATTGTATAGCCTTAGGATCCAATTTAGAAAGGGTTGGTCGGGTATCCCGAACATAGCATAAGCAACCAAAGATGCGAGGAGGCATAGGAAACGGCTCTCTTCCAGGAAAGAGCCTAGAGCAGGGAGTGCTACCATGGAGAACTGACGACGGCATGCGATTAATAAGATAACATGCTGTAAGGACCGCATCCGACCAAAATCTCTTGGGAGTACATGCTTGAAACATAAGAGCACGTGTTGTTTCCAATAAATGACGATTCTTGCGTTCGGGTACACCATTTTGTTGTGGTGTGTACGCACAGGAGGTTTGGTGGATGATGCCGTTGCTGGCCAGATGTTTATCAAGATCACGAGATAAATACTCACGACCATTGTCACTCCGAAAGGTTTTGATTGGAAGACCAAATTGTGTAGTTATCTCGGCATGAAAGTTACACCAGATGTTAAATAATTCAGCGCGACTTTTTATTAAATAAATAAAAGTGACACGTGAGTAATCATCGACAAACATGACAAAGTACTTAAAATCCATTACAGATTCAGTCGGACAAGGTCCCCATATATCAGAATGCACCAACTTAAAATGAGCGGTTGCAAGATTATTTGGACTCACCGGATAAGAAATCCGATGATGCTTAGCTAAACTACATGGCTCACAATGAAAAGAAGAGGGAATAGCTAAAGATGGGTACATTTTCTGGAGAACTGGAGATGACTGACCTAACCAACAATGTAACTCGACCGGATCAAGTTTCATGCTTGTACAAACAACAGAAGGAGTTGCGTCAAACAGGTACAAGCCTCCAGCCACATGTCCCTTACCAATAGTCTTTTCAGCTGTCAGGTCCTGAAAAAAACAATTATCAGGAAAAAAGGTTACCGAGCAATGAAGTTCACGAGTAAGTTGACTGATAGAAAGTAAATTGAACGGGTTCCCAGGAGTAAGTAGAACAGAGGTAACTGACAGTCCGGGAGAAAGAGTGGCACTTTCACGGCCGCGGACTGCCAGAGAATCGCCATTGGCAACAGTAATGCAAGAAGCACGACGGACAGGTACATAATCATGTATCATACCTGCGTCACCAGTCATGTGTGAGGATGCACCAGAGTCAATTACCCACTGCTTGGGTTTTACTATGCAAGCTACGGAATATCCGGCTGTGGAACCAGACGTTGATACTTCACCACGACGTTGAGCCTGGAACTCAAGAAATTCCGCGTAAGAATCGTCGCTCATCTGAACCGAACGAACGCTATTATCAGTAGCATCCGAAGTAATATTGGCAACAGGAGCTTTAGGGCACTGCCACTGGAAATGTCCCTGTTGGCCACAGTGGAAGCATGTTCGTAGTCGTCCCCCATCACGACCACCATTGCCGCGTCCGCCATCGCGACCATAAGTCCGACCACCTCGTCGTCCACCACGAACGCCAGGACGAGCAGCGCTACCAAGGACAGATCGATCAGCAGGAGTATCTCCCGGAGTGGTCTCAACCACCTTTGCGGCCCGAAGAACACGGAAGTGGGCCTCCATCAAAGATGGAACATCAGATCCAGCAATGATCTGGGATCGAGCCGAGTCCGCATCAGGACAGAGAGATGCAAGATATGCCATAACATGAAGCTGCTCGCGTTGAGCCCGAGCTTCATTGATATTCGCCGTCAGAGGAAGAACACGATCAATTTCATCCACCATAGTCTTGAAGGATCGGAAGTGGTCCTTATGAGACTTGTCTCCTTGAGTTGCTCGGTAAACGCCAACAACCGAGTCGTATATGCGAGACAAGTCGCATTTTCCATCAAAAGCCGTTGCTAGGACCTCCCATAGCTCCTTGACCGTGTCCGTGTTTTGAACCATATCCTCGACGGACGGTTCCATGGAGTTCATCAACTGTGTAAACAGTCGACTATCATCCGTCTTCCACTGTTCAAATGTGGGATCAGTCGTCGCCGGAGGGCTGTCAGTCAAATGTTTAGATAGCCGCATCCCACGAAGTATTTTCTCAACTTTCTTCCGCCATGTTGAGTAACCATCTGGACCGTCCAATCGACGGTCGACAAGTCGAGTCGAAGAGATCGTCGTGCCAGTGCTCGTCGTGTTGCTGACCACGTTACCATCATCTGCCTTCGAATCTGTCATCCTGAAATGGAAGCAACCGTCGCGAATTCTTTCCAACCCCAAAAATCACACCAACTTTACGAATGTGCTATAAACGTGGTCAACACCGTCGCGCACATAGAAAGTAAACACGTTAGGACACAGGAGAAAACACGGTCATTCTCTGTGTAGATTTGGATGTGAAGATTAGGGTAGGAAAAGCATTTATTAAGTCCAAACGGCTTAATCTAGGAATAAAGCATTGGACCACTGACTTTTTTTTTCTTTTTTTTAAACTAGGGTTCGGAGGGTGTGTGGTGGCTGATGGAAAATATTAGGGTTTTGAGCCATCGTGGGTGATCCGGGTGTCTGCACAGCAGATCTGGGGCGTGGGGAGATCCGGGTGTCTGCACAGCAGATCCGGGGTGTGGGGGAGCCGGGTGTCTGCGTCGCAGATCCGGAGTGTAGGGGAGCCGGGTGTCTGCACAGCAGATCCGGGAAGGGGGAGAACCGGGGGTCTGCACAGCAGATCCGGGCAGGGGGGCTGGATCGGGGGGGGGGGGGGCTCGGCGAAAGGGGGTGGTGACGGGGGGGGGGGGGGGGGCGCTGGACAACAAGGGGGGTGGGGGGTCGGCGAAGGGGGGGGGGGGAGCAAGGGGGTCGGCGAAGGGGGGAGGGGAAATTTTTGTTGTGGAATTTTTTTTTCTTCCTTCTATGGCTCTGATACCATGTAGAATGGAATAAAATAGATGATTTCTTTATTGAAGAGAGACTACACATATATATAGGAAAGGCTAGCCTCCTCTCCTATTACTCTAAGCAATGTGGGACTAAAGCCCAATAACTAATAATTCTAATATAACACTTAACAGATATGATGTGGATAGTCTGCCCAGACACATAGTGGCATGTCTTCTGGATAGCAAATACCAGTACGAGACATTCCTTTTTCACAGGTGTGTATCTGTGCTCGGCACCCACCATCGTGCGACTGAGGTAGTAGATTGCCTGTTCATGGCCGCCTTCATTCTTCTGAGCTAATAGGACACCAAGGAAATGGTCCATAGCGCGGACATATAGTAAGGACTTCCCCATTATTGGAGCCACCAATACTGGGGGACTTGTGAGATACTTCTTGATGTCGTCAAATGCACGTTGACATTGTTCAGTCCAGACGAAAGATACTACTTTCTTCATGAGCTGAGTAAACGGTTGACACCTTCCAGAAAGGTTTGAAATGAATCGTCTGATGTAGGCTAGCCTTCCTTGAAGTCCGCGTAGCTCTTTGAGATTTCTTGGGGGATGCATATCGAGGATAGCTTTCACTTTCTCTGGGTCAAGATGTATACCCTTTGAAGTGATAACAAAACCAAGGAACTTGCCGCTGGAGACTCCCAGAAAAGACTTGGTTGGATTCATCTTGAGTTGGTGTGCACGCATTAGTTCGAACACCGTTCTCAAATCTTGGAGGTGGTTGCCCTTGAGACGACTTTTAACTGCGATATCATCTACGTAGCATTCTACTGTTTTGCGCAAATGATCGCGAAAAATTGTGTTCATAGCTCGTTGGTATGTCGCCCCTGTATTTTTTAATCCGAAGGGCATCACTGTATAGCAGTATACCCCCAACGGTGTTCGAAAAGATGTGTGTTTCTCATCGTCGGGGAACATCTTGATCTGGTTGTTGCCTGAGAACCCATCCGTGAAGGACATTCGCTCGAAGTCGCAAGTATTGTCGATCATTACGTCGGTGATCGGTAGAGGGAACTCATCTTTCGGGCATGCAGAGTTCAAATCGCGGTAATCGATACAGACTCGAACTTTACCATTCTTTTTCATAACTGGCACAATGTTAGCGACCCAGTCAGGGTGTTGTTCTTCGCGAATGAACCCGCTTGAAATAAGCTTCTTGACTTCACTCTCGATGGCCTCCATGATATCTGGTCGGAATCGTCGTTGCTGCTGCTTTACTGGCTTAGCTTTGGACGAGATATTTAGGCGGTGCATAGCAACTTTAGGGTCCAAGCCTGGCATATCTTCATAGCTCCATGCAAAGACGTCAATGTATTCTCTTATAAGCTGTATAAGAGATTGTCGTTCTTCGCCAGACAGACTTTTGCTGATGAAGATTGGTTTAAGAGATGATTCATCTCCTAAATTAACTTGGACAACTTCGTCTTCAGTAGGTGGTTCACGTTGTTCGAAACGTAACTCCCACCTAGTATCCATCTTTTGAGCCCATTGTTCAAGCTCGATCGATTGGACATCGTCTGCAATTTGGTCAACTGACACCATGTTGACGGACAAAGTTGATTTGAACATGTCTCCAATACTGGAGTCTGAATCCCAGAGGCAGGAATCAGAAGAATGAGAACAACGATCTGCTTCGACATCTGATCTTTCAGGAGTTGTTGGAGGAGTAACGTAACCCAAACCAATACCATTTTGTTGATAATAGTTTTCGGGTTTGCCGGAAGGAGCAAAGTGACGTATTGGCAATCGTCATCCTTAACCGTAGTTCAGACCCTGGTCGCTTTTTATATTATATCCCATGTTCTGGATGATATTCTTGGCTTGCCAACTATATCGGTAAAGTTGAATTTTTTCAGAGTCATAGTCAGCTTCAGTGTTGTGATTGGGAGAAGTAGAGTCCAGAACGAACTTTCTTTCGCCAATTATTCGATCGAAGATGATCAATTCTTCACCCTTCTTTCTAGCTGGAACGATGAAGTAGTGGATATCTTCTGGCCAGACTTTTTCCCGTAGACGAGGCGTCGTGACCGGCATGCAGAGATGTGGTCCTATGCCGTGCTCTAGGACGTATATCGTATCTATGTACTGGTTTACAGATTGGTAGACATCGGAGTAATTCAAAGATAAACATTTACTTAGAAAATATGCATGTTCTTCTTCAGGGATAACATCATCCACTGAAGGTACATTATTTTGAGTATTGATATACTCATTGAGGGGACCATTGTCTGGAACAGGAGCTACAGACTTGGCCAAGTTCGCCACATAGGGTAACTCTTCAGGATTGGGAGGACGGACTTCAGCAGGTTCTACCCGAGGTGTTTTGCGGAGAGTGATGGTCAAGGGTTTGACCTTATCAGGATTCTTCTTTTTAATCCAGATTGTGAGAGGCTTTGGAGTACTTTTTGGAGTAGTACGTCCTTTGACTCGGATAATCAGGGGACCGTCACTGGTGGATGAATTAACTTCAGCTTCATCGTCAGCTTCGTTGCTATCGTCTTTGGGAGGCTAAGATTGATAAAGTACCGAATCTCCGTAGTAGGCTTCAATGCTCTTAAAAGGATCGACATCGGCAAACTCCGTCTTCACGATGCCATCATCGTTGACATACTTGAAGCACTGGTGAAGTGTAGAAGGAACGATCATGTTCTTGTGTATCCACGGACGTCCCAACAAGATGTTGTAGGATACATTGGCGTCGATTACATAGCAAGAAACCTCTGTTCGGAGATCGCCAATCTGGCACTTGAGACGGATCTTGCCCAGCGGGTGGCTTCTCCCAGCATTGAAAGCCATGATAGTTGTATTGGTTGCAGATAGCTTGTGCAGAGGGATCCATAGAATTTGGAGTAAACTTCTAGGAATGATGCTGAGGGAGGAACCTGGATCGATATGCATCCGATCCACCTTAATCCCCCCGATATACCCTGTATAGTACAGAGGTCTATCATGACGATTGTTTTTGAGTAGCATGTCCTCCTGTGAAAAGGTGATGTTGGGCACCACTTCCATAGTGCTGTGGCAGTGAGGACAGGAGACGAGATCTTCAGTGGGGGCTTTGACTTCATCGAGATAAGAGTTGGCATGTAGCAATGCCTCACTTAAGGTCTTCCGCGTTTCTTTGGAGAGTCGCAATAGATCGAACAAAGATAACCTGGCAGGTGTATTGGCCAGCTGTGCCAGTATGTCAAAGTTGTAAGGCCGATCCATGCCTTCGTGAGTTGGCGCCTTCAGAGACTTGTCAAATCGCGTCTCCTTCTGCTTGGCTTTGTCGGTAGTTGAGGGCTTAGATGGACCGGCTTCTGAACTTGTGGGGGCAGCAGGAGCTTGAGAAGGTACTGCTTCTTCTTGTGCGGGGTTATAAGTCCGTAGGTAAGCCTTCATAGATCGCGTCTCGTCAGATAGAACTTCGTAAATGGGAGAAGACACCATATGACATGATTTGTATTTCTTGTCCCTCTTTACTTTGGAAGATACCACCCCCTGCGTCATTTCTTGCACAAGGTCCGGATGGACCCACATGATCTCACCACGTTCAGTCGTGAGTGGCACCAAGGTTGAGTTGCGAGCTGGCGGCAGGTTGACGACTTCCATTATTGTCTTGGGGATTGGGACTACGCCGTCTGGGACTTCTGTGGGAGGAAAGTCACCAAATTGAAGAGAGATCATGTTAGAAGATACGACCTTGTCTTCAGCTTCGAGTTTGATCACTTGGCTGTCGATAAGCTGTTGCATCTTCTTCTTCAGGACGATGCAATCCTTGGTAGAGTGGTGCACGTACTGATGATAAAGACAGTACTTGGGATCGTTGAGTTGGTTCGCCTCCGCAAGACGTCGTGGTGGAGGCAATGTCAGTTTATTACCTTTCATCAATGTGTGAAAAATGGTAATAACATCATTCTCGTCAAAGGAGAAAGTTTCCTTAGGTTTGTCAGGAGCGCCCTGAGAATTGGAAGCTCCTTTGGAAGTGTCGACCTTCAAGACTTCTTTTCCTTTACCCCCACGGACAGGGATAGTTTGAGGGTGCTTGCCTTTGTCTTCAGATTTGGGTATCTTCAACCCCAGTAATTCCAGATTAGGGACGTCATTTTCAGCAGCATCAGCGGCCCCAATGAAAGCAGGCCATGTATCATACTTATGTATACCCAGACAGAACTACACTGTAGTAAGGAAGTTATGTCGACAAGTATCCATAAGTTCTGAGTCTGGTATACCGAAGGGCATCTTCAATGCTAGTTGTCTGAAGCATTCGATGAAAGCAATAACAGACTCAGTCCTCCTTTGCTTGGTCTCGATGAGGGTGGACATACTAACATGCATGCCACTCTCATAAAACCTGTTGAGGAATAACCTCTCCAAATCTTTAAAGGAATTAATACAACCGTCGGGCAGACTGCAGAACCATTCAAAAGCTACCTCCTGCATGGTGCTAATAAACAGCTTTGACAAGAACGGATCGTCCCTGGGTAAGTGTAGAGTCTGCGTGTTGAAGTATGTCATGTGTTGGCGAGGAGAAGTCATCCCGTCAAATGAATTTAGCGTCAGTGGCTTGTAGTTAGGAGGGCAAGTAGCATTCTCCTATTCAGGAGGATAAGGTTGAGATATCCCCATCTTCTGAAGCTCGTCTTTGTGTGAGATGGTATCGAGACGGGCAACAAGAGAATCAATTGCATCATGTTGATTGAGCAGATGTTGAGAAACGGCTGTTGTACGGTTGTCAGGCGTCGTTGGTGAAGGACCACCCCCAGCATTTGCAAGATTTGGAGGAGGCGCAACGGAATGATACTCCTTCTGTAGTGAAGGATGGTTGTTGCTATGAGCCGGACTAACGTGAGCTGAGACGTTTGGTTGAGGTGGAGGAACAGCCCCAGCGGTTTGGACTGCCATGATACGGGTAAGCATATCAGTGATCTTGGCAAATAATGTTTCAAGACTCTCTAGCCGTTTGTTGGTCTGATCACTGGCTTCTTCAGGTCTCTCTCCATCCGCCATGTACGTAGATAACATGCGAGGATGAATAGAGGAGACAGTACAACTGGTGCTGATACTGTCTGTCTCTGAGTTGAAAAGTCCCTCGTCTTCAGGTAGGGGAGGTAGATAGTCACCGTCAGACTCGGAGAGATCGTCATCTGGAAGGCTACCCCCGGTGTGATGGTCATCTGCTTCAGACTCTGAGGGAATACTACCCCCAGCTGAAGGATCATCACCCCCAGCTTGGGAGTCCTCGTCATCTATACGGAATCTCGTCCTCGACCGAGTACCCATATAGACTCCTTCAGATGTAACAACTCGCTGACTATCTGTTGGCAGGCTTCTTCTTCTTCTGTTTGCAGAACTGAGAGAAAAAGTTGGATTCGTGGTCCACCTTCTTTGATTGGGGCTCCCGTAAGGAGGACCCCACGAAGCCATGTTGGATGAAACACATAGCGGCTTTTCATCATCAGAGCGATGCAGTCGTTGAAACACGGACTGCCTCTGAGGCACTCTCGTTGCTTTGGAGCAGCAACAGTTGATGACAATACTGGTGCACGGATGTACGCCATGAATTGCCGTATCCTCCCTCACTTTACGCTTATGATTTATCATGTCGCGTAAATCAGCGGAAGGAAGTTTTGCCTTAAAACCCATGTCACATGCATCGCCGAGCTTTGCATATGGGTTTGTAAGGGGAGTTGGCGCATCCGGACTTAGTTCATGTGCAGGAGAAACCCCCATATCTAAGTTCCGTAATGACCTTGAAGACAGCCCCGTGCTATACGCGGTGGGGTCTGTCTTTTTGCTGTGGGCGCATAGGCCCTGGAGCATGCCCTTGGGCGCATGGCTCCCTGAGGTCCTGGCAGCATGCCTGGGCTTCCTGGATGTGGTCGCATAGTATGGATCAGCAGAGCTTGGGCGCATGGCCCTGGGCGCATAGTCTGTCGAAGACAGAAGTCTTCTGGCCAGAGTTATGCGCCCACACACCCTCTTGGGCGCATGCTTCGTGAAGCAACGCTGTTTTCTCCTCCCAGTTTCGCCTTCTTCGTTTGTGAGCCTCGCTGAGTTTGTCCAGAGCGTCGAACACTTCGATTCTTGGCATCGTAGTGTTTTCCTTTGCCAAGTTTCGAGCGTTGAACACTCTGTTGTTGATTGCACAAGAAAGAAGTCGCTGGGCTAGTAGAGCCCGGAACGGTATGCGCCTTCTTCATTTGTGGAGCTTCTGTGGCAGAGCTATGCGCCCACAGGGGAGCTCCATGCGCCCACGTGGAAGACCTATGCGCCCACGTGACAGAGTTCTTTGGTTGCATATCTTCTACGACACTGGCAGGATATGCACCATGAGCCTTCGGAAGCCAAGTCTTGCGAGACTTGTTCGGCTTCACTGATTTTGAGGGAGTAGCGCCGTCCCTCGAGAGCATCTCTTCAAACGCCTGCTGATCGAATTTCACGATCAACATCTTCTAAGTGCTCCCCACTTTATCGGTATCGGATTGCGTCACCACCTTCTCGTCAGAGGAAAAGGTAGTTCCCAGCAGAGTCGTCATTTTTGTGGACACACACAAAAAAGAAGAAGAAACGCTGTCTTTTCTTATTGGCGCAAGGCACCACAAATCGAGTACGCCTGAGAGATCCTGCGCTGAGGATCCCCGAGTACAAAAAGAATTCTTTGGAATGGGATGATGGAGATCGAGCGGCAGTTGCTCCTTTACTCCGTTGACACTCCGATTACAAAAGTGGGAGAAAACCTAAGAAAATTGCTAACTCTCGGCTCACTGGCAAGAAGGGCAGCAATTTGGCTCTGAAATGCTCTCCGTTCTCTGTCTTTTGAAGAGGTATGCGTCCCCTTTTTATAGTCGTTTTCGTGCTGGAATGATGTTATGCGCCCATATGAGAAAATACACTGATTTTCATGTAGGCGCATAGTCCTGCTTTGGGCGAATAGAGTGTAGGCGCATGTAGACTGAGTGATCGTGGGTTGATCGTAGAGTTGACGTTGCCCATGCTTCGGTGCACGACTGCTCGTGGAGATTGACGTGGCCGTATGCTTCGGTGCACGATTGATCGTGGGTGTTGACCGAGTCGGGGGGCTGTCCTGACTTGGGCGCATAGCCTGAAACAGGGCTATGCGCCCCCTTCTGGAGGAGTCCAGAGTGGGCGTATAGGGGGTGTATGCCATCAACATGGGCGCATAGCTTGCTCTGGTGACTTGGGCACATGTGGGCTGTCCTGGCTTGGGCGCATATGTCTCCCTGGCTTGGGCGCATATGACTCCCTGACTTGGGCGCATGGTTGTCAAGAATACTGAAATTTTCATGCTTCTACAATAGGAATGTAAAACATAACATATCACCATACGGTGTTTCTTATCCACAACTGATTGTCCTTCCCTGCAAAACAAGGATTAGAATACTATGTTTTGCAAAACTCATTGTTAATGATACAACCTGTCTATATGAAGGTCACTTGTGAAGTTGTGAGCACACCATATTGGACCACTCATTGAGAAATACGACGTCCATCCAGTGCATGTAGCTAGCCTGACTGAAGATCTCGTAATCCGTGTGCTTGTACTTCATTACTATTTATTCCAATCCTCCTAGGCCTAATTAGTTCCGTGGCCGCGGATACCGTTCGAGAAAATAAAATCTTGTACACAAGTTATCCATGACCATGCATGCATATGCAACTTAACTATAAAATATGACATGCATGATAATAGAAACTTGCAATAATCTCTATATTCCACACCCGAACCGCAGCTCGTAAATTTATACTCCCAATCCAGGAATACCTCAAATGATGACCAAACGGTCATGTTTGCTATAATTTCAATTCATTATAAATGTTCAGAACATAACTTTTATGTTAAACACACTTTCCATAGCAACAAGGGATATCAATTCATTTAGTTGAAACAATAGTATAATATTTCACATTTCTATATAACAAGTTAACAACGGTCAGATCTCGCCTAACAAGTTAACAACGGTCAGATCTCGCCTAACAAGTTAACAACAATAGTATAATATCAATTCACTAGTTGGTGAATGTTGAGAGAGAGAGAGATGAACTTCTTACGCAATGGTCAGATGTCGCCTATGCTTCCTCCTGCAAATGTACCAACAGAGTTTCAACATACTTTTTCTATTTTCCTCTCTTAAAATTCGGTATGGATGTAGAAATTGATGAAAGCAAGCAATGAAAAGAATACATCGAAAACAACCAACGAAAACACATCCATCTAAACCAACAACGAAAAGTGTTAAGCAAACAATGAAACGGATGGAGAAGAGACTCTTATATAGAGTACATTCTCTGATACACGATTTGTTGCATCTAGGACCCAATTCCAATAGAAGTCAATCCATAGATCAGAGGGTCTTAATTCATTTTGTCCAGATCAATTGATACCGAAAGGATTTCTCCACAATGATTTAATTCTGACTGGCTATTCAAGCCACAAGTCAACACAATGCCCATGCTAAGTGCGGAGCACTATACCAACGAGCAGACCAGGTTGGGTCTCACTCTCCCATACACGCACCAAATAGGTGTTTGGTATATTGCCTCACTCGTCTCAGGTGAGGGTCTCGAAAGCCACAACCTTTTCTTGAGCTGATCTGTGTAAACGTGTAGTTGTCCAAGATAATCTTTAGCTTCAATTTGTTGAACCAATTGTCACGTCCCGATCCCGCAGGATCGTTCGTCCTCGCTTTGATCTCTGCAGAACCGATCGTCCTCGCTTGGGCGTGATATCGTGCAAGCCTAAGTTGCACTTGCACAAGGCCATGACCTGTACAATAACAAAATATACAGAGTCGACAACAGCACAGCGGAACAAACAAGCAGAAATTGAAGCATCAGACATATTTCAGAGTACATTTTGAACATAAAGATAACAGAACCAAAGTCTCTTTATTGATATCTTTTGAACTGATTACAAAGCTCTCATTGTCTCTCTGAAACATGCCATACTTGGCTTATAATCTCTCATAAACTATGCAGATTAGAATGATCATATCCATACATTACATCCCTTTATATGGAAAACCATCTCTTTTACATATTCTTCTTCTGATATCCGGCTCCCAAGGATGAGGCTCTGGCTATCGCTTCGGACTTTCCATTTCGATGCATCTTGCACCTGCGGATAAACTGGTGGTGGGTCAGTATATTAACGTTCTGGTGAAACAAACAAAGATACACCGTCTGAAACAATCACTAAGTAATTTAGTGAGAAAATATTTCTTGTGACAATGATCTTGCTATTTTTACCTATGTTCATTTTATGCACTACAGAATGAGATTACTTCTGTTGATTTTTTTCGAAAAGCAGTATTTTATTTCTTTCATTCAAGCCAATTAACGGGTCAATTCCATGTACGATAACAATTATATCTATCTTGATGTGCGCAGCGTGTCTCGTGAGCCATAACATTTCATTATGGACTATAGCAGAAACATATCATGCATTACTCATTCTTTCTCTATGTAACAATTAGCAGCATATCAGTAGTTCAGTTCTATTTCTATTCTCAAGACAACACCTTATGTGAACAGATTTCATGGGAGCAGATCATGTAAGGAAACGTAACACACAAAACGGACATAATTGTTCGATGATTCTTATCCAAAAAGCCAACGATCTCTCCCTGTACAAGACAAGGATTATGATAAACCAAATGTGTACATATTTAAATTGAATATACAATGTGTTCCCTGTTCGTCTCTACAGGTTAGGCTAGAAATAATCTTTATCGATGCATGCACGTCGGTTAACAACTGTGACTCAAGGCTCGGTTCTGCACTAATACATGCATACACCAGCAGCTATGACTCAAGGTTCAGCTCTGCACTGATATACACACTTACTAGCAGCTGTGCTCAAGGTTCAGCTTTTTCACTAATCGACACCTATTTATATGACGGTCCATGGGTCACTTCCCATGATTAGCAGTTGGGACGTTCTAGTCCATCTCACTAATAGACACGTCACCCCCTAATCGCGAGGTCTATTTTACCTCAGGGTGCCCAAACCCTCTATGGACGAGCGGCTCCAAGTGTCCCAGAAACCGGTCAAGAGACTATACCTTGTGCACAAGTTGTCCAGACCTATGCATGAATGCAATCTATCTGATAAAATATCTACGATGCACAGTTTATCGATAAGCAGACGTTTCCATCTTTTTTCTATTACATATCTATTCTTTGATCATATTAACAGACGACAAGGAACATGTGAACAATTCTACTTACACAAAGACAGTAACATTTTCGTATCATTAAACATATTCTTCTCTTATCGATAGCATACAGTTCAGGCTCTTCTTATTAAGCATGACAAGGTTTATCGATTGAAGTAATATTCTAATTTTAGCATGAAACATTGTAAATTCTCTTATAAGCATACTGATTCGTTGTACTAACATTCTCAATGATTACCAACTTGTTATTAACCAAAGCATTCATTCAAAAATACATTCTCATTAGGCGTGAAAGAATCAGAAAGTATAGTTCTTGTTCACTCACCCAGATCAATCGTCCAGCAATCTGATTTCTCTGTCTATATATTGCTTTCGCGGAACGAGGCACTACGCCAATCGTGATCGATGGAGAAAAGATGGTAGAAATAACTGATGATGACCTGATGGAGACGAGGGGTATTGGAAAACACTATGGTCCTGTATGCAATGGGAGAGCAACCATTTATTGGTCATCTTCGAGGATTTTCTCTACGGGAGTGGTGATCTAAAGGTGAGATAGTGTTCTTCTCCCCTGAGAATGGATTCTACTTTGTTATGTTCATCTTAACCTTAGTAGTGGATCTTAGAGGGAGGACCATGGTTGTTTGATGGAAGACTTGTTGTGCTTAATAGATGGGACCCGGTCGCAAGCTTTGAGCGGGACAAATTGTCTTCAGTCTAGTGTTCCAAATGGCGTTGTAGGCGGGCGCCTAGGCAATCGTGAGGCGCCAAGCGGATGCTCACCATCCCATTTTGGGGTTGGCGGTGGCTAAGGCGTCAGGCGGCGCTTGAGGCGGTGAGGCGGTAGTGGGGCGGTGAGGCGGTCATGAGGCGGGCCATTACATCCCAGCCGCTCAACTGTCCAAAAAAATACAAACGGTCGTCCCATCCCATCCGTCAACAGTAGGTCCATCCCATCAAGCTGCTCTCCATCTCTCTCAAAAAAAAATTGAAAGAAAAAAGGTGAAGGGTTCAGTGAAGACAAACCTTGACAACGGCGACGTGAAGCACGCTGCAGCGGCGACATCTCCTCCAGTTCTCCGGCGATGACATCTTCTTCGGCCGGTGGCGACAGCTTCTCCGGCAACGGCGACAGGTACGAGCATATTTTCTTTGTTGCTTTATGCTTTTTTTTTTACAGCTTCTGTGACTCGGCTCTCCCTCTCTCTTCTGGGACAGCTCGAGGACCATTTGCTTTATGTGTTTGATAGTCTCTCTTCGTGATGCTTTATGCAATTTTTTTTTTGTATCAGACTCGGTCACAGAGAGAGCAAGATGACTTCATGTGCTTTTTTTCTTTTTCTTTTACACACTTCCCCTTGCTAATTGCTATTCACTTGGACTTGTCACAGACTCACGGCACATGGGACCCTTATCTTTGTCATGTTGCTATTTTTTTTGTATATTTTGTTCGGAGTATATTTTGTTGTTTGATAGCACAACACATGGAGTACATTTTGTTTGATAGCACATCACATGGAAGACTTGTTAGCATAATAACATGCAACAGAACACATGTTCCGAGTATATTTTGTTAGTAATTTTTATACTAGTAATTTTTTTTGAAGGCTAATGTCCGATAAAGATAAAGAGCCAGAGAATGAATTGAGGCCAAAGTCCACCGACATTGCTTGGGAATATGGAGTTAAAGCTTCTAAAGAAAAAAGAGATTGGATCATATGCAAGTTGTGTAGCAAGCTTATTAAGTGAGGAGTATTTCGTATGAAGCATCACATAGCCGGAATCACGGGGGAAGTTGAAGCATGTCGGAAGGCATCGGGTGAAGACAAAGCAAAAGTTGGAGCTTATCTTAAGCAAAACAAGAAGAAGAAGCAAGAGAGAGAGAGCAAGAGCTAGAAGAAGAGAGGACTGCAGTTGATGTATTTGGGGAAGAAGAAGATGAGTGTAAAGTATTGGGACATTCATCACAAAGGAAGAAGCCAAATCGTCGTGGACCTATTGATAAATGGACAACCGCCATTGATCCGAACAAGACACGACAACAAAATATTAATGATGCTTTGAAAAGCAAATTTACAAATAGTGTGCATGAGTATGTGGCTAGGTGGATATACGAGTCGGGTGTTCCATTTCATGCTATCGATAATGCAAGTTTTAGACAACTAATAGAAGCTATTGGACAATTTGGTCCAGGCTACAAGCCTCCAAGCCAATATCTTCTAAGGGAGCCATTGTTGAAAAAGGAAGTTGAAAAGACAAAACAGTCACTCAAAGAGCATGAAGAGGAGTGGATGAAGAATGGGTGCTCAGTCATGACCGATGCTTGGACTGATCGTAAAAGAAGAAACATAATGAACTTGTGCGTTAATTGCAAGCTTGGCACTTAATTTCTTGGTTCATTGGAAGATTCGGAAGAGGCGCACACCGGACAATATATCCATGACTTTGTTGTAAAGTACATTAAAGAAATTAGCCCTCAACATGTGGTTCAAGTAGTGACGGACAATGCATCAAATAATATGGCGGCGGCGGATTTGTTAGCAAACACTTTTTCTTATATTTTTTGGAGCTCTTGTGCAACTCATACCATCAATCTCATGCTTGAGGGGATCGGTAAGCTATCAAACTTTAGTGAAATGCTTGAAAAATCAAATGCCTTAACCATATTCATCTATGCACATCATAGGACATTGGCTCTTATGCGAAAATATACCAAGAATAGGGATATTGTAAGGCCCGGAGTGACTCGGTTTGCTACATCTTTCTTGACATTGGAAAGTCTTCAAGATAAGAAAGATGCACTAAGACTTATGTTTACATCCGTGGAGTGGAGCAAAACAAAATTGAGAAATAGTGTGAAGGGAAAGGCAGTGGAGGCAACGGTTTTGTCGGTATCTTTTTGGAATAATGTTGCATTGGCATTGAATGTATTTACTCCTTTGGTGAAGGTTTTACGCCTAGTGGATGGGGATAAAAAACCTTCAATGCCCTTTGTGGTAGGTGCACTTAGAAAAGTCAAGGAAGAGACGAAGAGTGCATTCAAGAAAGATGAGAATGCCAAACCTATCTTGAAGATTATTGATGACAAATCTAAGAATAGACTTGATAGTCCTTTGCACTATGCCGCTTACTTGTTGAATCCAATTTTTTACTACAAAGATCCAAGCATAGAGAATGATGAAAATGTAATGAATGGGTTTTTGAATTGTGTTGAGAAACTTTTTTCCGATGACTTGGACATGCAATCCACAATCTCTAATTATGAGTTGTTGAAATATAAGAGCAAATCTGGAAACTTTGGAAGAAAAATGGCACAAGCGGCATATGAGAAGGATGCTCCATATTGTGAATTTGATCTGGGTAAATTTCTTTCCTTAAGGCTTTAACACTATTTTTGTTTATGATTAAATTTTTATGTATCTAAACTTTTAATTTGGTTCTTTTTGTCTCTTAATATGTAGTTGGATGGTGGTAGCACCCCAAACTTGCAAAAGATGGCAATTAGATTTCTCTCTTTGACTAGTAGTTCATCGGGGTGTGAAAGAAATTAGAGCCAATTTGAGGGGGTAAGTGGATGTTTTTTAATCAAGTTCTTTTCCTAGATTTTTTTTATTCTTTTATTATGCATTGAAATTTTAGTTAATTTGTGACCCATTTTTATTGTTTAAATACATACCAAGAAGAGAAATAGGCTTGAGGCATCAAGGTTGAACGACCTTGTATATGTCAAATTCAATTCCAATCTTACGAAGAACAAGTGTAAGAGAGAAATGGGTGGAGAATTGCTACTATGTTCGCAAGCTAATGAAGCTCAAGGTTGGCTTGTTGAGGGTGGTGATGATGATGAGGTCGAGCCGGGTTCTGAACTTACTTGGAGAACGGTGGTGGAAGCGTCGGGAGCGGATAAAGCACTTGAAGCAAGGAGGAGTGCTAGAAACATTCCAATTAGAGAACTCGATGAAGACCTTGATACGTCCGAGGAGGAGGCGGACGAGGAGGTTGATTTTGAGTCGGATGATGAAAGAATTATGAATGTGGTGGATGGTTTTTGCGTATACTTAGAAGACTAAGTATCAAGTTCTCATTTTGAAGCTCTTGAAAACTGGCATTTTGAAGCTCTTGAGAACTGGCATTTTGAAGACCTTGAATTTTGACTCTTGCTATTTTGAAGCTAGCATTAGGCATATAACCATCTAATGGAAAGCTTTTATTTTACATATCAAGTTCTCATATTTTGTACATTGGAGACTTCAGACTTTTGTGATGGCCGATGGGTCTGATAACATCTAATGGAAAGCTTTGCTATTTTTATTTTTGCTCGCTCACTGCAGTAGGAAGAGCACATAAAGTATATACTTTGAACCTATTATCATCCGCATTGAAGTTTGAACCTGACAATACAACATCTCATGTAACTGTCAACTATCACTGCAGTAGGAAGAGCACATAAAGTATATGCAGTAGGAAATCAAACAACTGTCAACTGCATAGTTCAACAATCAAGTATTCACTATTTTTTTAACATCCAGATAGCTATCATCATCCACATTGAACCTATCATCATCCACATTAAACCTGACAACAACATCTCATGTATATTGATATTGTAATTGTAATTTGTACATAGTATAAACTTAACACTTTTACTTATTTTGAAGAGCACATAAAGTATTGAGCTATTTTTGAAGAAACTGATGGAGCATTGGACAAGTTAAGAATCTCCAATTCTCATGCTATTTTGAAGCTATTTTGACTTTTCCTTTGTATGAATTGATATCTAGATTCACCAGTTGGTCTCTCTAACTGAAAAGAAACATAAACATTAGTTGGTGCATATTATGCAAAATGTCAATAGACTAAAATGACAATACAACATCTCATATATATTAATATCGTACTAGAAGTCTAGAACATGTTGTAACCATCTATCATCATACTATAGACTAATATGACACTATTACAGTCGATTACATACAAGTTACTTGGGCATATTATGCAAAATAAATTAGAAGGAATAAAAAAAAGGCAAAAAATTGCAACCGTCTAGGCTGCCTAGGGGGTAGGCGGTCCCTAACCGCCGCGCACCTGCCTACCGCCGTTTATAACCTTGCTTCAGTCCAAGTCTGAATCTGTTTTTCATGACTCCCCCTAAACTCTGGAGCATCTCCATAGTCATGAAAATGGCCAGCGTCATTGGTACTCCAAAGCACTCAGATCAACCCACAGTGAAGAGACTTTGATTGACGTATGCTCGTGTTTTTGTATAATAAAGGCTACTGCTCTCCTCCCGCGTAAGATTAAGCTTTGCCTACCGAATGGAGTGACAATAGAGCAACCCGTCGATTATGAGTGGGTGCCACCGGTGTACAAAACCTGTAGTGTTTTGGGCATTTGTCGATCAACTGCACGAAGGAAAGAGGAATCGGGTTAAAGGCAGATGGTATTATTAATAACCAGATAGAAGAGGACGTTCAGGATAAAAGGAGGGTGAAAGGAGGTAACCATAACAACGAGATAGAGGAGGATGCTAATCTCGGCCAACCATCACAAGGGGATGCAAATTTACAGCTTAACACCGTTGTAAATGACCATGAAAAGGCTTGGTAGATAATTTCCTACCTTTGATCCAACAAAGTCAGAACGAGGTGATAAGTGACTACTCTACCATAGTTACTGATGATAGTGTAATCGGGAACTTCAGTGTCTTGACTCCGAATTTGACAAGTGATGAAGTCATGGTGCAACTGGAGACGAAACTAGTGAGCAAACTTTCGGGTATCACTACGCTCGTAATGGAGAGGATGAGACTGAAAAATGTGGGGCGTGTTCAAAGGTTCACAGTGTGCAACCCGCTACGGGCACATAGGATGGAATTGAAGGCTCAAGAGGCTGCTAGGTGGAGGCAGGACGAGCAAAACTGTCACGCCCCGCTCCCGTAGGAGCGATCGTCCTCGCTAAGGCGTGATGCCGCACGGGCCTAGGTTGCGCCCGTGCAAGGCCAAGTCCAGAAACGGCCGATTTGAGCTAGGCCACAGAGTCGCACAGAGTGTCCCCATTTGCAGCGGAAAGTAAATGAACACAAATTGAAGCAAATTCAACTCTTTATTGATATTCAAGAAGTTTACAAGCGGCGCTAAGCCGATATTACAAATCGCTCAAGCTCTCTCTCTCTGAAACATAAAAGGCGTGCCAAGTGGCTTACAAGATGGAATGATTCATGGCGATGTTCCGATACATTATGCCCTGTATAGGGTGCTTCAGCTCCTGGCAACGTTCCAAGGATCCAGAGTTGGCTCCGTGCCCTAGCACGTTCGATGGAAGCTCCGCACCCGCCGACGTCTCCTGCATCCTGCATGCAGACTGTGGGGTTATCAGTACCTTGTTATGCACTGGTGGGGAGGCTAGCTCGCCCACAACGCTATCATTACCAAACACGTTCTATTTACTTTTGTGCATCTCTATCATTCATTGTCTTTCTAATCTTGTCTTAGGATCAATTTCATGGCATATTTCATAGCCTATCTCGTGTTGCCGAATACAAGTGTCGCATGAAAATATATGCATGACTTACCCATACTTACCGTCCGGCCTTCCCTGTCCAAAGTAAACCAAGTTAGTCAATAATTCATATGAAATGACTTAACATAATTCATGTAACCATTCAATGTCAAGTGCGTGTCCTTGTCTCGGGTTCTAGCATGTCGTAGGCACGTCTTCAAACTCGTTTGCTCGAAGTACTCTTGATCATTTGGTGTGTCATATTCAAGCCTGTTCAGAAGGCACTTCATTTAGTTAACTTAGACTACTTTGATTTCAATGCAAGGACTTGCACGTGGATTGCCACCAGCAAAGTCCACTTAAATCTATATGCACCGGTCGCTGGCAAGTCAGCCATTATGGACATTTCTCCTGTGGCATTCTCATCTATCAAGCGTGATGGCTGGTACACCTTGATAGACTATTGAATAACCGGCCCTACGTTTGGTTATGTGCCCAAGCCCGCACATTCTGTCCGCCCGTAGGCCATGATTCCGCCTAGGCCGGCCACGAAATCGTCGTTCGTTGCCCTTTGAATCCCTTTTCGCTCGTGCACGAGCCGTCCACGACCATTTCGTATTTTATTATCATTTTAACTTAACGGCTGTCTTGAGCCATAGGCTAACTCTTAGCCATAATGCGTTATCGACCAGGTTGGCGTCCGTGCAGCGCGGGTAGCGAGCCCCGTTGTACGTGTCCGTCACACCTGTCGCTAACCATTCTTTCCTTTCTTATCTTTCATTTATTCTTTCCTTTCTTTTCTTGTTTCACTTGTTCGTTCGTTCATTGATTCACATATTCATTCATTCTTCGTTGATTCATTCATTCATTCTTTCATTCATACATTATGCAACTCCCCGTGCGGGAGTCGCCTTGGCGACCCATCGGTCCCGTAGCCTTTCAATGTTGCTATACTCTACTCGGAGCGACTATGTCGATAGTCTTCCGTTTCATTTCATCGTTGAATGCATAAAGGGCTTGTACGTAAGCTTGTGCCTTAGCACGAGCGTGGAGCGCGGTACGAGAGTTCTCACATTTTCCATGTTCTTTTCCATATCCTATACAAGCATACATGATGGGATTATTCCCTTAGCTAGGTGCGTTGAGTCCTTTATTAGCATGCGCGGTGTTATCGCCTAGCGATTCTCGTGATAGTGTCCGTATTGTTATGTGTCTAGGCTAAGCAAAGACGGGTTCATTGGAGCCACCCACCTTAGCGATGTTCGCATCGGCCGAGCAATACTCCAAGCGCGCCATTGATAGTCTAAGTCTGGATTCATCTTTGACGGGCCATTGTAAGTCTTGCATCGATTCTTCATCAGGTCGATGCCAACTCTTCGGGTCGACGGCTCGTTCGAGTCGTTGCACTTGCCGTTTGAATCGGCGTTCCGCTAGGGCGGAGCGGGTCATTACATAATACACCACTCAAAACAAGTCTCGTCCTCGAGACTTCCTGAGTGCAGGTCATCCTACCGTTCCCTAACTCATGTCGTGTGCGTATCGTAGACAATTCCTATCGACTGGATTTATCGCTCGATGACATCGAACTATACTCGGTCATTCTTCCAACTTTTGCGTTGCATATGTTTGGCGAATTTTATGGAACTACTATTCATTCACTTTAGACTTAATGGTACTTATTCGATCATCATGTTTCTTCGACTTGGTTGCTATTTTTTCGTGTCATGGGACGAAAATGGTTTCACGAGGCACGTTGTAATTCGTCAAATGCGAGTGTCGTAGGCTGAGGCAAACTCACTTTCGTTTATGCGCATCGCAACACCCACTTGCAGCTGTATTCGAGTTCATCATATCGCTGAGTTTGGATCGTGCACGCATTCAAGGCGTCCCCCGAATACGTACATTTCAACCAAGATTAGCGATTAGCGAAGTCGGACAAGCTACTCGTGATAGTTTTGATTTGCCGATCGTTTTGCTAACTTCGATTTAAAACCGAATTTGTGTGCATCTCACTATCGTTTATCTCGGTCATCGAGATGATTCGATTCGTTTCTCAAGCGTTCTTGTCTACGAAATCAATACGATTTCTTCTTAGCGGAGTCGACCAAGTTTAAGCAATTTCCGTCCGATTCAAGACCACGTATTGTAGTATCATCGAGTACGTCTTCCAATCAATGATTCAATTCGTTATCCCAACTTTACTTACGCATCATCCATTCCTATCTTTTCCTTCGTTTGGGGCCAATCTTGCCGTCGTTCACACACACTCTCAGTTCCCCGTCCTACTCTAAGTCTTGTTTTTCCCAAGTCTATCGTCCGTCCAGACGATGCTGTAAGGTCAATCGCACAAGTTCAATCACTCGGCATAGGGTCGTCCGCCTATCCGCTAGGTCAGCTCACAAGGTCATAGTTACACGTCAAGTCCATTGCTCATCGTGCAAGGTTGTTGCACGACGCTCGCCCCAAATCCTATGGTCAAACCATTTGTTCGCTTGTACGGGAGTTTCTACCCAAGTTTGTTTCACTCAAATTTCTAAACATCAAGCAGTGTTCCTCCTATTCGCATCAACACATTCTCCGCTCCATGTCTGAGCTCGTTTAGGAAAATCATCCTACGATAGGTTGTCCTCAATCAAATCCTTGACATGTCAGTCTCGTGCGTCCGTACTAGCAATTTACCATAGTCTATCTCTTCAAGTATGTTTTGATATAATTCACCTATCCATCCTATCCAATTCACGTAGTCGATCACAAGGTCGTCTAGCCTTGCAATATGTCGTGCCCCGATCTCACGCAAGTCTGATTATCCACGGCGGACATGAATCACCATGTCAACATTTCTGCAGAATAATCATTCTCATCGGGACGTAACTCTTGCGTTGCGTCTAGACTTGCTCATTTTCGATACGCGGATTGGGTCTACTCAATCCTCAAGTTTTCTCATTCTTCAATCGCAAGTCCTAACAATCCTCGAACCCACCTTCGCTTCAAACCACAAGTCGTAGCAATCAAAATTGCCATGTCAAGGTATTTCGAGTTCGATCATTCCCGCTGGACATGAATCACCATGCCAACGCTCACGCGGAACGATCGTCCCAAATCCGACGTGACGCATGTGCGAGGCTGGAGTTGCACTCGCGCAAGACAAGATCGTTATCGTTGTGGTTATCACCGAACAATCAAGTCACTTCCCTTCTTCATCCAAACATTCATTTCTATCAAGATCTCCAACATGGCATCCCTTGAAATAATAACTTCTAACACGATCATCATTTATCGAATCGGAGTACCCCCGAGTTATCGTACATCGATCTTTGATACGCCTCAATACCATCGATGATGTACATAACCTGACGATCTTTCTTTTGCAACGAATTCTGAGTCGTGCAACTTAATTCCCTCAATTCACATTGTCGCATGCTAACTCTTCCTCGAGCAACATCAATTTCAATTCCTTAGTCATTCTCGTATCTTCAAATCAACGTTTCCTATGCACGCTATCTTCCGACCGTGCTATTTCCGATCTCGTCCATGAGTAATTCACCTTAACTCAAGTTTCAATCCATTCAACTAAATTCAAAATTGCATGCACGATCTTCTATGTTTCCTCGACCAAGACCTCCATTCGTTTCATGATTCGTACTACGCATTCTTAATTCGTCCGAACGATATCTCGTTTGAGACTCTCGAAGTTGAAACCAACTAAGCGTTACTCATTCTAAGGCTTGCGCGATATCATCGCTTGCCGACATACTCGTTCTATTCGTAAATCCTTTAGTCTTGCTCGAACAATTTCTATAACGTCCATACACCACTCAGGGTTCGAGCCATTCGACTAGTCATCGACACTCGCTCTTTTCCTTCTTCGAAGCTATCACATACACCACTCGGAGTCAAGTCATTCTACAAATCCTCAAGAGGTTATTCGACTCCCGATCGACATGTCCAATTGCGCGTTCGCTCATTCCTCAAAATCTAAGAACCATTTCCCCGTGTTCGCTTTAGCGTCGGTCAAGTAGCGTCTCTATCAACACACGTTCTAAGTCTTCCTTATTCTCGTCCAAGCGATAGTCATTCTCGCTCGCAACTCATTTGCACCATGAAGTCTAGGTGCGCGATACTCGGCACAACTTAGCCAAAAGGCTGCATGCATAACCATCCCGTTCGAACTATACTTTGGTCTCGTGTACTCGTTCGCTATTGTCAGCGTAAGGTTATTCAAGCACGTCTTACATTTTGCTAACTCTTAGCATCGGTTCCTTCCAACTCAAGTACGTCGTGGTTCGGCACAAAGGCCTTCGTCTATCGATCCCGTTCGACCGAGTACTTGTACGAGCTTTTGAAAATATTAGACTTATTGTATGGAACATCCCAAAGCACAACGAGAGAGAGCGTACACTTCTTTTGTTTACAACCAAGCTTTCAAAACTGAAAAAATCGAAATGAAGTCCAAGGACGTAAAGCCGTGCTCTGATACCAATCTGTCACGTCCCGCTCCCGTAGGAGCGATCGTCCTCGCTAAGGCGTGATGCCGCACGGGCCTAGGTTGCGTCCGTGCAAGGCCAAGTCCAGAAACGGCCGATTTGAGCTAGGCCACAGAGTCGCACAGAGTGTCCCCATTTGCAGCGGAAAGTAAATGAACACAAATTGAAGCAAATTCAACTCTTTATTGATATTCAAGAAGTTTACAAGCGGCGCTAAGCCGATATTACAAATCGCTCAAGCTCTCTCTCTCTGAAACATAAAAGGCGTGCCAAGTGGCTTACAAGATGGAATGATTCATGGCGATGTTCCGATACATTATGCCCTGTATAGGGTGCTTCAGCTCCTGGCAACGTTCCAAGGCTCCAGAGTTGGCTCCGCGCCCTAGCACGTTCGATGGAAGCTCCGCACCCGCCGACGTCTCCTGCATCCTGCATGCAGACTGTGGGGTTATCAGTACATTGTTATGCACTGGTGGGGAGGCTAGCTCGCCCACAACGCTATCATTACCAAACACGTTCTATTTACTTTTGTGCATCTCTATCATTCATTGTCTTTCTAATCTTGTCTTAGGATCAATTTCATGGCATATTTCATAGCCTATCTCGTGTTACCGAATACAAGTGTCGCATGAAAATATATGCATGACTTACCCATACTTACCGTCCGGCCTTCCCTGTCCAAAGTAAACCAAGTTAGTCAATAATTCATATGAAATGACTTAACATAATTCATGTAACCATTCAATGTCAAGTGCGTGTCCTTGTCTCGGGTTCTAGCATGTCGTAGGCACGTCTTCAAACTCGTTTGCTCGAAGTACTCTTGATCATTTGGTGTGTCATATTCAAGCCTGTTCAGAAGGCACTTCATTTAGTTAACTTAGACTACTTTGATTTCAATGCAAGGACTTGCACGTGGATTGCCACCAGCAAAGTCCACTTAAATCTATATGCACCGGTCGCTGGCAAGTCAGCCATTATGGACATTTCCCCTGTGGCATTCTCATCTATCAAGCGTGATGGCTGGTACACCTTGATAGACTATTGAATAACCGGCCCTACGTTTGGTTATGTGCCCAAGCCCGCACATTCTGTCCGCCCGTAGGCCATGATTCCGCCTAGGCCGGCCACGAAATCGTCGTTCGTTGCCCTTGGAATCCCTTTTCGCTCGTGCACGAGCCGTCCACGACCATTTCGTATTTTATTATCATTTTAACTTAACGGCTGTCTTGAGCCATAGGCTAACCCTTAGCCATAATGCGTTATCGACCAGGTTGGCGTCCGTGCAGCGCGGGTAGCGAGCTCCGTTGTACGTGCCCGTCACACCTGTCGCTAACCATTCTTTCCTTTCTTATCTTTCATTTATTCTTTCCTTTCTTTTCTTCTTTCACTTGTTCGTTCGTTCATTGATTCACATATTCATTCATTCTTCGTTGATTCATTCATTCATTCTTTCATTCATACATTATGCAACTCCCCGTGCGGGAGTCGCCTTGGCGACCCATCGGTCCCGTAGCCTTTCAATGTTGCTATACTCTACTCGGAGCGACTATGTCGATAGTCTTCCGTTTCATTTCATTGTTGAATGCATAAAGGGCTTGTACGTAAGCTTGTGCCTTAGCACGAGCGTGGAGCGCGGTACGAGAGTTCTCACATTTTCCATGTTCTTTTCCATATCCTATACAAGCATACATGATGGGATTATTCCCTTAGCTAGGTGCGTTGAGTCCTTTATTAGCATGCGCGGTGTTATCGTCTAGCGATTCTCGTGATAGTGTCCGTATTGTTATGTGTCTAGGCTAAGCAAAGACGGGTTCATCGGAGCCACCCACCTTAGCGATGTTCGCATCGGCCGAGCAATACTCCAAGCGCGCCATTGATAGTCTAAGTCTGGATTCATCTTTGACGGGCCATTGTAAGTCTTGCATCGATTCTTCATCAGGTCGATGCCAACTCTTCGGGTCGACGGCTCGTTCGAGTCGTTGCACTTGCCGTTTGAATCGGCGTTCCGCTAGGGCGGAGCGGGTCATTACAAAAACTATCCTCGAAAGACGATGACTCCTTTGCGTGTTAGCTCCCAGACCTCAAAAGGAGTCAACAAAGTTTATCAGAGCCGGAAATTTTGTGGTTTGATTGCGGATTCAGTTTTGGGAAGGGGGAGAGGTCTATGAAGTGTTTGTAATGTAGGACTAGAGTGTAGGGCTAGGGTTACCTGCGGCATAGTTACTTCTGCCTCGGGTAACCCTGACAAGAAGTTTGATTTGTAGCGGCCATTTTTTATTAATGCAATTACCTTGTTTTGAATATATATTTTTTTTTTGAATAAGAGTAAATTTTATTCCACGCAAATCACAGTAAAGGTATTACAATACACTATTCTCACATCTCCCTCCCCAATTAAGGGGCCATTTCAGATACATCGAATTCTATATTATGTAGAATTTCTACTGGCGGAGTAGTCAGTCATTCAAAGATACGCCTGTTGCGCTCCCTCCAGACATGCCAAACTGATGCTGCAAGTCTAACTCTAGCCATCCTGGCCCAACCAGGGTCCATGTCTCGTCGGTCTCTGTTCCAGCTGAGGATCCCCCGGATATCTCTGACACTGCCAACTCCACCCAACGATCGCATGCACTGCTCCTCCCAGATCAAAAGCACTATTTTGAATATATATATATATATATATATATATATATATATATATATATATATATATATATATATATAAAGACATATAAGATGGCGACGGCTCCCGACCCTAGCTCTGCTAGGGCATCCAGGTATTTGATCGAGACGGCGGCGACGGCTCCCCCCCCCCCCCCCCCCGCCCCCCCGACCCCCTCGAAGGCCGGCGGAAAGGTGGGAAGGGGGGGGGGGCGGGCGGCTCCTTGCGAAGGGCGGTGGAGGGGGGGCGACCCCCCCCCAGGCGGTGGAGGGGGGTCGGGCGACCCTAGGAGGGGGGGATCCACCCCTCCAGGCGGTGGCGGAGACAAGGCAACCCCCCCTGGCGGAGGGGGGGTCGGGCGACCCCAGCGGAGAGGGGGCGGCCCACCCTGGTGGCGGCGGCTGCGGGGAGACCCCCCCAGGCGGAGGGGGGGGGGGGGGTCGGGCGACACCGGCAGGGAGGGGGCGGCCCGCCCTAGTGGCGGCGGCAGCAGGGAGACCCCCCCAGGCGGAGGGGGGGGGTCGGGCGGCGGCGGCGGCGGCGGGGCGCTCCACGGCGGGAGGGGGTCGGTTGGATCTATCGGAACCACCACGGTTGGGGGTTCAGAAGTGAGTAGAGGTCCGGCACCGACTTTCGAATTCGGGTCGGGGTCTACTAGAGGGGCGGACGGGACTGGAGAGGCAGGCTGGCAGACGGTGGTGAGACGACGGGCCGGAGGACGACGAGGGGTTCAAAACCAAGGGAATCCTGGGAGCCGACCCCCAAGAGGCACTGCTGATCCGCATCGCCGAGGGGGGAATATGGTTCGCACAGTGTCTGGGTGGCGGCCAAAGGCGACGGCGGCGGAGAAGGGAAAGGGTGTTGTAGTTGGTGCGGTCGGTCATTGCGGGCATTACTATGTTCTGGCTCCAGTCTATCCAGATCCCCACAGCTACTATTCGGAAGGTGGAGGCTATTTGCGCTAACTTCATATGGAGAGGAGGGATACATGCGATATCATGGGATCAGTTATGTCGGCCTCGGGAGGAAGGAGGAGTTGGGTTGAGGCCTCTTCATGCGGTTCGGAAGGCAGCTTGTGTGAAGATGGCCTGAAAATTCATCAAGGGGGGTCGCTCTGGGCGGACTGGATGGCTAGCAGATACTTACGGAGGACCAACTTCTGGGCCTGTAGGATAGACAACAATTTCTCGGTCACATTCAAGGCCATCCTGAGATGTAGACCGGTGCTCCAGACAGCTATCTGTAGGCGCATGAAGGATGGGACGATTACCGACCTTTGGCTAGACCCTTGGTTGGGTTCCAGATCCCTGCTCGAGATATTGGGAGGACAGCTGGACAGGGAAGCGAGAAGGGGGCTCACATGCAGCCGGATCATTAGAGACGGAGTTTGGAGGCCAGAGGGATACCCGTTTACTGGCCAGCTTGCAGCCGAGATTCACCTTACTCCCATAGACGCTACCCAGACGGAGGATTCATGGAGCTGGGCCGGCCCAGGTACGGGGGGAGGTTCAGGTCTATTCTGCTTTCGTAGCTGTTATGATTTGGTTCGGACCCACCACGACCAGGCTGAGGAGGTGGACTTCATTTGGGGCAAGGGAGTTGCACGAAAAATGCAACTATGTGCTTATCGCCTCCTCCGGGGTAGATTGATGACGAGAGACAGACTCCTCCGGTTTGGGATGCAGATCCCGGATGCCAAATGTGTGCTATGTACTGATGCAGATGAATCCATGGGGCATCTCTTCTTTGGTTGCCCGGTGACCTGGCACATTTGGACTGAGCAATGTGCACAGCTGAGAGGAGGAGTGGGGATGGACCGAGACATTCGGAGCATTCTCAGTTGGATCCGAGATCACAGAGGACGGGATCCGGGGTGGGCTAGACGAGCCAGAGTCCGTCTTGCTGCGTCTGTTTGGCACATCTGGAAGGAGCGGAACAGACGTATCTTTGAGGGCTTGACTACCCCCCTATTGGAATTCTACATAATATAGAATTCGATGTATCTGTAATGGCCCCATAATAGTTTATTGGGGCATGGAAGTTGTGATGTTGTACTTTAATACCTTTTCCGCTATATGCGAGGAATAAATTCACCCTTATTCCAAAATATATATATATATATATATATATATATATATATATATATATATATATATATATATATGAGCGCGGATCAAAAGACCCGTCCGCGGAGTCCCGCCAAAGCCCCGCCCCCCTGCACCATCGGATCGAGCGGGGCCCGTGCGGGGCCCATGCGATGCCTCGCGATCCAGCGGCCATGGGACGCAGGGCTTCGACGGGGCTCCGAAAACGGGACTCCCGATCCGGACCCTATATATATATATATATATATATATATATATATATATATATATATATATATATGAAGAATATTTGTGGGCAACGCTTAGTGCGGCGTTAGGGCTTGGAACTTGTTCTGGAGGATGATAGTCCGTCTCGGAATTAGCCTCTTCACAAATAAATGGGGGTAGGCTGCATACATCTTGACCTTCCCCAGACCATGCTTGGAGGGTGCCTCTTGGTATTGTGATGCCCTTTAATTATGTAGTGGGGTATCATTGTTTCTCATCCTTTCAGGGGGTTGGGGGGTGGGTGGTGGTGGAGGGGTAAGACTTGTATGAAGTCGTGCACCTAGATATTTCTGTTCCCTTCCACATGAAAGTATTTAGTATCTAGTGGGCTTAGAAGAACCTTAGGATACTGTAAATTGTGGGTGATGCATGACAATTATACTTCCATCTACCCTTTTAGTTGAAAGAATTAGTCATATAGCATTCACATTTTTATGCATGCTTAGATAATCTTATAGCTATTGCCGATTACTGATGTAGTATCTTATTTAAAACATGTGCAGTTTATCTGATGGCTGGGCTGATCAGTGCACGTAACAGTGCTGTTCATCTTTTTTCTGATTCACTGCATGCCCAACTTCCCCAGATTGTTTCTAGGAATTCGAAAGAAGGTCCATTAAAGCTTTCTTTCGGTTTCTCAAGATCCTCATGCTATAAACCTCTTACTATAATGGCATCTGCGTTGCAACCACAGAGCACCAAATCTGCTTCCCAATTTGACAATATTCTACCTTCTAGAGGTCAATACCAATTTTTTTGAGCTATATTGAATTGTTGATGCACAATGTGCACCTCATAACACATTTTAAGTTATTATATTGCTGTACTTGCTTGTTGCAGAAAAGCTCAAGATCTGGCGCAATGTCGATGCAGTGTGCTTTGATGTTGATAGCACTGTGTGCTTGGACGAGGGTATTGATGAACTTGCTGACTTTTGTGGTGCTGGCAAAGCAGTTGCAGAGTGGACAAACAAGTAACATGCCTATTTTGTCAGGTTTTATGGGTACACAAAAGTTCAGATGATTTTATTAGAAGTACAATTTTCATTCTTTTTGTATATTTTCAGGGCAATGAGTGGATCTGTTCCTTTTGAGGAGGCTCTAGCTGCCAGACTTTCTTTGTTCAGCCCTTCATTGTCCCAAGTAAATGATTTTCTGGACAAGCGACCCCCGAAGTACTGGTCGTTTCTTTATAACGAATATTTCCTGAAACACATACTTCTTATTGATTGATATATTTTAAATATGTGAACCTGTGCATTACTGGCCTAGCATTTTAATTTTTAATACCATGTATTGTTGAAGCAAACAGTTCTTTTATATATTTTAATTATACTAATATCACTTTGCTTGATTATCTCAATTTCCCTCTAATTCAGCTTTTCGTGCTTTCTTCCCAGAAGTGAATGTTCTTTTTCATTTTAATTATTGCTAGGCACATCCATTTTGTTGCTTTGTTGACTTTTATTACTTGTTATTGGTTAATGCAATTCCCTAAATCATATCTTGTATTATTCTCAAATAGTCTGTTTTAATCTAGACACAGTTTCAGCTATTGGAGGCTATTTCCTAGTTGCTTAATCTAAACTAGATAACAGATGAGGTAGGAGCCTCACTTGTCAGCTGGTCTTTAATGCTAGCATCTCCATTGTCCATATTTGTTTAATTACTAGCGTCTCCATTATCCATATTTGTTGTTGCCTGAGAATTTCATTGTAATAAAGAGGAATGGTCTCAGGTTGAGAGATGGTCTTCTGATCTTATTAATTCTTCCATGGGTCTCATTCAAACTACAATTGTATCCCTTAGCTAGTCCAATGCTTATTTTCTAGTTTCTATATCTTTGTGACAATTCATATTCATCTGTATCACACGAATCACTGACGAAAAAGTATTATGATATATTCTCTATGTTCAGTAATGAACTGTTATTCAACTTTGAGAGCGACACTGTTCCTGAAACCCAAAAGGTTCTGTAATGTAAACTAGAAAATTTAGATCAGACGATGGAAGTGCATAGTTGGATTGGAATTCCTTGTTAAGTATCCTGCTCCACACTTATTTATGGCTGAGAAAAAAGGAAGAGAAAAGGCCATCAATGACCTGTTTTGGGAGAGGTGAATTCTTATTCTTTTTTCCGTTACTTCATTCTGGATTGGATAAATTAAAGCTATGCATCAGTGCCTACCACTTGTTACCTGTACTACGTACATGGCCATTGGCTTATAACCCTAGTCACCATCTACTATATGATTTAAAGACCCTACTTACGTTTTGATGTTTATGTTGAAAATTATTTTTGCTGCTTAAGTTGGGGAGTTGCCGCAGCACAAGCTATGCATAGAACTCAGCAATTAGTGTTGAAGCACCCTGAGTACTGTGGATAACGCAATATACATAACCTATCTGTTTGTTGCTTCTTATGAGAAATAGTACAAATAGTGAATACACAATGTGACTGATCTAAAAAAAGTTTTTAAGGAAAAAGAAGAAGGAATGAACTATACCATATTGGAAACAAGAGAAATGATAAGCTATGTATGGTACGATCGGAATTGTATTCAAGTATTCGCTTTTAGATAAATTTAGTAGTGATGTAGATGGTTGGATCACAAAGGATATGAAGCATAACCAAGGTGTGAAGCTGTAGCATGATAGAGAGTCAGGCTCAGCACAATAGCTTGAAAGTCAGGCATTTAAATGTTATATATATATATATATATATATATATATATATATATATATATATATATTGAAAGAAGGTAATTGTGGCGAACGCTCCTACCGGGAATCGATCTCCTGACCACTCGGGCTGCATGCATCTCTCTTAACCAATATATATATATATATATATATATAATTTTTTTTTTTTTTGGAACAGGTAATTGTGTTACAGACTTCTGGCCCGAAGGCCCGCACCCATACTTGTATCTCACTGCATCATGCTCAACCCGAAAGCCCGCACCAGCACTTGTATCTTACCGCATCCGGCCCGCACTCACATTTATTCTTTCACATGGAATTAAATGTGCTTCCCCGTTGCTCGAACCTGCAACCTCTTGGGAGGATGTGTCTCACTCTAACCGCTTGAGCTATATATATATATATATATATATATATATATATATATATATATATATATTTTTTTTTTTTTTTTTTTTTGGAACCAGGTAAATTATTTATGGAATCGCTCCCACTGGGATTCGAACTCCTGACCACTCGGGCCGCATGCATCTCTCTTAACCACTAGGCTAGAGGTCATCTGCAATATATATATATATATATATATATATATATATATATATATATATATATATATATATAGCTGCCATATGATATAAAATATGATTTTTCTCCAGACTGTAATATATATATATATATATATATATATATATATAGCTGCCATATGATATAAAATATGATTTTTCTCCAGACTGTCTGACCTTTTTCTTCTTAAACATGTGCTTATTCCATTACTAACAATTTTTCACATGATGGACCTTATGCAAACTAGCCTGCATGTTCACAAACTGCAACAATCAGAATACAAGTTTCTGCTTTTTCTGTTTGGATTTGAATGGTACTGCATTTGACAGTCTTGATCATTGTTAAACATACTCCTCAATATATAGGATATCTCCTGGCATTGCCGAATTAATCAACAAGCTGAAAGCTATCAACATTGATGTCTATCTGATATCAGGGGGATTTCGTCAAATGATCAATGTATGTTGCCCGACTTTATTTGTTTCATGTTCTTATAGTCACTAATTTGGAAAGGAAAAAAAATCTTTATGGATGTATAGATCAAGTGTAGCTTAAATTGTTTAGTTTGTTACTCCGCCAATCATACTGTCGATCTGGTTTTGGCATGACCACTTCTGGACTCATTCTCTATGGGTTTAAATTTTGTTGACTACGGCCTAGAAATGAAATTAGCAGCTTTCAGTTGGCTTGATTTAGCTTACTTGGATAGAATTTTTAGCTCTTGCTGTTGCTCAGTTTAGGACTCAAATGAAGTTTGAGTATTGTTTGCTAGAAGCAGACACAATTCACTAAGATTGTGCCTATACCTGACAAACATCTGAATTCTGAGTACCGGCAGTAGATTCTTCTTCTTTTATAGTAGTTTGTTGTTGTCTTATTATAAATTTCTAACAGACACCTTGATACTGGTTTCTATATGTATAGCTAGCAAAATGCAACGAACTTCATGTACTTGTGCCCTACTGTCACGAATCTCTAGTGGCCTACTGTACATGTACTTCTATTGCATTTATGACAAATGTTTTTTGAGATGATTTCCTTGTAACAATTAACAAAACCCATCTTTATTCGTCTAGTCTTTTTGCCTAGTTAAGGGGAACCCAGCAGGCCGTGCAGCTTTGAGTCATATTCCATGGCTTACTCCAATCCATTTTGATGAAACAAGGCTTTCATGAAGATAATGATTTGAAATGATCAAAAAAACTGTTTTGTCTTTTAAATCAGTCCTCCCCTTCTCTTCTGCCCCACCTAGACGTGATATTTATAATTGGACTATACTTGATAAGAATTGTGAAATACAAAGACTATTCGTTAAAATTGGTTTACCTTGAGAATTGCCTAGGCAGACAGTTACTCCCTATAGTTTTAGGTCCAGTGAAAGAATAAGTACTTTGGTCCAAACTTCCTACTATGTTTAGTGCCCATCTAGGTTGACATGTTACAACATATAATCGATTACTTTTAGCATCAGAACTCTACTATCTTGAATACAATTCAGGCTGACACATTGACATAGTGCTGTTATTTTTCATGTAAATTACATTTGCGACATTTAGAATGCTAGAACTGTAGAAGCCTCATTTGTTTAAAATTCGGCTAACACATTTCTCTTTAAAGCCTGTTGCATTGCAGCTTGGAATTCCTCTTGAGAACATTTTTGCAAATCAATTGCTTTTTGGGAGTTCTGGGGAGTTCCTTGGGTTTGACAAAACAGAATTTACATCTAGGAGTGGTGGCAAGGCTACAGCTGTGGAACATATAAGAAAGGTATAGGAGTTGCGCATATAGTTAATTTACACAGTGCTTAACCTTATTGCTTTTTAAAAAATTGTGATTGTGCAGATCCACGAGTACAAGACTTTGGTCATGATTGGAGATGGAGCAACTGATCTTGAGGTAATAGGAGTTTCTTTTTTGCCTAAACTTATCAATCCATGATTTTAGGGATGCCTACTAACGCCAATTTAGACAGTTGAACTGGTTAGAAAACCATGCTACAGGCAACTCATGTTTCTTATAATAGTTGTAACATTTGAAGTTATCACGGATACGAATTAAAGTAAAAACAACAGATATGTCATCTGATCTTGAGTTTGCCACAGATAGAATCCATTGATTTTGCTTATATGAGTCTCAGACTATTGTCTGGTACATCTTGAGCTTCTCGTCTTCAATTTAACACTCCTGCATCGAAGGCCCATTGTTCCTCGCTCTCAATCCCGTAGCGGATACAAGTCCCTTGATGATCTGACATGCCATCATTCTCAAGCCCAGTAAGTATTTGGGCTCCTTGCCGATCATAGCTATCAAAGGAGAAAAGGGCACTTAGGCGCCAAGGTCCTTCGGGCCTAGGCACAAAGCGCAAAAGCGAGGCACATGCAGCAAAGCAAGGCTTATGTATAAGTAGAAGAAAAATAGAGGCTCTCGACCTTAAAACTGTTGGGTTGCTATGTTCTAGGTCACACTTGCTCTAACAAAATAAGGAAAGCTTCAGCTTTCAACCGTGCTTGAACCAAAGATGGAGAGGTGATGTTTTTTTTGGGTCCGTGTATAAGATTGCACTTGTTTGCAAAGAAAGCAAGGTGGGGGTCTATGTCTCAACTTTTGTGTTAAGCTTCTCGCCTAAGCACGCTTTTATGACTATGTTGATGATATAACTTTTGTTCTTAAAAGCGTGTCTTGGTTCATGCCTAGGTGAAAAGCTCAACACCAAGGGACCTTGCGCCTCGCTTCGGCTAGACGCACACCTTGCTTTTGTTGCGAACATGTACGTCCTTATATGGGGGATCAAATTGCATCATCGAGCCTCCCATTTGCGGTTCAAGACTACTGAAGCTTCTTCTTCTTTTTTCACGAACAAGTTTGACCTAAAACATAGCTACACAAAACAATTTTGCTCAGGCATGTGCCTCGCGTTTGCGCTTTGAGCCTAGGCCCCAAAGGACCTTGGCAACTAAGCGTGCTTGTCGCCTTTGATAACTATGGATATAACACACACTAAGTCCCCTACGCAATGTGTCCTTATGCCCCCTTACGACACAAATATGACAGGACACAATATGGATAGTGACATGGATACACGACACTGATTTTGGTTTGTCCTGGTGTATTTTGAAGTGTCTATATAGAATCTAATACATGTCTGACACTGACACAATAGGATAGCATCTGTCATTATGTGTGGTATATGCTGACCCAAAAATCTGGGATGAAGTTCTTGATGTTGTTGACTTGTCAAAGAGAGTGTTGGCACAAAATTTAATAAAAACCTGTGAAATATTTTAGTTACTGGTTAATCTGCTGTCCCTTTTATGGTAAATGTGCCATAAAAGTCTATAATTATTATGACGGACTTTGTTCTCTTTTCTTTTTCCCCTAAGAAAAATAGGATGCATGTATTAGCATGCATGCACAACATGACTAACAGGTCTTTTGAACAGAAAATAGATACCCAACTAAGGGAGGCTATGGGAGAATTATAATCTAGCATGTGTAAGTTAGCATTAGATCTGAAGTAGTATATTCTATCTACTTGTCAATGAAATCACAAGTTTTTGCATATATGTACCTAGTTACTTTTAATGACAACAGATCTATGATTTGTTGACATCCTTAAATACACTTATGCCCCCTGACACAGACACGGGGTGTCTTACACGATGAGTCAAAATCTAGACACGTGGATACCACTAGTGTATTTTTAAACATATACATTCATGAACATTTATATTGAACTATTTATGTTGGTAAGTTTGTGTGTGGATATTAATGAAGGATACTAAGTACAAAGAATTGGCTAGTACTTAGTACATTAAAATCTTATAGTAGGTTCTAAATACGGACACGATACTCTTCAATATTACACATTTTTACGTTTCATGGAAAATACGAGTGTTGGACACGTATAAGTACACGAATCCACAGATGGGCACACAAATTTTGGTAATGGAGAAGTGTCCTAGTTACTCATCATACCAATAGATCTGTTACTGCTAGGTGTGACCATAAGGTCCATAACTACCTACAATCTCTTAGAAAATGGCTGTCATGGTACAATATTGTTGATGTGCCATAAGAAGCAAGAGAGGAAGGACAACATGACTCTCCTCTTGAACTTGAAAGAAACAAGTTAGCCAATCTTGTAAAGGCAAACTGACTATCGAGGAGTCCGTCTCGGGTGGCCCTTAGGTTGGTCTCCTTGGCTTCATCTTAAGGCATGACCACCTACATAGGCTGCTTATGCCACATTAGATGTTAGGGCATCCTAAAATGTATTCCTAGGCAGGTTCCCAGGCTTGTTTTGCCGCCATTGACTGAATTCCAGAGTGTCGGCTCTCCTTCATAGCTTTTATACAGCCACAAAATCAGAAAATAGCATAATTAAGATTATCACACTTATACTAATGGGATATCATATTATTGCGGGAGGAGGGGCACAATGCCTTTCTGTCAGGGATTAACTTTTCAATAGACCACACGAGCAGACAAGTCACAAGACAGCTTTGCCCTGTCCTTTATCCAGACACTTGTTATCTACATGTTGAAGGACTCAGACATTGTCCGCATCTATATCTTTTTCAATTCTCTTTTGATGCTCAACCCTATCTTCAGATGCTTTAAACACAAGCCAAACCCACATGCCCTTCAATGATTATGCAATATGCAGTCTTCTTTTGCAAAATACCAAAACCCCCAATGGCTAGCACCTCGGCATTATGAAGTTGCCACATCATTGTGCCCCTCTAGACAAGTAATCGTGCATTGTGTTTAAATCTTGCATTTCTTTTGTGGCAAAAGTCAATCCTGACCCATGAGTCGTCTTTCAGTGAGTGATTATGCACCCTACTGTTGCACAAGACCAATGACTCCATTGCATAGCATATGATGGTTGACAGTTCTCCTCTACCCAACTACCCAAGCATGTATGCATTGTGTTTATATCTACATAGTTCCCATTACATCAGTTATTAAGCTTAGTCGGTAAACCTCTTGCACAAGCACAAGAGATCTGGCTTGTGCCATCGTTCTCAATTGAAAGCTCACTTCACTGGAACAGTTCATGGCTCTACAACCACATAATGATAACCGTTTTCAACTTGCAACAACATTGACAGCTTGTCGACACAGTCAAGAGAGTTGATTATAGGTTTGAGCCTTACAATTTTCAGGGTAAACTCCTGTGGTTTCTGCACTTCCACATTCGTTTCAAGCTTTTGATATGACCAAGGAAGCACAGACATTAAAAATGGGGCTGTGTTGTGACGGACACGTGTTCGACACAACCTGGACACTCCAAAATACACTAGGACATAAAATAGGTGCCATGCCCTTGTCGCAGTGTCCTTACCATTTCAGTGTCATATCTGTGTCCATTCAACATAGGATATGACCTTACCACCTTTGTGTGAAGATCTTCATTTGGATTAGATACTTTTTAACATAGCACACAAGATGATTCATTCCTTAACCAACTATAGGATTTCTCAGATGTTTGAAGAAAATATTGATACAACTGTAGATCTTGAATCATACAAACTACATTTCGAAAGCATTTAACTCGCGCAAGGGCACACAGACACACGTACTACACCTGACATTTAAGTTAAACATTAACATGCTTCCAAACTAATATACCAGAGAACCTTTTTTCTATTCCATTCTGAATTCGTAAAGATTGTTTAAGTGAATAAATACAATGCATGTTTCTGGGATTCAGATGTATAGTTAGAGACACTACTGTTTGTATGAGAAACAATTAGCATAGGTAGAAGGAAAGTCATCTCATCTTTTATGTCACCTCTATATGAATCCCAATCATATTAGTTCCCTAATCTATGGTGCACCGAGATGGATGACACAATATGGTCATGGCGACATGGCAGCCTACTGATTTGGTGTCCTAGAGTACTTTGGAGTTTCCTCGAATCTTGCCTGCCATGGATGCAGCACCAAAATGTTGGAGCGACTGTGCTTGCTCTAAGACTCCAAAGTCCTAACTCATTAGATGAAGAACATAGTCAAAGTGTAGCATGGATGGTCACTTGAACTTATTGACGACTATTGATACATAATATATTATACGAAAGGCTATTCTTCTAATAAAGTTAATTGAATTAAATACACATGGTCACATGCAACCATGTAAGAAAATGAGTGGTATGCTATAACAATACTGGTAGCAAGAATAGATAGTATAGGGTGAACAACCAAGTGGTAGAAGTTCTATATGTTTCAGTAACTCGAGCTATTGATATCAGACACTTAGGAGTTCGTAAGGTAATGCATGGTCCTTTGAATCATGCAAGCTCCTGTTGTTATATTTTGGTGGTATTTCAATCTGCTTTCTTTGTAGAGGTGCAATGCATTCTTAATTTGGTTGAGGTTTTAGGATAGTAGTTGCGGATTATATGCAGCGGCAATTGGAAGTATTGTCCCTTTGGTCTTTCCTATTTTGTTAACTCTTAGTCTTTTAATTCTTCATGGAAGAGTGGTGAAGAAGTGGATCATTTCTTTGCTTTTGTATGAAAACTTTGGTAAGAATTGCACACAATTGACTCTTATATGATCACAAAAGCTAAATACTGTTATGAGGTTTTATATATATATATATATATATATATATATATATATATATATATATTATGTTGTGTGCTATTGGATTGATGGCCTTACCTAATTTCTACACCTCCTTTTTTGCTTTAATGTAAAGGAAATTGCAAAGGCTTTTACAATATTTTCTGATTTTCAAAGTCGGTTACCAAAACTATTTTTAACTTATTACAGTTTTAAAAGGGTGCTGCTATTAGCACTCCTAAAATGTCATTCAGCACTCCTCTTTAATTTTTTAACATTCAAATTCCAAATTTATCCCTGCATTAAATGTAGCATTAATCTGTGCATGCATGGAGGGAGGAGTGTAGGATGACATTTTAGGAGTGCCAATAATGTTAATGCAGGGGTAGATTTGGAATTTGAATGTTAAAAAATTAAAGAGGAGTGCTGAATGACATTTTAGGAGTGCTAATAGCAGCACCTTTTAAAAATAAAAATTATAGCTTCTCTTATAAATTAAGGATAATTTTGGTAACCCACTTTGAAAATCTGCGGACATTTCTCATTTATGCTTACACTGTACAACTCTGTAGATATTCTAATACTTTGCCATGTTATTCGGCAGGCACGGAAACCGGGTGGAGCTGACTTATTTGTTTGTTATGGAGGGGTTCAGCTGCGAACAGCAGTTGCAGCTAAAGCTGATTGGCTTGTCTTCAATTTTCAAGAACTCATAAGTTCCTTGGAGTAGCTTGATTTACTGTACCGTTGATTAATATTGTTCCATTCTTTTACTGTACCCAAGAAGAATATGGACGAAATAAAATAAAAAATAAGAACAATGGCTGGGAGTATAAATACTTTTGACATTCTTCACTATGGGGCTGTTTGGATAGCGGAGAGTGGGATGAAAGTGGTCGACCAGTTTTGCACTTGCGATGTTTGGTTTGCCGTAACAACCGAATGGTAAGTGTCAAATCGCAGCAAGTGGACAGTAACTGCTCTTTGATTTTTTTGAAGGAGCAGTTGCGGCCAAAAAATGGTGGAAGTGGGCTGCAACTGGATCGACATCAGCGTGGTGATGTCGGCGGCGGCGGAGAGGGGTTGCTGGATGGGGGTCTGGGGTGGTGGCATGGTGGTGTCGGTGCTGTTGCTGGATGGGGGTATGGGGTGGTGGCGGCGGCGGCGACGGCGGTGGTGGTGGAGAGGGCGGTGGCGGTGTGGTGGTGGCGGTGTGGTGGTGGTGGTGGAGAGGGGTTGGTGGTCTGGAGTTGTCGGAGAGAGGGCGGTGTGGTGGTGGTGGAGAGGGTGGTGGAGAGAGGGCGGTGTGGTGGTGGAGAGGGCGGTGGAGAGGGTGGTGGAGAGGGCGGTGGCGGTGTGGTGGTGTAGGTGGCGGTGGAGAGGGGTTGGTGGAAATGGGTTGCGCCTCCAGATCTCGCCGTCGGGTGGTGGCTCTGCTTCAAATGGCTCAGCCGTTGTGGAGAGGTCGCCGCTGGGAAGAGAGCCGCCTCGCCGGAAACGCGTCGCCCGCTGGCTGCCGAAGATTAGGGTTAAGGTTAGGGTTTGAACATTGGAGATTTGGGAAGAATGGAAATTTGGGGATGAAGCTTCGGCTGAGAGAAAAATGGAGTTTATGGATTTCTCTCTCCTCCAGGTTAATTAATAGGTAATTTATATATTGGGGGGTAATTAATAGGTAATTAGCAGCTAATATGGTAGCTAATTAATTTACTTAGTTTATTTTATTTATGTTTTTGGTTTAATTATGATAACTAATTTAATTATTGGGGGTAACCATACCTAGGTTTACCACATCTCCCAAAAAAACTTCCACTTTCTACTTACATAACTATCCAAAAAACGAACTCATTTTTCTTCCACTTTTACTAGACAAAAAGTACTCCATCCAAACACATTTTGGAAAGTGTCACTTGCTGCAAGTCCACGGAAACTCAACTTGCTGTAAGTGCCACTTTCACACTTTCAAAGAGTTCATCTATCCAAACAGTCCCTATATCAATGTCATGTACATAAAAGCTGCAGTAGTGTGAAATGAGCATTATGACTATTGCTTGATAATGGTCATAAAACTGTTGATTGAGGTGTGATGTAGAGATTCCAGTAGGTAAATGTAAGCTCTTTATTTCAGTCTTGTTTTGTTGCTGACTTCAGTAAATCAACCTAGTCAATGTAATATCGAGCTCAACTTCTTTAGATAAATTAATGGTTTGTGTACCTGGTAAGTGATGTAGCCAGGATTTTAATCTATGGGACGTGATGCTTATCATTAAAATAATAATAAATTATAATAAATATATTTATAATTCTAAAAACATTATATACCGCCACTAAATATCATAAACTATTACAATTATTAAATAACTATTTTTTTTGACAATAAAATTCTTCGGTATTTAATGTTTTATAAATAGTGAATGATATCATTGTTAACTTTTTCAATATATGCCACCAATTAACCATTCTTCGTTTCATCTTCCAATTGGCTTCGTAATGAAGTCTAGATAATTTATTTGCAGAAAATACTCTCTTTATAGTTACGGTTACAATGGGTAACAGCAATATCAATTTAAAAAATAAAATTTGACTAAACTATGTAGACATTTTTCTAAGTTTTTTCACTACTGGTACAATTTTCAAAATTCAGAGGATGCAGCTGCGGTCCCCCGGGACTGGGTGGCCACGCCCATGTGATGTCCTTCTGCCCTATCCTTTATTATGTGTTTGTTTGCTTGCAGAAATGAAGGGTTAGTGTACGAATTGATAGTTCTGACCTATCCTTTTAAACATTAGTTTTTGTTTGTTTGCTTGCTTTATTCAAACATCCATCCTCTTGTTTTAAGAAAGCTTCTTGAAGGGCAATGATGAATATGGCATGTGTAATACGATCCACAACGTTGGAGGACTAACAAAAAATGGCCATGATCTGAGATGGCGTGGGCCAGAATAGGACGTCTGTACATGAAAATTCAACGGCTAGGACGTCGTGCGGACGGTCGAGAACCGGCACTATTCTACCACGGGTATAAACGAAGGCCGACCATGCGGCTCGTCGTGCGGCGCCGTAAGGACGTCATGCGCATAGAACGGGTGGCTGGACGGCATAGGCTGTCGTAGGCATCGTGAAGACGTCGGGGGCGCCTTCAGCGTCGTGGGCGAACCGAGATGTTGAGTTGCGGGCGTTGAAAGACGTCATCGCCGTCTCGTGGAGCTCTGGAGCGCACGGAGTGCACGAGGTGTGCGTGTGAGACGATAATGACAAAGTCAGTGCGGACAAGATCCGTACAAAGAGTCCGAAATGATACGACGACCGGCTAAAATTTGTGTGAAGAGACTACACGATTTAACTGAACCTGAACGTGCTGGAAAAAAAAAAAAAAAAAACTTTATTGTACATCATTGACAAAGTGAGCTGTAGATACATTGATTGTAATGGAAGAAGGGTTGGTTGCATGGTCCCGCCAATTCTGGCTTCTTAGACTTGTAAGGTATCTTGGGTGACTTTTCGGAGATTCTGGCGTGAGTTTTTCGTTTTTGTTTTTTTCTGACATCTTCTTGCTACTTGCAGCTTTCGCTTTGACAATCACTCCATAAAGCTCCAGAACAGATTGTCATCCATATGAACATAGTAATGTGGGTTTGCTGACGGACGTTTCTTTGTGTTGGATTATATTTTGTTTTCGTTTTGGCGTTCACAGGTGATAACAATGGAGTTTAATTTAGTTCTACGTTGGATAGGAAGAGCGATCATGAAATATAGATAATTAAAATTGGTTACATGTAAATTTATTTTAAGATATATGAATTCAGTCCAATATCACACTGCATCGAGTCCGTTGCTATGATTCTTCATGTGGATTATATAAATTTGAAAAAAGTTGTGGTCAGTTCATTTTTTAGGAATATTTAGTAATATAGTCTCACATATATATAAAAATTAGAATTTGGATATCGAAAATGACCAGTATTAGAGTATAAAATTCGAAATCACTGTTTATTAGCATACATAAACAGTAATTTTGAGACACAAACTCTAACGTGAGTTATTTTCGAAATTCACATTCTAATATTCATATATATAGACCCTATTACTAAATATTTTTTTATTTAAATACACTAATCATACTGACTAAGTGACTATGTATGTACTCTCAAATGTAAAAAAGCCCATAAAAAAATGATCGGCGTATGGTTCGATATTGTGAATGATTATTCACTCCACATATTGCGTGATCTGATCTGCCTGGATCAAAATAGCATTGAATGTGACCTGATACAAATATGATAAAATAACATCCATTGTCCCGGTGTCAGACTGTGCCCAATGAGCAATATCCAATTGGACATTTTTTTTCCAATGCTAAGAGCATCTCCAACCCTATTTACTTGTTTTGTGTTGTGAATCCTATGTGGCATGAGACATAAAACAATATTTTTCCTATGTGGCAAGATGACATTCACACAAGACAATGAAATAAAAATATGTTCTCCAATGTAAAAGTTTGAGAAGACAATAAAATTACTTTTTTTCAACTTCCAAGACAACTTTTTCACTTCTTTTTTATATATATATATATATATATATATATATATATATATATATATATATATATATATATATATTTTTATTCATAATTGATGATGTGGACATAAAGTCATTGTGAAGTGCATTGTCTAGATCTAGACAACCAACTTCACATTCTCCTTTCCATGTCAACTTCACAATTTATTTCACATTTGCATTGGAGAAGTACTTTTGAAAAAAATGCTTGTCATTCCTATGTGGCAACCATTTTTTCCAAACTCACAATAGGGTTGGAGATGCTCTAAGAGCATCTCCAACCCTATTGTGAGTTTAGAAAAAATGGTTGCCACGTAGGAATGACAAACTTTCATTCCAAAAATTCTTCTCCAATGCAAATGTAGAATAAAACATAAAGTTGACATGGCAATGACATGGCAAGGAGAATGTGAAGTTGGTTGTCTAGATCTAGACAATGCACTTCACAATGACTTTGTCTCCACATCATCAATTATGAATAGAAATATTTATAAAAAAGTTGAAGAAATGGAGGAGTTGCCTTGGAAGTTGGAAAAAGTACTTTTTATTGTCTCCTCAATACTTTTGTATACTTTTGCATTGGAGAGAGTTTTTCAATCTCATTGTCTTTTGAGATATAGTTTTGCCACATAAACAAGACATTGTCTTGTGGTTCATGCCACATAGGAGCCACCTAAGACTCCCAACACTTAACAAGACAATAGGGTTGGAGATGCTCTAGATAAGTGGAAATGCTAACTTTACTACCAAATATTTACAACTTTCTTACAACCCACATCCATCCCCTGCTAACATGGTACCATCTGGTCCCACTCAGTCCCTCCTCTTCCCCAATCAATGGATGCCACGTAATCGATTGTAAAGCTTACAACCAAAGTTGGTTGTAAGCATAGCATTTTTCAAGATAAATAACTTTCTGCAAGGGCCCTTTTGGTATTCAGCTAAATGTGGATTAAAAATGTAACTTTCGTTGCAGTATAGAAAATGAAGCTTGTTTGGATAGGTATTGAAAGTATATTGAAACTCACTAACATAAACGAGTTCTTGTCACCCCCCTTCATTTTTCCATTTTGAGTTGCAATAAAAAAAGGGAGGAATCGGTGGATCTAGAGGATTTGCTGCAAGGGCAGTATAACATGCAAGGATTTTTCTACCAAAAGTCTCTCATCTTCTCTTATAAAGTCGTATTGTTCTATAAAACCATCTCCAACCCAAGTTTTCAAACCTCAAATTGAGAGGATCCCATCAAAATCCATCTCCAACAAGCTTCAAATTGAGATAATTTTCTCAAAAAATTTTGAGGGAAGGAGGATGGATCCTCAAATTTGATGAAAGAGAGAGAAAATCTCCAAATTTGATGTCCATTATTCATGACCATTTTGCCCTCAAAGTTGTAGTTAATTACTAATATATCCTACATATGTTAAACACTAAACTTAATTAACTTACCATATTTTTTAATTTATAATTATAAATAATATAATAATTATATTATTAAAATATTCTTGTTGAGATCTTCAAATAGAATCTAATATTGAATATATTTGTAGTATTTTTTACTAGATTCATTTGATTAATAAAATAATATTTAAATAATTTGGTGGAAACTAAAAGAATAACATTGAACTTTTAAAAGTTAAAATACAAACATAAACAAGTACATCGAATTTAAAAGGGATATTTTAGCAAATGTTCTCATTCACATTATTGAAACTAGCATATACTTCTACTTTTTTTTAAAAACTAGCAAATACTCCAATTCTTTTGTATGTAACAAATAACATTATTGAAACTAGCGGCACGACGAGGTTCAGTGCGGTTTGCCCGTCCATGGTTGTCACGCCCCGCTCCCGTAGAAGCGATCGTCCTCGCTAAGACGTGATGCCGCACGAGCCTAGATTGTGCTCGTTCAAGGCAGTTTCATAACGGCCGATTACAGCGGCTGCGACGGGGCCGTCACATAGAAGTCCCAAGCAAAAACATTGAACATGCAGCGAAATTTAGAAGCAAAACACAAGTTATTCAAAAGTGGTCTTTATTGATATTGAACATTAAGATTACAATGGGGCGCAAGGTCCTGATTACAAGTCTCTCAAGCTCACTTTTTTCTCATTTTATAAGTCACTCTGCTCTCTCTCATCTCTCGATACAATGCTTCAAGGCGACGAGTGCAGATTTGGCAGGATGGCGATGTCCATACATTATGTCACGTATAAGTCTTGACTCCACGCGGTCGCATGCTTCAAATCGCCAAGAAACTCTGTGTCTCTACGCATCCAAGCGAGCTCCGCGCTACGAGCTTCTACCTGTGACTGCACATAAAAACTATGTGGGTGTCAGTACTCAACTGTACTGGTGGAGTGAGCTCCTCGCCCACCCATATAAAACCGACACGTTCATTTACTTTGTGCAGCTTAAATTCCTTTCGATTGTCTTTCTAGTTTTGTCTTAGGATCAATTTTAGGACCAGGACGTCTTGGCCTATACTTGGCAACGCAATGACGGGGTCATGTTATACTCTATTCGTGACTTCAATACATATTCGAGACAGTGCCTTGCCGAGTAGCAACTTATACAACTCGGCCGTGCCAAGACTTTCACTTGTTTTTATATACCTTTAGACTATTCTCGTGCCAACGACGTCAAGGGGACGACTCGTGCTGGTCGTGCCAATACACTTGCTCGTGCCTTAAGATCGAGACCGTGCTTCCCAAGGATCAACCCGACTTAACCAACTTGCCTTACGGCCCTTCCTGACTTAACTCGAGACGACGTCATATTCATGTCGAAGAACGTATCCTTGCTATAGCCAACTCTTAGGCTCCAGAATGGTGCTGCAATAATGCATACCTAACTCGTACTGACTCAAGGTTAGTACTTGCAATAAGCATAACTTCTTAACCCAACTCGTAACCTGCTAGTACTCAACGCAATCCAAAGGCATACACGCGGATAGCGGCTCTTGTCGACGCATCTATATGAGTGGTCACTAGCAATGTCAAGCTATCCTGGATCTTTTGCATACGGTGACCATTCGCGTGGCGAGGTACGAGCTCCTACCGAATGACCCGCAACCTATATTATAACGGTTCACTTCAATCGAGTCGTACCATCGATGAAGGTCGTACAATATCTGTAATTCCTCCTAGGCCGACACGAACCCGGCGCCCCGGGATCGCTCGAGGAATTTTGCCCTTGCGCGCAAGTTGTCCAATGACCATGCAAGACTCAACTCGATCTATCAAGTCCTTTCCTTAATCATGACCATGATTTCCATATTTCTATCGAGACTCCCAAGTAGCGGGACCGATCTCGTGTGTTTCCTTATCGAGACTTATCGAGACTCCCAAGTAGCGAGACCGATCTCGTGAACGAGACTTATCGAGACTCCCAAGTAGCGGGACCGATCTCGTGTGATTCCTTATCGAGACTTAGCGAGACACTCAAGTAGAGGGACTGATCTCGTGAACGATACTTATCTAGACTCCCAAGTAGCGGGACCGATCTCGTGAATGAGACTTATCGAGACTCCCAAGTAGCTAGATCGATCTCGTGAACGAGACTTATCGAGACTCCCAAGTAGCGTGATCGATCTCGTTGACGACCAGTCACTTGGACTTCCTTTGTCCGTGGCATGCTTTTCACTAAACCTATAGTGGCTCGTGCCTTAGACAGACCTTGTTCTCTAGGTGACGCTATCGCTCCAGTCACATACTTATATGACGAGCCTTATTCTCGTGGGACTATGTGACTTGACAACCGCAGCCAACAGAGGATAGTGCTTGCTAAGACTTTGATAGCCCAGCAAAACTCTTGTCTAACTTATTCGGGTAACGACTCGACGAACAAAGGCTATACCAAGCTTCACATCGAGGGAACGTGCCGTGCACACGATCGACTTGAACAACCAAGTTCTTTAGGTGCCTAGACTTAAGCCACAAGCCGTGCAACACGACTTAAACCACGGGACGGACGAAGGCTATGCCAAGCCTTGGACGACGGGACCGTGCATGCTTCATCACGCATTCATGCGGGCGATGCCTATGACTTAGGTTAATTCGAGCGTTGTAGTAACTTAGGCCAACTTCCTTCTCCCAAGCCACGGGACGAAGGATCGAGTGTCATTTTGAAAGCACGCTGAGCAGACTTCTTGTTTGTAAAAACAAAAAGTTTATTCCAAACTTAAAAAGAATCGTACAAAGTACAATAAATTCTGGGAAAGTACAACTTTAGGAATCCGATCAGAAGACGATCGCTTTATCCCTTGGACTATGTGAACTTGAAGACTAAAGTCTCTGGAAAATGCAGTAGCACTTTTGCAAGAACTCTTGATCTCTGATGCCTTGATAATAATTGGAAACTTTATTTATATAGTACTGGAAATAACTGTTTTAGCAGTTATTCTGATGTGCGTGAGGTTGAACTGCGCGACTTTAGGTTGCGCCAACTTCAGGTTGCGCTAACTTTCATTCAGTTACTCGAACATGTACTAACTGTATTTAGACACATGGCATCATATGATTGAGATGCGTATGGTCGTGTACAGAGTAGTGGACACGTTTTGAGAGATTAGTGGCATGTGTGCCACACATCCTGCTTTAGAACGTAAGTTGCCTCAACTTTGTCAGGTTGTGCGAACTTCAGTCAACGAGTCAAACTGCGCTTGATTAGGTTGCGCCTAGGTGCAACTCAGTGCATAGGCACATGGCATGCTTTGGGTACATGTCAGCTTGTAAAGAGAGTTTGTTCAGGTTGTGCCTAGGTGCAACTTGCAAAGTGCACGGAACAGCTGTCATCAAATGACAACAAATCATCTCGAGCACCATACTTTACGGGATTCGAAGAGATTTTCTTTGTTTAACGTGCTGTCAGTTGTCAGTGATGTCAGTTAATGATGACAATTATTGTCAGGCGATACGTAGGCTTAGGCGCAATATGATTGGGTGCAATCTGATATGTGGCGCATCTTGAGCAGTGACGTAACTTGATTTTTTGGGCGCAACTTGATTGCTGAGTAGTACAAACATGGCGCAACTTGATTTTTAGGCTCTACAAGGCCCCCTTCAAAGTTTTTGAATTTTAAAATGTCATAAAACTTCGAAATAATTTGAATCATGACAATTACTGAGTCAAGTTGAGCCTATCTTGCGCAGTTTGTTGTGAGCTGTTACGATTTTTTTGTGCAACTGGAGGTGACTGTCAGGATTCTATTTTAGGCTATAAATAACCCTTTGTTAACCGACTTTAACTATTTACTTTTGCTTCAATCTTATGAGAGAATTCTTTGAGCTCTTGCGATCTCCCCTCCGACCATCTCCTCGACGTAATGGCACCCAAGAAGACCGCCGTCGACAAAGAGAAGAGTGTTGCTGAAACCTCAACTCGTGCTCCGCCATCCCGCGTGCCGCAGTATGCGCCTCCTTCTTCAAGACGAGAGATGGCTAACCCTGCTTTGGAAGGTGATTGAGAATGAACCATGGTGGCCGGCTTGGTCCTTAATTGACTTGCGCCCCTCTTCTTAGAGTGTTTGGCGCATCACAAACTCTGTGCCACCCTTATTAGGGTGTGGTTGCTTATTTGAGCATTGTTCGTTCTTATGAACCGTGTTGCGCATGCTGTTGTGCAACTCAGTTGTTGCGCAATCGAGATTATTGTGCAACCAAGTTATGGCACAATCCAGTATATCGTACAACTTGGGATGTTGTGCAACTTAATTTTTGTGCAACTCAGCATGTCGTGCAACCCAGGTTGTCGCACAACCCAGAATGTCGTGCAACCCAAAATGTCGCACAACCCAGGTTTGTCGCGCAACCTAGAATGTTGCACAACTTAATTGTCGTGCAACCTAGGATGTTGCGCAACCTAATTGTTGTTCATCATAAGGATAGCTCTTTGTATTTATGATTGTTGCACACTCTTATTGTTTCTAACTTTTGTTCATGTATTTCTTTGCATTTGATCTCAGGGAAGATCCTCATGCTGAGAGATTCGTTTCAGCATTTAATGTCCCACCGTATAAAGAGAATTTATCCCATGTTTTGTTTCCTCAGTAAGATGGCCCTGAAGCACGAAAGACCATTCTTGTGGCCCAAGAAAGTCATACTCTGCTGAGTTTAATGAACGGGGAACCCCTAGAAAGTGTTGATAGAGTGGTCCACAAGAAGCCTGCTTTCTTATTTGGGGATGCCATCAAGAAGACTTCCCAGCCCAAGACAAAAAAAGAGGACATAATATACCAATGTGGAGACAAAATTATATACCTCACAGAAATATCGAGGTCTATGGCTTTATCTCAATATGAATTTATGAGCTACCCCCGAAGGATGTCATGGGACCTGACTCCAATCCAACAGGCCAGAGTCGGAAGAATTTGTTATAGATTGGGTCCGCAGCACAAGAACATCTTTTACAGTACTTCTTAGAAATACAATACTCACTCGAGAGGTTTGAGACCAGGCTGTATTCCTCCCGAGGATTCATCTCTACTCCCTCCAGTCAGAGTTCCTATCTTTGTAAATGCATTTGCAAAGGCTGAAGGAAGATATCCAGATCACAGCATGCATATGACAGGTCTAGTTAACCCAGATATGAAACGCTGGAGCAGCTTAATCATCTGGATTTTGGATCAGTTCAAGGACAAACTCCTCGAACTAGAACTATATAATGCCATCTGGACCACAGTCTACGTCATCCGCCAGAATGCTCATATTTCTGGCGTTAGTAGAGAGATATAACGAAAATACTGGAAATTTTATGACCTCCCATGGAGAAATAGGATTTACGCTTAATGAGATGAAATATCTCTTTCACCTTCCAATGGGTAATAATCCATATGAAGAGTACGTGCCCACAAATGAAGAATTAGATGCTACGACAGAAGAAAATCCTCATATGATCGCCGTCTTCCAAGAACTGTTATGTCATTACAAGATCTTCTCTCTCTACTACAAAAGTGCCACTGCAGGTACTTGTTATATCACCAAGTGGATGCCATACCTCTTTATGGGCCATGCGTTGGAGGATAAGCCACTTGAAAGCCAAGCATGTGCTCTTCGTTTCTTTGAACCTCTCATTCAAAGTGACGTACAATATTTGATGGAGAAACACAAGCATGGAGATATCAGACTGGATGAGGACTGGCATCCGTTTAAGGCTGGTGATACCCTCCAAAGTTATCTCAGACAGGGTTATAGATCCATATCTAAAGAGGCCCAGCTAGAGGGTTTTCTCTCTTTGTGGCTGCGACGCTTCATAGTTCCAGGAGCCAGTGCAGTTGATAGGTTCCATCGAGGCGTTCTGTTTGCTGCAGTACGTCTTGTCTTTGGGTATAAGATGGATCTCCTATCGGCAATGACCTGCTGCTTGAACGCAGGATTGCGTTCTTTTGTGCACACCATGCTTCATGATAAGACGGTGAGGCAGGATTTTCCTCGTACTGAGATGCCTTACACCTATTTATTCTTATTGCTTCACCATCCATGTTTGATGAATCCCAATATGGGAAGTATCAGTGGAGATTTCATCCGACGTTACTCCAGCGCTCGTTGGAATTATACTGCTCTTTCAGAATGCAGGTTTGTATTAAATTATGGATCAGGATGGAGATTTCAATGTGTCCCGCCTCATCACGATATGAGACTATCCCTCCTCAGCTGATGGATCTGGATGCAGAATCACTCCGCCTAAGTCCGCTCCTCTTTTCATGGCTACAAATGATCCGTCCATCTCACTTAGTCTACCGATTTGAGGAAGACTGATATTTGGAGCCATATTTGCCAAGTCGATTTGCACGGCAGTTTGGCTATGATCAACTTCATGTGGGTAATTCTGCTACTTGTCTACAGGCCAAAGGTTTTCTGATTGATGGAGCTAGGGCTTGGAGATATTACAATGCCAGGGGTACAAAAGCTATATTTTCCATGCCCTATAATCTTCAGCAAGGCCCGCGTATGTTATATACATACGCGAACTTCTATACTTCGGCCAATACTTTTACTGAAAGCTTCCATCTCGCTCATAGATTTGCAAGTGAGAAGAGATCTAAATTAGGAGAACACACTGCACAATCATTTCGAGATGCAGATGATGGAGATCCCGCATATCCACCACTAGAAGCTTCTATTTTCAAGAATTATCCAGATGAAGTACATGATCCTTTGGACGTATCTTTAAAGGTACGGAAGGAGAAATCCCCTGCCAAGGGGTTAAAAAAAGAAAAACTAAGGATACAACGGCCCTCCCTCAACTGGATGATAGACCTGCTTCGCCAAGAGCTCCGGAAAAGAAGAAAAGGACCTCATTGGTCATAAATGAACCAACGACCACGAGAACAACTCGTTCTCAATCTAAACAGATGCTCCTTAATACCTCCCCCGGAGAGAAGGAAGCCACTCCTTCTTCTATTCGCAAACAAGAAGGGGTTACTCAAGAAGGAATGACTACCGCCTCGATCAATCTGGATGATGATCGCACTGGAGCTGCTGAAGAATCGGTTACATCACCACACAGAGAAGTCAGGAGAAAATTATTAGTGCACCGAGAAGTTTTTCGAGGAACTCATACATCTCCTGCCCCTCCCCCGCCGACGGAATCTACTAGCCATTTGGGACAAGATTTACCATCTCATGAAGGTAAATATCAGAATTTTGATATACATCAATATATATTATTATTTTTCTCAAAGATGTACATTTAATTGATTTTTTTATTTACAGTGGCTACTTCAGCATATATCCAACCTTCTGCCACTACTGTAGAGGCCCCAAAATCAGATACTTTGGTGGTACGTATTCCCGCCAATGTACTTGCTGCGGCGGGGATAACGATTCCTTCATCAACTCCCATTACTCCAGAAACCATCTCTCCAGAGAAAGATTTACCTCCGCAAGATTCTCCAAAGGCTCAAGATCCTACTCACTCTGAAGAGGATCGGGAGATGATAGAGGCCTTAGTAGATTGTGACTATGGTGATGAATCTTTTAATTTTAGTAGATGTGCCATCACCTCAAGAATTACCGGCTAATGAAGGCCAGTCAACTGCTGAGGGTAAGAAAATTTTGGTATCGATGAAGGGCATGCTAATCCCAGAATCGATGAACCCAGAATCTCTGAAGAAGTAGGTGGAAAACCCAAAGCTTCTGGAGTGGCGGTAAACACTGAAGAAGTAGTAGATCAAATTCCAACTACTTTGCCACTTCAAACTGAATCAGGTGCTGGAAGTAGTCAAGCCACGATGTCTGCGGATACCATGTCAAGGCTTCAGATGGAACCATCCGGACCTCTTGAGACTCCACATACAATGCCCGGTTCAGGTAGATTTCTAAAATGATTTATTTATTTTAACTCCTTCAACATCGTACATCGCTCTAACAAATGGCATATGTAAATTGTAGAAGGACCTACAGGAACCACCAGCTCAACAATGGTTTCTTTGGATAAAGGAACTCCAGCAGGAGAAGGGAGCTCCTCCTATATCAGTGCACAAGAGGACGTGCCTCTACCTGTTAAAGTCGTAAAGACTCCGACAGAATTGGTAGCCACCCCAAGTGCTGTAGCGGCTAACAAGTTTGTGGTGGCTTCTTTCACCAAAGTCTTCTTCACATCCTTAGAGCCTTTAATTCATCGGGTGATGGAGAGGGAGGATGTTCCGTTCAGTACAGTCAGAAATCCCTCCTCATTTTTAATTGGAGGTATCCGCAGCCAAAGAGACGAGGCTCAGGCCACTTTCCTGGAACATATTTTGGACGAGCTGGAAGAGTCAATTAAGGCTTATAAAGACCTTAAAAGAGGAGATGTTGAGCTGCTAGTAGACGTCGAATACGAAGCTATGGCTCGAGAGGCTGAGACTAATAAAGCCAATTTTGAAGCTTTCTTACTGGCTTTTACAAGACAATCTTCTGAACTGGATATTCAAATCTCCGAAGTAGCTTCTACTGCTGAGCGTCATAAGGCTATAGCTGCAGATGAAGAAAAAAAGCTTCTGATCAGGAGGCTGAAATCGCCCGGCTTCAGAAAGAGCTTAAAGCCATCAAGCAGGGTGCAGAAGAAGAAACTCAGCTACATCAAGCTGCTGTCAATAAATTAGATGTTTTGAAGCATCAAAAAGAGGAATTTGAACGGCTACAAAATGAAGAACTAGCCCGTCAAACAGCCGCCCTACACTCTTTCGATCCAGAGTCAGGAAGGGTTGAAGCCAGGCAACGGGTGCTGGATTCTTGTACTGAAAGAGCTAAAGCTTTGAAGAAGCGGATTGTGGAACTCATCACTTACTCTTCAGAATAAAACAAAAATTGTATTTTTTTTCTTTATGATGTATCTTTTTTGAACATTTTAATCAAAAAGAAATGAAATAAATTTTTTTTTGGGTTCCATTACTTGTTGCATACCTTGTTATAGATATAAGTAATAGAATAGAAAATATATTCAGAGGTACTGGACGTGATATATTTTTTGATTAGAAAATAAGATATTTATTATATCTTCTCAGAGGTAGTGTGGACGTGGCAGAATATAATATTTAAAAAATATTGTTATTTCAATAGACAACTTTGTCAGAGGTGATAGGGACGTGACAAGTTGCAGACGCAGATAATTAGAATTCAGAGGTGCAGAGGACGTGAATTCTTTTTTTGTTTTAGATACGAGGATTTATCATCTATGGCTTTATTTACGAGAAAGTAAATAAAAGACAATAAATGCTAAGACCGATGAAATAAATGAATAGACGGTCAAACTTCTTAGGAGAGAAAAACTGAATGAATGAACAGTCATCTCGGTTCTCGAAGAGGAGAAACTGAATGAATGATCAGTCACCTCGATTCTTGAGGAGGAGAATGAATCAATCGGACTTCTTTCGAAGAGGAAAAGTCACATCGGTTCTCGAAGTCGATTATCTAGTCATTCTGTCTATAAATAGAACAAAACTTCTGTAGATGTTGTCAACTTCTTTACTCTTAGTACATAATGTCTTACGAAGATATGCTCACTCCGAAGATTGAAGATACGACTGAGACGCCTCCTGCTGAGCCTTCGGTGCCTCCTCAGAAAGAAGTGGGGGAAAGCTCAACTGTTCCTGCACCAGAGCAGGACCTAATTGCCAAGTTGGTGGAGCCTGGAAAGACTACTGAAGAAGAAGCCGTGAGAACAACTGCCTGTGAGTTGCTGGTGTGTTCAGACAATAAGATGTTTGAACTGTTAGCAAATCATGTATTTAACCATGAAGGGTCAAATCCTCGTCCCCGTCCTTGATATTATGTACCTCTTTCTGCTTTTGAAAAAAATGAATTTTATTTACATCATTTCTTTAAAAAAAATAAAAAATATTTTGCTTTTATACATAATATTTCTTGAGAAATTTGCCATTGATAGGCATCATAGCAATTCTGCCATCCATATCTGTTAATTGGTAGGCTCCATTTGAGAAAACCTTGTTTACCACATACGGACCTTCCTATTTTGCCTCGAATTTATCTTTGCTCATGTGGGTCATAGTCATAGGACGTCTGACAGTAAGAACTAGCTCGCCTTCCTGAAATGTTCACACTTTGACTTTGCGATTGAAAGTTTTTGAGATACGGGCCTGATATAATTCAATATGTTGTTGAGCTAGTAGCCTTTTCTCATCGAGCGCCTCCAATTCTTGAAGCCGGAGACGATCATTATTTTCTGTGGTAAGTTCATTAGCAATGGCAATTCTCAAAGATGGAATTTGAATTTCCAGCGGTAAAACAACTTCACATCCATATACCAGAGAAAAATGTGTACAACCTATGGGATTACGGACTGTAGTGCGATAAGCCCATAGACATTCTCCAAGCTTCTCACTCCAATTACGTTTGTTAGTAGAGACAAACTTTTTGAGGAGTTTGATGATAGTCTTGTTGAATGCTTCAGCTAACCCATTAGCTGCAGGATTATAAGCTATAAAAGCAACATTATTGATTCGGTTGTCACCACAAAACCTAGTAAATTTCTGACTGATGAACTGTGGTCCATTATCATGGATGATCCGAAGGGGTACACCAAATCTGTATATCACATGATGTTTGATGAAGTTAATAACACTGTTAGTCTTTACTTCTGCTAAAGGTATGGCTTCAGCCCATTTAGAGAAATAATCGGTTATAGCCAAGATAAACAGATGTCTTTTAGACGAAAGAGGATTGATAGGACCAATTACGTCCATGTCCCAAGCTTCGAAGGGCCATGAGGCAGCAGTCGGGTGAAGAAATTTTGACGGTTGGTGGATAAAATCTGCATAAATTTGACATGCGTGACATCTCCTTGCATAGTCAATGGCATCTGATCCCATAGAGGGCCAGTAGTAGCCCATACGTCGAATATGATCCTGTAATTTGGGACCGGGCTAATGTGCTCCACAAACGCCGTCATGAGCTTCGCGTAATATTTGTTTTGCTTCATCACCAGCAAGACATCTTAAAAGTAATCCATCAAAAGTTCATCGAAAGAGAGTTTTGGTAGTATAATTATAATAAAATCGAAGCGATCGTCGGCGAATACTTTTAGCTTCTTTAGGATCTTCAGGTAGTATATCATGTACTGCAAAGTCGATAAAAGGTGCTCTTCAGTCTTCGCTGATGACATTGACTTCAGTTGAATTACTGAATTCAATGTTATGATTATTTTCAATACAAAATAGTTATCTATTGGAGATAACAACCATTTGTTATCTTTTGACCGAAATTGCTAAGACCGCTACTAGGTTAGCTAAGGCATCAGCTTCTGTGTTACATGCTCGATGTACATGTTCAATAAAGAATTCGTTGAACGAAGAAGCTATTCTGATTGTCGCTTCGTGGTATGGTACCAGATCTTGATGTCGAACTTCGTATGTACCTCTAACCTGATTAACAATCAGCTTAGAATCACCATATACTTCGAAATATTCAATATCCAGTTGTTTAGCTAATTGGAGTTCGATGAGCAAAGCATTGTATTCTGCCACGTTATTGGAGCACGAATAATCTAAGGAATAAGCTCTCTGAATAGCTAATCCATCTGGTGAAACGAGAACAATTCCCACTCCAGCGACAAGGGTACCTCCAGGTCCAATTCTAGATGCTCCGTCGAAGAATAAAAGCCAAGTAGGAAATTTTTCTGAGATCATATTTGATTTAAATGTCTCGTCTGGAAACTCATCATAGAGTTTAGATGTCTCAGAAATAGGATGAGCTGCTAATAAATCAGCGAGTGCTTGGCCTTTCACAGACTTTTGTTGAACATACACCATATCATATTGTGCTAATAATATGGCCCATATAGCAAGCCTAGAATTGAGTGTACTGGGCTTCTTCATTAAGACACGAAGAGGATTGACTCAAAAAATAGCATGAATGGTTTGGCCGATGATGTAATGTCTTGTCTTTTGAACTGTCACGACCCGCACCCGCTTTTCGGATACGAGGCGTATCCAAGCCCAGCCTACGCTGCAGTGTCGGTGCTAGAACGCTGTCTAATACATATATAAGTCACAGAGTCTATAGGACAAACATGGTAATCTAGATCTCATCTACAGAAAAATATAATACAATCAACTAACTCAAATGAGACTGAATAATATAAAATAGAATATCAAATTTATCCAGAATCCATGTTACGTCTGGTGGACACAAATCCACTACAAATAGACGAAATAAAGTAGAGCATGAAATAGAAATAACTGAGTCAAAACTGCTAAATCATCAAGATACCCTTGGCCGCAGTGGTATCGTGGTCCAATGCTAGCTCAAACCTGCTCGCGTGCGCTGGCTCAATACTCGGCTAAACCTGAAGAGATCATCAGGTCCTCAGAGGACTAGCAAGATACATAATATACAAGTCTTTCTAACAGTTTATCATGCATGAAGAAAATCCAGGATATAAACAGGAAAAGACAAACGATCATAAGACATGAATGTATGAACAACTACGTATAAATGAACTGCAGAAAGACAAGTAAACAAGAGATCAATGGAATACCAAACCCTCGCCCCGAGTATGGACTCGCAGATTTGATTTAATTACTAACCCTCGCCCCAAATGTGGACTCGCGGGTCAGTTTCAAGACAAGTCACCCTCGCCCTGTGTGTGGACTCGCAGGTGCAAACGATCAACCCTCGTCCCGTGTGTGGACTCGCAGGTTGTAAGAAATTGAAATAAGAAAATAGCAGTTCAGTTTATAACGTGATCGTCCTACTATATAACTTAAACCAGTACAAGTAAAAAATATATTTAAATAAGGCTACAAGGCTAACTGTGAGCAATGATGAAGCACATGTCAACAATCAACTAGATAATGAAAGCAGATAAGAATGTAAATAAAGCTGTAATGAAAGACAAGGTATACTTGCCTGCGGTCCTGAGCTGTTAGCACGGGCCAAATGTTGAGTCAAAAGTCCAATGAACCTGTTTATAAATTAATAGAATCAATTTACAATTTAGAGAGTACAAATGAGTCATTCTTTTTGGTGATTAAGACTCTAGGTCAATTCTAGGTCAAATATCAACTCAAGGTTGACTTTCAGTCAAATTAGTCAACCTTGGTCAACCTTGGTCATTATATGTCAAGTTTACCTATATCAAATTAGTACCTACCTAAATACCTAACTCAAAACCCCTCTCTGATACTCTATCCAAATCTGATACAAATATCCCATATCTCCCCCTCTGAAATCCCAAGTCCTATTTTAGGATACCTCACAAATCCTGTACTCTAAACTAGAACCCATGGCCAATGGCCAAACAAACCTCTGCAGCCCACTACTCTGCAGGGACATGGCAAAAAGAAAAGGGCCATACTGCTGCTGCTGCCAAGGCAGAATGCATGCTGCAATTACAACAGCTAGGAAAACAAATGCAAATGCAATAATGGCCAAGTGGCCTCTAGTCATTTACAAGCCTATGCCTAAGCACACCTCACCTTAATTTCCTATGACACTTACTCCTAGGTAACTCACACACCAGGACACTGAACACGAGTTAGACACTAACTCGAGGACTTGCACATACATACCTGCAATGCCTTACCAATTGCACATGCTACAATTACCAGAAAAATATTCAGAATATTAAATCAAAGCTCTGAAAACACCTGCAGGCTCCTACTCAACAATTTATATACAATAGCATATATATCTACAATCTTATCCAAGTTCATTCAATTCAACAGAACCTGCACCAACAACATACCCAACCTAACCAGTCAACAGCAAGCTCATCCCTCACTTAAGTTGTATCTACACTTCAAATGCAACAACCATTTATTCCTTCCTGCTATAGTTTAGAACTAGAAAAATACTTAGGACAAATAGCTTCTAAGGTAACTTAACAATTATAAACCAAAACAATGATGGAAAATTTAACATAGTACTTATACAATAGAGCTTAGCAAAATGTATACACTAACTAACTCAATCAACAGAGGATCAATTCATCAGTTTAACTAACATGCCCCTCTAACTGCTGTACAGTCCAGGTTATATGGTCATATGTTTCAGGGACTTGGCTCTATTTGAAACCCATCTCTACTGTTCTTCACCATGCCTGGATCAACTGACCTATATGGTGACTTCCCCTAAAATCTGGGGACTATATATCCAGCTTGCAAAACCCAGATCATAGCTTATGTCTTCCACCCTACACTCCACTGGTACCTGCAATTTCCCAAGGGTACTTGAATCACATTCCTACCTGGTCACTAGGTGTAGGACACATACCCTGCCCTATGTGCATACCAGGTCCCCTACCTTTACCTGTTCTGTTTGTCATAGAGTACATCAGCTCAACTGGAGCATAGGTACATAACATGGGTCTTCACTTTACACTCTGTAATGTACAAAGTGTATTGTACATCCCCAATTCATATAATAACTTACACTCGACTTCCCATAGCTCATAAAATCCGATCTCATGTACCCTAAAATGGGACTGACATCATATAACCTCTCACCTCTGGTACACTACAAGATTACCCAAGCTCCACTATTCTCCATGCTTTGTTTATATCACCAGGTCAGATACATGTTTGTGTCTCAGATATCTGTATGTATCCCAGGGTATTCAGATACCCGTATGTATCTCAGCTGGTACTTTCCCTTTTCCTGTGTCCTTGGTGTGAGGTCAGATAATCTAAAGTACTCCCTACTGTCCATATGTTGACAGGTCATGAGGTTTGACAGTTGTAGCACCCACTTTTTGAAATAAGGGTATTTTAGTCATTTTAGTCATTTTGTGATTTTCTAGATACTATTGACTTGTGTTTGATCTAGCAATTGGTTTAACCTTAGAAAATCCATATTAGAGGCTAACCATGGCATATGAGGATCATTTAGCTAATTAGAAATTTATTTTAGGCTTTGGTTCAATTTAGAAGGCCATTTGACCATTTTTAGGCTATTTAATTAATTGGCCTTTTAAGCCTTTCTGTTAGTGGGCTTAACTCAACTTAGATAGAGAAGAGGGGCCCATGAACCAACCCTAACCCTAGGAGGACTAGCATGGCCGGCCAAACAGGAAACCCCCTCCCTATATAAATATTTGCATTGGTTTTTACACCCTTTTTACAAAACCCTAGTTTCCAGCTCTCCAAAACCCTAACTTTTTTATCCGACCTCCGTTTCACCTCAAACGAAGTGCATTGTGATCGTGGAAAGGAGGAGAACTTGCTGGAGCATTGCTAGCAAGGAGTTGGAGGCATTTGCTCAGTGAAAACTGGTCGTCTCATTGTTCGAGGAGTCAGTTTCATTGATATCTCAACTCTCAATAGGTAAACACCTAAACACTATAGTTTCTCCTGATTTTTCTTTATGGTAGCATGCGTCTAGGTACCCTCGACCCACCCATGTAGTTTGGTGAGTTTTTGTGTCTGTTTGATAGCGTGTCGGACACGTATCGGATTAGGGTTTAATGTGTTCGATGAATTGCCACTTAGAATTCAATATTGTTGTTTAGGTTAACTAATTACATGATCCTGTAGGCCTTTAGATGTAGATTGCATATATATATTTTATGTAGGGTTTCTGTGTCGTCTCGTATCCTAAAATCGGTTGGACACGCAGCACGAGACTGCGTCTTGATGCCCTGCTGCTGCTGTGTCCGTTCTCGCTGGACACGGTGACTCGACACGCAATTTTTGGGTTGTGGGTAGGGGCAAGGTCTGTTGTGATGCCCAACAAATTTGGTTGGGTTTCGTGGAGAGTCGAGTGAGAAATCGACGCAGCACGGGCTTTGCACTGTCGCACGCGCGCCCAGTTTTGGCGTCGGATACGCGTGTCGTGCGACTCGGACACGCGTCGTGTGGCCAGTGCAGACACATGAGCTTGCAGCCCTATATATGGGCTACATGTTAGAGCGACCATGTATTGTAGTTTGGTCTGTGTCGAGCCCTAGGTCGCGTGGCACGCGTGCACGAGGACTGGGTTCCAGTTTTGATACTCGCGTATCCTGGACATTTCGTGTCCTATTCCTTGGACATAACTGCACCTGAACCTCATGTTCATACACGTAACACATTACCAACCATTGGTTTCGATTATCATTAGATTTTTCGAATGTTTTAGGTCATGTTAGGAGTTATGTTGAGTATCGGGTTTTTCTTTAAGTTCCAGTTTTTCCTGTTTCAGTTTTTTTTTCCTTTTTGTTCTGTCCCATTAGTTCGATGCAATTTCTGTATAAAACAGAGCCTGTAGATCCTACATAACCATGTCTAGGAGATACCTATTAGTTTGCTCAATCGAAAGGGCTGTGCTCGAATTTGGGTTGGCATGGAGTATTCGAGTATGTATCAATATAGAGTATCATGAGATAGGTATTCCTATAAGTGATATTTAGATTGGTAGGTTGATCATGATTTAGGACTGTTTCAGTTAATGCCAAGTTAGTTGATTGTTAGTTAGGAATTAGTAATGTCCAGTCCAGTTTAGATATTACTAAGGACTAGTTGTTGTAGTTAGAGTAGGAATTGGTTTTGAGGTTTATATGTATGTGTGTATTGGTTAGGTAGGCTGAATGATAAGGGATGTTTTGTGATGAAATTCAGGAAATAGGCAACTGCAGTAGCAGTAGGCATGCCAAGTGCATAAGCCCAAGTGTGAGGGTGCATTGGTTGAGTGTGAGGATTTAGGAATTGAGATTACCCTATTTTTACTAGAAAACTTACTAAGAAATACCTAGCCTAGAGTTTTGGTATATGTTAGTCTAAGGTGTGGGTATTAGACATAGGGTATTGTGGGTTAAGGTAGTATTATTTGAATTACATTGGTTGTTAGGCTTAGGCTCCCTTGGGAAACCTAAGATCACACAACTCAACATCCAAAATCAACACTAGGACTAGTAATGACCTAAAATTTGACTTATAGGCTAGTTGACCTAACTTTGACCTAGTTTGACTAGTCTGGTTGACCAAAGTTGACCCAAGGTTGACTTTGACTTAGATTGACCCAAATCATGTAGAACTTGTATTGAAGGCTTTCCTTATGATATTTTGGACTGTATTATGACATGTGGTTGTTTTAAATAGGATCTTATTACTCCAGTCCAGTCACTTTTTATCATCAGCAGTTCGGATTGCCAGGCGAGTACATTCTCTGATCTTTTCATACTTCTTTGGATATGTACTCTTGTTATAGACTAGTATACTTGATGCTGACACGACGTTCACACGGATCAGTATCCTCTGGATCTTTTCATGCGATGTTATCCCCTCGGATACATCGAGTATGTTATGTTCATGTACTTTATCATGGTCATCATGTACTCCATGTATTTCTGTTTGTCCATGTGCACTCATATGTTATTCATGTACACTCATGACCATATGAGTTCCATGTATACAGTAGTTGTTATCCATGTACAATAACATAACATGCTTTGATCCTTGTGTATTGGTTGGGGGCAGGAAGAGTGTAGTTGGTTATGTGATCATTATCCTCCGTAGGTATCCATGTGCATTCCATAGTTGTATCCATGTGCAACCCAAGTTGTTTACATAACCAATTCATGCTCTGATTCACGTAGAAGGTTACATTCTTTATTATCATATTATATCTCAGTTTATATCTTCTCTCTTGTGGATTTCTCTTTACAGTGATTCATGTATAGTTTTCTATAGCTTGTTTTATATGTCCATTTCTGATATGAACTGTTGTGAGAGATATGTGCTCGTTTCGTCCTGACTGGGCATGTTAAAAATTTTACAGGTGATGATTAGGAGTACTGTCCTACTTATTATGGCATTGGCTTAGATGACACTGGCGACGTGGACCCACAGGAGGATCCCACAGTCGCTGAGGACTTGCCCATAGTCTAGCTGAGACTTAGTACTTTATTTGTATTTTTTGTTTGAGACTTTATGAGTTGTACTTGAGATTTATTTTGGTGGTTTACACCTAGACTTTTATTGTGACTCTCTTGAGATTCTTCTTCTATTCCATCTTAGTATTGTGATTGAGTTACGTATTATTTTACTCTCTATTCATAGCTTGTTTAGACTGTGTTAGATATGGTGACTCAGGACAGCGTTCTACCGCCGATACTGTGGCGTAGGCTGGACGTTCGTTACTTCTCGTGCCCTTACACTGGGTGTGGGTCGTGACACGTTTTTAGTGATGGCCCATGCAGGTCAGTCACAATCACAACTAGTGTGATTCGTAGTGGTACTCGAACTAGAGTATCATTACAACCTGCAGTAGAAAATAGGAATAAGTTAAGGTACTCAATCACATTAGAAAAAACTCTTATCAATTCTTGTTGTTAGTTGTCTCATTTTGAAAACAATTGTCCTTCCTTGATAAATTCGCTTTTTTCAGTAATTGATTGCTTGTTTGATCTGTCTTCAGGATGGTGGAGACACGATCGCAGCGCTCTGGCTCCAGGGATACCACTGAGAGGACGGCTATTTCTCATCCGACCCAGCAGGCTCCAGGGACCACAGTACCTCTTGTTCCAGCTCAGGTAGGCCCGTCTGCTACTTTTGGGGGTGTTCCTCCACCAGTTCTGGGGACTACCCCAGGAGTGCAGGGGATGCTACCACTACCGCCCCAGGGGACATTTGATGCGGCACAGTGTTTCGCTCTCATTCAGCAGATGATGGAGATGCAGCGACGCCAGACAGATGACATGAGGCAGGACATTGATAATGCCCACCAGTTAGTGATGGTGGCAGTGGAGAGGACAACTGCCCCACCCCAAGGAGGGAAGATTCAGCCATACCAGCAGAGGACTCCAGGTATTCAGGACTTCCAGAAGATGAGGCCGCAGAACTTCAAGGGTACAGAGGGTATCCTTTACGCGGACGACTGGATCGAGCACATAGAGGAGATTTTTCATCTTGCAGAGATATCGGCTAGACTCCAGGTGGAAGCAGCAGGCAATATGATACAGGACCTTGCCCGCACTTGGTACCAGACCGACCCCAGGGTTGGTACTAAGGGGCAACCTTGGGAGGATTTTAAGAAGCTTTTCAAGGAGAAGTTCTTCCCTGATACTGCACTTGGCGCATTGGAGACGCAGATTGAGAACCTGGTTCAAGGAAACCAGACTGTAGAGGAGTACGCCGGAGAGTTCTGCCGCCTGGGCAAATTTATGGAGGGCCTTAGTGAGACAGCGAAGGCCAGGAGATTCAGGAAGGGTTTGGTTAAGGAAGTCAAGTCCTTAACCAAGAGCAACATGAATGCTATATTTGAAGAGATTTGGATGGGAGCCATGGCAGCAGAAGATGATCTGGAGCTGAAGCAGAAGAGAGTTCGTGATTTCCATACAGCCAGTGGCAGTGGGGGACCAGCCAAGAAGTCCCATTTTCAGCAGCAGCATCAGCAGAGGTCCTTCCAGCAGCAGAGGCCATTCCAGCAAGCACAATAGAGACAGGGTCAGCAGGCACCGAGACAGCAGCAGGCTGCCACTTGTGACTTCTGTAAGAAGCCAGGGCACAAGTGGAGTGAGTGCAGGAAGAGGCTAGGCAAGTGCCTACTCTATGGTTCATCAGAGCATCAGTTGAGGGAATGTCCTGAGGCTTTCGGGCGTAAAGGACAGGGAGCAGGGACCAAGGCACTAGTGGAGCAGTAGAGAGGACCCTTACCGACTCAGCAGCAGAAGTTTGTTCAGCATCAGCAGCAGGCCAGAGGAGGCCAGCAGGGGCGAGCTTTTGCCATGCAGCGGAGGATACCGAGGCAGTAGGCGATCTGATAGCAGGTTCTGTTCTTATCGACTCTTTTCCCGCATTCACATTATTTGATTCGGGTGCTTTCCATAGCTTCGTGTCTGTATCTTTTGCCACTAGACACCATCTTTCTTCTGAACCTTTGCCTAGGACTTGCAAGATCACGACTGGGGGTGGTATTATCCTTGTCAGTGATATTTGTAAGAATCGGAGAGTAGTTTTGGGAGGCCGAGAACTGGATGTGAGTCTGCTCGTGATGCCACTACCGAACTACGATATTGTACTCGGTATGGATTGGTTGAGCAGGCAACATGCCAGTATAGATTGCCACAGGGGTAGAGTTCTTTTCAGCATACCAGGAGAGCCAGAGTTCGAGTTTACCAGACGAGAGTCAGAGCAGAGCAGCGGAGTTTTCTGCGGAGCTTCAGTAGAGCAGCAGAGTGTGCCACATCCACTGATGTCACGCCCCGACCCGGAATCACCCGAATCATCGTCCTCGCAGGGGGCGTGATGCCGTACGAGCCTGGAGTTGCGCTCGTGCAAGGCAAGATGACAAGTTCTCAAATGGTTATCTTTTGATTCGATATTAACAACGAAAGAAAAACAGAGTATACAAAAGAATTCTCTTTATTGATATCTGAAACAGAGATTGCAATGGCTTTTGATAGCCTAACAATATATGCCAGATTGGCTACAATACTCAGGTTCTCTCTTGCCCACAAAGGATTTTACCGTTCCATACATCATGCCTTCTATATCTCGGTTGCATCAATCCAGTTGCGTAGTCCGAGCGTCAATACGATCGCACGCTTCAATGCGCTTCGGCATTCCAAGCCTCAACACGTTCGAGCAACGCTTCGCCACGAGCAATCCATTCCCTGTACCCTGCATGAAGCTGGTGGGGGATCAGTACATTCGTCCTCGCATGTACTGAAGCAAAGATCTTCTTTCCAAACCAATATTTTAATATTTATGTTGAATCATGCAACTTAGCTTATGATCTTGCTATGTTCTCCTTAGGGTCAATTTCATGGCATATTCGAAAGCGTAAAGCATGTTATCATAGCAGCATGTTTATCGAATTGAATAGGCAAGCAAACAAGCAATCTCGTGTTTGATTCGTGGCACGACTTCTTACCAAGTCGACGCACTCGTCCTTGCACCGACCGCAAGGTGAATACGCCGCATTCCTTTCCTGTCATGTTATATGTTCATCTCTAAGCAGGATCTCTATGCGGGACGCATACGCGCCTACACTTTCAACCCATCGTTCCTTAACGATATGAGGGCCGTTGGCATATCCGCGCCGGAATGGACTAAAGGAGTTCCTTTCTTTTCTCTCCTTCTTTTCTCAATATTTGTCGGGCTGCCCGACGTTTCACGGGTGGGTTGCGGGCCCAACAACCGAAACATTTCCGCTGCATGCCATCATTTGCGGCTTTTTCCATCTATAAGACGAGCGCTACTCGTTTAAGGATGTGCGCCTACAAAGATTATTCGATTCTCTCCGTGGCCAAGCGGTTCCGGGGTGCTCCGACATTTAACCGTTTGGGGGAAACACCCGTGCACGGGCAATTATCACATTTAATCTCAAGTCCATCCCATTCGACCATGCAACGTCCTATCATTCAAGCAATCAAATTCAAACAACCAAACATAGTCTTGAGTCCGAGACTCAGACTTATCGTCTCGCATCTCTTTCGTTAACTTTCTGTGTTCTTACATTTTATACTTCGTTTCAATGATTCAATGGCATCGTGCCTCAACTCAATGCTCGTCAACCGAACGACCCGAAGGTCTCGAACACCTTTCGAGGCACCATGTCATATCCGACAGTTCCGCCACATTCATGCCACAACTGTATTCTCTCGCAATGAAGCCATCTTTTATTATCCCGTGCGCGTAGGCACGTTTCGACCGTATTTCCATGTTCTATAACTTAGCATTCAATGTTCGGGACTTGCGCGCTAGGGCGCTCGCCTATTGTCTTTTAATGTTCTAGTCATCTAACTCGTGCAGCAAGGCACGGTATAGTTCATGCACTAAGGCACTCGTCGAGTACAGCTATCCCATGTTCTTACGGCTTGCGCACCGAGTCGCTCGCCTTTGCGATATCCAATGTTCCATAGCGACTCGTGCATACGATGCACGTTTTATTTCAATTGTTCTAACTTAGTGTTCGACACACACTATGATTTATCTCCGATCAGACCACGCCCGTGGCTCCGATAGGTTAACTTAGCATACAATGATATATTTGACTTATCGAATGAAGGAGTAAAAAGAAGTCAATCTTCCCACCTTGAGTCGATACGCCTTCGTCGTTTCGCCGAGCCGATGCGGCTCGATTTCTTAACTTCGCTGTACGGCCACTCTCCTGACTTATCCATTCGAGCACTTCGTGCTTCATTGAGTCATACGTCCGATTTGCCTTAGCGTGCCCAAGTCTCAGCCCGTCGCAAGACGACGATTTGATTTTGCGGATCCCTTACTAAATATTGTAAAAGATCGACCCCTAATATTTTCCCGTCAAAGTATAACCTGCCCATGAAACCAACTAAAATCAATACTTGCATCGATTCGGGCTTGCGCCTTGGTCGATTCGATTTCTTAGAATCTTCGAGCCGATTCAACGCACTCATCCTTCGGGGCAACGCGGCACTTCGTATCGATTCAACTCGTTGCATTCTTTCGGGGCAAGGCAACTCTTCGCATCAACTTAGTTTGATGCATTGCTCGGGACAACTTAACTCTCGTATCGTTTTGCATCTATACATTTTCTTTGTGTCAATGCGACTCGTTGAGTCAACGCTTCAGCGTAATACGCCGTGCGGAGCGGGGCATTACAGAATATACCACTCAAAAAAGGTTCATCCTCGAACCAAAACTAACACTCCGACTAAGTGTTTTATAGATCGTTTCACGATCTCGTCCCACCAATGTTGTTCAGTTTTACACTATCCCGCATGCTTTTCATTAACATTTTAAGTCTTCCCTGCAGCTCGATTTGAATTTGTATACAACTCGATTTGGATCCGTACCTATATTCAAGGCATCCTGAAGATATATGTATTTCGACCAAGCCAGTCGTAGCAAATTGGAACAAAGCTGGCAGGTAAATTTCAATCCTATGCTTGCCGTCTCGTACTCTCGATCGGACTTATCCATAGTACTTGTTCTCGCAATTTTATTGCATAACGCTACGCGATTCAAAATTACCTTTCTTATTTCGTATGTTTCATATGGACTACCAACTCTATGCGTCGCGTCAAGCCGTCGTGCATCCAATCACAACGAATCTCTGCAACGCCTTGCGTTCGAAGTCACCACCCAACTATTTTCGAAGTCTGGCTATGCAACTTATCACGATACGATTTCCTTTATTGACTTGCAAACGTATCAACATTCAGGACTACGTCCGCTAGGTTACTTATATAGTTCCCGTGCTTAACTTCTCTCGACGCAACTTTAAATTGACATTGTACAAAGGTCACAATCTATCCGACACAAAAGTTTACATCAAGGCGACGGTGCTCAGGACAATGATCGCCTTGACACGAAGCCTCTACGATACATTTTACATCCGATTTCCTAACGAGTAGGAATTCACTAGCCAAATTCCTAACTTATCCGTCTCGCAACATCGAATATAAGTTTGATTCACGCAAGCTCAATTGTAAGGTAAATCCGAATCTAACGACATGACTCGTAAGCCATTCCCTTATCGTTCCCTCTCGTGCATAGCACGATTCTCGCAATCGCCTATCCGAATCACCAAGTTTGTTGGTGAATTTCAAGTTCTATCGTCGACCAACATAACCATTCAAGTATTCATCCGACGAATACTCAAAATCTAACTATATCATTCTCAAACGAAAGCTGTTCCAACAATTCTCGATCGCCTAGACTTATCGTCAACATGCACCGTGTTATATTTGTTATCGGTGCAATCTCATATGCGATATCGTATGGGTCATCTTACGGTCTGCAGCATTCAATTTGATTTGGCGGTCAAGTCTTCTAGGGTCAGCTGTACCGAAGCTACGCTCAATAATTATGGATCATCACCGAAGGACAGTTTACTACGAACCATGCTATATCTTACTTCGGAGCCAAATCACGTTCCGACGATTCTATACGACTATCCAATTTCGGACAAAATCACTTCTATCGGCGCAACTGATGCATAACTATCTTCCGAGTCAAGTCATGCACTACCGTCGATGATTTCGTAATTTACGAAACATCTACTCGTATCGAGTTCGATTCTATCTTTTTTCGTGGTCGACACACGAGATGCTATACGCATCGAATAATCGCCGATGACTTATAGTCTCGTCTTGATTAATTACCAAATTTACGATCAACCAAGTTCGTTCATTCTCGTATTGTTACTTACAAAATTTTGATAGCGCAAGGCGCACTCTATTTTGTATTCTCACATCGTGCTTACGTTTCCTTGCGTATCGATCTTGATAGTTCATATCAATTTCGATAGCAAGTGGGTCGACTTCGAATCCGTTTTAACGTTGACTTAACTCGCAACGCATACATCCAAGTTTTCAACTAACTTTCCATACGCATCCACTCGTTCTCCTATTTGTCGCATCCTGCTATACTTTGATCGCGTAACCGAGTTACCGATTATCCAACATCGTGCCCTCGAGTTATACGATCTCGCCCTCTAAGTTTTGCGTGTTTTCAGTCGTACTCAAATGAGTGTCGCCGTAACGTAACCAACTATTTCTTAGGCACGGTTTCTCACGTCAACCAACTCTTCACCGAAGTTGCACATTGTGCGATTCGATTACAATTTACATCGCTTAACATTTCTATCGAAATCGTAAGTCGTACGATTCGATTCGTCTCGCCGAACATTTCTATCGAGATCGCAAGTCATGCGATTCGATTCACCTAGCCGAACATTTCTATCGAGATCGCAAGTCGTACGATTCGATTCGCCTCGCCTAACATTTCTATCGAGATCGCAAGTCGTGCGACTCATTTGTAAGCTCGAGTTTTTCCTTCCCGTCGATTCGATTATTGCTTCAAGGCATAATCGTTCCACTAGTTTCGGTCGTCCGACTGACTTATCATTTTCGTCCGACGTATTGTTTATCGATACGAGTCTCGTCTTATCGTCCCAACCGATCTTCGAAGAACACTTGCATCAACATACCGTCATACAAATTTCTAATCGAGTCTCGGTACTCTCATGTCTGTTGCGGACAAACCTTCCGCAATTCTCACAACGTCAAAATCGAGTCATTCATCGCCTACGTGGTATGGCATATACCACTCAGAACTCAAGCCATTTCCCTCGCTCTATACTTAGTATAAATCGACAATCTCTTCCGACTCACGATTTTTGCAGTAATCGTGCTTGATCACAACCGTAACTTCGATTAATTCACATCCGACACAACTCGGTCAATATTCTCGTTTGCCAACATAAGTTTGGAGTGCAACCGAACGATTCGTTCTATCGATTTACGATTTCAATTCTTTCCTTACGTTGCATCTCGTACAACAATTTATTTAGATATACGTTGCATCCCATGCAACAATTTTACTTCCGATACGCGTTGTACATCGTGCTACGATTTATTTTTGACTCTTTTATTTCACTTTGTACAACGATTTATTTCCCATTTCCTTTGCACTTCGTGCAACGATTAATTTGATATGCGTTACACCACGTGCAATCATTTTACTTCCAACACGCGTTGCACATCGTGTAACGATTTATTTTCGACTTTTCAAGTCAATGCTCAATCCGTTTAACACATTCGGTATTGGCTTATCACTTCTCACTTTCATTTTAATGCATGTTCACCATTAACTCGTTGCACTTCGTGCATCGTTTTATTTCTCATTCAACATGTTATATTGCAACAACAACATCCCAAATCGTATTTCATAATTTGTTGCGCTTGCAGCAACTAACATTTTACGGCTCGTTGCATTTAATGCAATATACCCTTAGCGACTTTCTTAGCAAACATCATGTAATTTCCAAAACACATGCGGCAAAATTACACGATTTGTATTAGACTTATTGTATGGAACATCCAGTGCAGCATCGAGTAGAGTCAAGAGTGATATCAAGTGGTGGTGGGCAACTTTTCGAATTATAATGAAGCGAGCGTCCAGAGGAAATTGAGCCTAGAGCTCTGATACCAATTTGTCACGTCCTGACCCGAAATCACCCGAATCATCGTCTTCGCAGGGGGCGTGATACCGCACGAGCCTGGAGTTGCGCTCGTGCAAGGCAAGATGACAAGTTTTCAAATAGTTATCTTTTGATTCGATATTAACAACGAAAGAAAAACAGAGTATACAAAAGAATTCTCTTTATTGATATCTGAAACAGATATTACAATGGCTTTTGATAGCCTAACAATATATGCCAGATTGCCTACAACACTCAGGTTCTCTCTTGCCCACAAAGGATTTCACCGTTCTATACATCATGCCTTCTATATCTCGGCCACATCAGTCCAGTTGCGTAGTCCGAGCGTCAATGCGATCGCACGCTTCAATGCGCTTCGGCATTCTAAGCCTCAACACGTTCGAGCAACGCTTCGCCACGAGCAATCCATTCCCTGAACCCTGTATGAAGCTGGTGGGGGATCAGTACGTTCGTCCTCGCATGTACTGAAGCAAAGATCTTCTTTCCAAACCAACATTTATTTATGTTGAATCATACAACTTAGCTTATAATCTTGCTATGTTCTCCTTAGGGTCAATTTCATGGCATATTCGAAAGCGTGAAGCATGTTATCATAGCAGCATGTTTATCGAATTGAATAGGCAAGCAAACAAGCAATCTCGTGTTTGATTCATGGCGCAACTTCTTACCAAGTCGACGCACTCGCCCTTGCACCGACCGCAAGGTGAATACGTCGTATTCCTTCCCTGTCATGTTATATGTGCATCTCTAAGCAGGATCTCTATGTGGGACGCATACGCGCCTACACTTTCAACCCATCGTTCCTTAACTATATGAGGGCCGTTGGCGTATCCGCGCCGGAATGGACTAAAGGAGTTCCTTTCTTTTCTCTCCTTCTTTTCTCAATATTTGTCGGGCTGCCCGGCATTTCACGGGTGGGTTGCGGGCCCAACAACCGAAATGTTCCCGCTGCATGCCATCATTTGCGGCTTTTCCCATCTATAAGGCGAGCGCTACTCGTTTAAGGATGTGCGCCTACAAAGATTATTCCATTCTCTCCGCGGCCAAGCGGTTCCGGGGCGCTCCGGCATTTAACCGTTTGGGGGAAACACCCATGCACGGGCAATTATCACATTTAATCTCAAGTCCATCCCATTCGACCATGCAACGCCCTATCATTCAAGTAATCAAATTCAAACAACCAAACATAGTCTTGAGTCTGAGACTCAGACTTATCGTCTCGCATCTCTTTCGTTAACTTTTTGTGTTCTTACATTTTATACTTTGTTTCAATGATTCAATGGCATCGTGCCTCAACTCAATGCTCGTCAACCGAACGACCCGAAGGTCTCGAACACCTTTCGAGGCACCATGTCATATCCGACAGTTCCGTCATATTCATGCCACAACTGTATTCTCTCGCAACGAAGCCATCTTTTATTATCCCGTATGCGTAGGCACGTTTCGACCGTATTCCCATGTTCTATAACTTAGCATTCAATGTTCGGGACTTGCGCGCAAGGGCGCTCGCCTATTGTCTTTCAATGTTCTAGTCGTCTAACTCGTGCAGTAAGGCACGGTATGGTTCGTGCACTAAGGCACTCGCCGAGTACAGCTATCCCATGTTCTTACGGCTTGCGCATTGTCACGCCCCAGAACCAGAATACTGGAGAGCGGGGGCGTACATAGCCAGCTACGTATATTGAAGTGCAATCCACCTCGCTATACGGTCACGGCTGTCTAGATACATGAGGGTTTAACTACAAGCCAACAGTCTTCTATGGTCATGAACAAGCCTATTGTCTCAATCACAAGCAAGTAATAGTAGTTACAAGATGTCAGAGCACCAAATATATAATAGCAAGGCGTCCCATACATTACATATTGGATGATCAAGAAGCTAGTCGTACAAAATGTCAGGACTAGCAAGAGTTCAGTCATACATGATCAACCCTAGGATCTGTCAATCATGTTACAGCCCGTAGGCAGACAGTAAGTAAGGTACAATCGAGCTAACACGTGCTCGCCGGCTAAACACCTCAAAAGAATAATTTTACAATAAAGTGGGAGGACAAAAAGAAACCCACTCGTTGCCAGGGTTACGCCTGGTGGTCACCATCCGGCTGGAAGACAGTAGGTAGATCCTCTGGTGCTGCTCCAATATCTGGCCACACAAAACCAGCTGGGTCAGACCCCAGAAAGAGCAAGTGCCACAAAGGAGGCTTCACTTAGGAACTAAAACCAGCATATCATAAATAAATAGTTAAGGTAATTAAAAGATACTAATAATAACTGAGATAACAATAATATATTGAGCACGGAGAAACCATTCAAGTAGCCAGACTGCAACCCTTAAACCAAACAAGGACCGGGGTTGTAATCCTTCGCCTGAATAGAAACCCGCCTCAATTACTATTGATAAGGTAACAAGACAATAAACGAAGAGAGGACACAGAACTGCTCCGGAAGCCAGGTTACAACCCTTAAACCAAACAAGGACCGGGGTTGTAACCCTTCGCCTGAACAGAACTGGACCCCTGATCTTTATTGTTAAGGCCAGCATAATAATCATGGTATTGAAGTAAAGGTAAAACATGACGAGCATGACAGGGGGTTACAATAAGACAATAAACGAAGAGAGGACACAGAACTGCTCCGGGAGCCAGGTTACAACCCTTAAACCAAACAAGGACCGGGGTTGTAACCCTTCGCCTGAACAGAACTGGACCCCTGATCTTTATTGTTAAGGCGGGCACAATAAGCAGGACGATATATGATAAGATAACCATGGAACTATTAAGATAGCCAAGTTATAACCCTTAAACCAAACAAGGACCGGGGTTGTAACCCTTCATCTGAACAGAACTTGGTATCCCATCATTTATCGATACAAGAAATCACGTCATGATACAATCTTGTACAGGATCAGGATAAGACTAAGCTGGAATAAACTTCATCCAATCAATCACGGCCAATCAAGAGTACGGCTTGATACTTTTAACTAACTAGGGTTATCACAGGCCTAGTTACTAGCAAGATGCAATGAGATTATCCCAACAGCCACAAGCCCTGCAGACCATCCGGTTATCCGGGTCGAATGTCCGTTATAAAGAATGCAACACGTGACTGTGCGCTGGAAATGTGCCCTACTCGTCGGTAGGCTACAAGTCCACTTAATGCGCCCAGATAACGGGATTGCTTGTAGCTGGGAATCTCTTCATGACTACTGAATCATTCTAGTTAATTAGCCTTAGTCAATTTCAGTAGGTACCCCTGACCGTGGTACTCAGGGATCCCCATCCTAGACATGATGCAAGACAGTACTGGTTTATTTGTACAAACGCAATCGCCCACGGTGTCCAGACCTTTCATACTTGTCATATCAGTTTACTTGTCAAGAGTACGCCACCGCGGGCCACTATCGTGTTCTATTCTTACATTATCATGAATGAGAAAGATTGTATAAAATAACTAATGACATATTCTTGAAGCCAAGGAAAAGATCTACAACTTTCATGTTTTGAGTTTTTCAAGATTCTAGCTACAAAACAACTTAAACAGGCAAAAACAGTAAATTCCTGCACAATCGGCGCATGGGATTCCTGCACGAATCGGCGCATGGGATTCCTGCACGAATCGGCGCATGAGATTCCTGCACGAATCGGCGCATGGGATTCCTGCACCAATCGGCGCATGGGATTCCTGCACAAATCGGCGTATGAGATTTCTGCACGAATCGGCGCATGAGATTCCTGCACGAATCGGCGCATGAGATTCCTGCACGAATCGGCGCATGGGATTCCTGCACGAATCGGCGCATGAGATTCCTGCACGAATCGGCGCATGAGATTCCTGCACGAATCGGCGCATGGGATTCCTGCACCAATCGGCGCATGGGAAACTCACGTTGCATCTTCAATACATGCGCGTAAGAAACCTACGCGCATGACACGCTCGGAGTTAAGGAATGCGTTGCCGGGACTTCACGGCGCATGGCCTCCCGGCGCATGGCCTCCCGGGCGCATGAGGTTCCCGGCGCATGGGGTTCATCGTCCCCAAACAGCAAGTTCAGCCATGAAAGTTCCGAAAACTTGTAATGGCCATAACTTACTCATCCGGAGTCGAAATCAAGCGAAACAAAAGCCAAAACTGAATGAAATTGAATTCTCTACAACATAGAACCATTAGTTTTCAAAAATAAACAAGTTTTAGAGATCTAAACCAAGAAAACTAAACAAGAAGGAACTTAAAACTTAGATCTACAAAAATATAACCATCAAAACCGAAAACTTCCAGTTCTAAAGAGGCTTAGAATCTAGTAAGGAAGAGAATGGAACAATAAAACATGAGATCCATCATGAAGCAAGTTTGCACTTGCCTAAGCTCTCTCTCTCTCTCTCTCTCCTTCCTGGTAGGTGTAGAAGTAAATGTGGAGAAGAAGAAGAATAATGAAGAGAGAGAATGAAGGAATGGGTTAATAAAGGAGGGTGGTGGTAGGTAGGAGGGTTCACCTTTTGGTTCATGATGAACCAAGGCAACCCAAGCCTAGCCGAACCAACCCAAAATAAACCGAGCCAAGCCAAGAGATATGCAATACAAAATAAAATACGTACACGTATTCCAAGATACGTAATACGAACTACAGGCATTACAACTCTACCCACCTTAAAAGAATTCCATCCTCGGAATTTAATCAAGAGGCTAGAATTACAATGACAAGCTATAATAATCGTAAGCTATAACAAGCAGTCTATCATGCAGTCATTTATTCAAGCAAGGAATTGAAAGCATAAGGCATAAGGAAGACATTATACCTTACGAGTCAAACAGGTCGGGATATCGCGATCGGATATCATCCTCACGCTCCCACGTTGACTCACCGAAAGAGTGATGACCCCAAGCAACACGGACTAAACTAATAGTCTTGTTCTTAAGTATCTTCTCTCTCCGGTCCAATATAGACACGGGCCTCTCCTCATACGAAAGGTTGGTACCAACAACCAATTCCGAATGATCCAGGATGTGGCTCGGGTCCGGGATATACCGTCGCAGTTGGGATACATGGAATACGTCATGCACCTCATGTAGCGACGGTGGAAGAGCGAGACGATAGGATACATCTCCTACTCGCTCCAGAATGTCGAACGGCCCTATATACCTAGGACTAAGCTTTCCTCGTACGCCGAAACGAATGACGTCGCGGTTAGGCAAAATCCTCAGGAATACATGGTCGCCGACAGAAAACTCAAGAGGGCGCCGATGAGAATCGGCCCAATGACGCTGGCGATCTTGGGCAACTCGAAGATGATCTCTGACTCTCCTGACCACTTCAACGGTCTGAGCAATCATTTCTGGACCGAGCATCTGCCTTTCTCCGACATCGTCCCATGCTAACGGGGATCGGCACTTCCTACCATACAGTGCCTCGAATGGTGCCATCTGGATACTAGCTTGGAAACTATTATTATACGAGAACTCCACCAGGTGCAGGTGATCTTCCCACGAACCACCGAAGTCGAGCGTACAAGATCTCAACATATCTTCGAGAGTCTGGATCGTGCGCTCCGACTGGCCATCTGTCTGCGGGTGATAAGCTGAACTGAACTGGAGGTGAGTTCCCAAACTTTCTTGCAAGCTACGCCAAAAGTGCGACGTAAATCTTGAATCTCTGTCTGAAGTGATACTGACTGGTACACCGTGCAACCTGACAATCTGCCGGAGATACATCTCCACTAGCTGAGCCGTCGACTGACCAACTCTGAACGGGAGAAAGTGAGCCACCTTCGTGAGCCTGTCTATAATAACCCAAATAGCGTCTCTGCCAGCCGGGGTTCTAGGCAATCCAGTCACAAAGTCCATGGTTATGTGCTCCCATTTCCACTCTGGAATCGGCAACGGTTGAAGTAGTCCAGCTGGTCTCTGATGTTCAGCCTTAACTTGTTGGCAGACTAAACAACGAGAGACAAACCGGACTATCTTCCTCTTCATGCCATTCCACCAAAAGTGCTCACGGATATCACGGTACATCTTCGTACCGCCGGGATGAATGGAATACTGCGAACTGTGAGCCTCCGTCATGATCTCCTGTCTGATATCTCCACTGGGTACACAAAGACGCTTCCCATGTCGAAGTGTACCGTCTTCATGGATACATAACTCTGGTCTTCGTCCTGCCTCACACTCTGCTCTGAGTCGCTGAAGCTTGGAATCTGCTGACTGTGCCATCCGGATCCTCTCGACTATAATGGACTGAACTTGTATGCTGGCCATCAATGCCACACTGGAAGGAAGGACAACTTCTATACCCATCTTCTGAAGATCGGCTAACAGCTCTGGTTGCGCTGTTAGGAAATAAACTCCGGCTCTCCTGCTCAATGCATCTGCAACAACGTTGGCCTTCCCTGGGTGATACTGCAGGTTGACATCATAATCCACAAGCAGCTCTAGCCATCTCCTCTGACGCATGTTGAGATCCTTCTGGGTGAAAACATACTTCAGGCTCTTGTGGTCGGTGAAAATTTCCACCCTATCTCCGTATAGGTAGTGCCTCCACAACTTAAGTGCAAACACTACTGCTGCCAGCTCCAAGTCATGGGTTGGGTAATTTCTCTCATGATCACGAAGTTGTCGTGACGCATAAGCTATTACCTTCCCATGCTGCATCAGAACACATCCTAAACCTCTGCCCGAAGCATCACAATACACTGAGAATCCTCCAGTTCCATCTGGAAGCGTGAGAATAGGAGCTGTCATCAAGCCTCGCTGCAACCTCTCAAAAGAATCCTGGCATTCTGCTGTCCAAGCAAACTGCACATCCTTGCGGGTCAACTGGGTCAATGGCGCTGAAATCCGAGCAAAGTCTGAAACAAATCGTCGGTAGTAGCCGGCCAATCCAAGAAAACTGCGAACTTCTGCAACTGTGCTGGGCACTGGCCACGACTCAATGGCCACGATCTTATGGGGATCCACTTCTACTCCTCCTCGGGTGATGATATGGCCCAAGTACGAAATGCAATCGAGCCAGAACTCGCATTTACTAAACTTGGCATACAACTGGTGCTCTCTGAGAATCTGGAGGACAATTCTGAGATGATGCTCATGCTCCGCCTCACTCTTGCTGTAGACCAGGATATCGTCTAGGAACACAATCACGAACTGATCCAAATAAGGCATGAAGATACGATTCATGAGGTCCATGAATACTGCCGGCGCATTGGTTGCTCCAAATGGCATCACAAGGAACTCCCAATGCCCATATCTAGATCTGAAAGCTGTCTTCGGGATGTCCTGCTCTCTGACTCTGATCTGATGGTATCCTGACCGCAAGTCAATCTTCGAAAATACTGATGCCCCTTTGAGTTGATCAAACAAGTCATCTATCCTCGGGAGAGGGTATCTGTTCTTGATTGTCACTGAGTTCAAGGTACGATAATCAACACACAATCTGGACGTACCATCCTTCTTTTTCACAAGAAGCATCGGGGCTCCCCAAGGCGATCCACTAGCACGAATGAATCCCTTGGTTCTGAGTTCTTCAATCATCTTGTACAATATCTCTAGCTCTGACGGCCCCATCCTGTAGACTCTCTCTGACACTGGGGCTGTTCCGGGCATCAAGTCGATGGTAAACTCGATCTCTCGCTCTGGCGGCATCCCTGGAAGCTCTTCTGGGAAAACATCTGGAAACTCTTCGACTATCCGAGGCAACTGCACTGCTGCTACTGCCATCCGCAATACTGGAGGAGAAGGTTCAACTTCGCCTCGGGAGAAGGAAAACTCCGGCTCGCCTGGAATGCCAAAAATAACCCTGCCAATGTGGCAGTCTATCCTAGCATACTGGTCCCTCAACCAATCCATCCCTAAGACCACATCATAATCGGCCATCGAGAACTCTATCAATCTAGCAGGAAATTCTCTACCGCTAACTACGATCCGACACGAGGAAAATACTCTATCTACCCCCACAAGTCCGTTACCAGTAAGTATATTGAGCCTTACTGATAATGACTCGGGCTCCAATCCTACCCGTGTCGCGAATCGTGCAGACATAAATGAATGTGAGGCACCAGAATCAAATAATACTGAAGCTGGAAAGGTGTTGACGAGAATAGTACCTGCTACCACCTCACCTGGTGCTATTCCTTCTTCTCCCATGGTCAAAGCCAGCACTTGACCATGTCCTCTGGGTGCGGGTCCCCTCTGCTGAAAATTCCTCTGCCTGCTCTGGATCAGGGCTTGGGCTTGGGCATACTGCTGCGGCCTCTGCTGCTGGAACGCCTGGGCCTGCGTCGGCAATGCCCTCGGGAGCGGGTACTGCAGCTGCTGCTGCTGCTGGACTGGTGCTGGTCCTCTAACTGAAGGACTAGAAAAGGCGGATGAACTCCCCCTGTTCGGGCAGTTCCCAACCCTGTGGTCCGGGGCACCACAAACCAAGCACAAACCTTGTGCTCTGCGACACTCTGACACCACATGCCCTGGCTTTCCGTAGTGTGAACATCCCACTGCGAAAGACTGCTTCTGCTTCTGCTGCTGAGGGTGCGTCGGGGTGGAATGCTGAACCGACGTCACTGAGGCCGCCCGCCTCGGAGCTCCAATGGTCAAGGCCCTGGCTGTCGGGGCTGGTGCTGATGACTGGTTCATCTGGCCGTGAGATCGCTTCCGACCTCCGGTCCTATCCACGATCCTCTGGGATGTATACTCATGCCTCCGGGCTGCTCTCAACACTGCATCAAAAGTCTGATGCTGAAACTGCTCCACCGCCAATAAAATCTCCAGATGAAGCCCCTGCTGGAACCGCTGGGCTCTATCGAACTCGGTTGCCACCAAGGTAGGAGCAAACCGACTAAGTCTCAAAAACTCGGCCGCATATCCATCGACTGTCCTGCCCATCTGCTTCAGATTGGTGAACCTCGTCTGTAGATCATACCGAGCTACAGCATCAAAATACTTGGTCTGGAATCTCTCCCTGAATATTGCCCATGAAATAGGGGCCACTAATCCATCGGCCTGCGCTGCCCACCAGCTGCGGGCAAGATCTAGTAACTGCAGGCGCACTACGGCCACCTTCTCGTTCTCTGGAGTCTTGGCTGCTTCTAGAATCACCTCTGTGTCCTGAAGCCATGCATCTGCAGCGATCGCATCTTCACTGCCGTCGAAGAAGGGAGGGTTCAAGCGCTTGAAGCTGTTGGCCGTGCTATTACCCTGATGACCTCCTCTGGTCAAGGCATCTGCCACCGCCTGGTGCAAGGCATCTCCGCGACGATCCTGGGAAGCTAATAGCGTCCTGATGAGACCCACCAAAGTGCCATCATCATGCTCTGCTGGTTGGACGGGCTGAACTGGTGGTTCTCCTTCGGTAGGCATGACTCTGGAGGCTACTCCTGAATGCTGGACTTGATCTCCAGGATGCTGCTGGTCCGCGGGAGGTACTCCGCCTTGCTGATCGGCAGGTCCAGGAACAATGCCGCTGAAGAAGACGACATAGGGAACAATAAGGAAGGACCAGGACAGATCAACGATACAAGCATGTGATCAGGTCAAGATTTTCAGGGATCAAGAGGATACGAGTAGAGATCAAGGGCGAGTACTGATTGAGACATCTATTCGGTAAACCCTCACATATCTTGAATTACAAGACCTGCATGGGCCACCACTAAAACCATGTCACGCCCCAGAACCAGAATACTGGAGAGCGGGGGCGTACATAGCCAGCTACGTATATTGAAGTGCAACCCACCTCGCTATACGGTCACGGCTGTCTAGATACATGAGGGTTTAACTACAAGCCAACAGTCTTCTATGGTCATGAATAAGCCTATTGTCTCAATCACAAGCAAGTAATAGTAGTTACAAGATGTCAGAGCACCAAATATATAATAGCAAGGCGTCCCATACATTACATATTGGATGATCAAGAAGCTAGTCGTACAAAATGTCAGGACTAGCAAGAGTTCAGTCATACATGATCAACCCTAGGATCTGTCAATCATGTTACAGCCCGTAGGCAGACAGTAAGTAAGGTACAATCGAGCTAATACGTGCTCGCCGGCTAAACGCCTCAAAAGAATAATTTTACAATAAAGTGGGAGGACAAAAAGAAACCCACTCGTTGCCAGGGTTACGCCTGGTGGTCACCATCCGGCTGGAAGACAGTAGGTAGATCCTCTGGTGCTGCTCCGATATCTGGCCACACAAAACCAGCTGGGTCAGACCCCAGAAAGAGCAAGTGCCACAAAAGAGGCTTCACTTAGGAACTAAAATCAGCATATCATAAATAAATAGTTAAGGTAATTAAAAGATACTAATAATAACTGAGATAACAATAATATATTGAGCACGGAGAAACCATTCAAGTAGCCAGACTGCAACCCTTAAACCAAACAAGGACCGGGGTTGTAATCCTTCGCCTGAATAGAAACCCGCCTCAATTACTATTGATAAGGTAACAAGACAATAAACGAAGAGAGGACACAGAACTGCTCCGGAAGCCAGGTTACAACCCTTAAACCAAACAAGGACCGGGGTTGTAACCCTTCGCCTGAACAGAACTGGACCCCTGATCTTTATTGTTAAGGCCAGCATAATAATCATGGTATTGAAGTAAAGGTAAAACATGACGAGCATGACAGGGGGTTACAATAAGACAATAAACGAAGAGAGGACACAGAACTGCTCCGGGAGCCAGGTTACAACCCTTAAACCAAACAAGGACCGGGGTTGTAACCCTTCGCCTGAACAGAACTGGACCCCTGATCTTTATTGTTTAGGCGGGCACAATAAGCAGGACGATATATGATAAGATAACCATGGAACTATTCAGATAGCCAAGTTACAACCCTTAAACCAAACAAGGACCGGGGTTGTAACCCTTCATCTGAACAGAACTTGGTATCCCATCATTTATCGATACAAGAAATCACGTCATGATACAATCTTGTACAGGATCAGGATAAGACTAAGCTGGAATAAACTTCATCCAATCAATCACGGCCAATCAAGAGTACGGCTTGATACTTTTAACTAACTAGGGTTATCACAGGCCTAGTTACTAGCAAGATGCAATGAGATTATCCCAACAGCCACAAGCCCTGCAGACCATCCGGTTATCTGGGTCGAATGTCCGTTATGAAGAATGCAACACGTGACTGTGTGCTGGAAATGTGCCCTACTCGTCGGTAGGCTACAAGTCCACTTAATGCGCCCAGATAACGGGATTGCTTGTAGCTGGGAATCTCTTCATGACTACTGAATCATTCTAGTTAATTAGCCTTAGTCAATTTCAGTAGGTACCCCTGACCGTGGTACTCAGGGATCCCCATCCTAGACATGATGCAAGACAGTACTGGTTTATTTGTACAAACGCAATCGCCCACGGTGTCCAGACCTTTCATACTTGTCATATCAGTTTACTTGTCAAGAGTGCGCCACCGCGGGCCACTATCGTGTTCTATTCTTACATTATCATGAATGAGAAAGATTGTATAAAATAACTAATGACATATTCTTGAAGCCAAGGAAAAGATCTACAACTTTCATGTTTTGAGTTTTTCAAGATTCTAGCTACAAAACAACTTAAACAGGCAAAAACAGTAAATTCCTGCACAATCGGCGCATGGGATTCCTGCACGAATCGGCGCATGGGATTCCTGCACGAATCGGCGCATGAGATTCCTGCACGAATCGGCGCATGGGATTCCTGCACCAATCGGCGCATGGGATTCCTGCACAAATCGGCGTATGAGATTTCTGCACGAATCGGCGCATGAGATTCCTGCACGAATCGGCGCATGAGATTCCTGCACGAATCGGCGCATGGGATTCCTGCACGAATCGGCGCATGAGATTCCTGCACGAATCGGCGCATGAGATTCCTGCACGAATCGGCGCATGGGATTCATGCACCAATCGGCGCATGGGAAACTCACGTTGCATCTTCAATACATGCGCGTAAGAAACCTACGCGCATGACACGCTCGGAGTTAAGAAATGCGTTGCCGGGACTTCACGGCGCATGGCCTCCCGGAGCATGGCCTCCCGGGCGCATGAGGTTCCCGGCGCATGGGGTTCATCGTCCCCAAACAGCAAGTTCAGCCATGAAAGTTTCGAAAACTTGTAATGGCCATAACTTACTCATCCGGAGTCGAAATCAAGCGAAACAAAAGCCAAAACTGAATGAAATTGAATTCTCTACAACATAGAACCATTAGTTTTCAAAAATAACCAAGTTTTAGAGATCCAAACTAAGAAAACTAAACAAGAAGGAACTTAAAACTTAGATCTACAAAAATATAACATCAAAACCGAAAACTTCCAGTTCTAAAGAGGCTTAGAATCTAGTAAGGAAGAGAATGGAACAATAAAACATGAGATCCATCATGAAGCAAGTTTGCACTTGCCTAAGCTCTCTCTCTCTCTCTCTCTCTCCTTCCTGGTAGGTGTAGAAGTAAATGTGGAGAAGAAGAAGAATAATGAAGAGAGAGAATGAAGGAATGGGTTAATAAAGGAGGGTGGTGGTAGGTAGGAGGGTTCACCTTTTGGTTCATGATGAACCAAGGCAACCCAAGCCTAGCCGAACCAACCCAAAATAAACCGAGCCAAGCCAAGAGATATGCAATACAAAATAAAATACGTACACGTATTCCAAGATACGTAATACGAACTACAAGCATTACACGCATCGAGGCGCTCGCCTTTGTGATATCCAATGTTCCATAGCGACTCATGCATACGATGCACGTTTTATTTCAATTGTTCTAACTTAGTGTTCGACACACACTATGATTTATCTTCGATCGGACCACGCCCTTGGCGCCGATAGGTTAACTTAGCATACAATGATATATTTGACTAATCAAATGAAGGAGTAAAAAGAAGTCAATCCTCCCACCTTGAGTCGATTCGCCTTCGTCGTTTCGTCGAACCGATGCGGCTCGATTTCTTAACTTCGCTGCACGGCCACTCTCCTGACTTAGCCATTCGAGCACTTCGTGCTTCATTGAGTCATACGTCCGATTTGCCTTAGTGTGCCCAAGTCTCAGTCTGTCGCAAGACGACGATTTGATTTCGCGGACCCCTTTCTAAATATTGCAAAAGATCGACCTCTAATATTTTCCCGTCAAAGTATAACCTGCACACGAAACCAACTAAAATCAATACTTGCATCGATTCGGACTTGCGCCTTGGTCGATTCGATTTCTTAGAATCTTCGAGCCGATTCAACGCACTCATCCTTCGGGGCAACGCGGCACTTCGCATCGATTCAACTCGTTGCATTCTTTCGGGGCAAGGCAACTCTTCGCATCAACTTAGTTTGATGCATTGCTCGGGACAACTTAACTCTCGTATCGTTTTGCATTGATACATTTCCTTTGCGTCAACGCGGCTCGTTGAGTCAACGCTTCAGCGTAATGCGCCGTGCGGAGCGGGGCATTACAACTGATAGCTGAGTTTATGGATGTGTTTCCGGAGGAGTTGCCAGGGTTGCCTCCGGACAGGGATGTGGTGTTCTCTATAGACTTGATATCCGGTGCAGAGCCGATATCTCAGCATGTCTATAGAGTGAACAATAGTGAGCTTGTGGAGCTGAAGAAGCAAGTGGATGAGTTGCAGGATAAAGGCTTCATCCGATCGAGTTCCTCACCATGGGGTGTGCCAGTACTCTTTGTACCGAAGAAGGATGGGTCGGTACGGATGTGTATCGACTACAGAGCACTCAACAGCCTCACGATCAAGAATAAGTACCCGCTGCCGAGGATTGATGACCTGTTCGATCAGCTGAGCGGAGCGAAGGTATTTTCCAAGATTGATCTGAGGTCAAGATATCATCAGGTGAAGGTGAAGAAGGAGGATATTCCGAAGACAGCTTTCAGGACTCGGTACGGCCAGTTTGAGTTCATGGTGATGCCGTTTGGGTTAACTAACGCCCCGGCGGTGTTCATGAACTTGATGAACAAGGTGTTCCACCAGTACTTGGACAAGTTCGTGGTGGTGTTCATCGATGACATTTTAGTGTATTCGAAGACCCCAGAGGAGCATGAGGAGCACTTGAGAGTGGTTCTGGAGACTCTCAAGAAGGAGCAGCTGTACGGCAAACTCTCGAAGTGTGAGTTCTTCTTGGATCGAGTTGATTTATTAGGTCATGTGGTGATCGGAGATGGGATCTCAGTCGACCCAAAGAAGATCAGAGCAGTTGAGGAGTGGACAACACCGAGTTCAGTTGCAGAGATCATGAGCTTTCTAGGATTGGCGGGGTACTACAGGAGGTTTGTTCAGAATTTCTCCCGGATTGCAGAGCCATTGACTAGGATGACCCGAAAGGACGCAGAGTTTGTCTGGTCAGAGGAGTGTCAGGTTGCTTTTGATGAGTTGAAGAAGCGACTGACGACAGCCCCGATTTTGACGTTGCCATCAGGATCAGACGGGTTCACTATCTACAGTGACGCCTCAGGGAAGGGTTTGGGTTGTGTTTTGCAGCAGCGTGGGAAGGTGATTGCCTATGCATCCAGGCAGTTATGTCCGCATGAGAAGAACTATCCTACCCATGACTTAGAGTTGGCGGCGGTTATCTTTGCTCTGAAGCTGTGGAAGCACTATCTATACGAAGAGCGTGTGGAGATCTTCACAGACCACAAGAGCTTGAAGTATGTGTTTACACAAAAAGAGCTCAACATGAGGCAGCGCAGATGGTTGGAGTTGATAAAGGACTTCGATATTTCATTGCAGTACCATCCAGGGAAGGCCAATGTGGTTGCCGATGCCTTGAGTAGGTATCCAGTAGCTATGTGCTTGACGATGGATCGTCATCTGTTAGCAGATTTGGAGAGTTTAGGGATCGAGGTGATCGTGCCAGGAGTCCAGATGCAGATATGGGGCCTGCAGATTCAGTCAGACTTGATGGAGAGGATCAAGTCAGCTCAGTTCGACGATGTTACTCTGCGCTGCATCCGAGAGCAGGTTCGAGCAGGATTGGCAGATATAGAGTTCGTCATTGCGGAGGACGGCACATTGAGGCATGGTTCCAGACTGTGTGTGCCTAGCGGAGAGCTTCGGGAGCAGGTTATGCAGGAGGCCCATCGCTCTCAGTACACTATGCATCTAGGTGCCAACAAGATGTATAGAGACTTGAAGGAGCATGTATGGTGGTATGGGATGAAGCGGGAGGTAGCACGCTTCGTAGCCAGGTGCCTAGTCTGCCAGCAGGTTAAGGCAGATAGACAGAGGCCAGAAGGACTATTGCAGCCATTGTCCATTCCAGAGTGGAAGTGGGAGCACATCACGATGGATTTTGTTTCGGGATTGCCGCGTACACCAGGAGGGAAAGACGCGATTTGGGTCATCGTGGACAGGTTGACCAAATCGGCCCACTTTTTGCCATTCAAAGTGGGGACGTCTACGGAGAAGCTAGCGGAGTTGTATATGCGGCAGATTGTCATGATACATGGAGTTCTGGTGAGCATTATCTCGGATCGGGATAGTCGCTTTACTTCCCATTTCTGGCAGAGTTTGCAGACCAGTTTGGGTACTCAGCTCAAATTCAGTACTGCATACCACCCTCAGACTGACGGACAGTCGGAGAGGACTATTCAGACTCTCGAGGACATGCTGCAGACTTGTGTCCTAGATTTTGGAGGTTCTTGGGAGGACCATTTGTATTTGGTGGAGTTTGCATACAATAACAGCTTCCAAGCCAGTATTGAGATGTCACCATTCGAGGCCTTGTACGGTCGTAGATGTCGTACTCCCTTGTCTTGGGATAACGTTAGAGAGCGAGCTTTATTGGGACCGGAGATGGTTGTTGACGCAGCCGAGAAGGTGAAGCTCATCAGGGATCGACTTCGCATGGCGCAGGACAGATAGCGGCATTGGGCCGACAACCACCAAAGACCTTTACAGTTTGAGGTATAGCTTAGACTTAGGATTAGAATCTTGTTGTTTGTGTTTTGTTGATTGTGTGATTGTTTTTGTTAATTGAGACCATGCTTGTGCTAGGTTGGAGATATGGTATTCTTGAGGATTTCACCGACTCGAGGCACTATTCATTTCGGAGGAGGAGGGAAGTTTAGCCCACGCTATGTCGAACCTTTCGTTATCAGTGGAAGGGTCGGCGACGTGTCATACAGACTGGACTTACCTTCTTCCTTAGCGGGAGTCCACAATGTATTCCACGTATCGCAGTTGAGACGGCATGTGGCAGATCCTAGCCATGTACTGGACCATTCTGAGATTGAGGTGGGACCTACTCTCCGTTATCCAGAACAGCCTGTGGAGATTCTGGATCGACGGGAGAAGGTGATGAGAAACCAGACAATACCATTAGTTCGCGTAGCATGGAGGCATCACTCCCCCGGTGAGTCTACTTGGGAGAGAGAGGATGAGATGCGCGAGCAGTACCCTTATCTTTTTCAGCCGTGAGGTATAATTTCTATCTTTCCTACTTATGCAGCTTGCCTTTAATTTTGAGGACGAAATTATTTTTAAGGAGGGTAGACTTGTAGCACCCACTTTTTAAAATAAGGGTATTTTAGTCATTTTAGTCATTTTGTGATTTTCTATATACTATTGACTTGTGTTTGATCAAGCAATTGGTTTAACCTTAGAAAATCCATATTAGAGGCTAACCATGGCATATGAGGATCATTTAGCTAATTAGAAATTTATTTTAGGCTTTGGTTCAATTTAGAAGGCCATTTGACCATTTTTAGGCTATTTAATTAATTAGCCTTTTAAGCCTTTCTGTTAGTGGGCTTAACTCAACTTAGATAGAGAAGAGGGGCCCATGAACCAACCCTAACCCTAGGAGGACTAGCATGGCCGACCAAACAGGAAACCCCCTCCCTATATAAACATTTGCATTGGTTTTTACACCCTTTTTACAAAATCCTAGTTTCCAGCTCTCCAAAACCCTAATTTTTTCATCCAACCTCCGTTTCACCTCAAACGAAGTGCGTTGTGATCGTAGGAAGGAGGAGAACTTGCTGGAGCATTGCTAGCAAGGAGTTGGAGGCGTTTGCTCAGTGGAAACTGGTCGTCTCATTGTTCGAGGAGTCAGTTTTATTGATATCTCAACTCTCAATAGGTAAACATCTAAACACTATAGTTTCTCCTGATTTTTCTTCATGGTAGCATGCATCTAGGTACCCTCGACCCACCCATGTAGTTTGGTGAGTTTTTGTGTCTGTTTGATAGGCGTGTCGGATACGTATTGGATTAGGGTTTAATGTGTTCGACGAATTGCCACTTAGAATTCAATATTGTTGTTTAGGTTAACTAATTACATGATCCTGTAGGCCTTTAGATGTAGATTGCATATATATATTTTATGTAGGGTTTTTGTGTCATCTCGTGTCCTAAAATTGGGTTGGACACGCAGCACGAGCCTGCGTCTCGATGCCCTGCTGTTGCTGTGTCCGTTCTCGCTGGACACGATGACTCGACGTGCAATTTTTAGGTTTTGGGTAGGGGCAAGGTCTGTCGTGATGCCCAACAAATTTGGTTGGGTTTCGTGGAGAGTCGAGTGAGAAATCGACGCGGCACGGGCTTTGCACTGTCGCGCGTGCGCCCAGTTTTGGCGTCGGATACGCGTGTCGTGCGACTCGGACACGCATAGTGTGGCCAGTGCAGACACATGGGCTTGTAGCCCTATATTTTGGCTACATGTTAGAGCGACCACGTGTTGTAGTTTGGTCTGTGTCGAGCCCTAGGTCGCGTGGCACGCGTACACGAGGACTGGGTTCCAGTTTTGATACTTGCGTATCCTGGACACTTTGTGTCCTATTCCTTGGACACAACTGCACCTGAATCTCATGTTCATACACGTGACACGTTACCAACCATTGGTTTCGATTATCATTAGATTTTTTGAATGTTTTAGGTCATGTTAGGAGTTATGTTGAGTATCGAGTTGTTCTTTAAGTTCCAGTTTTTCCTGTTTCAGTTTTTTTTTTCCTTTTTGTTCTGTCCCATTAGTTCGATGAAATTTTTGTATAAAACAGAGCCTGTAGATCCTACATAACCATGTCTAGGAGATATCTATTAGTTTGCTCAATCGAAAGGGCTGTGCTCGAATTTGGGTTGGCATGGAGTATTCGAGTATGTCTCAATATAGAGTATCATGAGATAGGTATTCCTATAACTGATATTTAGATTGGTAGGTTGATCATGATTTAGGACTGTTTCAGTTAATGCCAAGTTAGTTGATTGTTAGTTAGGAATTAGTAATGTCCAGTCCAGTTTAGATGTTACTTAGGACTAGTTGTTGTAGTTAGAGTAGGAATTGGTTTTGAGGTTTATATGTATGTGTGTATTGGTTAGGTAGGCTGAATGATAAGGGATGATTTGTGATGAAATTCAGGAAATAGGCAACTGCAGTAGCAGTAGGCATGCCAAGTGCATAAGCCTAAGTGTGAGGGTGCATTGGTTGAGTGTGAGGGTGCATTGGTTGAGTGTGAGGATTTAGGAATTGAGATTACCCTATTTTTACTAGAAAACTTACTAAGAAATACCTAGCCTAGAGTTTTGGTATATGTTAGTCTAAGGTGTGGGTATTAGACATAGGGTATTGTGGGTTAAGGTAGTATTATTTGAATTACATCGGTTGTTAGGCTTAGGCTCCCTTGGGAAACCTAAGATCACACAACTCAACACCCAAAATCAACACTAGGACTAGTAATGACCTAAAATTTGACTTATAGGCTAGTTGACCTAACTTTGACCTAGTTTAACTAGTCTGGTTGACCAAAGTTGACCCAAGGTTGACTTTGACTTAGATTGACCCAAATTATGTAGAATTTGCATTGAAGGCTTTCCTTATGATATTTTGGACTGTATTATGACATGTGGTTGTTTTAAATAGGATCTTATTACTCCAGTCCAGTCACTTTTCATCATCAGCAGTTCGGATTGCCAGGCGAGTACATTCTCTGATCTTTTCATACTTCTTTGGTTATGTACTCTTATTATAGACTAGTATACTTGATACTGACATGACGTTCACACGGATCAGTACCCTCTGGATCTTTTCATGCGATGTTATTCCCTCGGATACATCGAGTATGTCATGTTCATGTACTTTATCATGGTCATCATGTACTCTATGTATTCCTATTTGTCCATGTGCACTCATATGTTATTCATGTACACTCATGACCATATGAGTTCCATGTATACAGTAGTTGTTATCCATGTGCAATAACATAACATGCTTTGATCCTTGTGTATTGGTTGGGGTCAAGGAGAGTGTAGTTGGTTATGTGATCATTATCCCCAGTAGGTATCCATGTGCATTCCATAGCTGTATCCATGTGCAAACCAAGCTGTTTACGTAACCAATTCATCCTCTGATTCACGTACAAGGTTACATTCTTTATTATCGTATTATATCTCAGTTTATATCTTCTCTCTTGTGGATTTCTCTTTACAGCGATTCATGTATAGTTTTCTATAGCTTGCTTTATATGTCCATTCCTGATATGAACTGTTGTGAGAGATATGTGCTCGTTCCATCCTGACTGGGCATGTTGAAAATTTTACAGGTGATGATGAGGAGTATTGTCCTACTTATTATGGCATTGGCTTAGATGACACTGGCGACGTGGACCCACAGGAGGATCCCACAGTCGCTGAGGACTTGCCCATAGTCTAGCTGAGACTTAGTACTTTATTTGTATTTTCTGTTTGAGACTTTATGAGTTGTACTTGAGATTTATTTTGGTGGTTTACACCTAGACTTTTATTGTGACTCTCTTGAGATTCTTCTTCTATTCCATCTTAGTATTGTGATTGAGTTATGTATTATTTTACTCTCTATTCATAGCTTGTTTAGACTGTGTTAGATATGGTGACTCAGGACAGCGTTCTACCGCCGACACTGCGGCGTAGGTTGGGTGTTCGTTACTTCTCGTGCCCTTACACTGGGTGCGGGTCGTGACAACAGTAGCCCTACTGGGTACATTGGTATCCTGGTTTCACATATCATATCCTACTATTCTAACAGGTTCACCTTTAACTCTCAACTTGGTTTCTCCTGTAGCTTGGTCTTTCAATTAACTAGATTTCTCAGGCCACCTATCTGTCCTGAGCAAAGACATTCTTATTTGTCTAATGGATATATCCATCCTGCAATAAGTAGGAACCTGGGCAAACATAATTTGGTACAAGGCCATGTGTCTAGGACAACTAGGTGCAGTCTCTACCTTATGACTGTAACAACCCTTTACCAACTGTTGCTGCAATTTGCAAGCACTAAGATAGCATGTGTGCTGCCCCCTGTGGACTGTTGTCCTCTGTTCTAGACAGAGTTACACCTCTGTACAATACCCCAACCTATCCTATTTCCTGCTATCACCTACCTACAGCCCCTCACTTGGTACATTCCCATCCTCATTTATGTCTCCTTTAGACATTACTACAAATACTTATATTGCGAGGTAATCCTAAACAATTAACAAGATTAAAGAGTCACATGATGGGATTATGAAGAGTATATATTAGGGGATTACCTGTTGGAGAAATAATTGTTCTGCTCTGGACTTCTTGACAGCACACTTCGTAAATTGGAGGAGGCACAGGAGAAAATCTTAGGGTTTGTAGATGGTGAAGGTTGGTTGTTACTACCCATATATATATAGGCAATCAATGGGGAGATTAGATAAGAGCCGATCCTGGTTTGAAATTGTTTGGTTTGATCCTTTCGAACTACTCTATATTTGAGCAGAGGGAAGGATGTGGCTGGGTTTTGAATTTGAATTGGGTTTTTTGCACAAAACCCCTTAAGGAAGTTTCTATTTGCAAAGCCCAATATACTCCTTTCACTATTTAATTACATTCATTACCAAAAAGGAATATTAGAGGAGAGATTAAATTAAATTGAAACAAAATAGGAAAATTGGGCTAAGGGCTCACATGAACAGTAAACATTAATGCTAAGCATTCCTCTCTACCGGACTATAACGATGTTCAGCTCCAATCATCGTCCAACTAAGGTAGTAGATGGCTTGTTCATGACCTTTTTTGTTCTTCTAAGCTAGCAAAGCTCCCAATGAATGATCTATCCCCCGGATATACATCAAGAAGGGTATTCCTGAGATCGGTGGTACTAGGACCGGTGGACTCATCAAATACCGCTTTATGTCATCAAATGCTCGTTGACATTCTTCTGTCCAAATGAAAGATACACCTTTCTTCATTAACTGAGTAAATGGTCTGCAACGTCCAGATAAATTCGAAATGAACCTCCTGATGTAAGCAAGTCGACCCTGGAATCCTCGTAGCTCTTTTAGGTTGCGTGGAGGACGCATCTCTTGAATGGCTTTGATCTTCTCGGGATCAACGTGTATACCTTTAGAGGTAATGACGAATCTGAGAAATTTGCCACTAGAGACTCCCAAAAAAGACTTGGTGCGGTTTATTTTGAGTTGATGCTGGCGCATTAGATTGAAGATGGTTCTTAGATCTTGGATATGATCTTCCTTTAGACGACTTTTGACAGCAATATCGTCAATATAGCATTCGACGATCTTTCGCAAATGATCTCAAAAGATAGTACTCATAGTCCGCTGGTAAGTTGTACCTGCATTATTAAGACCGAAAGGCATGACTGTATAGCAGTATATTCTGTGAAGAGTACGGAATGAAGTGTATTTTTCATCTTCAGGATTTATCCGGATTTTATTGTATCCAGAAAACCCATCCATGAAAGAGATTCATTCGAATCCACAAGTATTGTCGATTATGACATCAGTAATTGGGAGAGGGAATTCATCTTTAGGACAAGCGTCATTGAGACCTCGAAAGTCTATACACACTCGAACCTTCTCGGTCTTCTTTAAGACTGGTACAACGTTGGCTACCCAGTCAGGATGTTGTTTTTCTCTGATAAAACCATAAGCGATAAGCTTTCTGACTTCATCATCTATCGCATCTATCATCTCAGGCTTGAATCGTCGTTGCTGTTGTTTGACTAGCTTGGTATTAGGCAAAATGTTAAGTTTATGAGTTGCGACCTGAGGATCTAAATCCGACATATCTTCATAGCTCCAGGCGAAGACATCGATATATTCACAAATGAGGTGAATCAGTTCTTGTTTATCCTCCTCTGGGAGATTTTTGCTAATGAAGATCAGTCAGGGTACATCTTTCTCTCCAACATCGATCTGAATTAGTTGATCTTCGGTAGGTGGTTCTCGTTGTCCAAAACGGAGTTCCCACTGGGTGTCCATTCTTTGTGCCCAAGGATCTGCTTCAGGAGCTTTTTTAATATCATCCTCATCATTTTTTGAGAACTCGGCAGACACCATATTAGAAGATACTATCATCCGATGGACATGGCCAATACTGGTATCAGAGTCCCATGAAATAGAATATGAAGAATTAGAGCGTTCATCTTTATCAGATTCAGAAGCTTGTGGAGTCATAACTGGTGAAGTATATCCCAGTCCATATTTTGTTTTGCTATAGTATTGTTGTGATTTTTCTTTTGGAACAAGAATACGAATAGGAGTTCGCCTTCCTTTGCCGCCATTGAGGCCGGTTTTGAAATCATAGCCCATTTTACGGATGGTTGCCTTGGATTGTGGACTATAGCGATGTAGTTGTAGCCTTCCTGTATCATCCTTATTATTGTTGTCAAGCATGATTTTTTGTTCTTTTCTTTTACTAAAAAGTATAGGAGTTTTGCCTTTCTTTCAAGAAGCCACTAGGAAGAACGATTCTTGTATTGATTCCAGTGATACCATATTTTGGAGAGATGGTACAACTCCTATTGTAAGTGGTTTGAAGCTATCTAGCATATACAAATAATATTGAGTATGATAAGAGACATCAGTATACTGCAAAGGAGATGCTACTTTATTGATCTTTACATCATCATTTACAATAGGACTTTTAGCCTTAGAAGGCTTAGTCAGATTGATAACTAGAGGAGGAGTAGAAGAACAAGAAGGAGGGAGAGGTTTTTTATGACGAAGGTCGATTACAAGTGGCTCAAAGGAGGTGAGCTCCCTTTGTTCCTGTTTAACACCAGGAGGCTGCTTCTTGTGAGAAGGAAGATAAATAGTCAATGTCTTGGAAGACCGAGGACAGGAAGTACGTCTTTTGACAGGGACCACTAGAGTATCATTTGGCACGCCTTTCTGTTCTTCGTCAGTGTCCATTGCCAATACCACCTTCATGAATTCCTCTTTGTACATGCGAGAAGAATCATTGCAGTATGCTTCCACCCCCTTGAAAGGATTTAAGTCTGCAACTTCTTTCTGTACTTCTCCATTGCCATCCACATATTTAATACATTGATGGAGGGTAGAAGGTATAATGTTATGTTCGTGGAGGAATGGTCTTCCCAATAAAGTATTGTATGAACCATGATTATCAATCACATAGAAAGTCACCTTCGTACGAAGATTGCCGATTTGAAGTTTCAGGCGTATCTTCCCCAAAGGTTCACTTCTTCCTTGATTGAACCCCAAGATAGTAGTGATAGTTGTAGAAAGGTTGTGCACCGGGATCTTCAAAGCGTCCAGCAGAGTCTTCGGCATGATGCTAAGTGTAGACCCTGGGTCAATCAGAATGCGATCGACTTTCATGGTGTCCACATATCCCGTGAAGTAGAGAGGACGATCATAACGATTGTCTTCTAACAGCATGTCATCTTATGTAAAAGTGATGTTGGACATTAATTAAAATACACTATGACAATGTGTACAACTGACAGGTTCCTTTTCAGGCTTCTTGAGGAGAGAAAGACAAGCATCAGCCTGCATCAAGACCTCACTCAGCGTTTTTCGAGTCTCTTTTGAGAGACGTAAGAGTTCGAAGATTGACAATCTCGCTGGAGTGTTAGTCAGTCGAGCCAATATGTCAAAATTATATGGTTTCTCAAGTCCGAGAGATGAGGACTTATTCAATACTTTATCAAAGCGGACAGATTGCTTTTCCTTGTCTGCTGATGTTGGTTTGGGAGGAATCGGTTCCCCTAGCGGCGAAGATATGGATGGTATATTCTCAACGGGGGAATATGATGCAGGAATAACATCAGGAGATGGAGCAGGATTCTCTTGAGTTTCGGGATACTCTCGGAGGTAAGGTTTTTCCGATCTGGTACCGATTAAAATTTTTTCTTATGCTACAGGTTCAAAGGACACCATGTTGCAGCTATTCGATTTAGTTTTAGAACGCTTCTTTTGATTGGAAGAAAAAGGCGCTTCAAAGTCTGTCACTAGATCTGGATGAATCCACATGATTTCTCCTTTATCCGTGGATAGTGGAACAAGACCTTCATTTTGGGGAGGTAGAAGATTCACAATTTTAAGAGTAGTCCTAGGAATGGGGACGACACCATCTTGTACTAGTTGCGGTAGAAAATCACCAAATTGCACAGAGATGACATTGGCCGTCACAGTCTTCTCGTCCTGTTGGAGAGTAACTGCACCAGAGTTGACCACTTCTTGGATTTTGCCCTTGAGCACGTAGCATGCTCGAGTTGGATGCCCTATAAACCTGTGATAAACACAATATTTAGGGTGGTCAATCTTACCAACTTTCTCTGGCCGTTTCGCCTCCGGCAGTTGAAGCTTATTGCTTTTGATCAAACAATCGAAGCTGCTCATGATATCATCTTCATCGAAAGAGTATTCTTCTTTTGGACGAGGTACTTTTTGTTGTGGTACTGATGGAGTGGGTGCAGGCTGAGCAACATTGACAACCAATGACTCCTTACCCTTGAGATTGATGGCCAACGTTTTCTTGCCCTTGCGATTGTTCTGGCGATTATTATTGCCGGATGTAGGATGTTTATCTTGGTTAGGATTAGCCATTTGCACTCCTAACTGTTTGAACTTCTCAGCATAACCTCCGCAGCTTTGGCATTTATAATGAAAGAAGGCCAGTCTTGAAATTGTGTTGATCCTGTCCACATGCTGATAATAGGCAACAAGTTTGATTTGTAGGTGTCTATTGTCACAGCAGATAGAGTTCCTAGGGGCATTTTAAGTGTCTCACGGTAGAATCTTTTAATAAAATTCTCAGTGGTTTTATTGTGTTTTTGATTAATTTTAATGAGGACAGACATAGTCATGTCGTTGACCCCCTCATAAAATTGTTTCAAGAACATTTGCTTGAAACCAGCAAAGGAGGTTATGCAGCCATCAGCAAACTACGGTACCAGTCATAAGTAGCACCGGCTAAACAACCGACGAACACCCTGGTAAGAAGAGCATCATTTGGCTGTAATTGGTCAGTCATCACTTCAAAGTGATTGATATACTGACTTAGAGAAGTGCTACAATCAAACAGCATAATGGTAGGAAGCTTGTATTTAGAAAGAAATTGAACCTCCTTCTATTTTGCAGGATAAGGTTATTTTATTCCAAGTCTTTGTAGACCATCCTTCTGCTTGTAGGCCTCGAACTGGGTGCATACCAGTTTTATAGCCTCATTAGCATCCCCTAATGATTGTGAATTGGTGGATTGATTCGAAGTATTAGGAGGAAGAACAACATAATAATTACCACCTTCAGCACCAGATTGACTAGGAGCGACTTGAATCGGTACAAAAGCAACCTGGGGAGATGGTACCCCCAGACCAACATTGACAGGCACAGAAGATGCTATGAGCTCAGGAATTATAGTAGAATTCATAACCGATGGTACTGCATGTTGAGCCACGATTATGGTGTGCATACTTGCGACCATTTCAGCCATGGTCTTCAGTTTATCTTCCAGTACAGCAATTCGTTGTTCTTGACTGACTGAACTAGAAGCATCTTGGTCTTCTGTAATGGCGTATGCTGTCACCTCTCTTGCTACTATTGACGAGATAGTTTGTTCAGAGCTTTCACTATTTGCGTCAAAGTCAGATAAAGCATCCTCTCCCAGATGAGTGATGGGGAGATCTTCCTGATTAAAGACATCCTGGTCCAAATTCTGATTTTTCGATCTGGTATGTTGAAAGACCCCTTCACGGAGTTGACCCAAGTACTGCTGACTAGGATTGCGAGACGTTCCACGCTTTGAAGATTTTCTACCCCTAGTGTCCCGGGAAGTCATATTGATAGAATAATAGCTCATCTTCATCTACCATCATGGGTTCAAGAGTTGAAGCATAATTCAGACAATCGAAGACAGATCATTTAGCTTATTGACAACAACACTTGATAACCACTTCATGAACGCAGTGGCGTTCTGATGGATGGTTTAGAGGTGAGTGAGATGACTCCGTGATCTTCCGTTTTTGTGTAAGACGTTCCCGGAGATCAGTTACCACCACAAGACGAGAAGAATGTTGGCCCAATGATTGTATTATATTTTTGAATATGGTTAATCTGTTAAGTTTAGCATTTTATTATCAATAATCTTTATACTATCATTATAGCATTTCTACTTATACTTATACCTTTGGTGATACATGTCTATTGGTTTACATAATAGTGATATGAGCTTTCTATCTTAAATTTAATCGAGTTGCCAAAATCAAAACTATGTTTTTGATTGTGGTTATTCAATTAAGTTTAATCATTATGATATCACTAACTTTTATGCTATCATCTTAGCACTTATACTTAAACTCAGCATTGTCCTAATGTGTATTAAACTTATCACACTTGCTACTATGTTTGTTGCTTTGTTCGTCTAATATGTACATGCAGAAAAGCAATAAGCAAGATCAATGTGGACATATGCAATAAAGAAATTATGGTGGGCCAAAGACGATGGATCCCACAAGATTTCTCTGAACCACCCGACAACATCTCTGGAGCCACGCACTCGGGGGTTCCGCTGCCCGGTCAGCGGACGGGGGTCGAGGGGGCAGCTGCCGCCAAGGAAAAAAGCCAGCACCTATCAAATAAAGAAGCCAAGCCATGCCATCATCATTTCAAGACTCTGAAGAAGCCTGCACCGGCTACAATATATCTGGAGTCTGTAATGAGTCTTAGGAATAATTGTACACACAAGAAATGGATGGCAAAATCGAAAGCTATGGTAGAAACTAGCCCAGGATCATTTTCGGCTGAAAACCGGCATACCGACGGTATACCAGTGCATACCGACGGTATACCGATTTTGTTCACAGAAAGTTTCTGTCTACAAAATCGGCATACCGACGGTATACCGGATCATACCAACAGTATACCGATTCCGTAACATTGAAAGTCCAACGGTCGGATTTCCAGCATTAAATGATCCCAACGACTATATTTCGAGCCGTTGCAATCCCAGACCGGTATACCGATGGTATGTCGACTCATACCGGCGGTATGCCGGTCGCTGACTGAAAAGTTGCCTTTGGCTCTTTTCAATGCTTTGGTTATAAATAGCCTTGAACCCCTTCATTCAAGGTTGATGCTTTGAGCCTAAAAATTTCTAAACCACCAAAGCCTATCCACAAACAACTCTACAAAGCTTTCATTTGCCATCCACAAATTGTGTTAGAGTTATTGAGTTGAAAAGTGAGATCTTTATCTTATTGTATAAGGAGATCAAAACCTATTGTGAAAGGTTGAAGTTGGAGAGTCTTCGTATCCAAACTCTCGGTTGAAGTTGGAGAGTCTTCGTATCCAAACTCTCGGTTGAAGTTGGAGAGGCCTTCGGATTAAAGCTCTCGTGTAAGAAGTTGGCAAGTTCTTCGGATCCAAACTCGTGTGTAACTATTTCCTCAAATAGTGGATTAAATCCGGAGAGAGTTTCGGGACTGGATTGCCTCTAGGGAGGATACCAGGATACATCGGGTGTCGGTATTATTATTGCTTCTTCTCTTGCACTTATATTTTTAAATTGCCAATTAGCTTGTGCTAAGTGCTTGATTAGTGAGCTTGAGCCTATTCACCCCCCTCTAGGGTTCCTACAAAGAAGTCGGAGGAACGTATTCCTTAATGATGTTAGGAACATGACTCCGGTTCTTAAGATGCTTAGTTCCGTGGGGGTATATAGAAGTACTTAACTCATTAGCATAAGTGATTGGATCTTTCTCTTCAAGGCTGTGATTCTGGCGCAAGTTAGCCCTTGGCATAGGATGCTTCCACTTTACCGATGTTGATACTGATTGACGCCTATTGAGATAGGCACGCAAATCAGATAATTCTGCTCCCGGTGCATCAATCTGAGATACCAGCAATTTTCTTTTCTTGGATCTTAAGATATGCAAGGTTGGAAGATCTTGAGAAGTTACCATATGGGTAGATAGAATGCCTCTTTGATCAACATTCCTCCCTCTAGCAGAGATTTGAAGACCTCTGTTGAGAATAGAGGAATCTCTGTTCACGGGAATTCGTGTTTTGACTGGTGCAAATGTACAGTCTGAGATATTTTCCTTCGAGTCATAGATCGGAGAATATTGAGAAAAGACCAAAGGGTGCTTTCCTTTATTTTGTGAAGGGTTAGCTAAAAAGTATTTTCCTCTATTTTGTTGTTGAACCCCAGTGAGCGCAGGTTGCGCAAGTTGAGGAAGTGCCAAAGGGCCCTTCCCTTTGTTCTATCTAGTACTAGCAGTACTAGAACATTGCTTCTTCAAGTTCAGAACTGGAGAAGAAGAGGGAATAGCCAAAAGGCTATTTCCCTTGGGTTGTGCCAGGGCAACAGAGTGACTGGATTGCGCTCGGGCAACAGAGTGAATAGGTTGCGCTCGGGCAACAGAGTGAATAGGTTACGCTCGGGCAACAGTAGTAGACTGCACCTTGGTCACAGAAGCAGTTTGTTCCGTGTCAGTAGAGTGAATAGGTTGCGCTCGGGCAACAAAGTGAGTGGGTTGCTCGCGGGCAACAGAAGCGGGGTGCACCTTGACCACAGAGGCAGATTGCGCCTTGGCCACTGAACGAATGGATTACGCGCAGGCAACAAAAGTAGGCTGTGCCTGGGCCACAGAGCGAATGGGTTACGTACAGGCAACAGAAGCAGGCTGCGCCTGGGCCACAGAGGCATTTTGTGCCTTGGCCACTGAGCGCTCAGGTTGCACCTGGAAAACAGCAACTGTGGAAGGCTTAGGAGTCCACACAGCTCTGCTCTTGGCAATAGCCACAGTGTGCTTGGTGTCTTGGTGTTGATCATATCCTCATAGGCTATCTGGTTGACTTGAACAACCAGGGTCTTCTGCGTCTTGCCGATTGACGCGGTATCACATTGAGTTGTCACCTTCTCGTCGGAGGAGAAAGTCGTCCCAAGCAGAGTCGCCATTTTGTTTGCAAAAACAAAAAGTTTATTCTAAACTTAAAAAGAATCGTACAAAGTACAATGAATTCTGGGAAAGTATAACTTTAGGAATCCGATCAGAAGACGATCGCTTTATCCCTTGGACTATGTAAACTTGAAGACTAAAGCCTCTGGAGAATGCAGCAGCACTTTTGCAAGAACTTTTGAACTCTGATGCCTTGATAATGATTGGAAACTCTATTTATAGAGTTCTGAAAATAACTGTTTTAGCAGTTATTCTGATGTGCGCGAGGTTGAACTGCACGACTTTAGGTTGCACCAACTTCAGGTTGCGCCAACTTTCATTCAGTTACTCAAACATGTACTAACTGTATTTAGACGCATGGTATCATATGATTGAGATGCGCATGATCGTGTATAGAGTAGTAGACACGTTTTGAGAGATTAGTGACATGTGCGCCACGTCATCCTGCTTTAGAACGTAAGTTGCCTCAACTTTGTCAGGTTGCGCAAACTTCAGTCAACGAGTCAAACTGCGCTTGATTAGGTTCTGCCTAGGTGCAACTCAGTGTATAGGCACATGGCATGATTTGGGTACGTATCAGCTTGTGAAGAGAGTTTGTTCAGGTTGCGCCTAAGTGCAACTTGCAGAGTGCACGGAACAACTGTCATCAAATGCTAACAAATTATCTCGAGCGTCACGTTTTACGAGATTTGAAGAGATTTTTTTCGTTTAACGTGCTGTCAGTTGTCAGTGCTGTCAGTTAATGATGACAATTATTGTCAGGCGTCACGTAGGCTTAGGTGCAAGGTGATTGGGCACAATCTGATATGTGGCGCAGCTTGAGCAGTGGCGCAACTTGATCTCTGGGCTTCATAACAGTGGCACAACTTGATTTTTTGGGCGCAACTTGATTGCTGAGTAGTACAAACATAGCGCAACTTGATTTTTAGGCTCTACACTTCTAAGCAGACCGTGGGACCGTTTTCTATGTTCTAACACATTCCGACCCGTCGGGATTATTCTCTTAGCTATGTGGATGCGTCTCTTTTATTATCAAGCCTAACTTGTGCAAGTTGAAAATATGCGAGTTATTATGTGAAGGCTAAGACGAAGCAAGTCATCGAAACTACCCCACCTGAGCGAGTCTTCGAGCAAGCCGTTGCGAGGCTAAGTCCGAATGCCGTTGGCATTTCAATTCTTTCGATTGACTGAGCGGGACGGGGCACTACAATGGTGGTCTCCCTCTGCCGCGGCTGCACCAACCTCCTCGCCGATGCCATCCGCCACTGCTACGCCCTCCTCCCTCCGCCGTCTTATCCTCCAAGAAGGCCCCTCCTTTTCCTCTCATCTCCTCCTCCCTCGACAAACATTATCATCTCCACTAATACCTGATGAGCCGGAGTCGGTCGTCCGTCTCCTCCTACATGCGCAACATGTCCCCTCCCAACTCCGCCACCTACTCCCACCGCCCTCCGACCGTGGCCGTCCACTTCGTCGATTACCCCTACGACGATCCCTACAGCTACTAATACTTCGCCTTCAATGGCGGAGGAGGGTTCTTCGGCTCTTTTTCGCTTAATTTGCCTCCGCATGCGAGGTCCTTCTCTTTGGCCCTTTCGCTCGGGGGTCATGGAGTCGAGTATTATGATCTTCTTTATGTCGGTGTGCTTGCCACCGCTAAAGATGGAGCTGACGACAGGAGTGTGGGGATTCGAATCAGATAACTTACTGTCGAGCAGCGAATGGAGGTGGATTGGTGGTGGTGACGACTGGGGAGGAGGGAGAGGCTGCGCTAGTAAAGGAGGAGAGGCGGTGAGCGGATCCCATCAGTGGAGTTCCTCATAACTTCAGCTTCAAAAATGAAGAAGTAGAAATGAAAAAACAAAGGAGAAATGAACTATTGTAGCGGTCCCATCGGTGGAGTTATTGTCTCCCTTGTTTGTGCAACCAAACACTGGAAGTGTTTGAAATTGGCTTCCATGTGCAAAAAAATTTGCACTTCATGGTTCACTTCAGCAACAAAACAGCCCGTTAGACTCCATTTGACATATCAAATGAATTTTATTGACCATTTATGTTGAGGTCCAAATGGACATTTTTATGCATGGGACTCTTTGGTTAGGTGAAAACCTTTCGTTTGGGTGCTTTGAAGAAGTGGATGTTAAAAGTAAAAATTCTAAAGTTTGGTTTGAATGATTATTGAAGTGAGTTGGAAAGTGTAATTTCTTGTAGTTATTATGATTTGGAAAGTGTTAGAGTAGAGAGGAAGTGAGAAATCCAACAAAACGTGCAACGGTCCACTTCGGAAAAAAATAATTCGATTTTTAAACTCTGATTTGTGATGGACAAAATTGACTGTTCATGTCAGGAAATTTTATCTTTAAATTTTTCAACCAAACACGGAAAAGATCATAAATCCACAAACTAATAAACATCCCATCCAAACATACCAAATGGAGAGAGCTTTCTCCAAATGAGAGATTTTGAGCAAGGAAAATGCTAAGTTTACTTCCAAAAATTTACAATTTTTTTACAACCCACATCCATCCCATGCTAACATGGTCTTATTCGGTCTTCCCTCTCTTCCAATCAAAGGATGCCACGTAGGTGATTGTATAGTTTACAACCAAAATTGATTGTAAGAGCATCTCCAACCCTATTGTCTTGTTAAGTGTTGTGAGTCTTAGGTGGCTCCTATGTGGCATGAGCCACAAGACAATGTCTTGTTTATGTGGCAAAATTATGTCTCAAAAGACAATGAGATAGAAAAACTATCTCCAATGCAAAAGTATTGAGAAGACAATAAAAATTATTTTTTCCAACTTCCAAGACAACTTTTAAGACAACTACTCATTTTCTTTCTTTTTTTCTAATTTTTTTATTCATAATTGATGACATGGAAGAGAAGACATTGTCAAGTGCATTGTCTAGAACAAGACAATCAACTTCACAATGTCTTCTTTAATTTTTGCCACATAAACTTCACAATTGACTTGACAATTGCATTGGAGAAGAACTTTTGAATAAAATTTTGTCATTCCTATGTGGCAACAACTTTTTTCCAAAGTCACAGTAGGGTTGGAGATGCTCTAAGCGTAGCATTTTGAGCAAAGGGACAGGAACACCTACTGCTCTCTAATTGGCTAAACAGTTGGCCCTAGTGCCACTAGATCTCTTGCTTGACCAGCAACTCGAGGCCGATATCTACAAATCACTGGAGTGATACCGATATATCGGCCATCTCGGAATAATATCAGAATATTCCTTTTAGTGCGTTATATAACTCGAAGAAGGAAAAATGCTTTCCTTTGTGAAGAAAGCCGACTCCTTTCTGAAGGTTCCACGAAACATCAATCATGATCAGCCTTCATTCTTCAGTTTCCATTTGCCAATTCCTTTAGTTCATCTTCTACTTGTAGCTGTGGATTGAAGTCAGTTCGGTCGAGTGAAGTTGGTCAACTGATTTCTTTAGTGGGTTTGATTAGTTTTCATGATTCCACTAATGGGTTGTTGTCAAAATTTAATCTTGGAAAGTTCCCATTTTTATAATTTTTTTTTGGGGTCTTTGCAGGAGGGGTACGTTTTGGGCACCATGGTGAATCATCTTGGGCTGATTCCACTTCTGGTTATTTTTAGCTTTTGTGGAAGTTCTGGAAATGGTGTCCTTGCTGGGGAGCAGCCACTTTCAAGAATTGCCATCCATAGGACTGTGCTTGCACTTCATGATTCTGCTACTGTGAAAGCTTCTCCACTGGTCCTTGGTTTGAAGGTATTATTTCAATATAAATGGTTTGCTAATTTAAGAGAAAATTAATGTGTGTATTTGTGTGATGCATATGTAGTTTTGATTCAAGGTCCCATCTTTCTGCTCTCAATATTAGTATGGTTTATGTAGTTTAAATTTGTTGGGTAAATATGATTGAAGAGAAAGTGATGCTCTCCTTTTCTTGAGAAATGAGAACATCTGACAATGGAATGGGGTGGGAAGAAATAGGATGGAGGAGGAAGAGTGGAGGCCTCCCAGCAGTGAAGTCAGAGACAGTAGGTATTGGACTAGTATGAAAATATAACTCTCAACCATCATCATAACTCTAGTTTGTTGACGCAGTGGCAGCACTTTAACAATTGAGATGCATAAGAGAAACCCATGTTCAAATCTCGTATTGCAGGTGTTTTAAGCAGATTCTATTAAAAAATTATACTTTTGCGTGAATCCAGTTGTCAACCTTTAAAATGGGAATTCGACCTGCGGGTGTGTATTCGGACACTACAAATATATAAAGTCAACTCGCATCATAACTCCTAGAATTTGGTGTTGTGTCCCGGACTTTATGTAGGTAGGATTGGAGTCTTGGAGACTAGCCGATAGCGATAGGGAGGCGGCACTGAAGAATACTAATTACTAAGTCTAAGTCAGATAGAGACTGACCAAGAAGATAATTTTGTGGCTGAAGCAGACATTTGTGGAGGTCAGTAGTGGAGGGGATTTGGAGTAGTTGGTGGGTATAGAGGCTAGTGGAAGAGGGATGAAAGAGGTGAAGTAGTGGCGAAGTGGTCTTGGTATTTGGTGAAGCAGGGGGAGTGTGATTGGATGCCTAAAGCATGTGTAGGATTGGGACTTGGGGTAGACCACAAAAATGGAGGATATTCTGTTCATTTTGTCACTACCATTAATGTCAGAAATTTATGACCTCTGATCCAACTGAAGTTTAGGGCTTGTGATGCCTAGTTTTGCACCTTCGAGGAATGTTTAGTCTCGAACCCAAACTTTAGGGGCTCTAGTGAATATTATCTAATTTGTCTTCTATAGGTAATCAAAACCATGTTTTAAGGAACTTCTCACACATTGATCGATAAGTAGATGACTAAGACATGGTTTAGATGATATCGAGTCAACCGAGAGTTGTTCCTTTGTATTCATCTGAGGCACTTCCCCTAAGATTTGTTGACTCTAAATTATATTCGTCAATATTAGTACTCACCAAATTGTGGAGATTAAGAATTCGTATACAGGTGCCTCAATTTTTATTTATCTGATAGTGTAATTTGTGTTGAAAATAATACCTGAACTAGGATGTGAATTAATTAAAAGTAAGAAAAAGGAACATGGAATAGCTTCTTGTGCTTTTATACATGTTGTAGTCTGTGCTTTCAAGTTATAGTTCTCTATATGTTTGTCAATTAAGGGGAACTGGAATCAGTTTATAAATTGCTAATGTTGTGGTGTTTAAGAGATGCATGAATGTCTGTAATTATTGCAAAATGTGGATTTTGCATTTGATGGAACTATTACAATGATTATTGGTAAATGACACCAGTATGCACAATGAATAAGTTATGTGTATATGTTGTCTGAGATCTAGCGAACTTGTGGCACTAAATATTTTTTAACTAATAGAAGCATAAAGTTCAGTTCGATGCCATTGGAAACTGGAACTAGGATGATTTAGCTGCTAGCATTTTGTTCCGCAGCTACTGATTGACTGGTTCTAGATTTCAACAATATGATTGAACAGTCAAACCAAGCTGAAGGAGATTTTCTTTTCCTGCAGCAGATCCCTAAAAGTTGGGATGAGGGCTTTTTTTTCTTCTTGTTTATGATTGAATGGTTGATTGGTACATAATGTGTCTTAACCAACTGCAGAAAGTGTGTTCAACTGCATCTTGAAATTGTTTGTTTTATTACAGGGACAAAGTAGTGAATGGGTCACTTTAGAATATATTCACCCAAATCCTTCACCAGATGACTGGATTGCTGTTTTTTCTCCGGCAAATTTTAGGTATGACTAATTTGTTAATTAATTGTCTACTTCCATCTCATCTTTGATAAGATCAAAAGATTTTTATTTTCATGTCATAGTTCATACTAGATCTTTTAGTTCATCATGAGTTCTGTTCTGACCACAGAACATGCTTCTACGGCTCTAGCTGAGCTTCTTAATCTGAAGGAAAGAGTGCCTAATCATTATTTTAGTTTTTCGGATTCGTGTAAGGGTTTGTTTGGCTGCAAGGAATTAAAATTCCATGTCTTTCCAGCTTTAGAATCTGGGCTAAATCATTCTCTTGCTTTCTAGAAATGGTAGAGTTGCAAGTCCATGAAGAATTCCTGTTCTCATTCCCAGTGACAAGTAGATAGTTGGTATTTTCTCATGTAACATAGGAAACCCAATATATGGACTCTTAACAGATATGATGAGCTCTCATGGGGCCCATACGAATATCCACCAACCTTCCAAGAAAGAAAACGAAACAATTGGTTCTGTCAAACAACATGGATTAGAATTGTGATTTCATGGTTCTCAACCCCATGGATTGTCATTCCGCGTGATATTTCAGTACCGTACAACAATACAGGGCCTACTGTTCCGATTATCCTTAAAGACTATATAATCTTGTACGAGGAGTTCTAATTTGTTTAGCTGATCTATCTACCCCCACATCCTACAAAGTAAAAGGAGGAGCTGACGCAATATCATTCTTGATTTACAGTGCTTCTATCTGTGAACCACAAAACGAAAGAGAATATCCGCCAGTTTTGTGTACTGCTCCTATTAAGGTTATTACTTGCTTTATTCTTTGGGTATTGACTGTTGTTTTAAAGTATGTAATTACTGTACAAGGTAAAGTGACGGATCATATATTGTCTCTTTTTGCAGTATCAATTTGCAAGTTACCAAAATGGTAACTATAACAAAACTGGCAAGGGAACTTTGAAGCTTCAACTGATAAATCAGAGGGCAGATTTCTCTTTTGCTTTGTTTAGTGGCGGTCTCTCAGAAGTATGCCTCCAACAAAAATCTTGATGTTCCAAATTAGATTCTGCTTTTATGACAAAATAGATATATCATTTGATTTAAATTAACTTTGAATTCAGAAGATTAGTTTGTTAAGCATGGATAATCTTCATGAATTCAGATTTTCTAACAAAGTAATATGTAGTTCCAAAAGTAATCTGGTCTAACAAGTGATATAGAGCACACATTTTGTTGGTATGTTTCTTTTTCGAAATATTGAATCTTCTATTTCTAACTATGGAGTATACACACACTATATTTTGTACGAAAAGGAAAAGTATCTTTCGCCACCTATACTTTTTGCGATATTTAAGCTAGGAATGTGTACCTAGTCAAAATAGAGGGGTAGGGGTAGGATGGGTGGATATTTGAATATCAGTTGATTGAATGTTGATATGGTATTGAATATGTCAAACTCTTCTCAAATATCTGCATGAGTTTGTTATTACAATGGGGAAATTGTGGAGCAGAACTATCTTCGAAGGTCCAAATAATTTGCAGAATTGCTGATTGAATGTTGATATGGTATTGAATATGTCAATTTGATTCAAATTTGTGACTGAGCAGTGGTTACACACACACGTCACTTGTTGGGCATGGAGACCTATATATGTAGTTGTATGCTTATGTATGTCAATTACTAAAAGCATATATAGACTGGTCTCACTGGTTAATATAGAAGCATCTACGGCAATGACATGTAACTTCTAGGTTGTGAATATTCTTACAAGTCAAACACTTACCTTTGTATTATTTTTTTTTCCCGATCAAGAACATCGAGACCAAGACTGAGACTGTGCTCCATGTTTCATTTACTGAGTTTTTGTTGAAACACTAATCCCATTTACTTTTTCAAGAGTACGTCTGAATACCAAAACAATTTACATAACCACAAAGAATAAGTTTCAAAATTTACCCAGATGAATGAAGACTAGCTTGCTCTTAATGTCACCCTCATCCTTAGCCCCGAAGAGGCATGTCCAACAGTTTATTGTTCGGTTATTATTGTGCTTTGTTATTCTCGTCATTATAGGGTATTGTCGTGTTCTCGCTTCCGCGTGTTGCACAACAGCATCCCATCCTTCTACTGCCCCAGTTTCTGTCTCGTCTCTGGCTCACCGCATGTTAGTTTCTTATCGAATCCTGCCCAGTTAGTCTGTTATTTGCTTAGCTGCTCGCTATTGGTCACATTAGCTCTTAAGAGCCTCTTGTGTCTCTCCATGCAAATCTCCCAATAGATGGCCATTGCATTGTTTCGCAAAGTTCCCAATTCTTATGTCTTAATTCATCTCTTCTCTCCATAAATTGTGGTTTTAACATCCTGAAAGTGCATTTAACCCGAAGTGGTCTTAGAATACCTTCCATACTTGTCTGTTTCATAATATCTATCATAGCAAATAGCAGGTGCTTGACCTAATCTGCCAATGGGCATACAATACCTATCATAAGCTTGTAATATAACTATTTAGCATTTGTTTTACGATACCTTGATCTACCTTCTTTACATTATCTAAGACAGGCATACTCATGGATATATATCTCAATTGCTTTTACAGCCGAAACTGATTGCTGTCTCAAATAAAATATCATTTGCAAATCCAAAGGCACCACTTTACCCACGATTGGCCCAAGGGAAATCATGGAATGAAGTAAGATTTCTTATTTCCTTTTGCTGTAACATATAATATTAACATGATCTTTTCTTTGTTTCTAGTTATTTTTCTTCCTTGATTGCCCTTGATTCTAAAGTTACAGAAGTTTTTTTTTTTTTTTTTTTCTGTAGGAGAATATATTGTGACATCATTTCAAATGCATCTTTGATGGTTAATCAATAGTTTTAATACTTTCCCATTATGCTAGTTTACGCAGGAAGGGACTATAGGACATATGAAAAAGTCTTACTCGTGATAACTCGAAAATATTAAGCGGAACCAATATTATGAAAATTGACTATCGATACTCTTAAGACAGAATATTCTAACAAGTATGATATGCACAAAATGAAAACAAGAAGTTTTGAGTTTATACTTGTATCTCAAAGATTCCACACGTTCCAGAAAGATGGAATCATAACCCTGAAATTAATAGCTTTCAACCCGTCTCTATCAAGAGAGAATCCATCATCTTGGCAAAGATTTGGGACGTTCACAGAGAATGGTGCATACTGAATCAACAGATGGCGGCTGTTTGACTGTTGACTAGAAGCGGCCAGTTGTTGTTGAGTGGACAACTTGTTGTTTACTTCAATTAATGATCTCTTGCAATCTCCATGAGGTCCTTTTGATGATGAATGGTCTTGAAGCTTTAGGTGAAGGAAAAAGTCCCTTTGACTGTTCTTTTCTAACAAAGCAATAGGGTCTCCTGTAGGAAAATGATGGCGATTATATATGACATCAGGAAGAGGGAGAGAATTATAGTGTGTACTGGTGTGAAGATGCAACAATAAAGAACTTGGTTATGAAAACCTCGTTGGCCTGTGAAGAACTTCTCGAGCATAATAATAGTTTATGAAGAACAAGGAGAATGATAGAATGAGAAAACAAATTAGGGTTTACAAACTGTAGATCACTGATCAATAATGGCATCGAAAGATTTGAGTGGAAGCAAGTTAGAGATTATACCTTGGACGCACAATTGAACCGGTTCCTTCTACTAGCTTCTTGATCACGGACGTAAAACCTCTCAAGAGGATGCTCCTTAGTTTCCATCCTGCAACGGATCTCCCATAGGAGGTGGAGAAGAGAAAAAGAAGACAAATGGATTTGGAGGCAAGTTATGTGACAGATGAATTATGGTTCTCCATATGAGAGCACCTCTCCTTAGGGACCGTAAGTGGAGAAAGATTTCAATTTGCACAGAAAGTAAGGAAGTGGAAAGTGAGAGAGAATATTATAATAATAAATAATAAATAATAAGATAAGTAGTTTAACAAATAAAGATGAATAGTAATTTCAACTACTATATAACAGAAAAAGTTGGGCTTTAATGTGAAAGTTTTTGTTTCAAATATGCCATTGCTTAAGATTTACTAAATTAAAATGGTTATTAAAATTAAAAGGGACGACTATGTAATTTCACCTCCACATTTAGATCCCATACTCTTAAGATCTATGACATCCAAGACGTGCAAAGAACAAGCTCCTGCAAAGGACTCTTCGAATTTTGGTTCATCCCTTAGACCAAAATGACTAGAGAATACTTTTTTTTTCTTTTTTTTTTAATTCCAGCACGTGCGGGCTCAGTTAAATCGTGTGTCCAGCACACGATTTTTAGCCGGTCGTCATATCATTTCGGACTCTTTGTGCGGATCTTATCCGCACTGGCTTTTTCATCATCGTCCCACATGTACACCCCGCGCATTCCGCGTGCTCCAGATCTCCACGAAACGGCCATGGCGTCTTTCTATGCCCGCAACTCAATGCCTCGCTTCGACTAGAGAATACACATAATAGGTAAAGAGTATTCCAGATATAACTTTTAGGTTCTCAAGGTAATACTAAGAAACATTCTTGTATGCTTTGGAAATTTCAAATTACTTCTTAATACCCCGTCTTACTTATTAACGTTCATGCATGTTTTTCTAGTTAATTTTAATTAAAAACTTTTGGTTACGTAAATAATTTTCATAATTATATAATAAAATAAATATATTATCTCAAATAGTAATCAATTATCTTGTTTACTAATTAATTACTAATAATTAGATACCGTAAATTAAATCCAAACAAACTCAGTCCAAAGCTAGGAAGTACGAACACTCAAAAAATCTGATCTTGTTGTGTCAGACACGTATCAAAAACTCAACAAATAGATATGTGACACTCTATGGACACACCAAAATATACATTATGTCCATCGTATCTTTATTTACCGTGTCGTATTATATTCATGTTCTAAGTCCAAATTTAATATAAATAAAATTTATTATACTAACACTAATTAAGAATAAATATTCATATTTAAAATGTTAAGTAAATATTAATTAATTGTTGTTTAGTTACTTTAAATATTAATTAATTATTAGTATCAACAAGAAAATTCATATTAATTATTATTATACCAAAACATGTTAATTAATTATTATACTAAAAATTCATGTTTAAAATCAAGGTTGTGAAAAGCGATAGACGCTAGTCGGGCGGGTATCCACCGCCTAGCACCTTGCCCGCCTAGGCGGCCACCTAAATCTAGCCAATTCAAAAAAAATAAAATAATCCAAGAACCTACTGAAAATTGCAAAAAATGTCAATAAAATCTCAAAACATGCATAGTCGGACGTTGAAGTGGACTAGATAGGCGCCTAGGCGGCCATCGGGCAGGTACCAAGCGTCGCTTAGACGGTCGCCTAGGCCGCCTTTTAGAATAGTGTTTAAAATATTAACTAAATATTATACTAACAGGTATACTAATTAATTGCGGATTGGTGTTAACTAAATATTTAATAGAAGAATGAATAAAAAATTCAAATCCTTCTTTTCCCTCCTACATCAGGCTGCATGAAGAGGATGTGGGAGAGGACCCAAATCTAGGGAACAAGAACTGTCCTTATTTCCTATTTTCCAAATCCATCCTCTTTTCAAATCTCAACCGAACACAAAATTCGCTGAATTTCGGCTCAAACCTAGTGTGAAGTGAGAATCCAAGCGCATTTCACACTTACCAAACAACCCTAATGGGTGGGCCCACATATGGACGGACAATACATATTGGACCCTATCCACAAGGTCGGCCATCAAAGGGTGAACCAGACCCGGTCTGGACCGGACTAGACCAGTCTGTTTCGGTCTAATGCCAACACGAACAAAAACACCAATTTCTTTCTTTCTCATTGTCAACTCTCTACCACATGGCATCTGTCACATAATGTTAAATAGGAAATAGAAAAGAACCCTAGCCTACACGGGCCGGGTCTGAGGGCTTAATGTTAGAGATTTATGATGGTAACATGTATCATTTAGGAAGATCTATTTACTCCTTGAACAATGCTCTATAATTGTGAAAATCGATCCCCTAGCTCTTACTTAGGTATAGCACCTCACTTTTGTCTTATATAATATATTTTTAGGTAAAAAAAAAATCTGGGATCATCAAATATTCATTGCATTAGAATTGCAACAAATATAAGAGGAAGTAGAAATTACAAAATCTTACAAATTTGCAAGATTCCAAAAGGTGATTCAAAATTATGTGTGCCTTATGACCAGTCAGTGCAATTTTCTTTTTTAGAGTATTGAAAAGATTCAAAATTGTGGGGAAAATCATTCCAGGCATAACCTCTTGTTTTCTTTCTCTTCTTCCTTCTGTTCTTCTTTTCTTCTTCCATTATTTCCTTCTCATCTAAGCTTTCTGTCATCATCTTTGCTTCTTCATATCTTTATTGCTTCTTCCAATATTACCCTTCTGATCATCATCATTGATCATTTTCATCATCTAAGCTTTCTCTCATCAGAATTAGAAAGCTCCAATAGAAAATTGACAATTTTTTCACGACTGCCTGTCACCATGACATAGCCCTTTATGTTGCTGTCAAATTCGTAGCTGATGTAGATAGTTTCCAGTCATAAGACCTAAAAGGCTAGTTCTGTTGGTAGACCTACCTTTTGGTCATGGGATCTACTTTAAGCTTGTGCAACAAGGAGCACCCTCCCTTCAAGCATCCCATGTATAACAGAAGAGTCTAGACTGAGAGATGGGATGATACGATTTTCTACAGGAATTCTATGGAATTCTATTCATCTCTATGAGACAAGACAGAGTGAAGAGGAATTGTGTTCTCATCTTTCCTTTGCTTCTCTGTTCTGCTTTTATGTATTTATTTTCTCCCTTCCTTTTTTTTATTAGATGATACAACTAATAAACATTCATGATAATTGTATTGAAGTTTTTCTTGGCTGCATGCTGCTTTGTATATTCAGTATTGTGACCGTGTGGATGTTGTACCAGATGACCGTGACTTGGACAAGTGGATATAGTATTGAAGAGGCAGTACCTTTTGTTGAATGGAGTGTTCAAGGAGGTGCTGAAATGCGTTCTCCTGCTGGAACACTAACTTTCAGCCGAAGCAGCATGTGTGGTATGTAATTTCTTTCTTTTCTTTGTAAATAATTTACTCGGGGTTTTACCACAGAATTTAACAATCGTCCGGGCAAACAACTTCTTATGAAATGAGATAAAGTTTTTCTTTAGGTGAGAATGTATAACTTGTTACTCAAAATAACTTGTTACCACAGAATTTTCTTGTTCTCTGAGATATTTTTACTTTTGATCCAGGTGAACCTGCATATGTTATTATGTTATGAGAAAGTTGAATAATATGCAAAACAGAATCTGTGATTTAGAATTTAGGATGTATAACAAAATGCAATTATCTGGTCATAGTTAGGTTGCAGGTTCTCCGGGGTTCAATGTCCAAGACTCCAAATCTACATTGTCTTTTCCAATGAAAATGAGTTCGCTTCCGTACCACATCTTGAAATTGAGAAGGCACTGAAAAGTTTGACCAAACTATAGCACCCACAAAACCTATCTTATTGATCATACAATTTAATCTCATGCAACCAATATCAGCTTCCAAATCTTCCAAATACTAAGAAGAATCAAGAGAGGGGCAAATGAAAAGATAGGCTATAGATCATTGCTTTCATCCCTGACACAGTGTATAACTTGCAACCGATAGTGCCATAAGTTGTTCAGAGAAGAAGGTTTTTGATAAAGTTCACAGTTATCTCAAAGAAAAAGGAAAGAAGAAAAGAAGAAAGAAAAAGAAAAAGAAAAAGAATGTGTCCCTTCTAAATGTCATGTTGCCATAGTTCTACGACTTGTTTCTTCTTATAAGATAAAAGGTTCATATAACATGTACCTCATACTAATTCGCTGACTGTGATATATTGTAGTGACAACCTTATACTCTTATAGTGTGGTATCAGTATCGGGTTCTTAAAAGAGGTCTGGTGGCTAGTGTTGGGACCAGAATTCTTGTTGTACAAAACCGGAATTTCGGTCAAGTCAGGATTTTGAGTCCATGAATTTTCGTATGCTTCAGGGTTGGTATCCTAGGATTTCTATTTTGAGTCTTTCTTTGAGATATAGTCAATGATTCAGTCTAAATCTTTATAGATTAGTCAATAGTATAATTTTTCCATATTGATTTTTCTTTGCTTTCTCAACTTAATAGACACTTCTGTATCGAGTCTATGCTATACTCTTGACTTAATATAGCTAATAAAGAAGCTATAGCAGGGAGAGAGTGTTGGTTTTCTCTAAAGAAATATTCTCTGTGCAGAAATAGGAGTACACACCACCTCTCTAAAGAATAATTTCCATCTCCCGTGCATACCAACATATAAAAAACATAGCATCAGAGGCATGAGAAACATGTAGGAATGCCGACTTCGTATGCGATGTTCTCTCATGACCCCTACTCTAACAAAATAAAGGCCCCTACTGAATAGGAAAAGTGAGCAATGAAATGAGAAAGAAACGAGTCGCACAATACAAACTCTCTATAAGGTTTTAATTATTGGCCAAAACCGATACAAAAACTGCTGCAACCGACAAAACTACTGAAACTGAATACAGGAACCCTCCAGAACCCCCCCCCCCCCCCCCCCCCCCCCCACACACACACACACACACACACACACACACACACACAACCCTCACCCCAAAAAAAAAGAACGAAACTATAGTCATAGGTAAGGTCTGAAACTTATACTGAAACCGAGTTTTTGAACGTGTTTGAGTATTAGTATCTACCAAAGTCTCGGGTTTTTGTTTTTCAGACTTATTTAAAATTATTAAGGTTTATTAAAATATCAATAACTCAAGGTTGAAGTTTCAACTTAATCTGCAATTTATGTAGTCTTATACTGGTTTTCATGGAAAAATTGCACTCCTTTTTTCCCCTGAATTTATAGCACGATAACTTCTTAACTTAATAGGCATGTTACGTTAAAGTCTACTGAAAACTGGAATCCAGTTACCTTACTAAGATAAATCAGGTTTCAGGTTTTCATTTTTTGGGTGTTATACCATACATTACCACACTGTGTTTCTTAATTGTTCCTTATGCCTGACAACATCAATATTTTCTTATAAATAAATATAATAGTCCAATCTTCTTCTTTGACTATTTACAGGTGCACCTGCACGAACAGTTGGCTGGCGGGATCCTGGTTACATACACACAAGTTTCTTAAAGGACTTGTGGCCTAATTTGATGTATACATTTCTTACTCTCCTTCGTCTTTTTTACTTTTGTCAGGCTTATCTGCAAGTTCGGCAAGATGACTGCATTATGCAATTTCATTATGTTGGACCATCCAAAGCTTTTCAATATGTAGTCTTGCAAGACATAATGTGCTTATTTTGTTATGTGGCAGGTATACTTACAAGATTGGACATAAGTTATTCAATGGTTCTTATGTTTGGACTCCGTCATACAGCTTTAAAGCATCTCCATACCCAGGTCAAGATTCTCTACAACGTGTTGTCATATTTGGTGATATGGGAAAGGTATAACAATGTTAATGCCCTATAATTAACCATTTTCATGATTTGTTTAGCATTGTTTTTATTCTCATTAGTTATCCTACTATAGACCTATTTTTTCTAGCAATGTCGATAGATAATCTTAACATAAAGTTGAGTATCCATGTTACATACTTGTTCCTAAAATCAAAAGGGTATGTAAATTAAATTTTGGGAATACGTTTTTTCCAATTGCTCATTTTTTTCTCTAAATGGTCACTAAAAATGAGTAGTGATAAAATTCGTAAAACAAACTAAGTTTACTTAGTTTAATGCTTGCATTTATATAACAATAAGTTCATCATAAAAAGTTGTTATTTCAAATTTTCTGATACATTTCTTACAGGCAGAGGCAGATGGTTCAAATGAGTATAATGATTTTCAGCCTGGTTCTCTTAACACGACCGGCCAACTTATCAAGGATTTAAACAATATTGATATGGTTCTCCACATTGGAGACATATGCTATGCAAATGGATACCTTTCACAGTGGGATCAGTTCACTGCACAAATCGAACCCATTGCTTCAAGTGTTCCATATATGGTCGGAAGGTTAGTATTGTGGCTAAGCATTCCTATATCTCATCAGCATAGTTGACTATGTTCTCATCAGTGTAGTTAACTATGTTCTTGCAGCGGTAACCATGAGCGTGATTGGCCGGGAACAGGATCTTTCTATAAGAACTTGGATTCTGGAGGAGAATGTGGTGTCTTAGTTGAAACCATGTTCTATGTTCCTACAGAGAATAGGCAAAAGTTCTGGTATGATGATATCTTAAAATAAAGCATATGAGTTCATTTTGTGAATGACTGTCTATCTTCTAAGATGTAGGGAGTGTAATTTATTACAATCTATTTTTATGTTGAAAGCTATAAAAACAGAAGCAAAGATGTTAGATTGTCTAGCTTCGCAAAAACAAATATTAAAATCTACTGAAGTGCTTTCTTGAGTCTATCATGGATGGAATATTGTAATTACAAATTGTGTGTTCTGTTGGTTTATTATTTTTTGTTTATCTTATTCCCTTTTGCAAAATGGAGTTGCTTTAGTTAAACGCAATCTGGTTATAGTTGCTGCACTACCATTCAACTGGTGGGCATCTTCTAAAATTTCTCTTTATTTATGCTTAAGATCACTCATTTCAAAAATTCTCATCTTTAAGGTATGTTCCAAGTAACTCCGTGGAATAGTTGTTGGTTATTTAAATATTTTGTTATGTTGCACTTCATTGCTGTTTATTCTATCCTACTTTTGTGTCTTCGATAGCTATACGCTCTATAAATATACTTGCTAGACTGTTCTTTCAAGAAGTCTTGCATTTATTGCTATATTAAGATATCCAGGCTCTTAGGTTGTGTTTGTCCCCTAGTAGCAATGGTTGCATTTTCCTTCATTTCTATGTGAAGGAAATCTTGAAGAACCTAGAAGAAAATTCTATTCTTAAAAAGTGTATTCTAATGTATTTTTTTTTCTCCTCCTCAAACCCGCTAACGCACACACTTTCACCAACACGAACGGTTCCCAAATAGACTATTACCTTCTCATTCTTTTAATATCCAAGAAACTAAACGCAACATGAACCTCACCAAAACCATTCTTGTGTCTTCTAGTCAAGATATTTGGAAAAGTTAATCAAAATTATGTTACTATGACAATTTCAGGTATTCAACAGATTATGGTATGTTCCGCTTCTGTATAGCTGATACCGAGCATGATTGGAGACCTGGGACCGAGCAATACAGTTTCATTGAGCACTGTCTATCTACAGCTGATAGACAAAAGCAGCCATGGTTAATCTTCCTTGCTCATCGGGTGCTTGGTTATTCATCGGATTTATACTATGGTTTGGAAGGAACCTTTGCGGAACCAATGGGAAGAGAGAGCCTACAAGAACTCTGGCAGAAGTACAAGGTTGACATTGCTTTCTTTGGTCATGTTCACAACTACGAAAGAACATGTCCAGTCTACCAGGTAACAGTATCTTTGAACACTTGCTGCCACTGCATTCACTATTACTCGTTAAAACTTTGAATAAAAATGACTATCGTACTGATTTCTTTTGTCACATATGGTACACAAGCCTTGAGATACGGGGCTTTAGGGTTTTTCCTCGTGCAACAAAACATTTGATTCCTTTGGGTATCAGAAAAGTGTGACAAATTGTCAAAATAACATGAGCTATTATGATGTATGAAACTTTATGATATTGGTTCACATTGAACGTCCATTTTCTTAGCAGATGTCATCTAGGTTCACTCAAAACCTTCTTCAGTTTCTATACCATTTGTCATAAACCAGTTATTCATTTGATTCCTGCTTCAGTAATCTGCTTTCATAGGTTGTCTTTTCATTCACTTGCGACCAACGCCTATGTTTCTCACATGACGTGCTGAATATTATCGACCTTCTATTATTTTCTGCAGAATTCATGCGTTCGTAATGCATCGCACCATTATAGTGGCCCCTTCGCGGCAACCACCCATGTGGTTGTTGGTGGTGGAGGTGCCAGCCTCTCCACCTACTCCCCTATCAAAACCAAATGGAGTTACTTCAAGGATTTGGACTTCGGATTTGCAAAGCTTACAGCCTTCAACCACTCCAGTTTGTTGTTCGAGTACAAGAAGAGTAGGGACGGGGAGGTATATGATCACTTCACAATCGCTCGAGATTACCAAGATATCCTGGGCTGTGCCGTGGACAGTTGCTCAAGGACGACACTAGCTACATGAGCAGGCAGATGGCTTCGGGATCATCATCGGGTGACCCCCATTATTCTGATATGCTAGATTACACAAAGCCATTACATGTCATGTATCTGGATTGAGATGATAAAATAAAATGATTGTAAAATTCCTGCTTATTTTGTTGAACGTTCTGATTACTCTGCAACCAGAACACTCACCATGGAAGCGTTTTGTCTCCATAGATGCCATGAGAAGAGAATGGAGTTTGGAATGTGCTTCTCCTTGCCAGGGCACTGAAGTAAATGAATGACAATCAGTAGTTCTTATGCCACTGACTCAAATCTGTGCAGCAGTTACACACACATGACCATAGTCCAACTCCTGGTTACTGTTGGATGAGCCAATCATCCCCTTATTCTTCTTCCTAAACTTAATTATCTACGACGTGGACCACGTTTTGGCCTGCAGTTTTGGCCTGCGGTCCACGTGGCCGGCGGGTGGTGGGGTTCACACGAATTGGGGGGGGGGGGGGGGGGGGGGGGGGGGGGGGGAAGGGGGGACGAATTGGGTGACGACACATCAGCCCGCGGGCACAGACCGTAGGCTGTTTAGCATTTTCATGTTATCTAAGTGGCATTGGACAACTTCTCTTGCCTCTTGGCTACCTTTGAACTGTGTTCACTGTCTTTGATGGTGAGTTATTGGAGCTTAGGGGACACTGTTCATTTTGTCTTTCATTCTTAACTGTTGTACCAAGGAAATATATCTTTTCGAAATTGATATTTGTTCGTGGTTGTGCGTGCTGCCACTCGACCATGCCTAAGCGGCCTATCGGCTTCCTGCTAGCACCGGACCCACTCCCTTAAAATCCAGATCGGAGGCTAATGGGTGGCCACAAAGTGGCATATTTTAGGCTTAGCATTCTGTTCAATACTTATTTCTCTTTCGGCTTCATCTATTTGCATGAGCGCAGGAGTCATGTAAGGTTGGATCAAATACTTGGTTCATCTATTTTATGCGTGGGCTTCTACTGACACTTTGTTGGTTTGAATACTCTCCCCTTCTTATGGGTTCTGCAAACTTCGGACATTTTCAGAACTTTCATAATTTTCAAAACTTTTATGGAAGTGTTTTGTATCCGATTTTTTTTTTCCAATTTTCTGTAATAGAATTTGCATCCGGACTGGATTATGAATGCAACTTCAATTTTATATGATATTCTTGGTACCTAGTTTATTATTTTTAATATTTGGAATCTCATTTTCGAATTAATTTAAGTCATGAACAATTTATTTTTCTAATATAAAAATTAAACCATTTAGTCAATTACATTTCTACCCCTTCCTTAGTAAAAACCAAAACGTGCTCCATCTAACATGCCACCTCACACGGAGATGTGTCTCCTCCATAATTCTCATTCTCCCTATCATGACACATAGGGTACCTATGTGGCATAATATGATGGATTGATCCATGCATTAAAACCATTCTCTCTCTCCCTCTCTCTCTATTCTTCTCTCTCTCTCTCTCTCTCTCTCTCTCTCTCTCCTACAAACAAGGACTAAAAGAGAAGATAAAATCTGAAGTAGAAGAAGATGATGAATGGAAAAGCTCATCCTTCACCATTTCTAGGCAAGTGCTACTTGCCATTTCAAATGTCATCTATCATTTTATTTCTTGCATATAATATACTGTTTTACCCTGATTTTCGTGTACTTAACACTCTTGATTTAGAAGTTAAATTTCATATTCAAAAAATAGGCTTCATGACCATGCCATTGATATATGATATGCTAGATTTCGGTAGCCGGAGGTGTCCGAATCAACGAGTTTAAAAGTATATCCTTGAGTAGTTTTCTGTACGTGTTCATTTTGTGTACTGTTCCGAGCCTATTTTCAAGTAGTAACCATCATAGTTTAGCAAATCTGCCATTATATTCATGTAGAGCACTCGACGCCGTTTTCGAAAACATATAACATAATGATAATTACATCTCTGATCTAGGAGTTACACTCTGTTAAACATGTGTCATGCTGGAATTTTATGAAATTTTCCGTCAGAACAATTCTGTTCCTAGCAGAGTTATGGTAATTTGGCAGTATATTCAGATAGAAAATTTGTTGCCGTTTCCGAAAACATATATCTTCAGAGCTAAGAGTTATGCCATGTTGAACCCATTTGTCATGTGTTGACTTCTGTTTCATTCCAGAATAGTCGCAGTTTGGTAGAATTATGTATGCCCGACCATAAATCCGATGGACCTACAATTTTGCATTCCTACATTTAACTCAAATATTAAGGATGTCAAATTGGTAGAATTTTAGAATAATATCCATTATTGAAGTTATGAATCTCCAAAGTTAGAACATTAAAATTGTCCTTGTGCAGTCCGAATTGTGAGACAATTTAGTCCAAGTCGTGTTACAATTTTGAATGACCCAAAACTTATTGAAAATTCTTGTTAAACTAACCTAATATCAATAACATGCTTAAACTCAGTGATACACTTGGAGAATTCACTTTGACAAGTACAACAATATCAAAGTTAACATTGATAATATTATTATTACATAGAGGCTCTCTTCGGAAGTACGCCGGACTCTCATGCCACCATGTTAAGGTTCTCTTCGGAGATAACGGACCCTTATGCTACCATGTTGAGTCTCTCTTTGGAGGTACGTCGGACTCTCATGCCACCATGTTGAGGCTCTCTTCGGAGGTATGCCAGATTTTTAAGCCCTCGTGAAAACTTTACATGAATTAATTAACATGTCCTAAAACTTTAATGAAGTAATTATCTTATCCATGAACTTGACTTGAATAATCATGAAACTTTAGATGAATCAATTATCATATCCTACGACTTGACTTGAATAGCCATGTCCTGATACTTTACACCTTCTTAGTAAGGTACAACCTGTAATTAAAAACATACGGAGGACTAGAAAAAGACTTCCAATTTTTATTACACCGGATCACTTGTATACGAGATGGTGGTTGATGTAGCATAGAATCCATATCTGATAAGTACCCATCATCACTGGCCCAGGTTAAAGCCTCAGAATATAGTTCACCATCATCATTGGCCCAGGATAGAGCCTCAGTAATATAGTCGAGACTAATAAGCCTGCCTTTAGGCCTTCTCAAGCTCAGGCCTAAGTCTCAGGCCTTGTTTTCAATTCAATAGCCTTTTTGCTTTTTTCCCAATAACTGTATTAACTGAATGGCTAGAGCCTTTTGCAGAGCCTTTTGCCACTGTAATCAGTAGCTACAGTAGCTAGAGAGAGGGGCAATATAGATAATTCCTGCATCCTCTTCTCAGCATAAATAGTAGCTGATATGCTACGCTAAGAGTGTGGAATGAGAATAGAGTTTACTTCTTCCTCGATTCTTCTTTAGCCATAGATCTGTAATTTTCTCTCTTGCAATTCTCTTATTCAATAAAAACATAGATAATTCTCCTCTCTGATTCTGTTCATCTTCTTCTAATTCCTGCATAGATCATAAGGTTAGCTACAAACAATTGTGAGAATGACAAATGTTAACAGACCTGTGTTGAATCTAGGTCAGTTGGGACGAGGGCCCAACAATATCCTTCTAGGATTCCTATTTCCTTTTCTTTTCTTTACTTTTCTTAATAATCATATTTCTTTTAGGACTCTGATTTTGACACTTTTTTATTAGGAAGGTTTCTATATTTAGTTTTTACAATATTTGATTGGACTTAGAATTTGTGTTTGATTAAGATTCGGTTATTATAAAAGTCCTATAAATAGGCACCTTCTGTATACAGTTGGATATAATTTTTTATCAATAATTTTTTTTTTTTTTTTTTAGTTATGAGATTCGCTCTCCCTTTTTTTATCCGTAGATTCGACTGTTCTGTGGATTAGAAAATCCCTTGCTTGAGGTTTGGTGCGGACCCCTCACCAGACCATCTGTCGGAGTTTTTGCGGCATCATTGTTCTATCACCAAGGAACGATGGTCCATTTATCGTCATCATCGACAGAATTGGCCATTGTTAAGCACGAAGATAAGTTCGTTCCGCTATCACGCTGCGTCAAGTGTTATTAGAGCAACACAGATCTAGGATTCCAATTTTTTCAGAAAAAATTGGAAACCCTTGTTTCGCAAACAACAATGGTGAAATCCATTACACGTGAGGGGTTTGATGCCCTATATGGTAACGTAGAAGCATTGTGATCAAGCAAGATTGGTGCCTTATCTGGCAACGTAGAAGCTTTGTCAAGCAAGATTGATGCCCTATCTGGCAACATAGAAGCCTTGTAAAGCAAAGTTGATGCCATGTCTGACAAACTGGACAGAGTACTAGATTTTTTGGTACCAAATACACTATTATGGTTGATTTAATAGGGATACCGTCCACAGAGACGAGAGGAACGCTCATCCTACTACCAGCCGCCCATAAAAGGGACTTGAGCGTGTCCACAACAGCTGACCCCTCAGAGCACTACTTGTCGTTGTTGACTGTAAAGGCGACGAGATTGAGAATAATGTATCAAAGTAGGATGCACCCATTACAGATGTTGAGCTGAAATCTTCAACCCCTCAAAGAAGAGTATCCATCGCCGGAGCATTAAAGAATTCACTAATATCGAAAGCTCCCAATGCCAATGGCTGAAACCAACCCCCGTGTAATGGACACAAAGCACAAGATGACGACAAGTATATGGCGATGACGTATGTCACCTGGACAAATTTTAATCTTTAATAACTCATATGAAATTATAAGATTGACATAACTCATGTTGAACCCTTTGTTCTAATAGGTTCAACCCCCTCACCACTCTCAAGAAGAAAAACAGAAAATTACAGTTGAGATCACTCACCAACCCGTAGCAATCTTCCTAACCGAAGTTGATGACTCCTCGATTAGATCTTCTTCCTTCTGTCTTGGATGACGAAGTCCTAAGAGCAAAGTATGAACTTTCTCTTAGATTTTCTTGTGTACAAGCACCCCGAATCTTCACTTTTGTGCTTTGTACTTATTCTTTGTGCCTCCACCTTCACCCCATATATATAGGATGAAAAAAAATCATATTTTAGGTTATAATATAATTTCTTAATTAGGAAGCCTTCAAATAAGAATCATATTACACCTAAAATAGCCAATCAATTATCCTATTTTAGATCATAATAGGATTTCCTAAAATAAGAATCCTATTATATCTAAAATAGCACAAAACCAATTATGGTCATCCAAATCAAATCAAATCAAATATTTAATAAGATTTGGATTCCACAAGTATGGTGTTACCAAATCCAGACTGGACTCCAAGTGATGGGTGCAATTGAATATTTCTTTATGAATAGTTGTAGGTCTACCCGCAAAGGACGGGCGGTGCAAAGACTCGATTGGAAATTTGTATGACAATATTTAATTCAAGTATTCTTCGATGACTTTTGTCACGTCCCGCTCCCGTAGGAGCGATCGTCCTCGCTAAGGCGTGATGCCGCACGAGCCTAGATTGCGCTCGTGCAAGGCGGGTTCCATAACGGACGATTTCAGCGGCTGCGACGGGGTCGTCGCACAGAAGTCCCATGCAGAGACATTTAATAATAGCAGCGAAAATTTTAAAGCAAAACACAAGTTATTCAAAGAAGCTCTTTATTGATATGGAAACAAAGATTACAAAGGACGCAAGGCCAAGATTACAAGTCTTTCGAGCTCACTTTTCTCACATTACAAGTTTACTCTGCTCTCTCTCATCTCTCGATACAACGCTTGAGCCAGCGGAAGCTTCGGAAGGCGACGTCCATACATTATGTCCCGTATAAGTCTCGACTCTATAAGGCCGCAAGCTTCGAATCGCAGAGGAACTTCATGTCTCGATGCATCCAAGCGAGCTCCGTGCCACGAGCTTCTACTTGTGCCTGCACATGAAAACTATGTGGGTGTCAGTACTCAACTGTACTGGTGAAATGAGCTCCTCGTCCACCCATACAAAACCAACACGTTTGATTTAATTTGTGCAACATAGTCCCTTTTATGATTGTCTTCCTACTCTTGCCTTAGGATCAGTTTTAGGACGGACGCCTTGGCCTATTTTGTGTCTCTAGACCATCCCGTGCTTGCAACATCAACGTTAACCTATCAAGTCGTGTTTGCCTTACGGTCTAAAATCAGAGACGCAACTACACGATATACTCCTTTTTCATGTGACCGTACTACAAAACCCATATTGAGGCCGTGCCTCGCATTTCAGTAAGACTAAACCACATCGTCGTCTCGTGGCCCATGCTACTTTGATCACCAACTGACCCAATCAAGACTTCTGGGCTAAGTGTCACTCAACCGACTTGCCTTGCGGCGATTCCTGACTTAAACTCGAACAATCAAACCCAACTTATACAACTCACATATCAACACTTGAGACTCGACGTCACATCTCGTGCCAAAGCACGTCGCCTATGTTGTAGCCATTCTTAGGCCCAAATATTTGTGTTCTAATTGTACACACATTCAACAACTCAACTCAATCCAAAGGCACACACGCGGATTGCCGCCCGTGCCAACTCATCACATCTCGTGCCAAAGCACGTCGCCTATGTTGTAGCCATTCTTAGGCCCAAACATTTGTGTTCTAACTGTACACACATTCAACAACTCAACTCAATCCAAAGACACACACGCGGATTGCCGCCCGTGCCAACTCATCTATATGAATTGGTCACCGACTCCCAGAGCCATCGTGGACTCCTCTAGCTTTTGTTGGACGGGTGCCCTTTCAGCGCGAGTAGCTAGTCCCGCTGCAAGTCCCTGCCTAACCCGTGCCCAGCACAGCTAATTACTCGTTTCCAATCGCGGCCGCAACGATCCCGTGGCTGCCGGGTTGCCGTGCAGGGAAACGATCCACCTTGTCGACAAGTTGTCCATGACCATGCAAGACGACTCAAACTGACGTCTCACACAGTCATGCTACCTCTAGTGTCACCATTTCTTTCAGAGCCAAGTTCAATACTTCTTTCTTCTGAGACCGCCTCGACGACCTATAGCCGCGAGCATACTTCTTTCTTCTGAGCGCTTCGACGACCTATAGCCGCGAGCATACTTCTTTCTTTCCCTTTTCCCAAACTTAATGAATCAACCGTAGCTCGTGCCTTAAAATGCTAAGTCCGTGCATCGTGCCTTAAGTCAATCGTGTTCTACGTAACACTACCGTCCAAATCATACTTTATACGACGAACCTTGGGATTGTGGGACTATTCAACTCATGAACGCCTATTTAATAGTCCTTGCCTTACTTAACTTTGCAACAACTTGACGAGCAAAGACTGCGTCAAGCCTTGCGTCGTGGGAACGTGTCGTGCACGCATTCGACTTCGAACGACCAAGTCATTTGGGTGCCTAGACTTATGTCACAATCCGTTTAACACAACTTAACTCATGGACAAACCAAGGCTATGCCAAGCCTTGGACGATGGGACCGTGCATGCTTTATGAAGCATTCATGAGGGCGACGCCTATGACTTAGACTACGTTCATAACTTCGCCTACTCAACCAACTTTCCTTCTCCCAAGGCACGGACGAAGGATCGAGTGTAATTTTCAAAGCACGCCGCCGACCATTGGACCTTTCCATATTCTAACTCATTTCGACCTGTCGGGATTATTCTCTTAGCTATGTAGATTCGTCTCTTTTATTATCAAGCCTACTTGTGCAAGTTGAAAATATGCGATTTATTATGTGAAGGCTAAGATGAGACAAGTTCACCGAAACTATCCTACCTGAGCGAGCGGTCGTCTCGACCGAGCGATGTCTTCGAGAAGCCGTTGCAAGGCTAAGTCTGAATGCCGTTAGCGTTCTGATTCCTCCGATTGACTGAGCGGGACGGGGCACTACATCATACACCACTCAGAAAAAGTTTTGTCCTCGAAACTAACCGAGTACTTACTTATTGACTTATCACTTTACTCAACATTCAAGAACTCTCGCACACATTACACCTATGCGTTTTCTCAATCCGAGCCACGCTCGTACTACCCTCAATCTTTTCTTTGAAACACTATTTCAAAATCCTAGACCCTTTTCCATTCTAGTCTCACTTGATTCAACGTATCACTTAGTTGGATCGTGCACATATTCTAGGCGTCCCCAAAATATATGCATTTCAGCCAAGCCTCGTGATAGAGAATCCACCATCACCACTCGAGTTAGATCGTGCACATATTCGGGCGTCCCTGATATACATGCATGTCAATCGATACTCGCGAGTGGTGCCTCCATAAATCCTATCAGTTCACACTCGAACGTCTGCCTAACCGCTAGGCTATGTCTTTCCGTTAGTATTGGAATCATAGTTCCCAAACAGCAATATCAACACCGACTCCATCCTAAGGTCAAACCAAATTGATAGTACGAGATTTTTTACCCAAGCTCGCATCACTCCGATTTCTAAACTTCGAGCATAGATTTCCTACACACATCCCAACATTTGTCGTACGGGATCCGAGTCATTCAGCAAAGCCATCCTATGATAACTCACGTTTCAACCAATTCCTTGACATATCAATATCACTTCGTTCATCAAGCCATTTTGCATAGTCTATTTCTTCGAACACGTTCGACATAATACGCCTATCAATCCTTCCAAGTCAAGCACGATACGACACAATTCATCGCTAAACCATAATTCACATTCCATACTTACTAAGTCATTTATCCCAATTCACGAAATCGATCACAAGGTCATCTGACTTAACAATACGTTGCGCCTCGATCTCACGCGAGTCAGATTATCCACGGTGGACATGAATCACAATGCACGCTCCCGCGGGATAATCATCCTCATCGGGACGTAACTCTTGTTCGAGTCTAGACTAATTCATTCTCGATGCGCAGATTAGACCTACTCAATCCTCAAATTTATTTCATTCATCAATCGCAAGTCCTAACATCCTCAAATTTTTCTTCGCATCAAACCGACAAGTCGAGATAATCAAAGTTGTCGTATCCTGATTTTTCGAGTTTGATCATTCCCGCGACATGAATCACTATGTCAGCGCTCACGCGGAACAATCGTCCCAAATCCGACGCAACGCATGTACGAGGCTGGAGTTGCGCTCGCACAAGACAAGAATGTCGACACTATGGTTATTCACGTAACCCTCAAGACACAATCATTTTTTATCCAATATTTATCTCAATCAAAATCCTAAGTATGGCATCCAACTGAACAATAACACTTGCACGATCGTCATTCGCCTAGTCAGAGTACCCCCGAGTTATCGCATATCGATATTTGATACGCCTCAATACCATTGACGATATGTGTAACCTGACGATATTCCTTTGCAACCAATTTCGAGTCGTACGAATGATGCCATCGTTCGACTGGATAATCTTCTCGACATTCAATTCAAGTTCGATCATTATCCCTTTATCTTAAGTCATCGACCAACGTATTTCTTCAATTCGCATCATTCTTTCTAACTCAATTATCGAACGACATCCATTCCAATCCTCAGAGTCATTGCGTAACTTCAAAATTCAATTTTTTCATGCACGCTATCTTTCCATCGTGCTAACTTTCTCTATACGTTTTCACCAATCGATTCCCTTTATCAAGTCATCTGTTCGCTACACCTTAACTTTTCCTCGATTTAATTTACCTACTCAATCACCTTCGCGTTTCATACTCGCACAATCCTCGATCTCGTGCACATTTCGTGCGCGTCAATTTCTAGGTTGTTTGAATCAACTCATCTAAATCTTCAAGACTACATCTTGTTCAACGACACTAAATCTAAGGCTTTGCATAACGCGATGCTTGCTGATAGACTCACCGATACCCCGCATCCTCAATCGATCGATCGACATCCCTGAGGCTATCGTATACACCACTCAGGAAAAGTCATTTATCAAATCCTCAACTATCATTTGAATCAAAATTCACTTCTTCAAATTTTTCGTTCGAAACATTCCTCAATTTCCAAGCACGCTCATCTATATCGCACTGACGTTGTCGTCGCTCGATAACACCCCTATCGATAGTCATCTCATTTACTCAATTGAGTCCAACTCATTCTTGCTCAACGCTATTTAATTTCCGCACTCGAATTTTCTAAGGTCGACGCAACTTTGGTGTATATGCCCAGCCCGACTCAGCCAATCGTGCTTACGAGAACCATCTTTTTGTTTTGTTGTCAAAAATTATTCTCCTATATTTTGCAAAATAGATAGACTTATTGTATGGACATTCCGTGGGACATTTGAGAGAGAGCGCACCAACGATATCAACTTTGCGGAAGCAACAATTCAGAGTTTACGAAAACAACAGAGTTGAAGAATTCAATCGATAGTCCAAGGACGTAAAGCCGTGCTCTGATACCATTATGTTACGCCATGCTCCCGTAGGAGTGATCGTCCTCGCTAAGGCGTGATGCCGCACGAGCCTAGATTGCGCTCGTGCAAGGCAGGTTCCATAACAGCCGATTTCAGCGACTGCGACGGGGTCGTCGCACAGACGTCCCATGCAGAGACATTTAATAATAGCAGCGAAAATTTTAAAGCAAAACACAAGTTATTCAAAGAAGCTCTTTATTGATATTGAAACAAAAGGGAGCAAGGCCAAGATTACAAATCTCTCGAGCTCACTTTTCTCACATTACAAGTTCACTCTACTCTCTCTCTCATCTCTCGATACAACGCTTGAGCCAGCGGAAGCTTCGAAAGGCGACGTCCATACATTATGTCCCTATAAGTCTTGACTCCATACGGCCGCACGCTTTGAATCGCCAAGGAACTCCGTGCCTCGACGCATCCAAGCAAGCTCCGTGCCACGAGCTTCTACCTGTGCCTGCACATGAAAACTATGTGGGTGTCAGTACTCAACTGTGCTAGTGGAATGAGCTCCTCGCCCACCCATACAAAACCAACACGTTTGATTTACTTTGTGCAATATAGTCCCTTTTATGATTGTCTTCCTACTCTTGTCTTAGGATCAGTTTTAGGACTTGCCTTAGGATCAGTTTTAGGACAGACGTCTTGGCCTATTTTGTGTCTCTAGACCATCCCGTGCTTGCAACATCAACGTTAACCTATCAAGTCGTGTTTACCTTACAGCCCAAAATCAGAGACGCAACTACACGATAGACTCATTTTCCATGTGACCGTGCTACAAAAACCCATATTGAGGCCGTGCCTCGTATTTCAGTAAGACTAAACCACATCGCCGTCTCGCGGCCCATGCTACTTTGATCACCAACTGACCCAATCAAGACTTCTGGGCTAATTAAGTATCACTCGACCGACTTGCCTTGCGGCGATTCCTGACTTAAACTCGAACAACTTAAACCCAACTTATACAACCCACATATCAACACTTGAGACTCGACGCCACATCTCGTGTCAAAGCACGTCGCCTATGTTATAGCCATTCTTAGGCCCAAACATTTGTGTTCTAACTGTACACACATTCAACAACTCAACTCAATCCAAAGGCGCACACGCGGATTGTCTCCCGTGTCGACTCATCTATATAAATTGGTCACCGACTCCCAGAGCCATCGTGGACTCCTCTAGCTTTTGTTAGACGGGTGCCCTTTCAGCGCGAGTAGCTAGCCCCGCTGCAAGTTCCCGCCTAACCCGTGTCCAGAACAGCTAATTATTCGTTTCCAATCGCGGTCGCAACGGTCCCGTGGCCGCCGGGTTGCCGTGTAGGGAAACGACCCACCTTGTCGAAAAGTTGTCCATGACCATGCAAGACCTGACTCAAACTGACATCTCACACAGTCATGCTACCTCTAGTGTCACCATTTCTTTCAGGGCCAAGTTCAATACTTCTTTCTTCTGAGACCGCCTCGACGACCTATAGCCGCGAGCATACTTCTTTCTTCTGAGACCGTCTCGACGACCTATAGTCGCGAGCATACTTCTTTCTTGCCCTTTTCCAAACTCAATGAATCAACCGTAGCCCGTGCCTTCAAATGCTAAGTCCGTGCATCGTGCCTTAAGCCAATCGTGTTCTACGCAACACTACTGCCCGAATCATACTTTATACGACGGGCCTTGGGATTGTGGGACTATTCAACTCATGAACGCCTATTTGATAGTCCTTGCCTTAACTTTGCAACAACTTGACGAGCAAAGACTGCGTCAAGCCTTGCGTCGTGGGAACGTGCCGTGCACGCATTCGACTTCGAATGACCAAGTCATTTGGGTGCCTAGACTTATGTCACAATCCGTTCAACGCAACTTAACTTATGGACAAACCAAGGCTATGCCAAGCCTTGGACGATGGGACCGTGCACGCTTTATGAAGCATTCATGCGGGCAACGCCTATGACTTAGGCTACGTTCATAACTTCGCCTACTCAACCAACTTTCCTTCTTCCAAACCACGGGACGAAGGATCGAGTGTCATTTTCAAAGCACGCCGTGCACCAACTCTAAGCCGACCATTGGACCTTTCCATATTCTAACTCATTTCAACCTGTCGAGATTATTCTCTTAACTATGTGGATTCGTCTCTTTTATTATCAAGCCTACTTGTGCAAGTTAAAAATATGCGATTTATTATGTGAAAGCTAAGATGAGGCAAGTTTACCGAAACTACCCCACTTGAGCGAGCGGTCGCCTCGACCGAGCGATGTCTTCGAGCAGCCGTTGCAAGGCTCAGTCCGAACGCCGTTAGCGTTCCGATTCCTCCGATTGACTGAGCGGGACGGGACACTACAACTTTGGTTAGATTGATCAAACACAGACTCGTATCAATGAATGATACGTCGGACGAGAATTCAGAAAGTATAAGTTGGGCGATTGGCTGAGAATATCGAAAGGATTATACTTAGTAAATGATTGAATCAATCGGATTTAAATTTGACTAAGTGTGAAGACTTGGTAGTGTGATATGAAAGTTTATTTGGAGAATTTGAGAATGGCTATAAGGAATTGGAATTTGTATTGCTCGATGACAAGAGATAGCTACAGTTGGTTTGATCTCGTGTGTGAGAGAGTTGATTTGTATATTTTATTCGGATGATAACATTGGTTGAACGAATTTGAATTTTTGCGAGAGGAGAATTTTTTGGTTATGTATATCATCGATGATATTGAGGCATGTCAAAGATCGATAGACGATAACCGGGAGATACCCTGATTGAGCAAACATAGTTGTGTTGAATGTTGTTGTTTGGATGGATTCTAACTTATTGACTGTTGATGAATTGAATGTGAAAATATCTTATGACTTAAAAGGATATGATCGTTATTACTTGAGGATTTCGATATTGAACTGCCAGTAACTCGGTTACGCGATCGAGGTACAGTGAGATGTAGCTAATTGTGAAATGGTGTAATGGGTATGGAAAAGTTTTTTATGAAACGTGGATGAATGCGATGCGAGTCAAGTTGATGTTAAGACAGATTCAAAGTTGACTCTTGCGGTATCGAAATGGACAAAGCGTATTGAAACGGATGCGCAGAAAAACTTAAGCGTGATGTAAGGATATGCCATAAAATTGGAAAATGATTTACTAAGAACTTATAACAAATAAATTACAAATACACATTATCATGAAGATATAAACATGTATGTTATTGTAGAAGAATAAAATGGAAAATTGCACAAATTATAATTCATTTCATCAAAAATCCTCAAAAAAGTTCTACTTTTGATAGGATACAAAGAATTGCTAACGGTGAGTAAAGTTTAGAGAAATCATTTATGAATATTTACATCAATTCACATAAAATTGAAACATTCTTTCAAATGACCTTAAATAATCGAGTTTCCAAAATTCTACTTACACTTTAATTGTTGTTTCTTAGTAATTTTGAAATTGAATAGAATAATAGTCATCTTTGCTTATTGATTACCTGCGATAAATAAATTTTCTCTATGTACATATTTTTACAATTTTTATGCTTATTACACCCTTGATGATTGTTCTTTTTCAATTTTCTCTGGTGAATTGGCTGGCAAAGAGACCCACAACAACGTTATTGAATTTAAACATGTCAAACCGTATCCATTTCAACCGTATCGTATAGATATCGGCTGATTGTGAGACATAAGACATTTTTCAGGCAACATTAAATAAATAATATTACCATATAAAGTCAATTGTTTCACATATTTTTTTTCTTCTAAATATGGATCCAAAAGCTAGTATGAATCTCATAAATTTGCGTAAGATCTTGATTCCATTTAGGATGGGCTGTGTTTGATGAGAGAAAGAAAGAGCAGAGAGGAAAATAGTTATTATTTGTTTTTTTTTTTTGGCAAAAAATTACCATTTTTAAATCTTTCATTTAGTCTCACTTTCAATTGACAATGGACTTAACTATAATCCTTTCTGCTCATTTTGAAGGACAACATAAAAATTTCATTTTACAAATTTGATTGACAGTGCTAGGTGTGCAAAGTATGTAAAAATAGTTTGAGGTATATTTGTGCTAAAGGGGAAGTTATTTGTGTGACAAAAAGTGAAAAATTGATATATTTATTTATTTATTTTTCCTACAATTTAATCTGCAATAGATATCAACTTGTGGTTCTAATTATAAATCTTCAACTACAAGGCCTTCTTTAATTATGACCTTCTGGTAGCTTCCAATTAGTGTTTCACATCCATTTATTATTATTTTGTTTTTATTTGGCTGCTCTTTCTTTACAACTTTTACATCTAATAGGTTTCAGTTCTTAAACTGACCAGTTACGTTCATGTGCGTGCAGAAAAATCTATAATATTCTTGAAAAATTAGCTAAAAATTTAAATTATATTAAATATTTTAAATATGATTTGGATGTATTTTAATTAGGATTTGTTACAAATATATTCTTAGAATTTTGGTTATGTGTTTAGTTAGATAATATCACGTACTTAGTTTAAATATAATTTGAATATTGAATATATTTTAGTATTTATTATATTTAGAATAATTTTAGATTTTTTTATTTTTGTCTTAACTACGTGATGATACATACAAAAAGATTTTTGACTTTTTTGAATTTATTATTATTTAATGGAGGATATACATACGACTTGGATGGCTCATTTTTTAGCCATTTCCAAGCTCCATTATAATAATAGAGATAGGTATGTTGTATTGTTTCAACTCTTGCATTTTGTCCAAACAAACGGAAATAAATTCTCGATGGATGAAAAGTTTAAGCTTACCCTTTTAAGTTAAGGAACGACACCCGAAAAAAGTAGGAATGACATTACCCCTAGAAACCTCATTATGTTAGGAAATGTTTATTAAGCGGTACATGTGCCCTAAGGACACATGATAACACATCGATAATAACGATATAATGATTTTCATCCTGGTCACTTTACTCCACTAAATAGCCTATCGAGGACCTTAGTAACATTGTAGTTTTCCACATTGGTCAGTATACATAGAGAGGAGCTGACGATGATAAACTCGAGGAAGGAAAATCTTTATTCATGCGTGAGGGAGAGAGAGCAGAAACATCAAAGGCTCGACTTATAACATAGATGCACGTTTGGTCGAAGTGGACAAAATAAGTACTGACGAGTTAATAAGGTCATTAGGACATGAAGCTTTGTAACCAGTGATGATAAGCATAATCTAGATCTATTCCTTCCATTGATCGAAGAGAACAAGAAGTAGCGACACTAGCGACTCTAATAACCAAATCGAATGGAAGGATATGAATTTGAGTTTAAATTTGTTGAATTATATTATCCCGATAAAACACAATAACTAAGAATGTCTTACCAAATATTGCATGTAATTCTATTTAAAGCCAACAAAATATGATCCTCTTAACTACTAACGAAAATAAATAAATAAAATTATTTAAGTAGGCAAGGTTGGAAAGGTACCTATAAGAGAATCATATCGCGAGCAGTTGTATCTTCTATAGTACTAGTACAGATCTACTTGAAAGGTAACTAAGCTTATAGTATGAGTCCATTTTTGTTCATTCACCAAAACTAGGGTGTTTGTTCACCCTCTAATAAAGAATTGACATATGTCAAATCCATTCAACACAAACCACTTTGAGAGTGGTTTTGTAAACATTCAAAGTGGTTTTGACTAAAGGTTTGACACTTGTCAATTCTTTATTGGAGGGTGAACAAACACCCTAATTTTGGTGAATGAACAAAAATGGACTCCTTATAGTATATACTTTGACAAGTGAAACCTCCAAAGAAGAAGAATAAATAATGATGGGAGAGGGAGAAGAAGTGATTATCATGTCCAAACACATCATTCGACCAACCTCAAGACCAAACCAAGGAAGAGCAGAGAGTGGTATAACTATTCATCTCACTGCATGGGACCCAAGGTTTTTTATGCATGAGCTACATCCAAAAGGGAATCCTCTTCCAAAACCCTAACCCTACTACTACTAGCAGTAGTCCTCATGATCAATAGCCCATGAAACTTGTTGGATTTTGGCCTTTGTATTAGAAACTTTAGTCCCACATCGACTAGGCCAAAGGAGTTGTATCTCTATAAATTAGCTATGCTATTTTATAGATGCACATGTGGTGTGGAGGTGCACGTGGGTGTGCCATGTGGGGTTATTTTTCTAATGAAAAAAAGGCTAAATAAACAATTGAAAGCATTCATGTTTTTTGCTCTTGGAAAATTTATTTCCATGGGAGCTAAGTCCCGTAGGGGCTTAGCGGGGCTTAGCGACTCGGACTGGGACTCGGGCTCGGGCTCATGAGGTGTAATGTGGCATTTTGTTGGCACACTTTGCACTTAGCACGTCAGCATCGTCGCTAGGCGCATAGTGCGCTTAAGTTGCGCTCGTTGCGCAAGCCCAGGTGCGCGCTCAGTTGCGCGGGTGTCACCATCTATTCTCTTCTCTCCTTCTCCTCCGTCGCAATCGACCAATTCTTTCCCATCGCAGGCTGCCTCCGTCCCACTGCCCACGACTCCTCCTCTCTCTCCATCTCCCTCGAATGCAACGACCAAGACACACACTATCAAGTTTCTTTTTTCTTTTACAATTTGTTCTTTTGTTTTTGCGATGGACTGAACTCGAACCAAGGATCTTCCTAATTACTCTCATTAATCCCAACAATCTACAAAATATAGTTATTTCATACTTCAAGTATCTAATAGAAACTACATAAAATATGAATCTGGTCCCGAAAAACTTTAGGAATAGAATATTAACATATCAAGTAGAAATCTAAATCACTAAAAAGAAATGATCTTAACCGTTGGTTTAGTCTTCTTAAATTGAAGTAACATATCAAACTATACTATCAAGTTTCTTTTTTCTTTTACAATTTGTTCTTTTGTTTTTGCGATGGACTGAACTCGAACCAAGGATCTTCCTAATAACTCTCATTAATCCCAACAATCTACAAAATATAGTTATTTCATACTTCAAGTCTCTAATAGAAACTACATAAAATATGAATCCGGTCCCGAAAAACTTTAGGAATAGGATATTAACATATCAAGTAGAAATCTAAATCACTAAAAGAAATGATCTTAACCGTTGGTTAAGTCTTCTTAAATTCAAGTAACATATCAAACTATACTATTAAGTTTTTTTTTCTTTTACTACAATTTGTTCTTTTGTTTCTGCGATGGACTGAACCCGAATGAAGGATCTTTCTAATAACTCTCATTAATCCCAACAATTTACAAAATATAGTTATTTCATACTTCAAGTCTCCAATAGAAACTACATAAAATATGAATTCGGTTCCGAAAAACTTTAGGAATAGGATATTACATAAACATGATTCAAACCTGAATTGTACCATTGGAACATACAAGAAACACATCATTTATAAGAGACATATAATAATAATAATAATAATAATAATTTACTACTATGGGTCGAAACACACACACACATCACGTATGCAATTTTCAGTGAGGAAGAAGAGGGGAACAAAAAGAAAGAGAGGGGGTTGCGATTTTAGTTTAATATTGAAGTTTTAGTTTGTGGATGAGTAAGTGATATTTTTATCCATAAATAATGGCACTTTAGCCAAAATTGTGACGTCAGAAAATTAGTGAAGAAAACCACTATCTAGATTAAATATCAGCATAATATAAATTATTATAAATATTACATAATGAAATTACTAAGGACAATTGTTAGGGAACATCACATTATTTGTTAGGGGACATTATCATTTCAAACACCCAAATTCATACTCTTCCTCTTCCTCTTCCTCTTCCTCTTCCTCTTCCTGTTGCAATATCTTTCTCTTGCGACCATAATCGAAGATGAGAAAAAAATCTTCCTCTTCTTCTTCGTCTCTTCATTTCACTGTATATTTTATAGATTTTTTTCAAATAAAATTGAACATAACAATTTTTAGAATTTGTCTTTTCTTGTTCCTTTTTATATTTCAATTAATGTATTGTTGGGGATTTATTTCTTTCGAGCACCATTATTGGTGGTTTTGAACACCATTTTTAGGATTTAGAATCTTTAGAAATCTGCATAATCGGGTTGGGGACGACGAAGGACTATTAGAATCCTGATAGACCTATTTACTGTTAGGACTGTCAGAATCCTGACAGTCCTAAGATACACTTTCTGTTCTAGAACTGTCAGGATTCTGGCAGTCCTAACTGTAGTCAGTGGCGGATCCAAGATTACAATTCACTGGAGGCAGAATCATAAGGGGGTTCGGGAGCAACGCACCTAATTTTTTCTCGACATAATAATATAATATTATATTAAATGGTACTTCTTTCATACAATAAAATATTATATTTGATAATTGTTCTCTACTAATTTTGTACTTTGAAAGTGTTTAACTACAACATCATTTCTAATACTACTTATAAGCAACTCTTTTTCTATGAAGTATATTTTCTATAAAAAAAAACTAAGCGTTTGTAAATATTTAGTATTTGTTATATACTAAAGTATGCTTCTAATTTGTAAGTTAATTTGAAGGAATTCAATTATTTGTTATATATATGTCCAGATAATTATTCTAATTTAGCATACTTTAGAAGCATAAGTTTAAAGTATGTACTAGCATGTATGCTTCTATGAATTTCTTCTAATCTAAAACCCCAACCAATTAATTTTTAGTGGACATAAAAAATATTAAAATTTGGAAGATCCTTCATAAAAAAAAATTGGAAGAAAAAAATTCACTGGCAGCCCCCAGTGAACTCCATGTGGATCCACCATTGACTGTAGTCGGGACGGTTAGAACCTGACATCTTAACATAAAAACTGTGATATCACACCTAATATTTTTAAAGCTGGAAATTGCTGAGAAACCCAATTTCGAAGTTGGTTTTTATGAAAAACCCACCCGCAGGATGGATTTTATGAAATGCCCAGAATTATATATTTCCACGTTAAGTATTCCAAGATTTTCTTTCGATGCTCTGTATTTACAAAATTAATACCATAACTACCCCTCCGCACAAACTTAGATTTGGATTGTGATTCTCTTCTTCTTTTTCTTCTTCTTCACGAGAGATCTGAATTTCATTGTGTCACCCTCATTTCCCGTATTTCGTATTTATACTCGTAATTGGATTTTGGCATGTATTTTTTTTCTCGACTTGAGGAATTTTGGTTTTCTCGTATTTTGGGTTTCGGCTCGGCTCGGTTTTAGTTGGGTTGGTTTGATTTTAAACCCAATGGAACACTTTAACCTATACTCCACCCTCATTCCACCACAACCACCCTCATTAAACCCCCACCAACCATTCTCTCTCCTCTCATTACTTCCTCCATTAATTTCTTCATCTTCTTCTTCCTCCCTCCACACAACACCAACACCATAGGCAAGTGCACCTTGCCACCACATAAGGACCCAATTTTATTTGTCCATTTGCTAGATTAGGCCATGGTGAACAACATTAGAACTTGGTATTTTGTGATTTGGAGCTTCCATTTTTCTAGATCCAAGTTCTTACCATTTTTGGATTTTCTTAGTTTTGATCTATTAAACTTAGATTTTTCCTTGTTTTGAGACTTCCATGTGGAAGAGAATTCAATTTTACACAAGTTAGAACTTTGAAAATCCAAATTTTGTTTTGTTTTGGCCAAGATATGAAGATTTGAAGTTTAGGGTTCTTGAGGTTTTCCTCTCGGCCAGTTGGAGAAGAAGACCTCGGCCTGCGCTCTTTAGCGCATGGCCGGATTGCGCAACTCCTCGGCCTGCGCTCTTTAGCGCATGGCCGAATTGCGTAACCCCTCGGCCAGCGCTTTGCGCTGAGCTGACTTGCGCTGGCGCTTCTTAGCCCAGTGCCTTCCATTCCCTGGCGCACTTGACTGCTGCGCAGTTCGTTCCCCAGCGCGCTTGACCGCAGCGCAACCCGACCCAGCGCAATCCACTCCAGCGCCACCCGACCTTGCGCAATCCATTCCTCTGCACAATCCGACCCTAGCGCAGTTCACCCCAGCGCGCTTGACTTCAGCGCAACTCGACCCTAGTGCAACCTGACCCTGCGCAGTCCATTTTTCTGCGCAATCTGATCCTCTGCGCAACCCACTTGTCCATGATGATTTGGTTTTATTTCTTGGACTTGGCTTCTCTTTTGTGGATTAGAGTTTTGAGATCTTGTTCCACACAACACGACTGTCTTGGCCCAACACGACCTGACACGATTTTTGGTGTTTGCTTATGACTAGTACAGTTTTCATGAATTTTGTGATTTATAATTCTAGTGCTTTCTGATCTTCTTGATAGTGACCCGATGGGGTGCACTCTTAACTTGTAACCTGTGAACCATAATTCACTTTGGAACTGGATAACTTGATAGTGGCCCGTGGCGGCACACCCCTGACTTGTAACTTGTAACTTGTAACTTGTAACTTGTAACTTGACTTGACTTGATGCTGTTGCGATGGCTAACATGACTCGGATAATCAACTCCGACTCCGTGGGTGTTCATTATTGCTGCTTTGTGCAATCCACTTGTCTTGTCTCGCATCATATCTAGGACGTGACTCCCTGGTTACCACGGTCAGGGATTCATACTGAATCTGGCTAGGTTAATGACTAGATTGATCTAATAGTTCATGGAGAATTTCTCAGTTACTTGTTGCCCCTTTGGTCCCGGCCTTATATATATATATATATACTTGGGATTTGTTGCTATCCGTCGAGATGAGCGCACTTCCAGCCCGCCGTTGAGTGTGGTACCTTAGGACACATGTATCTTACTACAGTGTGTCTGCTATATCATGCTATCTTTTCATTTTCTTGCTGGGATCACTCAGGTAGTAACAAACAGGTAACCGGACTTGAAATTCTCATTTGCATCTTGCTAGTAACTAGGCTTATGATAACCCTAGTTAGTTAAGTAGTGAGCCGTAGTAATTGTTTGGCCGTTTGTGAATGGATGGTGTCCAGTCTTGTCTAAGTCTCGTCTAGTCCTTGTACCTGGTACTTCTGAACATGATTATTTTGCTTATCTTGAACAATAAATGGGTAGAGACAAAGTGCTATTCAGGCGATGGGTTACAACCCCGGTCCTTGTTTGGTTTACGGGTTGTAACCTGGCTCCCGGAATGGTTCCACGTCCCTAGTCGTTTATGTCCTGTTGTACTCTTTATTACTTGTACTTTCTTATATTTTCTTATGTTCTGATATGCTGGCTTTTGTTCTTATTCGTGGCCCCCTTTGTGGCATTTGCTCTTTCTGGGGTTTGACCCAGCTGGTTTTGTGTGGCCAGATTCCGGAGCAGCACCAGAGGATCTACCGACCTTCCAGCCACATGGTGACCACTAGAGGAAATCCTGGCAACGAGTGGGTTTATTTTGGCTCTCTCACTCTATTGTAAATTATTCTTTTGAGGTGTTTAGCCGTCGAGCAAGTGTTAGCTCGTGTATATTTTTTACTTACTGTCTGCCTACGGGCTGTAACATGATTGGCAACCTAGGGTTGATCATGTATGACTAAACTCTTGCTAGTCCTAACATTTTGTAACGACTAGTTTCATGATCAGCTGAATATGTAATGTTTGGGACGCCTTACTATTGTATATTTGGTGGTATTACATCTTGTAACATTTACTTACTTGCTTGTGATTGAGACACTAGGCTTGTTATTGACCTTAAGAGACTGATGGCTTGTAGATAAACCATCATATTTCTAGACAGCCGTGACCGTATGGTGAGATGGATTCCATTTCATTATACGTAGCTGGCTATGTCTGTCCCCGCTCTCCAGTGTTCTGGTTCTGGGACGTGACATGGTTTAAGTAGTGGCCCATGCAGGTCTTGTCAATCAAGAAATGTGAGGCTTTACCGGATAGATGTCTCAATCTGTGCTCGCCTTTGATCTCCACTCGTATCTTTTTATCTCCTTGGATCCCTGACTTGATAACATGCTTGCATCATTGTTCTATCCTGGTCCTTCCTTAATATTTTTGATGTCATTACTTCAGTGGCATCGTTCCTGTTGATCAGCCAGAAGAAGTTCGGCCGGCAGCCCAACAACAGCAAGAAGATCAAGATCAGTCCTCAGCAGCCGCCTTCCGAGCCATGCCTTCTGGAGAACCAGTGCCCCCAGTCCAGCCAGTTCAGCCAGCAGGGTCAGAGGATGGGGTCTTGATAGGGCTTATCCGTGTGTTACTTGCGTCTCAGGACCGTCGAGGTGATGCCTTGCAGCAAGCAGTACAAGATGCTATGATCGGAAGTGGTCCTCGAGGGAATAGTGCGGTCAACAATTTCAAGCGCCTGAACCCTCCCTTCTTCGACGGCAGCGAGGATGCTATTGCTGCAGATGCCTGGCTACATGACATTGAAGTTATCTTGGAGGCAGCCAGGACCCCTGAAGCAGAGAAGGTGGCGGTGGTGCGCCTGCAGTTACTAGATCTAGCCCGCAGCTGGTGGGCTATGCAAGCAGCGAGTTTGGGTACACCTGTCATATGGGCGGTATTCAGTGATATGTTCCAGACCAAGTACTTCGACACAGTGGCTAGATATGACCTGCAGGCTAGGTTTAGTAATCTCAGGCAGATGAGCAGGACGGTCGACGGATATACGGTCGAGTTTTCAAGGTTGAGTCGGTTTGCTCCCACCTTGGTGGCAACCGAGATAGACAGAGCACAACGATTTCAGCAGGGGCTCCACTTGGAGATCATATTGGCAGTAGAGCAGTTCGAGCACAGAACTTTTGATGCCGTCTTGCGAGCAGCGAGGAGGCATGAGTACACTTCCCGAAGGATAGCGGACCAGACCGGAGATCGAAAGCGGTCTCACGACCAGATGAACCAATCCTCAGCACCGGCCCCAGCAGCTAGGACCCTGACTATTGGAGCTACGAGGACAGGTTCGGTTACCTTCTTACAGCATTCTGCCCCGACCTATCCCCAGCAGCAGAAGCAGAAGAGGCCTTTCGCAACCGGTTGTTCTCATTGCGGAAAGCCCGGGCATGTTGTTACTGAATGCCGCAGAGCACAGAAATTGTGCTTGGTTTGTGGTTCGCCGGACCACATGATAGGATCTTGTCCGTTCAGAAACAGATCATCGCCGACAGTAACTAGTCCCTCGGTTATGGGACCAGCACCAGCACCAGAACCAGCTCCAGTTCACCAACCACAGCAGCTCCCGTTCCCGAGTCCATTGCCGTCTCAGGCCCAGGCCTTCCAGCAACAGAGGCCTCAGCAGTTCGCCCTGGCCCAGGCCCAGATCCAGAATCGGCAGAGAGGTATCTGTGTCCTATTGTCTTGCTTTCCGCCGTCGTTATGCGGGACACATGTCATGTTTCATGTATCCTAATTACAACGGTATATCCCGGGCCCGAGCCATGTCCTAGATCATTCGAAAACGGTTATTGGTACCAACCTTTTCGTATGAGGAGAGGCCCGTGTCCCTGTTTGACCAAAGAGAGAGACCTCAAGCGCAAGACTGTCAGTTTAGTTCGTGTTGCTTGAGTTCATCGCTCCTTGGAAGAGTCAAACGTGGGAGTGTGAGGATGATGTCCGATCACGTTATCCCAATCGGTTTGGCTCGTGAGGTGTAATATCTTCCTTATGCCTTGCACTTCGATTCCTTGCTTGCATGTATGATTGTATGATTGATTGGTAGCGTAGATTGCTTGCGATAGTATAGCTGTCCCGACATCTCTAGCCTCTTGATTAAATTTCGAGGACGGAATTCTTTTAAGGTGGGTAGAGTTGTCACCCTCATTTCCCGTATTTCGTATTTATACTCGTAATTGGATTTTGGCATGTATTTTTTTTTCTCGACTTGAGAAATTTTGGTTTTCTCGTATTTTGGGTTTCGGCTCGGCTCGATTTTAGTTGGGTTGGTTTGATTTTAAACCCAATGGAACACTTTAGCCTATACTCCACCCTCATTCCACCACAACCACCCTCATTAAACCCCCACCAACCATTCTCTTTCCTCTCATTACTTCCTTCATTAATTTCTTCATCTTCTTCTTCCTCCCTCCACACAACACCAACACCATAGGCAAGTGCACCTTGCCACCACATAAGGACCCAATTTTATTTGTCCATTTGCTATATTAGGCCATGGTGAACAACATTAGAACTTGGTATTTTGTGATTTGGAGCTTCCATTTTTTTAGATCTAAGTTCTTACCATTTTTGAATTTTCTTGGTTTTGATCTATTAAACTTAGATTTTTCCTTATTTTGAGGCTTCCATGTGGAAGAGAATTCAATTTTACACAAGTTAGAACTTTGAAAATCCAAATTTGGTTTTGTTTTGGCCAAGATATGAAGATTTGAAGTTTAGGGTTCTTGAGGTTTTCCTCTCGGCCAGTTGGAGAAGAAGACCTCGGCCTGCGCTCTTTAGCGCATGGCCGGATTGCGCAACTCCTCGGCCTGCGCTCTTTAGCGCATGGCCGGATTGTGCAACCCCTCGGCCAGCGCTTTGCGCTGAGCTGACTTGCGCTGGCGCTTCTTAGCCCAGCGCCTTCCATTCCCTGGCGCACTTGACTGCTGCGCAGTTCGTTCCCCAGCGCGCTTGACCGCAGCGCAACCCGACCCAGCGCAATCCGCTCCAGCGCCACCCGACCTTGCGTAATCCATTCCTCTGCGCAATCCGACCATAGCGCAGTTCACCCCAGCGCGCTTGACTTCAGCGCAACCCGACCCTAGCGCAACCTGACCCAGCGCAGTCCATCCCCTGCGCAGTCCATTTCCCTGCACAATCTGATCCTCTGCGCAACCCACTTGCTCATGATGATTTGGTTTTATTTCTTGGACTTGGCTTCTCTTTTGTGGATTAGAGTTTTGAGATCTTGTTCCACACAACACGACTGTCTTGGTCCAACACGACCTGGCACGATTTTCGGTGTTTGCTTATGACTAGTACGATTTTCGTGAATTTTGTGATTTATGATTCTAGTGCTTTCTGATCTTCTTGATAGTGACCCGATGGGGTGCACTCTTAACTTGTAACCCGTGAACCATAATTCACTTTGCAACTGGATAACTTGATAGTGGCCCGTGGCGGCGCACCCCTGACTTGTAACTTGTAACTTGACTTGACTTGATGCTGTTGCGATGGCTAACTTGACTCGGATAATCAACTCTGACTCCGTAGGTGTTCATTATTGCTGCTTTGTGCAATCCACTTGTCTTGTCTCGCATCATATCTAGGACGTGACTCCCTGGTTACTACGGTCAGGGATTCATACTGAATCTGGCTAGGTTAATGACTAGATTGATCTAATAGTTCATGGAGAATTTCCCAGTTACTTGTTGCCCCTTTGGTCCCGGCCTTATACATATATATATACTTGGGATTTGTTGCTATCCGTCGAGATGAGCGCACTTCCAGCCCGCCGTTGAGTGTGGTACCTTAGGACACATGTATCTTACTACAGTGTGTCTGCTATATCATGCTATCTTTTTCTTTTCTTGCTGGGATCACTCAGGTAGTAACAAACAGGTAACCGGACTTGGAATTCTCATTTGCATCTTGCTAGTAACTAGGCTTATGATAACCCTAGTTAGTTAAGTAGTGAGCCGTAGTAATTGCTTGGCCGTTTGTGAATGGATGGTGTCCAGTCTTGTCTAAGTCTCGTCTAGTCCTTGTACCTGGTACTCCTAAACGTGATTATTTTGCTTATCTTGAACAATAAATGGGTAGAGACAAAGTGCTATTCAGGCGATGGGTTACAACCCCGGTCCTTGTTTGGTTTACGGGTTGTAACCTGACTCCCAGAATGGTTCCACGTCCCTAGTCGTTTATGTCCTGTTGTACTCTTTATTACTTGTACTTTCTTCTATTTTCTTATGTTCTGATATGCTGGCTTTTGTTCTTATTCGTGGCCCCCTTTGTGGTACTTGCTCTTTCTGGGATTTGACCCAGCTGATTTTGTGTGGCCAGATTCCGGAGCAGCACCAGAGGATCTACCGACCTTCCAGCCACATGGTGACCACTAGAGGGAATCCTGGCAACGTGTGGGTTTATTTTGGCTCTCCCACTCTATTGTAAATTATTCTTTTGAGGCGTTTAGCCGCCGAGCAAGTGTTAGCTCGTGTACATTTTTTACTTACTGTCTGCCTACGGGCTGTAACATGATTGGCAACCTAGGGTTGATCATGTATGACTAAACTCTTGCTAGTCCTAACATTTTGTAACGACTAGTTTCATGATCAGCTGAATATGTAATGTTTGGGACGCCTTACTATTGTATATTTGGTGGTATTACATCTTGTAACATTTACTTACTTGCTTGTGATTGAGACACTAGGCTTGTTATTGACCTTAAGAGACTGATGGCTTGTAGATAAACCCTCATATTTCTAGACAACCGTGACCGTATGGTGAGATGGATTCCATTTCATTATACGTAGCTGGCTATGTCTGCCCCCGCTCTCCAGTGTTCTGGTTCTAGGGCGTGACACATTGCTCTCATCTTCAGCAAAGATCGCAAAGATCGTTCGTAGTTCACTGTACTTTTTTTTCAGTCGAACTCCGATCATCGCTCATCTTCTTCTTCTTCTTCTTTTTCGACAATTAGGTCAATTATGGAGAGAAGATCTTCTTCTTTTCCATAAGAGTTAGCATCGTTTTGAAAGAAGAACGAAAACTCTTGAATCATTATTCATGTCAAATTTTTTTCCACAAAACAAAAAAATAAAAAATTAGGTTTCTGTCAACTGTTCTCCGTCGATATAACACGAAGAATAGTCATTCTCCTGCATTTTAACAAGGAGAATGCCATTCTCCGTGTAAATTAACATGGAGAATGGCATTCTCCGTGTTACTAACACGGAGAATGGCATTCTCCTGTGTTTTAACATTTGAATGACCATTCTCCGTATTTCTAACACGGAGAATGGCCACTCTCCGTGTAATTTAGCACGGAGAATGGCATTCTCTGTACTAAATTACACGGAGAATGGTCATTCTCCGTACTAAATTACACGGGGAATGACCATTCTCCGTGTTTCTAACACGAAGAATGCCATGCTCCGTGTTTCTAACACGGAGAATGGCCATTCTCCTGCGTTTTAACACTGGAATGGCCATTCTCCGTGCTAAATTACACGGAGAATGGCCATTCTCCATGTAAATTAAGACGGAGAATGGTCATTCTCTGTGTAAATTAAGACGAAGAATACCATTCTCCGTGTAGATTAAGACGAAGAATGCCATTCTCCGTCTTACTAACACGGAGAATGGCCACCCTCATGCGAAATTAACATTTTTCGTGTTCTAACGCGGAGAATGGTCATTCTTCTGCATTTTATGGTCAGTTGAAACTTTGGAGGGCCATAACTTTTGACTGGGAGGTCGAAACGAGATCCGGTTTGTCGCAAAATGAGCGTATCTTTGAGGAGCCTGGGTTAAATAGCTTATCCGTTTGTCGGCCTTCTGAAATTTTAGAATCGCAAAAAAATGATGTTTTGACCTCCGTTTTAGCACTTTTGTCGTTTGTCTCGGTCTTTCCGAAATTTTTCGACGAATTTTTGAAGATTTTTGAGGAGAACCTAGATTCGAAAGTGAGCAGCGTATGGAAGAATATGAAGTATCGAAACATTTTCTTAAGAGTAGTTTCGTGGGTGTTTTCAATAAATTAGAAGAAAGGGCAAAAAGGTCATTCAGAACCCTCTTTATATATTTTTGGCTTAATTGCTACTTGATACCCTCAACTATTACCATTTTTCAACTTGGTACCCTAAACTTTTTTTTGTAACAACTTGATACCCGGATATTATTTTGGACAAAAATGCCCATATCCCTAACCCCCCTCCCCCGTGCTAGCTTCGCCCCCCCCTGCTAGCTCCGGCGCAGCTCCCCCCCCCCACCCCCCCACCCCCCCTGCTCGCTTCAGGCCCCCCCCCCCCCCTCTCGCTCCGGCCGTCCGTCCGCTCCCGCCTCTCCCCTAGGGCTCGGCAGCAGGAGGAGGGGGGCTGGGAAGGGGGGTGCGGAGCGGGAGGCGGGGGCAGGAGGTGGCCCAGAAGCGAAGAGGGGGGGGGAGGTCGGCCGGAAGCGAGGAGGGGGGGGGGGGGGGGGTCGGCCGGAGCTAGCAGGGGGGTGGCCGGAGTGGGGGAGGGGGTGGAGGGAGTGAAGGGATAAGGGCATTTTGGGGTTTTTTAAAATGTTAGGTATTAAGTTGAAAAAAAAATAGTTGAGGTATCAATCTGTTACGAAAAAAAAGTTTAGGGTATCAACTTGAAAAAGTGTGATAGTTGAGGGTAGCAATTAGCAATTAAGCCTATATTTTTTACTAATTCTGGGCACGCGATGAAATGTTATTGCGCGGTCGGTTTTTCATAAAACTTTTTCGTTTTTTGGACATTTCATAAATTCTCTCTTTTTAAATGGTATTGTGGGTATCAAAAAATAATTTTAAAAAAAATACTGTAATAGCTTCTGTCACTTTATGTGTTGCCCTTAGTAATTTCCTTGTATAATCGCTCTCTTTTTGGAATTGGAAATCCTATGACAAATAATAATAATAATAATAATAATAATTGGAAAATGTAAGAAAACCCTTTTGTCTTATTTAGGTTTGGAGTCTCCTCATAGCCCTCCAAAAGGAGATAAAGGAGAGGAATGGAAATGGTCTCCTTCTTCACATTGGTGAAAAAATCTGTTGGGTTTCTCTCTCTCCAATCTCCATAGAGAGACGAACCCAACTCTCCAAATACCTCCTCCTCCTCTTCTCCTCCTCCTCGGATCGATCCCGAGCTCAAAATTCCATCTTTCCCGTAACCTCCAACGCGAAAAAGATCGGACCTTTGCGCACTTTTCTTCGATTATTTGATTCCTAAAGCTCGATTCTTGATCGATTTTAGCTGCCAAGAATCGATGGGTCCTCCTTATTTGACCTAAAGATTCGATCTTTGCGAATTCTAGGGTTTAGGATTCATGGGTTGTTTCTAGAATCCTGTATTTGAGGAAATGCTCGAACTTTCGATGATTTTTGGAAGTGGCTAATGCGCATTGGAGAAATCTGGTGAAGAATTCCGAAGCGGGTCCTCCGATGGATGGGAAGGTTGATAAGAACAAGAAAGTGGAGTTTGTGAGTGACCATAGCTCTCTCTTGAGCTTGCAACCGTGGGTTTTCAGGAAGGAGAGCTGTCTGAACGGCGAGGAAAAGATGAGTGTAGATGGCGAGTTGGATAGGTTAACGAGTGCTTCGCAGTCCGAGGCGTCGCCTAGGAATGTCAGTCTCCGTTATGGGGGAGGCGGTGGCGGCAGAGGGAGGAATTGTCTTAGGAGCAAGCACTCTTGCAGATACTCCGTTAAACCTGTCGTATCGGCAGGGAACTGCCTTATACCTCAGCTCCATAATGAAGATTTCGAGTTTGGAGAACGTGGTTTCAATTTGTTTCCCTCTTCTTCTGGACCGGCTTTAAGGCCTCTCGTTATAACCGATGGCCGAAGAATAATCAGCAGGTCAACTTATGATCCTTCCTGCGTGTCATTCGGGAATGGGCTGCATAATGAAGTTGGTGAAGTGAGTCGAAGAATAATCAGCAGGTCAACTTATGATCCTTCCTGCGTGTCATTCAGAAATGGGCTGCATAATGAAGTTGGTGAAGCGAGTTTAGGACGAAGGGAAAGTGTAGTTGGAATTCCGCCTCTGCCACTATTACAGAGTCCGGAAAGTAACATTAGGGAGGCGCAGCATTTGAAACGGGACACAGAGAATACTCTGAGAACTTGCAAAAGCTCAAGTTTACAAGGTAGTCGGTATCCTTTTTTCTGAACCACTTTATTATATCAACAAGTTGATTCGCTGGCTCATTGGAGTTCAACTCTGGAACTACCAAGGGAAGAAGTTTAATCATGGAAATTCATGACATTGACACATAAACGTACTACATTATAGATATTGAGATAGATTCATTTCATAATTTATAACCTGTCACTTTGAAAGTCTTATAGTACCTTGGTTAATCAACTGTGGGTAACCAAACCATTTGATCACAATCATTATATTCTCATAGGTTCTAATACGAGGATGTATTGCAATTTCTCTTCCACATTGACATTTTGATGTAATCTCATCTTTGATTTTGTAATACTCTTCCATGCAATTCGAGATGTGGATTTTTCTGGTTTCTGTATTAGTTAATTGATCTTGTTAGGTCATCTAATGTTTTACGGCAACATCTTCATATAGATAGGTTAGCTGCATATGTTATGTTTTACTTAATGGAAAGATCCAAGTGGTTTTCTTTCTTTTAGGAAATGGTAATACAGTTATTAGTTACTTCTAACTGGATCAAGATTTATATAAGACAGATTCTTGCTTGTTTAATAATTAAACCGACATTGTCTTAATTGCTACTTTTCTACCATATAAGTGATTTTGGTCAGGAAGATCAAACAGGAGAGGAATTGGGAGTACGGATAAGTACTAAACTTGAAAATTATTAGTACTGTAAGTGAATGTGCAAGATCTAGTGGATGGAGAAATTATTTTTGGGAAAAGCAAGCCTTAACTACTTAATTGAAATGGTTTTTGGGTGGTCATCTTACAAACTTGGAACCCATTAACTTTTATCTTAATATTCGAATTTATATGCTCTATTGATGGATGTAGTAAGATCTAATATACTGGAGAGGCTGCAGAAAATTTTGACAAACTATCTTGTTTAGATAAGTTGATTTGGAGCATAATTTATGGGGAAAGTGAAACCATTAGAGTTGAAGTGAAGGAAATAAAAAATTGAAGCACTTGGAAGTAAGATAGAGGGAAAGAGAGGTCAAGAGTTCAGAAGATGAATATAGAGAGGGCAAGGGGCAACACTAACACATTTTTAGATGGTCGTCAAATATATTCAATTTTAAAATTTAAGCTCATTATTCTTGGCCCTATACTGAACAAAGTAAGAGTGATCCACTAAATATAACCAGAAATTTTCCATAGGATTCAACTTCCTGAAATGGGAGATACTTAGTAATACTGCATGTTTCACACAATGTGTATGGTTTACTGTCTAGACTTCCATAGTTGCTTTCCTCCATTTCTAATTCTCGTCTCCTTTCAATCTTGAATGTTCTATCAATCTCTCTCCATTTATACAACGAATAATTTATTGTAACTCCATAAGAAGTAAGAACTCTAAATTGCACAGAACCTTTAAACTTTCTCGAGACTCCAACTAAGTGTTAGAGCTCTAAATGAGTAATAAAAAACTCAACACCTAATGACTAATTAATATGCCAATTATTTTGCAACTAGAGGCATATGAGATGTCTTGAGGGCGTCACTTGGCACGATGGTTAGGCTTGTTGCTTGCATCCTGTTGCGATTTGAAATGCAAAAACAGGGTCTGTAAATATTGGGGCAAGGCTGAGTACATCATCCTCCCTAGACCTTGCATAAGAAGGACACTCTATTTATGTATATGTTATGCGTGTTTACAAAGTAAGATATTGTTTATGTCAGCGACCCAAGTGTAAAGATGAGAGGGAATTTGGTTGATTTATTATGAAGGAGAGAGGTGGTTGGTGTGATCGACAATCAATGTTTCATGGGGGAAGAAGTATCAAGGCTGATTGTCAGCCCATGTAGGAGGTTGGAAGTCGATTGCATTATGTATGCTGATAGAAAGAGAGTAGTGATCACCTGGAAAAAATGAGTTGGTACATTTTGTTAGTCAGAATCAAAGTAAAAGTACTTCAAAGAGATCTAGAGCTTATCATGTGATCTAAATTTTGGACTAGACATGCTTCACATGCATTTGCACCCTAAAGCATATGATTTTCAATTACTGTTGTATAATCTCTTACATTACTAATATTTTAATTAGATTATATGTATACAGTGTTTGAAAGGCATCTGCCTCGGTGCCTTAGGTCCTGCCTAGGCATTTCGGATGCCATGACGTCTAGGAAACTAGTATTTAGACGGTGAGATCCTGAGGCGTCCGCCTTGGAAAGGAGGCATCCGTCTTGAACCACCTTGGAGCGCCTTAACCCGTCTTTGGTGGCCTCAAGTACCTTGACCTGCTTTGATTTAATGTAACACGACCTAAGCCATCTAAGCCATTTTTTAATTTGAAATTTAACCTAGACAAAATAAAAGTTATAGATATTATTAATAATTTAATAGATATTAGAAAATTACTAACCCCCCACTATATCTGGTCTCTGTATCCAATTCCAACAAGTACTACCACCAACAAATATGTAAATCTCTCCCCCCCCCCCCCCCCCACCCCCCCCCCCCCCCCCTCTTTCTTTAGTGACTCTCTTTCTTTTGTTTTTATCCTATGTCAAGGTCCAATGATCTTGACGTTGAGGATGACTTCTGGCGGATCTCTCTCTCTCTCTCTCTCTCTCCTCTCTCTCTCTCTCTCTCTCTTCTATTGTGTTTTAATAACTTTTTGTTCTCTTTCTTGTAGGATATTCCTTCCTCCCCTCCTCATATAAAGTTTAGGAAGCACAAACACTCCAAAAACCTGTGTCGTATATGTGTCATGTTGGACACATACAAGACACAACAAACACTCCAAAATACAAGGACACTAGATTATGTTTTGAATTTGTGTTTTCGTGTTCGAAAGTTTCAATGTCATATTCGCTGCCTATGTGGTGGATTTAGGTACTTCCCTAATTAATCTTTTCTTACTCGAGAGAGCTAGCTAGCTACTATGACTTGGGGTAACATAAGTGTTAGCAACTACATGTTTTCCTTAACTGCACATCAAATTTTTAGTTTTGAGGCCTCACCGCCTTGAGGCCCTGCCTAGGCCTTTCAGGACTTTGCCGCTTCACTCCGCCTTAAAAAACTTATAGATATCTAGAGTTACAACTTACAAGTAAGATTGAGGACTCATGTCGGGATCATTTTGTGTAGAAATATTTGTGACTCCTATAGATACTTAACTATAAACAGATTGTTAGAATCCAAAGATTAACACCAGAATTGGTATGTCTTTGCCCTTTGGTTCTATGTAGGATTCCTCCCCCAGTTGGAAAAGATCTATAAACTTATATAGAACTCGGATGTCAGCAGAGTTTTTCCTTGCTACTATGTCCATCTTGATCATTGAAAAACAAACATAAATCTCCTTTCAGTCATTTCGATTGTGGTGCTTATATCCTTTCAATCATTTATTTATTGAAGAATTTCAAAACTTGACACATCTCATAATTCTATGAATTTCAAATTTTAAACTTTCTTAAAATTAATTATCATCTGAACTATTCTAACTCTGCTAACTCATTTATGAACATAAAATGTAAATTGTATTGAATCATATAGCCCAATATGCGAGCATCATATTAATCAATTTATTTCTAAATAACTGCATAAATGTACAAAATCTGTTGCATCAGATATATAAATCATTTGTTCCTCTAGCACATGTGAATAGGTGTAGTGATGGCCTGATGGTAGGTGTGCTCGACATCTGTGCGTCTGGTCTGTTAAACTATCCGTATTGTATAGTTATGTAAGGAACCTAACCTACCTTACCCTTATTGCCTTACTGCTCATGTAGTTTGCCCTATATGGCAGTTGTCCTTCAAATTTGCCTTGAATTGGAAGGAGCTAGAAGGAAGATCACAAGATTTTGCTGCAGGTAGTTGCATTTATCTCCAATACTCCCTTATGCCACTTGTCAAAGTCAAGGGTATCTTGTTTTAGTGGGTTGGGGGGGGGGCTTCAAGTTGTGAATAATCACCATAAAAGCTAACCAATGTAAGGTCTATTCAAGCTGAGACTGAAATGGAACCTTTCTTTCCAGCTCAGGTGTAAATTATTCCAGCCAGGTTAAGTCAATCATAACTTGTGGCCTGAATATTTATCTCATGTTTGGCTTAGTTGTCATTGAGATGATCACAGTACATTGTTGATCTTCCAAATGACGTATTTAGCTGAAACTTAAATTTGATCTTTCCTATTGGAAACCAATGAAGTCTTCAATGCTATAGGTCCTATTTGGGCGACTATTAAACAAGTAGCCAATAAAAAGTTTGCATTAGCATAGTATCATAGTATGTAGTGGATAGCATCAAGCAGAGTCTAGTTGAGCATGGTTGATCTCAGTTCATTTAAAGCAAGTTTCATTTACAGTTTCAAATTTCAATTCTAGATCCTATGCTCAAGTATGTTTAGTTTCTGTTGATCTAGTTTTTGCTCAGCTGAATCCAATCTTTCCACGAATCCCTACTTTAGGGTGGCATTGCACAACCATGTCAATATCATGCCCCCACTCCAAAGTGAAAGTCACACAACAACTTGATTGAGGTTATGTGAATGGTAAGAGAGGTTAGGCATGGAAAAATCTCAGATACTGCAGATGGATATGAACTTCAATGCTATAGACAACAACTAAGATCTAATTCATTGAATCCATGTTCTTCCGAATCAAGCATGCAGTTTCTGCTCAACTCTAGCATGAGTATAGCAAGTATCACTTATTTGGGATACTTGTCTTAAGCTCATAGATGTTTATGTGCTTCTGGAGATTACTATTTAAATCAATTTTGAAATTTGAATTTTCATGGCTTATATCTTACGAGATTAATTTAAGTGCAAGTACTTTTGGTTGCTGTCGATTCTTATATATTTTTCTTTGGTCCAGATTCACCTGATAGGATACTTCTTTTGCGTCTTGGAATCAACATTGGTGTTATATCCACCATTCTATCTTATAGAAGAGAAGTAGAGAGATTGAATGACATGCTGAAACACAACGAAAACTTGGTTCAAGATTTGCAAGAAGAGTTGGAGATGAAAGAGTCACTGACTGTTAAAGAACTGCCTGATGAAGCTTGTGAAAGCAAACAACTTAAAGGCAGTTATACCAACATGGTACACTCTCTTGACTCATTGAAGACTCATGATCCATCATCCTTTCCTTCACAGGAAAGAGATGGCCACGACTGCCTGTGTTTACCGGAGTCCAGAGGGAACACGGAGTTGAGTAAAATCGAAGCAGAGCTTGAATTTGAATTGGAGAGATTGGAGTTGAACATGAATGCGAGTAGTCTGGAGGGAAGAATATCTGCCCTTGGTGAGGTAAGCCCAAAATTGTTGATTGTCAAGTCCATATGGTGTAGCTAGAACGAGGTAGTTGTTCTTATAATATGTTAACTTAATTGTTCTTTCTTTGCATCATTTCTTGGAATATATTTTTTACCTCATTAATTTTTAAGATAGAACTTCACACTGGTGATGGGGTTGTTTCTTCATAACGGAACCAGTTAAACGTGTGTGTGTATATATATATATATATATATATATATATATATCTTGTGTTTGATCAAATTCAATGTTTTCTTGTTTTCCTTATAGAAAGGCCCTCAAGAGTCAAGAGTTTCAAACTAGGACCTTAAGTTCCTCGTAGTTACTATATACTACTCTCACTTTTATCCCCTTCTTCTATTTGTTGTTCGTCTCAGATTTCAAAGTCAAGAATTTTGATTTATGGCATGCGAAATTATACTAAAAAGTTGATCATGGAATTATAGCATATGCAAATTTGAAGCTAAAAGGCATGGAAGATGATGGATGAGGAGATAGAAAATAAGGAGGCGTTTGGTATGCGGAATACTATATAGCCGAAAATTCTATATTTCCGGGAATCAAATTCCCAGTAATTAAATTCCCTGGGAAATTAAATTCCCATGTTTGGTGACTATATAAATATTCCTAGGAAAAAATAAAAAATGATAAAAATAATAATAAATGAAAAAAAACCCAAAAATGAAAAAACATCAAAAAAGGAAAGGAAAAAAAAAGAAAAAAAAAAACAAAAACGAAAAAAAACGACGAAAATACCAAAAAAAAAGACAAGACAAAAAGGCCGAAAAAAGACCAAAACGACAAAAATGGAAAAAAAGTCAAAACCAAAAAACAACAAAAAAGGATTTTAAAAAAAGGCAAAAAAACACCAAAAGCGACAAAAAGCAACAAAAATGACAAAAAAAAGAAAACGATAAAAAAAAGGACCAAAAAATGACAAAAACAAAAAAAATGACAAAAAAGAAAAAATGACAAAAAAAACGACAAGAAAGGAAAAAAACAACAACAAAAAAGATAAAAAGAGACGAAAAAGAAACAAAAAAGACAAAAATAACAAAAAAAAGGACAAAAACGTCAAAAAACTACTAAAGAACGCCAGCAAAAAAGAGAAAACAACAAAAAGACAAAAATCGGTAAAAACGACAAAAAAGAGAAAGAAACGAAAAACGACAAAAAACAACAAAAAAAGACAAAAAGCAACAAAAACGAAAAAAAATCGACAAAAAAATACTAAAAACGACAAACGACAACAAAAAAAACGACAATAAAGAGACGAAATAGACGAAAAACGACAAAAATCAACAACAAAAGACAAAAAACGACAAAAAACAACAAAAAACGAAAAAAGGAAAAAAAAACTACTAAAAACGACAAAAGACAATAAAAAACTACAAAAAACCGGTAAAAACGACAAAAAAGAGATGGAAATAGACAAAAAAAGAAACAAAATCGACAAAAAACGGATAAAAACGACAAAAAAGAGGCAAAAAATGACAAAAAAAACAAAAATGACAAAAAGCAACAAAAACAACAAAAAAGGACAAAAAAACTAAAAATGACAAAAACCGGTAAAAAGCAACAAAAACGAGAAAAAAAGAAAAAAATTGACAAAAACAACCAAAACGATAAAAACGACAAAAAAGACAAAAACGACAAAAATGACAAAAAGAAACGAAAATAGACAAAAACTACTAAAAACAACAAAAAAGACAAAAACCGGTGACAAAAAGTGATAAAAAAGAAAAAAATGACAAAAAATTATAAAAAACAACAAAAATGACTAAAAAATGACGAAAGCGAAAAAAAAAATAACAAAAAAAAAAAACGATAAAAACGACAAAAATGACCAAAAAGCGACAAAAAAAAGAAAAAAAAACGCTCAAAAATGATCAAAAAAGTTTAAAAAAGTTTAAACAATTTTTTATTTGCCCGGGCAAAAAAAAACCCACCTATTCTTAAGGGATAGGATTCCCATGTTTTAAGGGTAAACTATTTACCCGGGTATTTCTAATTTCCGGGAATAAATTTTTTATAGCCCAAACAAACATGGTAATAGATTCTCACCCTAAATTTTCCCGGGAATAAAAAAAAAATACCGCGTACCAAACGCCCCCTAAGTCACAAAAATATGGACGTTATACTTCATAGAAGCATCCAGTTCCATGATTTTAGGGCTCTTTGGGTAGATCTATCAGATACTAAAGTATAAATTAATTGATCTCAATTATTGAAATTTACATCTAAATTTCATGGTATCTGTCTTCTGCATCCTGGAAGTAACAGAACTGCCCAAATAAGTACCCTTTATGGAAAACTGTCCAATTTATGTAATCGATTCATCTCCTTCATTTATCTATTTTCAAATCCCTTTTTACTTTAGCGAACAGATGGATTTTCCTATGTTTGGATATAATACTATCAAACTATTTGTGAGTGTCGTTGAGGTGAATACAGTGAGTGTACGATTGTGGAAATTGCAGCATGTAGCCGAGATGTGAAATCTTTTATATCCCCACCCCCCACCCCCCTCCCCCTCCTCCTGTCTCTCCCCGTTTTCATATATTTCATGATGTTATATGGTTCTTTTGTAGTAATGCTCATAATCATCTCAGAAAGAAAAATGTTAGTCATGGGAAACTCTTGTCACTGTTTTAGTAGATATCATTATCATGCAGCTTTCGATATGTTATGGCTCGAATTTTCCTATTGCAGATGGACCCAGACCTCATAGGAGATGTAGTTCAAGGAGAACTAAGAGAAGATATGCTTAAGGGAGAAGCTCGAAGAGGTCAGGTTGATGTAAAGAGGGACAGCAATGGAACCTCCACGACTGAAACTCATGATGTAAACTATGCAGTCTCGCCTAGAGAACTCAGCTTACGCCTGCATGAGGTCATCCAATTCAGACTGGAGGAACGTGTTAAAGAGCTTGAAAATGCACTTTGGTGCAGCCAGAAGGAAATTGAATTCATGGAAGACGAGTGCGTTCTCTCCCAAAGTCTAAGATCCTTTTCAAACAGTGAAAATGGCCCTTCTCCTTGTAAAGAAAGTCCGACCCTTGTGAGGCAAGATAGTTCTTTGTCCCAAGCTTTGTGCGTAAACTTATCTGGGGATGCACTAAATGCCTATGACGAAGCTTATGAAGAGTTCATGAGGATTGCTGACACACCCGACTATGTACCATATATGACCGACACAAGTAATGAGGTCCAAGGGCACGAATTATCGCCATTAGATGGGAGTATAGTTCGTGACCCAGAAGACAGCAACGAAGGTAAGACATCCGTAGGTACTAATTGTTTTAGAACGGAGGTACAGTGGGAGCAGATGCTAAGTAGGAGCTATAGTGATGGCGAGAGCGATAACACTGATGATGAGGAAGGGAAGCTATTGATCCAACAGATTATAGAGAGGACCAAGCAAGGTTCCCCTCTTGTAGTACATGCTCAAAGGATGTTATATGCGATGGAAGATTGACTTCCCATTGGCCGGCCTTTCAGACTTGGAACCCAAATTTTGGTTGTACCATAGTTAAGAAATAGTGAAAGGTAGTTTATACCGCAGCTAGTCAGTGAAGCAACCTTAATCTGATTGCCAATCTCAACTGTTGTATTGGCAAATCCCTACAAAATTAGACTTAAAAGAAAACACCAGAAATTGCTGCCGAAACTATTGCCAGTGTTGGCAAGGATTTGATGTTCCATGTTTTTCTTCTTTTTTGACAGGTTTATATTGTGGAGATTTGATTACTCTTGCTGATTTATTAAGAAGCATCATCAAGGAATTCAAAAGAGGGATTCAGAAAGGCAAATGATCATATAGGACTTGGGAGGAGCATATCTTGTATTTGTCTGCAGACAAGCCATGTAAGGAGTCTAAAGACAAATAAAGGATGTTCTTTATTTACATACAAGGTTATGAGAATTTAATTGACAGGGATAAAATGCTGGATGTAGCAAGTGGGTCAGTACTTAGCTAAGGTCAGGAGAATTTGGTTTCCATGGTTAAATGCTGTATGTAGCAAGTTAGGTCATCACTCATCTACAGTCTCTAAGGTCTCTGTTGGGAAAGAATGAGAGTTCTAAATTTCAATCAAGAAGTAGCATCATCTACGCACATCGAGTCGTGGTGTACTGGTAACACCACCGTGCATCGGGGGGTGAGGGCCGGATTCGAGCCCTCCCTCCCACGGAGGTGGCTGGGTGGCGGTGGCCACGGCCTCCGGACCAAGGTCGGGTGGAGTCGTCCACCGGTTTTGGTTAAAAAAAAAAGTAGCATCAGCTACACTATCCTTATTTCTTTGTATTCTTGAACTGAATTTCTAAAGGTATCTATTTTCTAACCGTATGATGATTGTGAAGTTTTTTAGTTGTATATTCTTTTTCTGGTAATCTTATCCAGACATGAAAATGTACATTAGGCCCATCTATCATGATGCAATTATATTCAAAAACTTGCTTCATGATGTAGTTTAATCCAAATACTATATGATCTTTCCTATACATGACTGTCTACTGTAACTATCAATTAACATAAAACGCAGAATGTACTGGAGATGTTAATCTTTTTAACATAACCCCGGCATCAATTCTTTGGTGTTTCCTTTCCTTTGGAAAATTATAATTTCCACCGATATTTTTCTCGTGTTTGGAAATTATTAGAAAAAGTGAATACTTAAAGGTGGAAAAGTGAGTCTCTGCTTGAATGGATGAAATCATTTTTCTTCCTAATTTTCTTTCTCTTGGAAATCATTTTTCTTTCCTCCTCAATTCATTTGACATCCAAACTAGGGGTGTCAACGGATGCTTATCGGAACGGACAAAACAATATCCATATCCGAATTTTTTTTGTAATATCCGAATCCGATCCGATATCCGAACGGATATCTCTTTTGACACTCCGAATTCGTATCCGTCTAGTTTAACGGATATCGGATAATATCCGATCCGATTAGCTAAAAAATTCGAATGCTAGTATCCGAATATCCGAAATCCGAAATATTAAAAATTTAGTTATTATCCGAATATCCGAAAACCAAATTCAATTTCTCTACATATTTGAGTCATTTCTTCTTATGTTGTAAATTGTAATTAATATATATTACTATTATATATAAATTATATTCTAATTATTTTATGTAAAAGTTAGTTGAGAATAAAATACTTTAATCTTCTCTATTAATTAATATATATTACATATACATTATACTATAATATATATAAAATTTTGGATATCCGAATCCGATATCCGAATTCGATATCCGAAATTTGCAATTTAATGTCGGATCGGATATTAACGGATTCGAATACCTTAATATCCGAATTCGTATCCGAAAATGGATAATATCCGAAAAATATTCGGATATCCGAATCCAATATCCGAAATTTCGAAAAATATCCGAAAGTTCGGATACGGAATCGGATCGGATTCGAATTTTTGACTATCCATTGACAGGTCTAATCCAAACATAGAAAAATAATAACTTTCTTTTTCCAATCCTTTGATTCTGTGAACCAAATTCATGATGTTATATGCTTCTTTTCTACTAATGCTAGTCAGATAAAATCTTGTACCTATTTTAGTAGATATCATCGACATCATATGGTAGGCTAACCTGGATTTTATACCACCTTAGAGTTTAAGCTTAAGTATTGACATGTCCAATTAGAAAGTTCGGATCCTGGATATTTATTTTTGGTTTCACTATTTTTATTATACCCTCCTTTTCAGCATATGTTGGTTGTTGCTTTTGTAATCATGTTCATGGTATAATAATAATTTTTTTTTTTAGAATTCAAGCTTTTCAATTGGATATGTCATGACTTTGAATTTAAGCTGATATAAAATTCAGAATCTAAACGTTGATTAACCCATTTTATGGCTAGCATTTTCTCATTGCACATGGACCCAGACCTCATAGGAGATATAGTTCATGGAGAACCAATGGTTAAGGGAGGAGCTCGAAGAGGTCAGGTTGATATAAACAGACAGCAAATGCTTCACAATAGTATTAACCCAAAAATTTAAGAAATAAAACAATAAACAACATATAATATCCAAAATAATATATCACAATAGAATACTAATAAAATTGAAGATGTTCAAAACCAAAAAATAAAACTGATGCTCCAGACAAATAAATAACAAAAAATTAATAATGTTTGGGTAGTTCATAATGATAATAATAATAATAAAAATCTTAAGCCATCAAATACTTTCTTAAAGGCAGCATATAATCACTTAAATATTATTATCACGCTATTTTGGAGGCAAAAGTACTAATGAAGTTTGACTTTCTCAAGCATAACTGAACCATTCAATCTCTTTTGTGATATAGTTGACCGAAGATAACTTGTGATCAACTTGAAAAACCTTCTTTCCACAGCAAACAACTGTAACTTATAAAAGGGAAGCTAGTGATCCAACAGACTATAGAGAGGATAAAGCATGGTTCCCCTCTTGTAATCCATGCAGAAAGGATGTTATATGCAATGGAAGATCGACTTCCCATTGGCCTTCTGGACTTGGGATCAGAATTTTGGTTGCAACCATAGTTAACGAAAGATTAGTAAAAGGAAGTTTCTGCATATAGCAGCTAGTCACTGAAGCATCTCTAATCTGATTACCAGTCTCAATTGTGTTGAGAAGAGAGCTTGATCACAGCTTTCATAACCACCGTTTTGACCAAAGATTACTACATCATGACTGAAATAAATTATAAGTAATCTGCAAATGCACAATCACATACAATGCTACAATCTCAAACACGGATTTTTATGTAGAAAACTAAGAGCCTGTTTGGTAAACAATATTTGGAGGTGGATTTCTTCGTTCACTGGAAGTTGGCAGGGCTGGTCCTGGCCAAGGGCGGCCAGGACGACCGTCCAGGGGTCCCGAATCATGAGAGGCCAAAAAAAAGTTTAAAAATAAATTAGTTAATATTTTTGTATCTCAAAATATAACTAGTATAAACCAACGGCCTTTTCAAACACAAAGTTATTTTGGTGTAGTGGTTAGTATATTATACTTTTATAGTAAAGGTCCTAAGTTCAATCATTGGTTGTAGGGGTGCAACTTGGGTGGGCTAAACCCGAGCCCTATCGGATAAACCCGCCAAGGGGTTGGGTTAGGATTGAAGATACTTGGGCTCGGACTTGGGTTCGGGTTAAAATATTTGAACCCGACCAAACATCGGGTTGGGTCCGGGTTAATGTGTCGGGTTACCCAAATAACCCAAAACCCGACATACACAATATATATATATATATATATATATATATATATATATATATATATATATATATATTGTTTCATACTTTTTAAATAAAAAATTTAAATCCTAAATTTATCAACCAAAATTCTTCAACTCCTTCTAAATCTCATGTTAGTTTGTATTTTGTAATAATTGGTACTTAATTGCTATTTCATTATGTGTTTAATATTAATTTTATTTAAAATTATTTTAAATATTATATTAGAGTCCGATAAACCCGATGGACCCGACCCAACCCGAGCTTCCTCCGGGCTCGGTCGTGGGCTTCATATGTTGAACCCGAGGTCGGGTTGGACTTGGGCTCGGGTTAGGATTATCATTAATCGGGTTGGGCTCGGATTGAACTCAAGCCCAACCCAACCCGCCCGAGTTGCACCCCTAATTGGTTGTAGCTTCTTCTTTTTTAAATTACTATTTTTTTTACATTATGTATTGGGACCTTATTTTGAAAGTTCGTCCTGGGCCCCCATGAGCCCAGGGTCGGCCCTGGAAGGTGGAAGGGGGAAGAACATATCGGTTGTTTGGTTAAGAGTAGGATTGGGCATACGGTTTCAAGACCCGCAATTTCGACCCGTTTCAAACTGTAAAATGTGCAAACAAGACGGTTCCTAAAATGTAAAATTTAAACGGGACGGGCCGGGACAGGTTGTGTGACATTAACGGGTCGGGACGGATCATATTTTCAAAAAAAGGGGCCCCGACCTGACCTGTTTCTAAGGGTCTGTATTTTTTGATGAATTTCTGGAACTTTTTGTTGTTGTTATGGTCTATATATAATAGAACATGGTATAGTTTAGTAAACAAATTCTGAAATTTTGGAAAGACATTAGACATATTTTGTTCTTATAGATAATAAAATATATATAAATGTTTACTATTATAGTTTCTAGAATTTTTTTACTATTTTTTTGGACTCGTTTGGACTCACGGGTTAGCCCGGTTTGGATCCATTTCAAACGAGTCGAATCCGGTCCGGTTCCAACATTTTTTGGAACTGTCACGCCCTGCCACGTCAACTAACAGGTCCGGTCCGGGTCCATCAAATTTGGGCCCGATTGGACCCGTGCCCAATCATAGTTGAGAGGAAGTAGGGGGACATGAATTTGGATTGCAGATGAGTGCAGTTCATGTCCCCCTCCAAATCCATGTTTTCCACATCCTCTCAAAAAGAGAGGATGTTGGTTAGAACTGGTGGCTAGTGGCCAGCAGCCAGTGCACCACCCAAGTTTCATGACCGCACTACCACCCAAGCTCCCGGCCACCACCACCACCCGAGCTCCACGGCCGCACTACCACCCGAGCACTACGGTCGCACCTACACCCGAGCTCCATGGTCACACCACCACGACACGGGAGAGAGAGAGAGAGAGAGAGAGAGAGAGAGAGAGAGATCATCATGGCCACACCACCACGGAGACAATGGCGTCACCACAGCTTTACGACGACCGGGGAAGAAGAGAAGACATGAAAAAAAAGGGAATGATCCGGTCTCTCTCTCTCTCACAAACTACTAAGCTATAAATATCTATACATAGTTTATTAAATATATTTAATATGAGTTAATTGGTATTACTTAGTTAAAGTAGTAATTTAATATTGAATAATTAACCAAATATTTTTATTAATATTAATTAATTAAAAATAATTTTGTTATTATTATATACTTTTTTACTTTTCACTTTTCTATCCTAATCAAACACATTTGTCCCTTACTAAGGGGATAAGAAAGTGCATGGATTCCTATTCTTTTTTTTTCATTGAAAGTCGAAATCAAAATCCAAATCCACTTCATGTTTACTAAACAGTTCCTAAGAGTCTGTTTGGTAAACATGATTTGGATGTGGATTTTCTTGATTCACTAGAAAGTGGGGGGGGGGGGGGGGGGGGGGGGGGGAGGAAACATATCCGATGTTTGGTTAAGAGGAAGTAGGGAGGACATGAATTTAGATTGCAGAGGAGTACACAGTTCATGTCCCTCTCCAAATTCATGTTTTCCACATCCTCTAAAAAAGAGAGAATGTTGGCTAGAACTGGCGGCTAGTGGTGGACAGCCAGTGCACCACCCGAGCTCCACGGCCGCACCACCACGGCAGGAGAGAGAGAGAGAGAGAGATGAGAGAGAGAGAGAGAGAGAGAGAGAGAGACTTGGATCACCATGGTCGCACCACCACGAAGTCACCAAATGTTGGCACCACCCGATCCACGGCTCAAGGTGTTGAGCGGGCCAGGCGGCCCGGTCCCCGGCTCGAGCACGACCGGTCAAACCTGTTCCGGGCTGGCCCGAGCCCGGTCAACGACCCGGACCGGCCCTGAACCGGCCCCCTATACGTGGGGCCAGTCCTCTATCCCTGACCCAGTAGCCCGGCCCGGTTTGAGCGCGGGTCCGGGCCGGGCAAACCCTCCAAGCCCGACCGGGCCGACCCGGACCGGCTCGGTTCGGCCGATTTTTTGAAAGTTTTTTTGTTTGTAACCGTTGAGGGTGTAAAGACCCAAATACCCCCGATTTAGTAGCTGTTTTTTGAACGTTAGAAGGATATTTTGGTCGTTTTGCTAAAATGACCAAAATACCCTTATAACCACTCTTTTTTGGGGGGTAAAATAGGTCATTTTGCCCCCAAAAAACCTATAAATAGGCTACAAGTCTTCAAACTTAATCACACCACAATTTCTTCCTCCTACAATTTTTACAAGCAAACTCGTGTGAAGAGACGATTTATATCATGAATAATGATCAACTACCGCAGCAACCGCAACCTGCACCACAACCGGCAACGCAAGATGATTAAAAAATTTGGCATCATTTTAGCGGAGTTTACGATCCGCGTCGTGAAAGTGGCGATACCGAAAGAAGATACACCACTAAAGTTCTTGTTGAATGTTTGAATTGTAGGAAACGAATAAAATGGGACCATAGCTATGGTATATGGAAGTTACGCTGACATTTAAGATCATGTACCCACATTAATCGCATCTTTTATTAGTCACTAATTGCAGTTTATGTACTAGAAATCTTGTATCAGTCATTAATCGCAGTTTATGTACTAGTAATTTTGTATGAATCTTTGTAATGTTGTATTAGTTATTAATCGCAGTTTATGTATTAGTCATTTATCCCCGTTTATGTATTATTTTACTTGGTCATTCAATTTTTTTTTTAAGAAAGCAAATCTTTTTTTTTTGGGTTTTTCCCTAACCCGAACCGGGCCAACCGGTCCACGGCTGAACCGGCCCGGCCCAGGCCCGATGCAGGCCCGACCCGACCAAACCGGGCCTCGGGTCTGGGCTAGGTCCAACCTTGCTCCCTTCGGGTTAGCCCGGCCCGGCCCGCTGAGGTTCACGGTCTGAGCCTGGCCCGGACCGGGCCCGGTCAAATTCGGTTTGACCTGGGCCCAGACCGGCCCACCCAACATCATGACCCACGGCTTCACGATGACCGGGAAAGAAGAGAAAACGGAAAAAAAATAGGAACGATCTGGTCATTCTCTCTCTCTCAAACTACTAAGCTATAAATATCTATACATAGTTTATTAAATATATTTAATATTAGTTAAATGTATTAATTAGTTAAAGTATTAATTTAATATTAGACATTTGTTTATATAGTTAAAATAATTAACTAATTAACCAAATATCTTTATTAATATTAATTAATAAAAATATTAATTATTATTATTACATACTTTTCACTTCCCACTTCTTACTTTTCTATCTTAACCAAACACATTTGTCCCCTACTGTGGGACAAGAAAGTGCATGGATTCCTATCATTATTTTCTCATTGAAAGTCCAAATCTAAATCCACTTCTTGTTCGCCAAACAGCCCCTAATGCGAAAGAAAGCCACCAGATGATCGGAGTCCAACCTGAAAAAACTCCATTACTGAAGTGGAATAATACACAACTTCTCTACAATTCCTTCCACCGATATAGCAACCACAACTCTCCAACAAATGGAAATAGATACAATGAAAAATTACAAGGGTTTACCAAAAGCGAGAATACGAAAACAAACTGATGTGGATCTTCCCGAACGAATCTCCTCTGAATCAAACGCGCTCCTGAATTTCCTTCTCCATCTTCTTGACAATTGCACACCCTTTGTCAATTGCACACTCCTGAATACGAAAACAATTGCACACCCTTTGTCAAAATCTTGACCTTCAAATTGTTCTCCACATCTCAATTATGGCTGAGAATAGATATAACTGTATCACCCAACTTTGAAATGATCCAACTGCTAAGCCAGTCGACCCAACTTCTGCTCAGATAGCATATTAATGCGCACAAATTTGGGCACAAAAAGCTTCTAGCTGTTCTCCAAAAAGGAAGGAAACTCAACCCACCAAATCTCCTCCTTTCCAACAAGGTGGAGCGACTCACCATCCTAATGACCTTTGTAGAGAATTCAAAGTTTCCCTATGAGTCTACTATCCTCCGTATAGATCTTCTCATGGTCAGTATAGATCTATCTTCTCATGGTCAGCATCATTCGCCTTCAACATGTTTCGTATACAGTGATAGCAAATCGCAATATGCTTGGACCTGCTATGGAAAGTTGAATTCTCATCGAGGTGTATCGCATTCTGATTGCCATAGAGTGAAACATAATGCTCATGTTTCAGCCCCAATTATTTCAAAAATTTCTTCAGACACAATAACTCCTTGCACGTCTCCATCGCTGATAAACTCGGCCTCCGTTGTAGACAAAGCAATTCACTTCTGCAACCGCGACTGTCAGGCCACGACACCTCCTACAAACATCATCAGGTAGCCAAATGTGGATTTCCTAGCGTTGACGTCTCCAGCCATATTTGCATCGGTATACCCAATCAAATTTGACTCGTCACTTCCAAATGAAAGCCTCACCCACTTTACCACGTTTAAATGTTATCTCCCTCCGTCTAACAACAATGTGATGAAGTAGCTTTTTTTCCACAAAATATTATAAGTCTGCTACTAAACAACATCAGATCAATTAACATCGCAATCGTATCGAAGTAGAATGGCAATGGCACTGATTGTCATTCCTGCATGATTTAGTATTTTTGGCAATCTGTAGGTGCTTCCTACATATAAGGGCCAAGTCTGGGACTTTTCTATTGTACATATATGGGGCTGGACCATCTGTAAGGATTGTATCTAATAAAAGACACTTGTATAGCATTAGCACGTCAATTTCATTATACAAAGATAAGGTAGTTCTGGTGGATGTTAGAGCATCTCCAACCCTATTGTGACTTTGGAAAAAGTTAATGCCACATAGGAATGACAAATTTTATTCAAAAGTTCTTCTCCAATGCAATTGTCAAGTCAATTGTGAAGCTTATGTGGCAAAAATTAAAGAAGACATTGTGAAGTTGATTGTCTTGTTCTAGACAATGCACTTGACAATGTCTTCTCTTCCATGTCATCAATTATGAATAAAAAATATTAGAAAAAAGAAAGAAGATGAGTAGTTGTCTTAAAAATTGCCTTGGAAGTAGGAAAAAAATACTTTTTATTGTCTCCTCAATACTTTTGCATTGGAGAGAGTTTTTCTATCTCATTGTCTTTTGAGATATAATTTTGCCACATAAACAAGACATTGTTTTGTGGCTCATGCCACATAGGAGCCACCTAAGACTCAACACTTAACAAGACAATAGGGTTGGAGATGCTCTTATGCAAGTGGCAAAGACAGCAGGTATAAATGATTTAAAGTTGCACAAAATTCGAGTTTTTTTTTTTAATGTTGTATGGTTGTACCTCTTCTATTCTACACATCCATGTTCATATCAAGGTTCCCAATAGCGGTATCAGACCCTTTCTATGAGTATCGGGATCAACGGTATCGCCAATAATCGGAGTATCGAAATTTTTTGTATTGGGAGACAAATAACTATTATAAATTATCAAAATTTTAGGAAAAAAATATTTTATACATTTAGCCATAATTTGAAGTAATTTTTGTGTTGTTTCTTAGTAGTTTGGAAATTAAATGAAATAGTAGTTATCCTTGCGGATTGGTTTATCTTTGATAGATAAGTTTTTCTTCTTCTTTTTTACATGCTATTGCTTTTACAGCCTTATTTATTGGTCTTTTTTTTTCTTCATTTAATTGAATTTCTTTGCCGAATTGACTGAAAAAGAGATCCCTAATGCCATTATCGGTCAGTATCGATCGGCATCGGATCGAGAGATGTCAAACCGTATTGGTATTGGCCATATCGCCTCGGATTGGTATTGGCGGATACCGTAAACTATGATATCATGATGAACTTTTACCATTACTAAATTGTAATAAGGTTTATCATACATGATGTTTTCTTACCTTGCATGGTTGCAAGTGTTAGTAAGTTTCACAATTAAATAATAAATGTCATCACTGTAAGGCTGAAACTTATGAAAGCACAACTCATGAAAGATTTAAAGTTTTAATGGCAAAATCTTTGAATAGCTAACTTGTTGGTCTTAGATTAAAGTTAGACTGCTGTTACTGTTAAACCTCATGGTCATCAAGTAAATAGATACTGGACAAATACTTACTTTCTTTGATGACCATACACACTCTGGTTCACAAAACTCTCCTCTTGAGTACTATTGGATGTTAACTTGCACCAAGGTGTGCTGACTTTCAAAAATAACAACAATAATAACATATCATTAATCAGGGTGATCTTGTGGTAATAACAAAAGATGGGGATAATTTCAATCTCATGACTACTCCTTTGCATGCAAGTTCCTAGTTTTGAAACTGTTTTAAAGCCCTAAGAATTTTGGTTGAGCCGTCTTTATGAGTGTGTCGGATACATGAAGTTTGGTTGTACAATTAGTTATATCTTACTCTGATTCATTTTAGTAGAGTTATGTGGCTCTTACATTTTGTAAGTTCCTGTGTGTTAAGTCTTGCAGTGGTGTAGATCACGTATAGATTTAAATTCTCGTATGTGATTTATACTACTATATAATGGAAAAAGTTCAGCTTCACCATGAAACTTTTCTTTCCATATATCCATTGTATCCATTGTATATGTTTACTAATTAAAGTTAATAGGAAAAGCTAGGTGATTACGAAAGCTGTCCTTTGGCATTTCTAAATAGCATGCATGTATAAAAATAATATAACAATACTAATAAAATAATGAATCTAGAATAATTAAGATGGTTGGCTTTTATCTTCCTAAGTAGTCTTAATAAAGAATAGAATAACAATTACTTCTGTATGTGCATTTATCTAGTAGTAATTAAGTAGAACTGCAATTATGTTAATTTGTGGTTTTCCTTTCACTTCTTGCTGACTTTTGCCCTTGCATTCTTTCCTATGTATCAGTCCCTATCATGTATACAACATTGTCATTTACTTACTCCCATTCAGCACAAACCAGAAATAATAACAGGTAGTCGTTTAATGACTCATCCAAGGCTACCAAGGGAGTTCTCATGGATCTCTCATGTTCTGAATAACGGGTTTTTCTCAGCAAAAAGTTTTCAAAGATATTGAGTCTGGAGTTTATTATGGTAAATTGTTTTAGCTTGCATTAGGGAATGAAAATTATACCAATGATCATTCTTTCTGGACAGAAAGGAATTCTATTACAGGCTACTTTTGATAACTTCTCAAGTTCGCTATCCAAGGAAACCAAAAGATGTCATTCTATTACAGCCTTTCTCTAGGAAGCATGGAAAATACCCAAATTGGCAGAATCGTCTCGTCTTGTGTACATGTGGGATGTGTATTGAACACGAATGGACACTCCAAAACACGCAAGAACGTGCTAAAATCAGGGTAGTGTCCATATCGTGTAGTGTCGTATTCATATCTGTGCAACATAAGCCTTGCTTAGTGAAAATGGTTGAGCAAGGAAAGCAATGAGAAAGTTGAACGCCATTTCCTTCTCTCTTTCTTGAAAACTCCCAGACGACAACCTCCAAAATCCCAGACGCCGACTAAGTCAAACACAGCTCTATTTTTCTCAATGAAGTTTCAACTTTTCAAACCCGAGTTTCGTAACTCCAAACTCCTGAATAAAAACCTAGCTCAAACTTGTTCTGAAACTAAGGGATGCAAAAGCAAGATAACTCGTCTCATCAACCTATGAAAAAAGAGAACTTTGCAAGATTACCATAAACTGTTCCTGCCTACAAAAATAAGGGGCAAACATGGTTCCAAACGGCATTTTGAACCCAGAGATACAATATGTTGTAAAATTACAATGGGCTTGTTCGCTCGTGCTCTCCGAAAATCACGAGTGCTTACAAGATCTCAAGTCATTGTTCACAAGCCATGTTTGAGTTTAAAAACCAAACACCAATTTGGTAAACATGTAACTATCGCTCGTCACCTAACAATACATCACTAACTAACTAATAAAGGAGTACAATATAAGCTTACCTAATGCAAACATGTCACATACCTCAATTTCCCCCATATGTTGATCTCTCAAATTTACTCTAGAGCTGCATGAGTTCCTGAGGATTCTCCATAGATTCCTTGAGTATCATCTCTGCTCTCCGCTTCTTATCATCCTTCTCGTCGTCCCTTAGAAACCAGCTGTTGTTCTTAACACCAGTACCACCACCGAAAGATGATGGCAGTGCGGCCAACGGACTCTTGTGAACGCCAAACTTTAAATGCCCACCCCCGACCCTTCTCTTGGAAAGAACCCCTCTTTCCCCATCCCTGCACTCGAGCCCCGCACCGGTCCTCGCTGCCTCGATAACTGGCCGGAAAGCATCCACCGCAGTCAACCTCTTCCCAACCTCATTGGCATCGACCAACTGCTTCCCGTCTCCTTCGCCGCTGTCGGCTCTATCCGTATCAAACCTGGACGGCACGTTGTGCAGGATCCTCTTCTGCAAGCTCAGCAGGGACCGCTCGGCCTTTCGCCGCTGCCGAGCCTGCTCGAGCTTGTCCATTCGTGGGTTGCCCGACCTCTCGTTCCACATCGGTGTGAATACATAAGTGTGCGGATCCGGGAACGCAGGAAGCCAGTCGGGTATGTGTTTCTTCGGCGGCTCCTCCCCGATCTGAGCAAAGCTCGGAGCTTTCCTGACCGAAGCCCTAACAGGAAACCTCGGAATGGGGCAGGCAAAAGGGGCTTCCTCTACAGTCTCGACGAACCGTTTGATCCCGCGGACAACGACGGAGCCGACAAGGCAGTGTTGGCGGTCGTCGTCGCGAAACCCTAGGTCTTCGATTCCCTGGATAATGTCGAGCTCGTTGGAGCTCGACCGGCCGGAAACCACCGCCCGGGAGCTGGCGGCGCGGCCGAGGTCGCGAATGAAGCGGATCGCGAGGTCGGCGAGGGCATCGAGAGCGGAGGTTCGGGCGGAGTGGAACCCTACGGACTCGCAGATCTGGACGGCGGCGATCCTGGCGACCAGGCGGCCGAACTCGTCGTCTTCGCCGCCGAAGTCTCCGGACAGGGCAGTACCGTAATTAGTCGGATTCGAGGTGTCCCTTCTTCCGCTCCTCTCGCCGCCGACCATCGGTCATGTTGGTATCTAGGGTTCTGTCGGGCTAGGGTTTTGGAGCAGACCCTCCATGGAATTGAACCCTAATTTGGGGGAATTTTGGGGTTTTGGAGGGGGGGAAATATTAGGGTTTTGGGAACCCTAGATTTTTGAAGTGGCAGGAATTGGGGGAAGACGGGGTGCATATAGAGTACGAGAGATTGGAGATTTATCAGGTTGGTCCTCGTCATTTTACAAAAACGGCATCATTATTAAGTGACAAAAGATGGCTAATTATAAGGTTTTTTTTTATGGGCACCACAACTTCTACTAGAGGACAGTCCTTACTTAGGGGGCAGTCCAAAAAGTAGAGATTTTACTAGGGGGCAGCCTAACCCTCCAAACTCTCATTTCCTTCACAAATCCCAATTTCCTCTCTCTCTCCTCCAAAAGAAAAAAAAAGAAGAGCTCTCTCTCCCTCTCCCAAAACCCTAGTCTCTTCTCCTCCACCACTCTAATCCTAATTCCTCCACCAAATTTCTTTCAAGAACACTCCTACATTCGACGAGATGACACGCAAGTCGAAGAAATCGGATTCTACATACGTTCTTCCCTAATTTCTTCTATAATTTTCTACATTCTATTCGAAACCCTATAATAGTTTTAATTGTCTAAAAACTTTTGATAATTTAGGTTTAGAATGTCTTTAGGGTTTATGAATGACATTTTCGAACACGACAAACCCACAATTTTTTTTCAAACCCTAACCCTAGAAAACGACAAACTAGCAAGTCGTTTGTCTGTTGGCCCTGAGTACAGTAGGACTGCCAAGCATGTGGCAGTCCACATGTAAACAAGAACTGCCAGAGTCCTGGCAGTCCTCTTTCAATAGAGGACTGTCAGGACTGTGGCAGTCCTTGTGTGCAATTGGACTGCCACATGCTTGGCAGTCCTACTGTACTCGGAGCAATTGGAGCTCTTCCTTCCAAAAATGTCTTGTATGCTGGGTTGGTGAGGATGGTGAGTTCCGTATTTGTAATTAGACTGAGATTTTTATGTTCATAGACTTAATTCACTTATACTTTCATTTATAGTCTCAAAAGGTGAAGGAATTGGCCCAGACACTCCGGAGAGGTTGCCAAAGTGACACTAGTGTCGCGGTCGCCAACGAGCTTGATCGCATCGACGACGTGGTCGAGTTCCCCTTCATGAATAATAGGGAGTCTCATTCAAAGGCCCGACATGATATGTAGTTGGATGTGGAATGATCATTAGTTGGATGTAATCTGGATATTTTTGTAAAGATATTTTTGTTGTTTGAAACTTGAAGAATATATTTGTTGTTTGGAAACTTAAGTTGTTGGGCAGACTTTTGAATGATATGTAGTTGACACTTATGTTATTTTTTTGAAGTTGGATATTTTGTCTGATATGTAGTTGTTATTTACGTACATGTTGGATATGTAGTTGTCTGATATGTAGTTGTTATTTACGTTTGGAAACTTAAGTTGTTGGCCAATTCCTGATATTCTTGATTTAGTATCAGAGGACTGCCACCCCCTGGCAGTCCTCCTTTTGTATAGGACTGCAAGGGGGTTGGCAGTCCTATTTATAACTCTCTGTGATGAGAGTTTGAAAGTGAAATTCTTTGTCACAGAGAGTTTCAATTAGGACTGCCACCCCCCTGGCAGTCATATACAAAAGGAGGACTGCCAGGGTGCTGGCAGTCCTAATTAAAACTTGCTGTTACAGCAAGTTTCAACTACATATCATTGAATTAATATTTGTTTGCGATTCTAAAATTTCGGCAAAAGTGCTAAAACGGAGGTCCAAACATCATTTTTTTGCGATTCTAAAATTTCGGAAGGTCGTCTAACTATGAAGCAGTTACTTTTAGCCTCCTTGAAGATACGCTCGTTTTGGGACAAACGGGACCTCGTTTCGACCTCCCAGTCAAAAGTTATGGCCCTCCAAAGTTTCAACTGACCATAAAATGCAGGAGAATGGCCATTCTCCGTGTAAATTAACACGGAGAATGGACATTCTCCGTCTTAATTTACACGGAGAATGGTCATTCCAGTGTTAAAACGCAGGAGAATGACCATTCTCCGTCTTAATTTACACGGAAAATGGCCATTCTCCGTGTAATTTAGCACGGAGAATGGTCATTCTTCGTGTAATTTTCACGAAGAATGTCCATTCTCCGTCTTAATTTACACGGAGAATGGCCATTCTCCGTGTAATTTAGCACGGAGAATGGTCATTCTCCGTGTTAATTTACACGGAGAATGGTCATTCTCCTGCGTTTTAACACTGGAATGACCATTCTCCGTGCTAAATTACACGAAAAATGGCCATTCTCCGTGCTAAAACACAGGAGAATGGTCATTTATATAACAGCAAGTTTCAATTAGGACTGCCAGCACCCTGGCAGTCCTCCTCTTGTGTAGGACTGTCAGGGGTGTGACAGTCCTAATTGAAACTTTCTGTGATAGAGAGTTTGAAAACTCTCATCACAGTGACTTACAAATAGGACTGCCACCCTCCTGGCAGTCCTACATTAAATTAGGACTGTCAGGGTGCTGGCAGTCCTAATTGAAACTTGCTGTAACAGCAAGTTTCAATTAGGACTGCCAGCACCCTGACAGTCCTAATTTAATGTAGGACTGCCATGGGGTGGCAGTCCTGATACTGGCCATTCTCCGTGAAAATTACACGGAGAATGGTCATTCTCCGTGCTAAAACAACGGAGAATGGCCATTTATATAACAACTTTCAATTAGGACTGCCAGCACCCTGGCAGTCCTAATTCAATGTAGGACTGCCAGGGGGTGGCAGTCCTGATACTGGATCTGATACTTTAACAAATTGGTATATTTTGTCACACATACTTGCACACAGGTAAACACATATAACACAGATAGCACACATGTAAACACATAAATAGCACACAGGTAGACACATATAACACATATAGCACACAGGTAGACACGTATAACATACTGAACTTCATATTTTACTGTATACAAAATTTACTCCATATATATTACTGGACTTCATATTTCACTGTATACAAAAGTAGTCCTCCATATACAAAATATCAAACTGTAAATATATATATACTTAGTCGATTTCGACGTCGTAGTGGTCAGCAGGTAAGTCTCTTGGCTCCTCAATCTTCAACAACTTCTTACAATGGTTGATCTGGTCAACGAAAGGTGTGGTCCAAGCGATGGCTTCGACCGGTGCTCTTTTGTACCAAACTGTTGAAGGTGGAGGAATCGAAGAATGAGCGATCATCTTTAGTATAACGAAGTGATCCCCGATCAGACCTATAGTACATAGGTTAGACACTCCGTGGTCCGTCGGAGGAGCGCACATCGAAAAGAATGTATTGTTAATATCCGGCGAGATAAGTACAACAGGTATCATGTACCTATTGGCAAATAAATAGCCGGCAGACGGGACTGACATGTAGTGGTCTGTCCCGGTAACACTGTCGGTACAAGGGATACTTAACAACAAACTTGCAACGGTTTCTTCGCTTAGGATCCGGGAGTAGAATGGAAGACGAGTCTCTAACTCCTCGTACAGCTCCTGCCTCACCCGTCTCCATCCGTCTTTGTCATCATAACCAAGATGCCTTGCAAGGGCATGAAATCCGCAATGGCCATCACCGGGGACATCGACAATAGACCAAATATAACTTCGAAGCGCAGGTTGAAATTTGTCAATATACAAACTCGTTGTTTGGCTTGCAACAGTATCTTTTCTTGGGAGGTCAATTTTCTCCATTTTTCGGCGAACGACAAGCTTGTCCTTCCGTGCAGGCGGAGCTTACTGTAAGCTTCGTTCAACATGCTCAAAGTACGATGGATCTCTCATAGTTGACTCCAGCCTTCTCTTCTGTGAACTAGTCAATCTTGTTTGAGGCCTGCCTTTAGGATTGGAAACAACGGTCGGCTCATGCATTCTAGTAGTGACCGGACATGCAATTTCTTGGATTTGAAGTTCAATGGACTGCCGCTCCGCTGCTACTGAGGCTAACCACCTTGCGTGGAGAAGTTTCACTTGTGTCAAAGAGAAGAAATCATCGTCCGTCTTCACCACAGGCATCATAGACAACTATCTCCAACGTTGATCGACTGCTTCTACTGGAATAGGAATGGATTCACGGCGATATTCATTAATCTGATGTGCACAAGGGAGGCCCAGTGTATGTCGATGTACACACCCGCAAACCTGGGGATCAAATCCGACATACTTTGACCTTTCAATCTCATCACATATTAATGTCAACGCCGTGTGAGATACCACGCGAACTAAAGCATCTAACAGTACATCCTTTCTATGCTCATGCTTGGCTATATTTAAGCTCATCTCAAATGATGCCTTAATTTCATTCACCGTCCGCTCTACCAATAGATGTATAGCTTGCCAAACAGAGACAAAGTTGCCGAGAGATGATTTTAGTTGTCTCTTCACTACAGAGTGTGCTCCTTCGACACGGTTGGTAGTTGTCGTGCCGTAATGCTTCACCAAATTTGTCCATGCTAAGACGAAGTATTCTTTGTGCGGTTCAATCCATGTATCTTTGATGTATGAAATGCATGCCGGCTCCCTCGTCTCCCACTTTTCCTTGAACATGTACCATGCGGCGTCATAACTGTCAATCGTAGAGGCTCGCCACACACAATTCCAGTCATTGGAGAATTCTTGAAAATTTTGCATGTCAATTTTACCTTCCTCCTTCTGAAACTTCAACTTACATTGGGCTTGAATATTACGATTGACATGCCAAGTGCATAGCAATGTATCCGCTTGAGAAAAAATAATGCGAATAGCATTAATTAGGGCATACTCTCTGTCGGTCACAAGAACTGACGGCTCTGTATGACCGGTGTAAAGTGTTTTCAGTTTCTCCAATGCCCATGTGTAGTCTTCAAGTTCTTCACTCTTCATGAAGCAAAATGCCACCGGGAATGTTTTTCGAGTAGAGGTGGATCCGACAATATGAAGGAGAGGCATCTTGAACTTGTTGGTCTTGTACGTGCAATCAAGGACTAACACGTCGGCAACAGACCTGGCCAGACTTATGCAATCTGGATGAGCCCAAAAGATTGAAACTACTTCATTACTCTGGGGATGTCTTCTATGGAACTCAACGTAATAATTATCGGCAAGCAACTTCAGCACTTCTTGCATCGCCATTCTTGATTTGGTCCGGATAGCGTTCGAAGAAGATAGGGCGTTGTATATTGACCTCATCGTAGACATGTTCTTCTCATCTTCATGCCGTATGACTGAATATATTTGTCTCGGTGCAACACCGGAAGTGGACAAGTCTTCGGCTATCTTCTTCTCCGTAGGGTTCAACCGTCCGACATACGGATGACCTAATAGTGTTTCGGCAATCTCATGATTGTGGGTTCCATTCTTCACTTGTACTGACCACTTCCCTTCTTCTTCGTTTCTAATCTGGATCGTGAATGGACAACCATATTTTCTTGTTCCAGCTTTTTTTCTTGGAACTTTATTTTGGATAACTGTGTCTTTCTTGTGCGATCTCAACACACCACCTCTTTCACAGCCAACCATCACACTGTGTCGTCCCGGGCGATTTTGGCACGATCTGGATATCACTAGAACTAAGTTGTTTTCTCGTCCAACTTCTCGACACCATTGTACCGCATCGTCGCTTGATTGAAACGAAAGATCGGTCCAAAATAAATGCCCTACATCGGTTGCAATTGGAGCATGTACCGCAACATCGGAAGATCGCAACTCCTACAATAGAAGTTAAAAGTCAAAAAGACTGCCACATCTATAGGACTGCCACATATGTGGCAGTCCCTCACATATATAGGACTGCCACATATGTGGCAGTCCCTCACATATATAGGACTGCCACATCCCTGGCAGTCCAAATCCATGAGAGGGACTGCCAGAGAAGTGCCAGTCCTCTGTGTCAAAATCCGATTTTCCATCCGAAATAAAGTTAAAGTGTAGTTACCACGAGGCCTTCCGATGCATCAAAGTGTTCTTCGGACGTTGTGGGAGGAGAGTATCCAGCATTTGATGGTCCGGGTTGTTCCATTTTCTATTTCTTTCTACATTAAACACAAAATTTAACTTTATATGTAAAATTTAGGTTAAAACATTACACAAAAATAAATTCGACGACTTACAAATAAATGTGAGAAGTGATTGACACTATTATCTTTAACAAATTTAGGTGGGGGGACAATTTCACCTAGGTTAGGTTAATTCTAGGTTTCTATGAGGAGGAGAAAAAAAGAGTGGAGGAAGAGAAGTAAAGAGTGGAGGAAGAGAAGAAATAAAAGAAGTTTGGCTTTTATAGTCAATTTTGGGCTGCCCCTAGTAACAAAAACCTATGGCAAACTTGTAATTTTTTCAAAAAAATTTGGGCTGCCCCCTAGTAGAAGTGGTGGTGCCCCTAAAAAAAACCAATTATAATGACACTTCATTTCTTACTCAGGACTAGTTCAAGACCGAAAGCTAGGAGGAAAAAGAATCATGTTATAACTCAAAAAATAAAAAATATACATAATCTAACATAACCAACACACCCAACCACTTCAACAAAGACTTACATGTGTTAGTTAGTGGTAGCTGCTATTCTTTATCTCCTTTTTATCTCGGGCTGCAGTCCGGAACAATCCAGCTTATCCTTCGCTACTGAGTCCAGATTTGAATAATAATTATTCAGGACAGTCCATTTTTTACTTAGGGCTGCCCCCAACCCCAACCCCCAAGCCCCCTCCCAAACTCAAATTTCTTCCTTCATTTCAACATTTCACTCTCTCTCTTCCCAAAATCTGTCAAACCCCCACTTCTTCTTCTCCACTACCTCAATTTTCTCCATCTCCAGCAAAATTCTAGATTCCTTTCCAATCTTGTTCCCAAATTTTGGAAGAAATTATTTCTAATCCTAGGATTGTTAAAATATTTTGGAAAAAATTACTGGATGGAGAAGTTGGAGTTTAGAACTGTCAAAAATTATTGTATATAGAAAAAAAATTTCTCTAATTTTGGAAGAAATTATTCCTAACGTAGCCCGCAACATGAAAATTACCTAGGATTGCTAAAAAATTTGGCAGTCTTAGCACCATGTAGGACTGTCAAAACTTTTGGCAGTCCTAAATTGGACTTACTGTACAGCAAGTCTAATTTTGGACTGTCAAAAATTTTGACAGTCCTAACAGCATTTAGGATTGTCAAATTTTTTGGCAGTCCTAAGCTGGACTTACTGCAGTTTAGAATTGCCAAAAAAATTTACAATTCTACATGCTGCTAGGAGTGCCAAAAAAAAAATGGTAATCCTAAAATGAAAAAGTTATACCATAGTTGGATTGAAAAGTTCTAGCAATAGTTGGGTTGCAAAAGCATGTCAATAGGCAGCATCTACTTTGTACATGACAAAAAAAAGCACCGAAAAATATAATTTGCCTGTAAATATTTGTGTAACAATCCATTATATAGAGGACATGGCTGCTTGTGGGAGATAACAAGATTAATCATAGAAACAAAAGGTGTTCTTTTTTTTAAATACAAACACCAACTCATTTGGTATATTGTAATGTAATGGCAATCGCAATATAATCAAATAAAAAAAAAATTTCTATTTGATTACAATTACGATTACATTACAATATACCAAATAAGGCTTAGGTTGCGTTTGGTTCATTGTAATGTAATCGTAATAAAATTGGGTTTATAATGTAATTGAGTTTGTAATGTAATAAAATTACAATTACATTACTATGTTTAGTTGAAACATGTAATTAGACTATGTAATGTAACGTCAATTGCATTCATATGTTTGATTTACCATGTAATGTAATTGAATTTCTAATTGATTTTTTTTTAAAAATACAACATAAAATTAAAAAAGTAGATCAATAAAAAAATTTGAAAATAATAAAAGAAACATTAAAGAAAATAATTAAAAATAAATTAAGGGAACAAAATTGTTTTGTCCTACTAAAAAAGACAAAAAATGACCAAAAACGACAAAAAATAAAAAAAAGACCAAAAATGAAAAAAAGCGATAAAAAATAGAAAACGACCAAAAACGACAAAATTCAAAATGAAAAAAAAAAGGGAAAAAAACCATCAAAAGTGAGGAAACATCAAAAGTGAGGAAAAGTGATCAAATATGACCCAAAAAAGGACAAAAAATAATAAAAAACAACTAAAAATGAAAAAATGACTAAAAACAAAAATGACAAAACAAGAACAAAACTGAAAAAGTACCAAAAATTAATGATAAAAAAGGACCAAAACAGACAAAAAAGAAAAAATGACCAAAAACAAAAAAGGATGGAAATTGGCAAAAAGGATCAAAAATGGCCCAAAAGGCCAAAAACGATTAAAAAAAGAACAAAAACCGACCCAAATGTAAAAATAACAAAAAGGACAAAAACAAAAAAGACCAAAAACAAGAAGGGGTTAAAACGAGCAAAAAAGATTTAAAAACTTGCAATAATGACCGAAAACGACAAAAAACGAACAAAAAAGAACAAAAAAAATACAAAAACGAGCAGAAACGACCAAAAAGGGCAAAAAAGTGCAAAAGCGACCAAAATGATAAAAATTGACCAAAACCATGCATAAACAAACAAAAATCGAAAAAAGGAGAAAAACGGCCAAAACGAGCAAAAAAAAAAAAAGGGAGGAAAAAATGAGCAAAAATGAAAAAACAAACAAAAACGATTTTAAAAAGTCCAAAAATGAGCAAAAATGAAAAAAAAGAGCAATAACACAAAAACGATATAAAAAATATGCAAAAACGACAAAAAATGAAAAAAGAGACCAAAATCGATAAAAAAAACAAACAGAAATAAAAAACGTACAAAAAAGGCAAAGAACGATAAAAGTGCAAAAAGGGTCAGAAATGAGAAAAAAAACATGCAAAATCGATAAAAAAATAAATAAAAGCGTACAAAAATGGCAAAAACGTGCGAAATCCACAAAAAAAGATAAAAACGTGCAGAAGCAGCCAAACACGACCAAAAACGATAAAAACGTACAGAAAGGTCAAAAACGTACATAATCGACCAAAAACAATAAAAAGTGCAAAAAACGGCAAAAAGGGTGGAAAATTGACCGAAAACGGTCAAAAACCGCAATAAACGTACAAAATCGAACAAAATGATAAAGAAGTGCAATATCGACCAAAATCGATAAAAACGTACAAAAACAGCCAAAAAGCGACCAAAAACGACAACACACCGGTCAAAAACATACAAAATCGACATAAAAATGATAAAAACGTGAAAAATGGCAAAAAAAATTATAAAATCGACCAAAAACGTGCAAAAACAATAAAAAACGTAAAAATCGACCAAAAACGATAAAAAAACGTGCAAAAATGTCAAAAAATGTTCAAAATAAATAAAAAATGATTAAAAAAAAGGTGCAAAACTGACCAAAATTAATAAAATTGTGCAAAAGCAGCCAAAAGCGACAAAAAAAATTACAAAAAGGGTCAAAAACGTACAAAAACAACAAAAAAGATACAAAAAACGTGAAAAAATGGCAAAAAAACCCTACAAAATTGACAAAAAATGTAAAAAAAACGATAAAAAAATGTGCAAAAACGACAAAAAATGTGCAAAATCGACCAAAATTGATAAATAACATGCAAAAAGCGATCAAAGACGGCCAAGAACGTGTAAAAACGTTCAAAAATCGAAAAAGGAACCCCAAACGAGCAAAAATGAACAAAAACGACAAAAACAACAAAAACGACAAAAAACGAGCAAAAAACCCAAAATGACCAAAAAACGAAAAAAGACAGTAAAAAAACAAACAAACACAACCAAATTACAACGTACCAACCTTGCTCTTAAGTTGTAATGTAATCGCAATTACATAGGTTTTATGATGTAATTGATTTTAGAAGAAACTGATGTAATGTAATCGAACTTGTAATCACGATTACATTACATCTATTTTTTTTGTCCAACCAAACACCCGAGTTAGATTGACAACGTAATGCCAATTATATTACGTTGTACAATCATGCAAACCAAACGGGTTAAGTCCATTTGTTCTATAGGTTACTACTTATTGATTCTCTTCAGTTATGTTCTATTATTTGTATTATCAGATTTCTCTGTAAGCCCAATTGGAAAATTTTCTACATCTTTTTTATTCTCTTGGACTGCTGCTGATGTCAGGATGTAATTTTTCTCCAGCGCGAAATAAAAAAGTTCTGTTGGAATGCACGGTTCGGCATCCCTTTGGTCCAAAAAAAAAGTTAGGGCTGCCAAAAAATTTAGAATTGCCAAAAAAAGTTAGGACTGCCAAAAAAACAAATTAGCTCTAGGAGTTTCCTTCTTAACTCTTTACAACAAGTCTATTTTAGGACTGCCAAAAAATTTGGTAGTCCTAGCAAAACTTTTGGCAGTCCTAAACTGGACTTGATGTAGTTTAGGACTGCCAAATTTGGCAGTCCTAAACTGGACTTGCTCCAATCTAGGACTGCCAAAAGTTTTGGCAGTCCTACATACCACTTTTCTGAGTAGATACCAATGTTACGGATGTATATTGGGTTTTTGGTCTAGACTAGATACCTATGCTTATGAACCGTGAGCATTTGATCATTTCTTTCTCGTTAATTTGATGGATTTGGGGGTTTTCGGGTTTCTTTTCTAGTAACTTGATTGTTAGGAGGAAAATTTAGAAACTTTCTAGGGTTTGGAGAGAAAGAAAAGTGAGGAAGAAGACAAGAGAAAAAAAATTGACCCATATACTAACATTTGGGCTAGTCCGGAGTAATTTTTCAAGTAACAAACTTATAATATAAAAAAATTAGGCTAATAAGAAGTGAAGTGTCTTTATAATTTGCCCAAAAGATAATGATTATTTCAACTAGAAAGTGGCTATTAGTTTTTTTTTATTGATAAATGTTTTTGTGTGTGTTTTTTTTTAGATGGCCGGTAATATGTACGGGACCTTGTGCATGCTTTTTTTGAGATGTCCGACGATACGCACGGGACGTTGTGCACGCTATATTGCATGCATGTTGGGCCCACTGTCCCCAACTCCCAGCAAATAAATGGAATGAATAATACGCTCCCGTGGCTCGATCCACTGATCTTCCGCGCCTACTCAGGGTCATATACCTCTCCTCGAAAACCACAAGAGCCACTCGAGTTCAGTACTGTGTGCATGCTTTATTGTATGCTTTCTGGGCTATTGTCCTCCAACTCCCACCATTATTATTAATGGAAGAAATACGCCCCCGTGGCGATCCATTGATCTCCCGCCACCCAGTTAGGGTTTTATACATCTCATTGATAACCACAAGAGTCACTCGAGTTCGGTGATAAATGTATATTTTATATATGTACTTCTACCAACACATTTATCAATGCACATTTTATATTTATCAATACACATTTTAAGTAAAAAAGTACATTGATAAAAGTTTTTGTGGAAGTATAAATATAAAATACATATTTATTAATGTTTTAACATGTTCGCTTAGACACATGTTAACAAAATTCATTTTTTTAATGGAAACGTCGTATGCATGTAAGCATTAATGAGAGACTCATGGAAAGTTAAAAAATAATATATTATAGCAGAAAAAATTGACATGAACAAAAAAAAATTATATATATATATACCGCGGAGCCCCGACGAAGCCCCCGCGATCCTTAGCCGTTGGATCGCGCGGGCTCGCGCGGGCCCCACGCGGACCCCGCGCGATCCGATGGTGCAGGGGGGGCGGGGCTTCGACGGGGCTCCGCGGGCGGGGCCATTGATCCGGTTCCATATATATATATATATATATATATATATATATATATATATATATATATATATATATATTTCCAACAAAAAAAAATATTTCCAACAAGACTTTATTGAATATGGAAAGAGAGCCAACACAGGATACAACAGGAAACAAAAAGAAAATTCGAAATTCAAAAAGAGGGGAACGGTCATGAAGCCGTGCGCAGCCCGAGGGGACTGCGGAACCTGCGCACGCTTTGCCCGATGGGACCTCGGGGCCCACGCACGCACTGCCCGAGGCGGAGGGGGGCCAGTGCGCACTCCGATGAGGAGGAGGGGGTGGCTCAGACCTGCCGGAAGAGACGGGGAGTCGGGGGGGAGCCGTCGGGAGAGGGAGGGGGCCACGGCGGAGGGGGGGAAGCCGCGGAGAGGGGAGGGGGGCACGACCCCCAAGCCATGGGGAGCCTAAGGGGGGGGGAGGGGACGGGGGATCGATCCCCGGGAGGGAGGGAGGGAGCCAAGGTGGATGAGGCGGAGGGAGAGGGCTCCAGAGGGTGAGGGGGGCACGGACCCGCCTGGGAGGGGAGGGGGACCCACGACGGCCGACAGAGAGGGGGGAGGGACGGAGAAGCCGGCCAGCAGGCGCTCGGAGGCGCCTATCATCGGCGAGGGGCGGCACAGGAAAACTGAGAAAAGGGCAGCTGAGCTGCAGCCGGCAAAGGGAAGAGGGCGGCCAGATCCGCCGGCCGGATAGGAGAGGGCTGGGCGGCGGCTTCTACAGGGACCGCCGGAGGGGGAGACGACGCTGGAGGAGGGGGAGGGAGCGCCGGGGGTTTGAATCGATGGCTGGAAAGAGAGGGAGGGGAGCCACGCCATGACCGCCGGAGGTAGGGGGCAAGAGGGGGACGAAGCCGAGGGAACGGGGGGCCACCTCAGAGGGAGGGACGCTGGGGGCGGCACGTCGAGAGGAGCGGCGGGAGGAGGGGGCGGCGGGTCAGAGGAAGAGAAGTCGGACGGGACAGGGTACGACCCCGACGGAGGACCGAGGAGGGAAGGGGTCGGAGGGCCTCCAAGGGAGACTGCCGACGGGGGGGGGGGGAAGGGGGGTCGGGCAGCCTGCGCCGAGATCGGAGGCTGCGGAGACGCCGGGGACGACGACGGCGTCGAGGGGGGCTGATGGGGAGGAGAGAAGGGGGAAATCGGACGGCGAACGGAGGCCAAAAAGGGGGGTGGAGATCCCTGACAGGAGGGGAGGCGGCCAGGCGGGGGGAGGCGGCCGGGCGAACCCCGGCCAGCTGGGGAGGCTAGGGCGGTGGGAGGGGCGGGGGCTACATAGGGGGGGAAGGAGCTAGGCGGCGATGCCGACCCGCGGAGGCCCCCGGGCCAAGCGAGCCAGCCGATAACGAGGGGGGGAGGCTGCGGCGAGGCAAGGGGCTCCCTCGGTGGAGACCGATGGAGCCAAGGGGGAGCCAAGGGGGCATGTGTCATATATATATATATATATATATATATATATATATATATATATATATATATATATATATATATATTTATATATATATATATATGACACATGCCCCTATATATATATATATATATATATATATATATATATATATATATATATATATATATATATATATATATATATATATATTTTTTTTTTTTTGACACATGCCCCTATATATATATATATATATATATATATATATGACACATGCCCCTATATATATATATATATATATATATATATATATATATATATATATATATATATATATATATATATATAAAAGAAAAGAAAAAAAGAAAAAATATATATATATATATATATATATATATATATATATATATATATATATATATTTTATTTATATATATATAAATATAAATATATATTTATATATATATATATTTATATATATATATATATATATATATATATATATATATATATATATATAAATATATATATATTTATATATATATATATATATATATATATATATTTTATATATATATATATATATATATATATATAGGAAGCGGATCAAAAGCCCCCCTTAGAAAACCCCCTAAAAACCCCCTCACTCTTTAATCTTAAATTTAATGTTAATATTAATGTTAATATTAATGTTAATGTTAATATTAATATTAAATACTAAAATTAACATTAAAGTTAAGATTAAAATTAATGTTAACATTAACATTAACATTAGCATTAATATTAACATTAACATTAACATTAATATTAATATAAAAGTTAAAATAAAAATAAAAATTAATATTAACATTAATATTAACATTAACATTAATATTAACATTAAATTTAAGATTAAAGAGTGAGGGGGTTTTTAGGAGGTTTTCTAAGGGGGGCTTTTGATCCGCTTATATATATATATATATATATATATATATATATATATATATATATATATATATATATATATATATTTATCGTTAGTTATAAGTCACGATTTACAACACTTCTCATTGGATGTCCACTTTAGTTATGCTCTCGTTAAAACATCTCTAGTAAAAGAAAAGGGTACAATGTATATTTCAGGAAATCAAGTTTGTGTGACTTACACTGCCTCGCTAAAAATTCTTTGAATAAAAAATTTGATGAAAAAAAAACTCGTCAAAAAGAAAAAGAGCACAATACGCAAAAATATTCTTCAAGATGTCTCCATTAACATCTTTAGGATGCTTATATCTACATGATACCCCCCTCAAAATCACTTAAATAAATATTACCATTTACTTCCTACATCAACTTAAATGAAAAGTCAACCACCACCACCCTATCAATTTAATACATTTGATCATTACATTTCACCCTAATATTTTATCAGCCTATACGTTTATATGCATGTATGCTTGAGTGTTCTCATGCAAATCTGGTGTACTGACTTCTAAAATATGGACTTTGGAAGAGATTTTGTGAATACATCTGCAAGATTCTCTAAAGACTTGATATGCTTATATCAATCATCTTTTCTTCTTAGATCTGGTTAGCAAAAAATAAACTTTGGTGATATGTGATGTAACGGCCCGCTCCGCCCTAGCGGAATGTCGATTCAAATGACAAGTGCAATGACTCATTTGAATCGTTGACTCGAAGAGTTATGTTGACCCGATGAAGTATCGATAAGAATCAATACAAGAATTACGTTGGCCCGAGAGAAAGCATTAGGTCGTTTCGAATATTCTAAGAAATTGAATTGATGCAAGGCACAAGTCCAAGTCGATCGAGTATTGATTTAGTTGGTTTCGCGTGCAGGCTACACTTTTACGCTGAGTTATAAGAGGTCAGAATTTTGCCTTATTCGCACCAGTGTTCGCGAAACCAAAATATTGCCTTGCAACGAACTAAGGCAAAAGTCAATGGACTTGGCCCTTCAGAATAATCTAGACGTAGACTTTCAAAGGCGCGCTCGGAGTCTCGCTCCGCCGATGCAATCATCGCTAAGGTGGGTGGCTCCGATGAACCTGTCTTTGCTTAGCCTAGACACAATAATAATATGGACAATATTGCTAGATCGCTAGGCGATAATCCCCTGCATGCTAATAAGAGAACTCACACTACAACAAAAAGACCTATGAATGACGCTTGATAAGTGGTTTTCATGACGGCTGATGTGGAAGCGTCATCAAAGTTCAGCAAGACTAGAATCTATGACGGTTTACATTAAAAACGTTATTGATAGTGCTCCAGTGATACGACCGCTATAAAAAAAGCACGAAAATTTAAGTCGAAACCTTGACTCCCCCGCAATTCTCCCGCACTTAAGAAAAATTCTAAACCCTCTCTCTTTCTCCTTCTCCTTCTCCTTCCGCTCCCCAACTCCCCTCAGCCCACTCCCCGCTCCCCAACTCCCCTCAGCCCGCTCCCCGCTCCCCAACTTCCCTCAGCCCGTTCCTCGCCTCCCTCGGTTACAGACTCCACCGCAGAGGGAAGGTTGTCACCGGCGTAGCCTTCACCACTGGTTTGTCCTAAAATCTTGATTATTGCTTATTTTATGCCCTAAATTCTGCCTCGAGATAATTTTAGTAAAATCTCCTAATTTTTGACAACCATAATGCATCCATCTCTCCAAAATTAGGGCTCTTTTAGGGTTTTTCGACGTCTCCGTCCACGTCGACGATGATCCGAAAAGGGCTGCATCATCGTTGACTTCTCTTGATTAAGTGAGTGATTTTGATTTGGATTTTTTTTCCTAACAAAAGATTTTGTTGGGAATTGTTCTATGTGTGCTTCATGTTCGATGAAATAATTGTAAGTACCAAATGCTTGTGTTCTTTAATTTTTTTCTGTTTGTTCTTGTTCAAGGGAGTGTAATTGCATTTGGAGAGCCGAGTCCGAAGCCTCTCCACAGTCACAGCCGCGACCCGGCGAGGTGCTGTGCGTGCCTGCGAGACGAGTCCGAAGCCTCCCTTCGGATTTTGACACTAAATTCTGGGGTATAAATTCTAAACTCTTGGTTGATTTTAGTTTCTGGGTTTATTTTGTTTGTCGATGATGTTGTTGGATCTCGATCCCTACATAAAAAGGGTTTCGATCGACTGATACGTGTTGGGTTCAATTTTGGCTTGATGATCCTACGATTGTCTTCGTTTGTGAAGCACGAATGATCTTTAGATCATGTTCGGTTCTTTACTTGCTGTTGGATCATTTTCGGTTTCGGGTTACCTAGCTGCTGTTGGAATTATTTGTGATGCATGTATTGTTGGTTTGGGTTTCTTGTATAAATTGTTGCTTGGGTTCTCCTTCTTATAATTGCTGTGGGATGTTGGTTATAGGTTTTCCTTATTATACATGTTGGGTTGGAAAATATTTCTTTGCTGTAGGAGATGTTTTGCTATTTGGATTAAAATTGTTGGTTGGGTATCTATTATGCATGAGGGGTTTAACTTGGTACTGTGGATGTTTTTGTTGGGAGCTTTTCGATATAAATCACATGCGGGTATATATTAGTTGGGAGTATTTCTATTTCGGGATTGACATCTCCATTAGCATGCATGCATCGTTGATTTTGGGACTACGTCCACTATGCCATACCTGGATGTTTTACTTTATTTGTCGGTTTCGATTTTTATTAGAGTACTCTGATACTCTTGGTGATGGTCGCTCGACCAAATGAACCAAAACGTTGCAGATCGTATCGGATGCACTGGCTCCGCGTCGGGATGTGTCCTATACGTGTTATGGCACGCTAGTACAGCAGATGATGATTGATCCTTATCTGAGACATCTTATATATCTCATTTCGTTTCTTGTCGTTGGTCATAGTTTGTATGTTGGTACTATTGGGTTGTTCATTCTGGGTGCAGATACGCTCGTGTTTGTACGAGTCGATACTGGACACGGATGTGAGGATACCTTCGTGTCGATGATGTAGCCTCTCCACAGTTGCAGCCGCGACCCGGCGAGGTGCTGTGCGTGCCTGCGAGCCGAGTTCGAAGCCTTCCTTCGGATTCTGATACTAAATTCTGAGGTATAAATTCTAAACTCTTGATTGATTTCAGTTTCTGGGTTTATTTTGTTTGTCGATGATGTTATTGGATCTCGATCCCTACATAAAAAGGGTTTCGATCGACTGATACGTGTTGGGTTCGATTTTGGCTTGACGATCCTACGATTGTCTTTGTTTGTGAAGCGCGAATGATCTTTAGATTATGTTTGGTTCTTTACTTGCTGTTGGATCATTTTCGGTTTTGGGTTACCTAGCTGTTGTTGGAATTATTTATGATGTATGTATTGTTGGTTTGGGTTTCTTGTATAAATTGTTGCTTGGGTTCTCCTTCCTATACTTACTGTGGGATGTTGGTTTAGGTTTTCCTTATTATAAATGTTGGATTGGAAAAGATTTCTTTGCTGTAGGAGATGTTTTGCTATTTGGATTAAAATTGTTGGTTGGGTATCTATTATGCATGATGGGTTTAACTTGGTACTGTGGGTGTTTTTGTTGGGAGCTTTTTGATATAAATCATATGCGGGTATATATTAGTTGGGAGTATTTCTATTTCGGGATTGATATCTCCATTAACATGCATGCGTCGTTGATTTTGGGACTACATCCACTATGCCATGCCTGGATGTTTTACTTTATTTGTCTGTTTCGATTTTTATTAGAGTACTCTGATACTCTTGGTGATGGTCGTTCGACCAAATGAACCAAAGCATTGCAGATCGTATCGGATACACTGGCTTCGTGTCGGGACATGTCCTATACGTGTTATGGCACGCTAGTACAGCAGATGATGATTGATCCTTATCTGAGACATCTTATATATCTCATTTCGTTTCTTGTCGTTGGTCGTAGTTTGTATGTTGGTACTGTTGGGTTGTTCATTCTGGGTGCAGATACGCTCGTGTTTGTACGAGTCGATACTGGACACGGATGTGAGGATACCTTCGTGTCGATGATGTAGCCTCTCCACAGTTGCAGTCGCGACCCGGTGAGGCACTGTGCGTGCCTGCGAGCAGAGTCCGATGGCTCCCTTCAGATTCCGACACCAAATTCTGGGGTATAAATTCTAAACTCTTGATTGATTTCAGTTTTTGGGTTTATTTTGTTTGTCGATGATGTTGTTGGATCTCGATCCCTACATAAAAAGGGTTTCGATCGACTGATACGTGTTGGGTTCGATTTTGGCTTGACGATCCTACGATTGTCTTTGTTTGTGAAGCGGGAATGATCTTTAGATCATGTTCGGTTCTTTACTTGCTGTTGGATCATTTTCGGTTTCGGGTTACCTAGCTGCTGTTGGAATTATTTATGATGCATGCATTGTTGGTTTGGGTTTCTTGTATAAATTTTTGCTTGGGTTCTCCTTCCTATACTTGTTGTGGGATGTTGGTTTAGGTTTTCCCTATTATACATGTTGGGTTGGGAAAGATTTCTTTGATGTAGGAGATGTTTTGCTATTTGGATTAAAATTGTTGGTTGGGTATCTATTATGCATGACGGGTTTAACTTGGTACTGTGGGTGTTTTTGTTGGAAGCTTTTCGATATAAATCACATGCGGGTATATATTAGTTGGGAGTATTTCTATTTCGGGAATGACATCTCCATTAGCATGCCTGCATCGTTGATTTTGGGACTACGTCCACTATGCCATGCCTAGATGTTTTACTTTATTTGTCGGTTTCGGTTTTTATTAGAGTACTCTGATACTCTCGGTTTTTCGATATAAATCACAGACTCTAAAATTGACACTCTAAAAGTGAGGGTTTTGCTTTCTTTTTCAGGGTTTTGCTATACGTACATGTGCTATGGACAATCTTCATGTGACCAAGTTAAAGCGTTATAAGTGTGTTTCTTCGCTACAGTATCTGTGAGATTTTTGATGTCGATAGTTTTGATGTAGCTAAAGTGTACTCTATATTGGATACTCTATATATTTTGAGAAGATGTATATAATGAAATAGAGAAATGTAGAATGGTAGCTAAAATACTCTATTTTGAGACAATGAAATGGAGAATGGTACTTTATATTACATTTCAATGCTTTGTTGTGAATATGGTTCAAAGTGGTTGTTTTCGAATTGAATTGAGCAGCGTTTGGAATGTCATGCAATATAGAGCGTTATAAATGTGATACAACGACCATATACAGCGATTTTTCATAACTATCCATAACGCTTTGAAAATAAAACGTAGCAGAAATTCAACCTATTAATGACGGTTTTGGATGAATTATCTATAACGCTTTTAAAAATATTTATAACACCCGATTTCATAACACTTGGATTGAGTAAAAAAAGCGTCATGGTTTGCAATTAATGACGCTTTTTAGCCGTCATTAAAAGGTATTTTTGTTGTAGTGTCAACGCACCTAGCTAAGGAAATAATTCTATCTTGTATGCTTGTGTAGAACATAAAAATGAACTTAGAAAATTACTTGAACCCCCTTGCACCGCACTTCATGCTCGTGCCAAGGCACAACTTACTTTTCGAGTAGAATTGTTTATGCGTTCACTTATGAACGAAGTTCTTGTCACTTAGATCGTACTACAACTTGAGGCACGAAACAATTAATGGTTCATTGAATTAAGGCAGGAAGACTATCAATATAGTCGTTCTGAGCCGAGAGATGGAAATATGGAAGGGCTTCAGGACCGTTGGGTCGCCAAGGCAGTTTCCGTACAGGGAGCTACATAATGAATGAATGTAAGAACAAATGAATAAGTGAATGAATAAATGAACAAACGGATGAATGAACAAGTGAAAGAAAGAAAGGAAAGAATAAATGAAAGAAAGAAATATAAGAAGGAAAGAATGATTAGCGACAAGTATGACGAGGACGTGCAACGGGGCTCGCTACCGCGCTGTACGGATGCCGCCGCCAACCTAGTCGATAATCCATTAGGCTCATGACAGTCCGATAAGTTACTCCATTATGGCTCATGATAGCCCGATAAGTTAAACTAAATATAAGAATACGAAATTGTCGCGGACAACTCGTGTACGAGGGACGAGAAGAAGGATTCTACGGACGAACAGGGACATCGTGTCGGCCTAGGCAGAATCAAGGCTTACGGACGGTTTGTGTGCGGCTCGGTCACACAAGCGACGTAAGGCCGGGTATTACGTAGCCTATCATGGTGTACCAACCATCACGCTTGATAGGTAACATCACTACGAATACCATGAGTATAGTCCAAATGGCTTGTATTGTCAACGACCGATGCATATAGATTAAGTGGGCTCGCTGGTGACAATCCATGTGCAAGTCCTTGCATTGAAACAAGTAATCTGAGTAAGCTGAACAATTGAGTAACTGAATGAACATCTGAACGAAGCTTGAGTATAACACATCTTGAAAACTTGAGTATCTCCTCCACACTTGAGGAAGATACATGCCTATGACGCTCTTATTTTTTATGCAATCCGTTAAGTCGTAATGTATAAATTGTTGACTAACTTGGTTTACCTTGGACAGAGAGATCGTATGGTAAGGATGGTAAGTTGCGCATGTTATTCCTATGCGACACTTGATATCTGTAACACGAGATAGGTTTTTCAATATGCCATGAAACTGATCCTAAGGCAAGATTAGTAAGACAATAACTGATAGATAGTGCACGAAAGTAAATTGAACGTATTTGGTAATGATAGCGAGCGGGCGAGCTAGCCTCCCCACCAGTGCCTACAATGTACTGATAACCATATAACTTACAGGGTGCGGGAGAACCTCGTTTGGTGTGGAGTCTTTCCTCGAACGTGCTAAGGTACGGAGCTAACTCTGGAGCCTTGGACCGTTGTAAAGGAACTGAAGCACCATATACATGACATAATGTATCGAAACATCACCATGTATCATTCAATATATAAACTGCTTGGCACACATTTTATGCTTTAACAGAGAGAGATTGAGAGAATTGTAATCTCATCCTAGCGTCGCTTGTAATACTTCTTGAATATCAATAAAGACTCTTGAATTCGTTTCAACTTGTATAGAATTACTTTATGCAGCAAATGGGACACTCTGTGCGACTCTGTAGCCTAGCTTCAATCGAACGTTTCTGGACTTAGCCTTGCACGAGCACAACCTAGGCTCGTGCGACATCACGCCTTAGCGAGGACGATCGCTCCTCCTGGAGCGAGACATGACAGATTGGTATCAGAGCACGACTTTACGTCCTTGGACTTCATGTCAAATCTCTCAGTTTTGAAAGCTCGTTCATGGATAAAAGAAGTGTACGCTCTTTGTGGCAATATGCCAATTGCTAATTTGGACGTGCGATATTAATTTTTCGAGGATTTGGTTGAGCAGACCTATCATAGGATGACTTTGCTGATCGGACTCGAACCCCGTGTGAAGAATGTCTTGATGCGAATAGTATGAAGACTGCTCGATGTTTAGAAATCCGAGTTAAGCGAGCTTGGGTAGAGTATCCCGTACGAACGAACAATGGTTTGACCATAAGATTAGGGCAAACATCGTACAATGAGTTTGCACGATGAACCACGAACTTAAGTTGTAACTATGACCTTGCGAGCTGACCTAGCGTATTGGCAGACAACCCTGTGTCGAGTGATTGAACTAATTTAGTACATTTGACTGTAGGTCATATGTTCAAGCTAAGAGAAGAATGGGTGTAGGTGTGACTAGAAGGCTAGTACAGTAAAGGTGGGAAGATTTCTAAGTACAGGTAAAGGGGTCTGCCTATACCACTGTAGCAGAGGGTATCCTATATTAAATATTAAGGGGCATTGATGTATATGATCCTCCTGTCATGTTCAGTTGCACATGAGCTTTTATTGCATTTGATGTATCAAACCAAGTCGATTGTTCTTCCATCTCATGTATGTAAACACTCACTCGATAAAAATTTGCTTATGTGATGATTTGCTCTTTAAGTGTAATGAATCTGAATCCCTGGCCAAAATATCCATGTCAATTAGGCTTCTTGTAGTAGTCCTTTTTGTGTACCTGTGGCAGACTCTATGTGCACATCTGCTGCCAAGGGGTCAACGAGACAGTTGATTTAGAAGAGAGGCATCAGAGATGTTGGGTACCTAGTTGCACGAGTAGGAGGTTTATCACGACCCGCACCTAGTGTAGGGGCACGAGAAGTGGGTACGCCTAGCCTACACCGCTGTGTCGACGGTAGAATGCTGTTCTATATCACTATCAAAAACTAAATTCAATTTGATATACTCTCTGAACGGAGGACAAATCACATAAGGTACAACTCAATCACAAATCTAGAGATGGAAATAGCACTATATGATAGATAGAAAATCACAAAAGAGAAATACAAACAGAAGAAAAATAAATCTAAGTGTCTAAACGACACAACATCTCAAACATCCAAATAATAAAAACTCAAAAGTCAATACAAATATCAAGAATTAAGATAAAACCTAGCTAATCTAGTCTAAGCAGTAGGGATGATGTCCTCAGCTAGAGCTGGATCCTCCTGTGGGTCCAACTCACAGGTGTCGTCTAGATGGGCTCCATAATAGGTTGGACAGAAGTCCTCAGTATCATCTATAATATTTTCAACAGGTCCATTCAGGATAGTAGCGAATACTTAACATTGAAACATGATCATATCATGACGGAATATATAAAATAGGCAGTAGAGTAAACTATAATAAAAACTGTAAGACATGTGCAAGAACAGTATAAAATCGACAATCTGAGTACAAGAGACAGTTGTATATGAAAAAAAATTATAAGTAATATAAGTGATTAGAGCAAAAGATGGTTATGTAAACAGGCTAGGATATACAATAAAATGGGACTCCATTATAAGTGAGGGCATAATGGACATACACAATTTTTGCACAATATGAGATTTGATCACATAACCATTTCCTACTCACCCTCCCCAATCAATACACAAGGATCCAGTTAAGTTACGTTACCTGTGTCACGCCCCGCTCCCGTAGGAGCGATCGTCCTCGCTAAGGCGTGATGCCGCACGAGCCTAGATTGCGCTCGTGCAAGGCGGGTTCCATAACGGCCGATTTCAGCGGCTGCGACGGGGTCGTCGCACAGAAGTCCCAAGCAGAGACATTGAATACTAGCAGCGGAATTTAGAACAAACACAAGAACACAAGTCATTCAAAGGAAACTCTTTTATTGATACTGAATACAAGGTTACATTTGTGGGCGCAAGGCCAAATTACAATCACTCAAGCTCACTCTCCTCACATTTACAAGTTCACTCTGCTCTCTCTCATCTCTCAATACAAATGCTCGATCCAGCGGAAGCTTCGAAAGGCGACGTCCATACATTATGTCCCGTATAAGTCTTTTCTCCATGCGGCCGCACGCTTCGAGTCGCCAAGGAACTTCGTGCCTCGACGCATCCAAGCGAGCTCCGCGCCACGAGCTTCTACCTGTGCCTGCACATGAAAACTATGTGGGTGTCAGTACCACTGTACTGGTGGAATGAGCTCCTCGCCCACCCATACAAAACCCGCACGTTTACTTTACTTTTGTGCAACTTAGTCCCCTTTATGATTGTCTTTCTATTCTTGTCTTAGGATCAGTTTTAGGACCGACGCCTTGCCTACTTTGTGTCGTTAGACCATCCCGTGCTTGCAACATTCGACGTTAACTCATACCTTGCCTCAAGACCCTTCTCGTGCCTTCAACGTTAACCTATCGAGTCGTGTTTGCCTTACGGCCAAAATCAGAGACGCAACTACGCGATAAGATCCCATTCTCGTGTGATCGTGCTTCAAACCCTTGCTGAGGCTGTGCCTCGCAACTCAGTAAGACTTAACCATATCGCCGCCTCGCGGCCCTTGCTGTCTAGCGGCCCTTGCTACTTTGACCACCAACTGACCCAATCAAGACTTGTGAATGTTAGTGTCACTCAACCAACTTTGCCTTGCGGCGGTTTCCCGACTTAAACTCAACCAACTCAACCAACTTAAGGAACTTATATGCTGACAACTCAAGACTTGACGCCACCTCTCGTGCCGAAGCACGACGCCTACGTTGAAATCCAATCTTAGGCCCGAACTTTGTGTTCTAACTGTCCACACCTTCAACTCAACTCAATCCAAAGGCATACACGCGGTTTGCCGCTATTTGCCGACATCTATATGAACTTGGCCACCAGCATCACAAGCTGTACCTTGACGTATAGTTTTGTTAATCGGGATCCTTTCGACGCAAGTAGCTAGCCCCGTCGCAAGTCCCCGCTTAACCTGTGCCAAAACCTTACGCACGACTATACCCTGTTCCCTCCTAGGCCGAGTCGGCCCCCATGGCCCAGGGGTTACCGCTCGAGGGTTCATCGCCCTTGTCGACAAGTTGTCAAATGACCATGCAAGACTCGATGCAAACTGACGTCTCACACAGTCATTCCTTTACTAAAACCAAGACTTCTATCCTTGAGACCCCTCGACGACCCACGGTCGCGAGCATTCCTTTCCTTGAGACCCCTCGACGACCCATGGTCGCGAGCATTCTTTCCTTGAGACCCTATCATTTGGTTCAACTCATAAATGCCTATTTGACATCCCTTTCTTAAAACTCACCTTGAATCATAGTCCTTGCCTTAGACACTAAGCCCGTGCATCGTGCCTTAAGCCAATCGTGCTCTACGTGATACTCCTGCCCAAGTCGACGGGCCTTGAGATCGCAGGACTACTTAACTTGACAACCGCAGAATGGGCGGGACAGCACTTGAAACGACTTAGGTCGACCGGCACAACTTTGCCTAACTCACTCAAGCCTACGACTTAACGAGCAAAGGCTGCGTCAAGCCTTGCCTCGATGGAACGTGCCGTGCACCGTTCAACTTTGAACGACCAAGTCATTTGGGTGCCTAGACTTACGCCAGCAGTCGTGCGACGCAACTTAACTCTTGGGCGAGCCAAGGCTATGCCAAGCCCTGGACGATGGGACCGTGCATGCTTTATGAAGCATTTATGTGGGCGACGCCTATGACTTAGGCTAACTCTTAGCTTTTGCACCGAAGACCAACATTCCTTCTCCCAAGCCACGGGACGAGGGACCGAGTGTCATTTTCAAAGCACGCCGTGCACCAACTCTATGCCGACCGTTGGACCATTTCCCATGTTCTAACTCATTTCGACCCGTCGGGATTATTCCCTTTAGCTATGTGGATTCATCTCTTTTATTATTAAGCCTACTTGTGCAAGTTGAAAACATGCGTATTATTATGTGAAGGCAAAGATGAGGCAAGTTCACCGAAACTACCCCACCTGAGCAAGCGGTCGCCTTGACCGAGATGTCTTCGAGTCGCCATTGCAAGGCTAATTCCGAACGCCGTCGGTATTCCTATTCCTCCGATTGACTGAGCGGGACGGGGCACTACATCATACACCACTCAGAAAAAGTTTCGTCCTCGAAACTAACTGAGTACTTACTCCTTGACTTACTACACAAACGTTCAACAACTCTCGCGCACTCTTGCGCACACTTCTCCTATGCGTTCCCTCAAATCCGAGCCACGTTCGTGCTACCTTCAATCCTTTCTTCAAAACTTACATCTCAAAATCCTCGATGCTTCCCCGTTCCTCAAGCCTCACTTGAATTCAAGGTATCACTTAGTATGGATCGTGCACATATCTTAGGCGTCCCCAAAATACATGCATTTCAACCAAGCCTCGTGATAGCGAATCCCGCCATCACCACTCGAGTCGGATCGTGCACGCATTCGAGCGTCCTTGATATACATGCATGTCAACCGAGCCTCATGAGTGGTGCCTTCACCATTCCTATCGCTCCGCACCGGAACGTCTGCCTAACTGCTAGGCTATGTCTTTCCGTCAGTATTGGAATCATAGTTCCCAAACAACGATATCAACACTGACCCCATCCTAAGGTCAAACCAAGTTAATAGTACGGGATTTTCTACCCAAGCTCGCATCACTCCGATTTCTAAACATCGAGCATAGATCGCCTACACATATCCCAATATTTTGTCGCACGGGGTCCGAGTCATTCAGCAAAGCCATCCTACAACAACTCACGTTCAAACAATACTCGACATGAACACATTGCTCTTTCATCAAGCCATTTTGTATAGTCTATCCCTTCAAACACGTTCGGTATAATCCACCTATCAATCCTTCTCAATTCAAGCACGCTACGACACAACACATCGCTAAACCATAATTTACATTCCATACTCCCAAGTCATTTATCCCAATCCACGAAATCGATCACAAGGTCATCTGACTTAACAATACGTTGCGCCCCGATCTCACGCGAGTCAGATTTACCACAGTGGGCATGAATCACCATGCACGCTCCCGCGGGATAATCATCCTCATCAGGACGTAACTCTTGTTTTGCGTCTAGACTAGTTCATTCTCGATACGCGGATTGGACCTACTCAATCCTCAAGTTTCTTTCATTCATCAGTCGTAAGTCCTACAAATCCTCGAGTTCACCTTCGCATCAAGCCAACAAGTCGGGACAATCAAAGTTGTCGCATCCTAATTTTCTGAGTTCGATCATTCCCGCGACATGAATCACCATGTCAGCGCTCACGCAGAACGATCGCCCCAAATTCGATGCAACGCATGTGCGAGGCTGGAGTTGCACTCGCGCAAGACAAGATCGTCGACGTTGTGGCTATCAACGTAACCACCAAGACACGATCATTTCATCCAACATTTATCTCAATCCAAATCCTAAGTATCGCATCCAACTGAACAATAACACTTGCACGATCGTCATTCGCCGAGTTAGAGTACCCCCGAGTTATCGTATATCGATCTTTGATACGCCTCAATACCATCGACGACATGCGTAACCTGACGATCTTCCTTTGCAACCAATTCTGAGTCGTGCGAATGGTGCCATCGTCCGACTGGATACTTTCCTCGACATTCGAATTCAAGTTCGATCATTATCCCTCGATTCATTCACAACATCCATTTCTTCGAACTAAACTCGCACATCGTTCATCCGTCCATCTTAAGTCATCGACCAACGTATTTCCTCAATTCGTATCATTCCTTGCTAACTCAAATCATCGAGCAACATTCATTCCAATCCTCCGAGTCAATCGTGTAACTTCAAAATCAAGCCTTCCATGCACGCTATCTACCTGTCGTGCTAACTTTCCGTATACGATCCGTATCAATTTCCTCGATCAAGTTATCCATTCGCTACACCTTAACTTTTTCCTCGATTCGATTTTACCTACTCAATCATTCTTGCGTTTCATACTTCGCATAATCCTCAATCCCGTGCACGTTCCGTGCGCGTCAATTTCTAAGTTGTTCGAATCCACTTATCAAACTTCCAGACCACGACACATTCAATCGCACCCGATCTAAGGCTTTGCATGTGTGCGACGCTTGCTGATAGACTCACCGACACCCCGAATCCTAATCGATTGATCGACATTCCTGAGCCTATCGCATACACCACTCAGGAATGAAGTCATTCAACAAATCCTCAAAACTATCCTTTGAATCAAAATCAACTTCTCGAATCCCGTTCGAACCATTCCTAAATTTCCAAGCACGACCATCAATATCGCACCGACGATATCGTCGCTCGATAGCACCCCTATCGACAGTCATCCCACTTACTCAACCAAGTCCAACCCAATCTAGTTCGAAACATTACGAATCCCGCACTCGACTTTGCTAAGGTCGACACAATCCTTGGTGTATATGCCCAGCCCGACATAGCCAACCGTGCTTACGCGAACCATTCTTTTTGTTTTGTTGAAAACTGTTCACCTATGTTTTGCAAAATAGATAGACTTATTGTATGGACATCCCGTGGGACATTTGAGAGAGAGCGCACCAACGACATCAATATGCGGAAGCAACAGAGTTTGCGGAAACAACGAGTTAAAGAATTCAATCGGTAGTCCAAGGACGTAAAGCCGTGCTCTGATACCATTATGTCACGCCCCGCTCCCGTAGGAGCGATCGTCCTCGCTAAGGCGTGATGCCGCACGAGCCTAGATTGCGCTCGTGCAAGGCGGGTTCCATAACGGCCGATTTCAGCGGCTGCGACGGGGTCGTCGCACAGAAGTCCCAAGCAGAGACATTGAATACTAGCAGCGGAATTTAGAACAAACACAAGAACACAAGTCATTCAAAGGAAACTCTTTTATTGATACTGAATACAAGGTTACATTTGTGGGCGCAAGGCCAAATTACAATCACTCAAGCTCACTCTCCTCACATTTACAAGTTCACTCTGCTCTCTCTCATCTCTCAATACAAATGCTCGATCCAGCGGAAGCTTCGAAAGGCGACGTCCATACATTATGTCCCGTATAAGTCTTTTCTCCATGCGGCCGCACGCTTCGAGTCGCCAAGGAACTTCGTGCCTCGACGCATCCAAGCGAGCTCCGCGCCACGAGCTTCTACCTGTGCCTGCACATGAAAACTATGTGGGTGTCAGTACCACTGTACTGGTGGAATGAGCTCCTCGCCCACCCATACAAAACCCGCACGTTTACTTTACTTTTGTGCAACTTAGTCCCCTTTATGATTGTCTTTCTATTCTTGTCTTAGGATCAGTTTTAGGACCGACGCCTTGCCTACTTTGTGTCGTTAGACCATCCCGTGCTTGCAACATTCGACGTTAACTCATACCTTGCCTCAAGACCCTTCTCGTGCCTTCAACGTTAACCTATCGAGTCGTGTTTGCCTTACGGCCAAAATCAGAGACGCAACTACGCGATAAGATCCCATTCTCGTGTGATCGTGCTTCAAACCCTTGCTGAGGCTGTGCCTCGCAACTCAGTAAGACTTAACCATATCGCCGCCTCGCGGCCCTTGCTGTCTAGCGGCCCTTGCTACTTTGACCACCAACTGACCCAATCAAGACTTGTGAATGTTAGTGTCACTCAACCAACTTTGCCTTGCGGCGGTTTCCCGACTTAAACTCAACCAACTCAACCAACTTAAGGAACTTATATGCTGACAACTCAAGACTTGACGCCACCTCTCGTGCCGAAGCACGACGCCTACGTTGAAATCCAATCTTAGGCCCGAACTTTGTGTTCTAACTGTCCACACCTTCAACTCAACTCAATCCAAAGGCATACACGCGGTTTGCCGCTATTTGCCGACATCTATATGAACTTGGCCACCAGCATCACAAGCTGTACCTTGACGTATAGTTTTGTTAATCGGGATCCTTTCGACGCAAGTAGCTAGCCCCGTCGCAAGTCCCCGCTTAACCTGTGCCAAAACCTTACGCACGACTATACCCTGTTCCCTCCTAGGCTGAGTCGGCCCCCATGGCCCAGGGGTTACCGCTCGAGGGTTCATCGCCCTTGTCGACAAGTTGTCAAATGACCATGCAAGACTCGATGCAAACTGACGTCTCACACAGTCATTCCTTTACTAAAACCAAGACTTCTATCCTTGAGACCCCTCGACGACCCACGGTCGCGAGCATTCCTTTCCTTGAGACCCCTCGACGACCCATGGTCGCGAGCATTCTTTCCTTGAGACCCTATCATTTGGTTCAACTCATAAATGCCTATTTGACATCCCTTTCTTAAAACTCACCTTGAATCATAGTCCTTGCCTTAGACACTAAGCCCGTGCATCGTGCCTTAAGCCAATCGTGCTCTACGTGATACTCCTGCCCAAGTCGACGGGCCTTGAGATCGCAGGACTACTTAACTTGACAACCGCAGAATGGGCGGGACAGCACTTGAAACGACTTAGGTCGACCGGCACAACTTTGCCTAACTCACTCAAGCCTACGACTTAACGAGCAAAGGCTGCGTCAAGCCTTGCCTCGATGGAACGTGCCGTGCACCGTTCAACTTTGAACGACCAAGTCATTTGGGTGCCTAGACTTACGCCAGCAGTCGTACGACGCAACTTAACTCTTGGGCGAGCCAAGGCTATGCCAAGCCCTGGACGATGGGACCGTGCATGCTTTATGAAGCATTTATGTGGGCGACGCCTATGACTTAGGCTAACTCTTAGCTTTTGCACCGAAGACCAACATTCCTTCTCCCAAGCCACGGGACGAGGGACCGAGTGTCATTTTCAAAGCACGCCGTGCACCAACTCTATGCCGACCGTTGGACCATTTCCCATGTTCTAACTCATTTCGACCCGTCGGGATTATTCCCTTTAGCTATGTGGATTCATCTCTTTTATTATTAAGCCTACTTGTGCAAGTTGAAAACATGCGTATTATTATGTGAAGGCAAAGATGAGGCAAGTTCACCGAAACTACCCCACCTGAGCAAGCGGTCGCCTTGACCGAGATGTCTTCGAGTCGCCATTGCAAGGCTAATTCCGAACGCCGTCGGTATTCCTATTCCTCCGATTGACTGAGCGGGACGGGGCACTACAACCTGTACAATAGTTTTATCCATGAAGCTCATGTGATCATGAGAGTACAAGATTGCACAAGAGTATACATGAATAGGGGTGTACAAGAAATACATAATGTTCGTGAAAAGCACATGATAATATGTATTTGATGTACCAGAGGGGAATAACATCGCAAGACAAGATCCATAGGGTACTGGTCCGTGATAACAATTGCGACAGCATCAAGTAATTTATCTAAAGCATGAATATAAGTTCTAGCAAGTATGAAAATGATCAGAGCATGTACTCGCCTGAGATCTTAAGCGACTGTGAAAATAGATGTCTGAACTGAGGTGTCTGAGTCCTAAATAGAGCACACAGGTTATGATGTATACAAGAAGGTAATATTTGAAGTTTACAATAAAATCTATATGATTCTAGGTCAATCTAGGTCAAAGTCAACTCTTGGTCAACTCTGGTCAATATTCTAGTCAAACTAGGTCAACAACAGGGCTATCTTGGTCAACTGGTCAAACGTAGGCTATCAAGGGAATGGTCAACTATTGGTCCACAAGTCCTCTAGTCTAGTCTAACAAGTCTATATACAAGCTATATACATATATAAGTACACATATATACTACCATACAAGTATCTATATATACAATATGTATATACATACAAGGTAATATATACACATGTATTTTTTTAATATATATATATATATATATATATATATATATATATATATATATATATACACACACACACACAATATATCTATAATAACCTATACAATCTATACCTTATCTCATAACCTTATATATCAATATACCCAATACTCTCCTCTAACACATCCCCTCAAACCTACAACATCTATCCCCCAACCAAGAATAACACACAGTCAAGCTCCTAATGCTACTGCTGTTATGGCTAAGGCTAAGGCTAAACCATGCCAAGCCAAGGCAGTACCAATAGCTGCTGCTGCTGCATTGTCTTGCTCTTGCAAGTACTGTGGCTACTGCTGCTACTAGGCTACTGCTGCTAATGCCAAAACAAGGCAAAACCCCCAAACCCCCAACCATTTTTTGATACACCCAAAACCACTATGCTGCTACTAACCTACTGCTAATGTCTAACCCTCACTCCTCACTAATCCAAACTAACTAATACACACACCCACAAAAACAACTCTCAACAAAAACTTATAACACCACACTCATGCATACATATAAATGTACCTAAACATTCACAAACCTACATAACTTAAACTCTCTAAACTCACAGACCTCCACCAAAACCTACTGCTATAAGTCAAATGTAATCCTTAACCAACACACCTATATATATAAGACACATACATGCATACATACAAATATACATACATGCAACTATACATACATGCAACTATACATACATACATGTATACCAACATATATATGTAAACTCAGAAATATACATATAATTGTATATACATACCGATATACCTAGACACTAGTATATGTGTCACAAAGTGTTTGTGTGTCCAAGTGTCTAGAATTCAGTGTACAGATGTGTCCAGGGTGTACATGGTGTCATGTGATGCAAAGAGTATCCACATGCAATGTAAACTTGAAACTAAATAGGGGAAAACATGTGCACAGGTGTCTAGTATTTTGTGTCGACCTGTAGGCGTGTCCACATGTGCAAATCTAAGCCAAAATGTGTCCAAAACTCAAAAACATAACTGTATCAGAAAACAGTTAAAAGTGTGTCTCGTGCGGCTATGTCGAATCCAATAGGACACGACACGTGCAAGCTCGTGTCTCGTGGTCGTGTCCATAGATAGGTTAGGTCTAGGGCTAGGTGTATAAGTGTATGTCTCGTGTCCAAGTGTCGCTGTGTCGTGTCAATCTAAGCGTATCAGAACGTGTCTGTGCGCGTGTGCAGTGTAGGCAAGAACCAGTGCAGACACAATTTCGTGTCCGATATGACACAAAATCCTCTCGAACTTGGGGAGGGGCCTGACAGACATGGCCCCCACCTCCACACCAAGTTTCGTGTCAATACGTGTCGTATCCTAGAAGATATAGGGGTCGGGCAGCAGGGCACGTGCACGTTGTATCGTGTCGTGTCCCTGTGTCGATTTTCGACACAAAAACTACACTAAATCTAGCTCAGTCAACAAGATTTATAATCTACACTATATTAGCTAAAAATCTATGTAATTAGTTTTGTAATTTATAGAAATTCATTTCTTAGAGGCATTTCACCAAATACTTTACACTACACCCAGACACGCCTCCGATACGCGTATCAAGTGGACACGAAATCCTACCAAACTTGGTCAACATCTAGGAAGACCCTAAATGAATGCATCTATGGAAAGAAATTAGAATTTTAATAGGTTTAGGAGCCATTACCTTTTGAGAGTTTGAATCTCAATGAAAAGCCTAGAATGATATCCTTCCACCACCTTGCTATGGTCCAAGAGCCTCTAAATCCTTGCTAGCTAGCTTCTATAGACCTCCTCTACACTAGGGGAGTGTGATGCAAAAGACTAGGCTCAATTTGGAGGTGATTTGAAGAAAATGGGATGATTTGGGGAAGAACACAAATTAGGGTTTAGAGAGGCTATGAAAAAAGGCAATGGGAGGCCAAAGAGATGTTATATAGGGGGAGGGGTGCTTGATGGAAGCCAAGGGTTTCTCTAGGGTTAGGGTTTAAGTTCTAAGTGATTAAAAGCCTTCTAGCTATACAATTCAAGGCTTTCTAGCTAAGGCCCAAGCTAAATATCTAATCCTTAACAAATATCCTACTCCTAACTTAATATCTAGATATTACTAACCTTGTCATGATGGAAGCTTCTAATCTAATATCTAGGATCATGACTAATATCTAGGTTAGGACAATTCTAGGTTAAGGCCTAATAAAGAGATTAGCACACTATTAATTAATCAAAATTTATTTTCACCAAAAGTCAAAAATGACCAAAATACCTTTAACCTAAAAATTGGTAATTAGTCAATCTAATCACATGGTTAGGTCTCCATGGTCATGGTTAGTCTCTATGTCAAGTAACTCTAAGGTTATACTAGCAAATCATAATTCACCAATTTAAATAGTATTAAATTAATTAATATTCACCAAAAATCATTAAAATGAGTTAAATCCTATTATTTAATAATCAATTTTACAAAAGTTTAAAATTACCCTCATTTTAGAAAAGTCGTGGTTACAAGTCTATCCCCCTTAGAAGAATTTTGTCCTCGAAATTTAAGGTGATCGTACTCCTTCCAGGTCAAACCTCCAATCAATCAAAGTCTCTAAATCATACAATTCGATAATCATATGTGTTTGTCCAAAATTATGATACTCAGAATCTTCGTTATACTAGTAAGTAAGGCTACGATAAATCATAGAGTCTACAACTATGGTATATACTTCTAGAATCATGGTATTAAAATTTTTGCATTGCTGCATGCTTGGCTGTGAAATCTTAAATTCCTACACCCGAGAAATACATCCAAAAATAGACTATATGTCCTCACTATGCTAGCTAATATGACTGTAGAAGACTCTAGATTCCATAACTGAGGTGACCTAGCCCATACGACTTATCTTGGTAGAAAATCAAATCAACATTGGATACTAAGAAGCAAATTTATCAATGAACAAAGAAGGTAGACAGTAACTGTCGAAATCAAATTTTGAGATAGATTATCATGAGGAAAAAGCGGGAATGCAATCGAGAAGAACATAACCTGCAATCAACTCTCCTACTGCCTGTGCATCCTCGACTGTCATAACGAAAGCTCGCCCCTGCTAGCCTCCTCCTCTGGCCTGCTGCTGATGCTGGACAAACCTCTGCTGCTGAGTCTGTAATAGTAGCCCCCTCTGCTGCCTTGTCGGAGCCCTAGCTCCTGCTGCTGCCTGAGTCAATGGTGTAAGGTTCTTGGGACACTCTTTACACTGATGTTCTGCTATACCACAAAGTAAACATCTATCCAGTCTCTTCCTGCAGTCGTTCCACTCATGGCCTGGCTTTTTGCAGAAGTTGCACATAGCGTCCTGCTGCTGCCTGGGTGCCTACTAGAAAAGCACACGTCCCTGGCCCTGAAACTGATACTGCATAGGCCTCTACTGCTGATACTGCTGCTGAATCTGCCCCTGCTGTTGATACTGATGTTGAATCGGACCCTGCTGCTGATACTGCTGCTGAATCTGTACGTGAGACCTCTTGGCCGGGCCTGTACTGCCACTAGCTCCATGCAAATCATGACCTCTCTTCAGCTTCAGCCTTAGGTCGTCCTCTGCTGCCATAGCTCCTGCTAGGATCTCCGCAAAAGTAGCATCCCAGTCACTCTTGGTCAAGGACTTGACCTCCCTGATCAAGTCTATACAGAACTTTCTCGCCTTCGTCGTCTCACTTAGATCCTCTATCAATCTGCTCAGCCGACAGAACTCTCCAGAATACTCCTCGACTGTCTATTTTTTCTGAACCAGACTCTCAAACTGTTGCTCTAAGCCTCCCAGTGCTACGTCTCGAAAGAACTTCTCCTTGAAGAGATTCTTGAAAGCTCCCACGTCTAGCCCTCTGTTCCCACTCTGGGGTCTATCTAGTACCATGTGCGGGCAAGGTCCTGCATCTGGCTGCCCGCTGCCTCTATCTGTATTCCTGCTGGTATCAGTGTCAGTCGGAAGATCTCCTTGATATGTTCGATCCAGTCGTCGGCATAAAGAATCCCCTCGGTACCTCAGAAATCTCTCAGACGCATCTTTTGGAAATCCTGGATGCCCGGCGTCCTCGGCTGATACTGCTGAACCTGCCCTCCCTACGGTTGGGCAGTCACCATCTCCACTATCGTCCTTACCAGCTGGTAGGCATCGTCTATGCCCTGTCAGAAAGTCAGCAGACTGGAGCTGCTGCTGGTGCTGCTGTGCCTCCATCATCTGCTGGAAGAAGGCAAAAAGCTGAGCTGTATCTACTGATCCTGAAGGTAGCTGTCGCTGAAACACATCTGGTATGACGGGAGAAGGCCTCTGAACAGAGGAAGGTGTACCCCCGAATGCGACAGAAGCTCCGACATGAGAAGTAATAAGGGGAGCTGCGGTCCCAGGGTCCAATTGAACCGGACGAGAGGTGGCAGACCTCTCAACGGTATCCCCTGGGCCGGAGCGATGAGATCATGTCTCTATCACCATCCTGAAGATAGATCAAACAAGGAAATCAATACTGAGAAAGAAGCGATATAATCAAAGGAGGACAGTTTATTTCAAAAGGAAGCAAATATCAGCAAGAATTCAGATGGCAGGAATTCAGATAAGAGTTTTTTCTAAATGTGATTGAGTACCTCAAAAACTTATATCCTATATCCTAGTGCAGGCTATAGTGATACTCTAGTTGGAGTACTACTACGAAATTGTACTAGTTGCGTCTCTCGAGACCTGCATGGACTACTACTTAAAACGTGTCACGACCCACACCAAGTGTAGGGGCACGAGAAGTGGGTACATCCAGCCTACGTTGTAGTGTCGGCGGTAGAACACTGTTCTAGATCACAATCACAAACTAAATACAATATGATATACTCTCCGAAAGGAGGACAAACCACATAAGGTACAACTCAATCACAAATCTAGAGATGGAAATAGCACAATATGATAGATAGAAATCACAAAAGAGAAATACAAACAGAAGAAAAATAAGTCTAAGTGTCTAAACGACACATCATCTCAAACATCCAAATAATACAAACTCAGAAGTCAATACAAATATCACGAACTAAGATAAAACCTAGCTAATCTAGTCTAAAAAGTAGGGATGGCGTCCTCAGCTAGAGCTGGATCCTCTTGTGGGTCCAACTCACAGGTGTCGTCTAGATGGGTTCCATAATAGGTTGGACAGAAGTCCTCAGTATCATCTGTAATATTTTCAACAGGTCCAGTCAGGACATGAGCGAATACATAACACTGAAACATGATCATATCATGACAGAATATATAAAATAGGCAGTAGAGTAAACTATAATAAAAACTGTAAGACATGTACAAGAACAGTGTAAAATAGATAATCTGAGTACAAGAGACAGTTGTATATGAAATAAGAACTGTAAGTAATATATAAGTGATTAGAGCACAAGATGGTTATATAAACAGGTTAGGATATACAATAAAATGGGACTCCATTATACGTGAGGGCATAATAGACATATACAATATTTGCACAATATGAGATTTGATCACATAACCATTTTCAACTCACCCTCCCCAATCAATACACAAGGATCCAGTCAAGTTACGTTACTTGTACAATAGTTTTATCTATGAAGCTCATATGATCATGAGAGTATAAGATTGCACAAGAGTATACATGAATAGGGATGTACAAGAAATACAATATGTTCGTGAAAAGCACATGACAATATGTATTTGATGTACCCGAAGGGGATAACATCGCAAGACAAGATCTATAGGGTACTGGTCCGTGATGACAATCATGACAGCATCAAGTAATTTATCTAAAGCATGAATATAAGTTCTAGCAAGTATAAAAATGATCAGAGCATGTACTCCCCTGAGATCCTGAGTGACTGTGAAAATAGATGTCTGAACTGAGGTGTCTGAGACCTAAATAGAGCACACATGTTATGATGTATACAAGAAGGTAATATTTAAAGTTTATAATACAATCTATATGATTCTAGGTCAATCTATGTCAAAGTCAACTCTTGGTCAACTCTGGTCAACATTCTAGTCAAACTAGGTCAACAACAGGGCTATCTTGGTCAACTGGTCAAACTTAGGCTATCAAGGGTCAATGGTCAACTATTAGTCCACAAGTCCTCTAGTCTAGTCTAACAAGTCTATATACAAGCTATATACATATATAAGTACACATATATACTAACATACAAGTATCTATATATACAATATGTATATACATACAAGGTAATATATACATATGTATATATCTATATATATACATACATATCTATACAATATATCTATAATAACCTATACAATCTATACCTTATCTCATAACCTTATATACCAATATACCCAATACTCTCCTCTAACACATCCCCTCAAGCCTACAACATCTATCCCCCAACCAAACCCAACCAAGAATAACACACACTCAAGCTCCTAATGCTACTGCTGTTATGGCTAAGGCTAAGGCTAAACCATGCCAAGCCAAGGCAGTACCAATGGCTGCTGCTACAGCATTGCCTTGCTCTTGCAAGTGCTGTGGCTATTGCTGCTATTAGGCTACTGCTGCTAATGCCAAAACAAGGCAAAACCCCCAAACCTCCAACCATTTTCTGATACACCCAAAACCACTATGCTGCTACTAACCTACTGCTAATGCCTAACCCTCACTCCTCACTAACCCAAACTAACTAATACACACACCCACACAAACAACTCTCAACAAAAACTTATAATGCCACACATATGCATACATATAAATGTATCTAAACATTCACAAACCTACATAACTTAAACTTTTTAAACTCACAGACCTCTACCAAAACCTACTGCTATAAGCCAAATGTCATCCTCAACCAATACACCTATATATATCAGACACATACATGCATACATACAAATATACATACATGCAACTATACATACATACATGTATACCAACATATATGTGTGAACTCAGAAATGTACATACAATTGTATATACATACAGATATACCTAAACACTAGTATATGTGTCACAGTGTCACAAAGTGTGTGTGTATCCAAGTGTCCAGAATTCAGTGTACAGATGTGTCCAAGGTGTACAAGTGAGTGTACATGGTGTCATGTGATGCAAATAGTATCCACATGCAATGTAAACTTGAAACTAAATAAGGGAAAATATGTGCACATGTGTCTAGAATTTTGTGTCGACCTGTAGGCATGTCCACGTGTCCAAATCCAAGCCAAAATGTGTCCAAAACTCAAAAACATAACTGTATCAGAAAACAGTTAAAGTGTGTCTCGTGCGGCTATGTCGAATCCAATAGGACACGACACGTGCAAGCTAGTATCTCGTGGTCGTGTCCGTAGATAGTTTAGGTCTAGGGCTAAGTGTACAAGTGTCTGTCTTGTGTCCAAGTGTCGTCGTGTCATGTCAATCTAAGCGTATCAGAACGTGTCTGTGCGCGTGTACAGTATAGGCAAGAACTAGTACATACATGATTTCATGTCCGATATGACATGAAATCCTCTCGAACTTGGGGAGGGGACTGACAGACATGGCCCCCACCTCCATACCAAGTTTCGTGTTAATACGTGTCGTGTCCTAGGAGATCTAGGGGTCGGGCAGCAGGCACGTGGACGTTGTGTCGTACCGTATCCCTGTGTCGATTTTTGACACAAAAACTATACTAAATCCAGCTCAGTCAACAAGGTCTATAATCTATACTATATTAGTTACAAATCCATGTAATTAGTTTTTAATTTACAAAAATTTATTTCTTAGAGGCATTTCACCAAACACTTTACACTACACTCCGACACGCCTTCGATACGCGTATCAAATGGACACAAAATCCTACCAAACATGGTCAACAGCTAGAAGGACCCTAAATGATTGCATCTATGGAAAGAAATCAGAATTTTAATAGGTTTAGGAGCCATTACCTATTGAGAGTTGGAATCTCAATGAAAAGCCTAGAATGAGATCCTTCTACCACCTTGCTATGGTCCAAGAGCCTCCAAATCCTTGCTAGCTAGCTTCTATAGACCTCCTCTACACTAGGGGAGTGTGATACAAAAGACTAGGCTCAATTTGGAGGTGATTTAGAGAAAATGGGATGATTTGGGGAAGAACACAAATTAGGGTTTAGAGAGGCTATGAAAAGAGGCAAGGGGAGGCTAAAGAGATGTTATATAGGGGGAGGTGGTGCTTGATGGCAACCAAGGGTTTCTCTAGGGTTAGGATTTAAGTTCTAAGTGATTAAAAGCCTTATAGCTATACAATTCAAGGCCTTCTAGCTAAGACCTAAGCTAAATATCTAATCCTTAACAAATATCCTACTCCTAACTTAATATCTAGATATTACTAATCTTGTCATGATGGAAGCTTCTAATCTAATATCTAGGATCATGACTAATATCTAGGTTAGGACAATTCTAGGTTAAGGCCTAATAAAGAGATTAGCACAATATTAATTAATTAAAATTTATTTTCACCAAAAGTCAAAATGACCAAAATATTCTTAACCTAAAAATTGGTAATTAGTCAATATAATCACATGGTTAGGTCTCCATGGTCATGGTTAGTCTCTAGGTCAAGTAACTCTAAGGTTATACTAGCAAAACACCAAAATCACAATTCACCAATTTAAATAGTATTAAATTAATTAATATTCACCAAAAATCATTAACATGAGTTAAATCCTATTATTTAATAATTAATTTTATAAAAGTTCAAAATTACCCTCATTTTAGAAAAGTGGTGGTTACAAGGTTAACTTGTATGAGGGTATGAGAAGGGGTGGCCATCACCTAAGCTAGGGTCTGTACACCTAAACTAATCCCTAAGAACAGATGCAGTTATGTGCCTGTCCTAGTAGAGGATTACCTACATGGCTAATTAAATAATAGGTGAAGGCTTGTGCAGTATGTGCTAGGGAATTTCCTAGACCAGGCACATGGTGTAGATTAGGATAAGATGTATACATCTGGACAGTGCACCTTGACAAGGTTAGGGTGCTTTTGTTCTCAACACAATAAATGTCATAGCCCTGCTTGGCCCTGTCCAAGATAGTGGTTGTGTGTGTGGTTTAGGAGTTATAGGTACTATTACATATTGGTAGCTTATATAGTGAAGTATCAGTTAAATATCTGAATAGTGTAAAGAGGGTATCAGTCTTATGAACATAGGGCAGGTTTGATTTGTGTATAATATAAAGGGGGAGCAACACCAGAAAAGTAGGGCCATGGACTTATCCATTGTCAAGAGAATATACATTAGAGAGGGATGGGTCATGTATGAGTGTCTGTAGTCATAAATACATGTGTACCAATAACACTTTCATGAAGTTATACTACCTCTAAATAAATATATAAAGGGAGAGTAACTTGGTATATGTGGATGTGAAGTATGAAAATATATCCAGGTGATATGAGGATATTAGGAAAATGACATAGTTAGGTGGGCACCCATATGAACTGTGATAAAATATGACATATAGGATATATGTTAGTTATGGGTAAAGTAAATCAAGAGGGTAAATGGGTTTACCTATGAGTTTATAATAGAATAGAAAACTATTCAATACTCAACATATGGGCCTAATAAGAAAATAAGTAGTAATGGTGATTAATTGAAAACCCTATCCAAACTAAGAAAACCAATCGGTTAGAATAAACTTCAAGACCCTAAACCCAAGTAGATAAGATTATTTTACTCTAATTCATTTATTGACATTGTAAATGAATAAATAGGTTATCTGGAAGCTGACTCAGCACTTGACCCGTATCCGCAGTTCAGGACCAGAGACAAGTATACCTTTTCGAACTTATGCAGTATTTATATGTTTTCTTTTTCTATGTTATTTTTCTTCTCATATTGTACTTGGTTCATCGTCTACTGCTTGTTTTCTCGTTATACGTGCACGTAGAATTGTTCTTATTTTCCATTATTGCTCGTTGTATTAGATTTTCGTGTTCTTGTACTTTTCTTGAGATTGTCATTGTCTAGTACTATGTCGCTATGCCCTTGATTGACTTGACCTGAGTTTGACTTGACCGGATCTTGTATTCCTTTAGGAGAGGAGACTGATACTAGGGTTGGCTATTCTCGGTTGGGAGTATCTTGCATTGTACTACAACTGAGACATACTATAGATTGGAAGTATCTTGCATTGTACTACAGTCTATAGGAGTTATTCGATTGATTGTTAGCCAAGTCTAGTATTACATTTTCATATGACATGTTGTTTCTTAGATGTTTTTCTTGCATTGTTCTTATCTTCCATACATGTTATTTGCTGTCATAGTAGTAGGCATGTTTTATGTATTCACTACAACAAAAAGACCTATTAATGATGCTTGATAAGTGAATTTTATGACGGCTGATAAAGAAGCGTCAACAAAGTATAGCAAGACTCTATTCTACGACGGTGTCCAATATAAACGTTATTGATAGTCTTTCAGTCATACGAGCGTCATAAAAAAAAGTACCAAAATTTAAGTCAAAACCTCCACTCTGCCTCACTTCACCCGCACTTAAGAAAATTTTTAAACCAAGAAGCCCCCCAAGGCCTTCGAAGAAGCCCTAATTTTTCTGGCTCGCCTCCTCTCAGAGCCGAGCTCTTCCTCCAATTTTATTTCTCCCAAATCCTTCCTAACCCTAACACTAATTCTTCATGGCGATGGCGACGACGATGATTCCTCCTCTGGCGACTGAGTTAACAGCAGCGCCATTCACCGTCGACGAGTTCGCGGCGGCGCCTTACTAATCCCGACGCTCGACCACTTTGAGCCCTTTTTCTCCGGCGACGTACGGTTGCTGACGACTTCGTAGACGTTATTTGGAAAACGTTCGTTCTTCCAGCGATAGCGAGCAGTGGCAACCACGAGTCCTCTTCTCCGGTGAAGCATCGGCTCCTCCACATGTTCAAGTTCGGCGACAGGTGAGCGTAGCTAAACTAGGATGAAGTATTCGTTATTTCTTCTGAGTTCATTTGGATTCTCGATCAATTGTTCGTATTGTTTGGTTCAGATCTGATCGAGTTTCTCTGTTCGATTTCCTTCATCGGTGGTTCTTCTTGAGACTCGACGAACGTTCGGCGGAATTACGGAGAATTTCGAAGTTTAGATTGGTGAGTTCCGACCTCAATTTGTTCGATCTGTGAAATTCATGGTGATAGTTTGTGATGTCTTCTTTCTTGGTGAAATTTGAACAAACTAGATCAGGAGAGCCACTGATCAAGTAGGAACCTCTGTAGGACGAGTTGGAATTTAAGTCATTTAAAAGTAAGTTGAATCCAAATCCTCTGTTGTTCTTGATTTTTTTGATTTCTTAAATTTATTTGAAGTTTGAATCTCCCGTAATTTGAGATTTTGCTTCTTGGTATATGTTCTGGTTCTGTTCGCTGGAATGCTAGAAAGACTCAGGCTACATTCGGATACGAAGACGACGTGTCCGAATCTTTGGAATGAGTCCTCCTTTGAATTGGATCTTCCCTTCAGGTAATTTTACATATAGGAGGTCCTACACTTGAAGCATGTGGAATTCTGGATCTCAATATTCAATATTGGACTAGTCGAGGATGGGCCTTTGTTGATGTTAACTATGGCGGGAGCTCTGGTTTGCTACTAAATGTTTCCTTAAATGCAGCTATCATACAATTTTCCTCCTAATTAAACTTTGTTTAGAATAAATGATGGGAAATTTATGTGTTCCATAAATGATAATTGATGAAACAATGATCCACTTACATGAAGATTTTAGCTTCCAGAAAGTAAAAAAGAAAATACAAAGATACAGACTCTAATAAACCAAAAAATGGATCTGCTAGTTAGTAGTGAGCTTATCACAACTAAAGTTTGTTGCTTTCGTTGATACAAGTCCATGACTATCATTTACATCTTGAGTCTCCAAGTCCATGACTATCATTTACTATAATTTTGGTGACTTCAAAATTATTACAAGTGTTAGGTTCGATACTTGCTCGCAATCTCAGTGTCAGTTTGGGCCGCTTATCGACCCAGCCCTCTTATTTTAAGATGGACAAATGATGAAGATCAATACCTCACCCTGAACTTTTACTATTTCGAGAAAATATGTGGTTTCCTTATTAGTGACAACAACAGTTTATTTCAAAGTAGTGAGGAGCTCGAAATGCCATCTTGTGGGTTGTGTGTGTGTATTAAAAAAAATCCTACCAACAGGAATTTGATTAAAAAAATGTTATATTTACTTCCTTTTGCGGATACCAATCACTTTATTGTTCCCTTTTTAGTTTCCTCTTGTTGTCATGGTTTAAAAAAATGCACCCTCTGATTCTCATTGCTACATGGCCGAGTAAGCACTGTTTCGTTTCCATAGAATTGGAAGACCACTCTTCTTTACACAGAATTGCATATATGGCATACTCTACTATGTACACAGGTTCCTTCACATTCTTTCATACCCTTCATAAATTTTGTTAATGGGCTGAAGTATTCAAAGGTATTGTCTGCTACTGTGGACATGATAGTTTGCCTTAACCTTTGTGCTACGTTGGTATATTTTTAAGACTTTTGGGACTAAGATGTTTGAGAATATCCTTGATTATTGAATGATAACCAAGTTGTTGGCTTGTAGCTTAATTTGTTTATTCTGTACCACTATTGTTAGTCTACTGATTGTAGGTTTCCATGGCTCAAATTAAACCTATTTCCATATAGTTGAGGTATACAATTTCATTTCTATCGAACTCCCCGAACTACTGCCTAAACCAAGTGGCTCCCAAATTGATTTATACATCATAGTTATTGGAATACATGCATTCTATGAATTTATTGGTATCCTTTCTGTATTTGATTTCTTTATTAGATAGACAAATTTATACAGTGATTATGTTCTAGACACTGACAAATTTTTTTCATTTGTCGATAAATAAACAGATTACTGATTTGTCTTTGTTGAGGGCAGAAATACATAAATTTGAGTCTCTGATTTTCTCTTCTCAATTCATCGTTCTGTTATTTAGCTGAGATACAGTTTTAAAACAACTCCAGTTTACATCATATATGGCTTGCATCGTTGCTGTCATGTTATTTTATTTGATCCTCCTAATGTTTTACTTTTTCCCTCTTGATTATAAATATTACTCAATATCAATCTTGACGTTGATGGACCGTAGGTCATGTCAGCCATGTATAATATCAATCCTGATCTGTAGTGATTTAGAAAGATTGAATTTTACTCCTTTCTTTCCTTGATTGCGTTTTACCTTTTTCCAAAACCTAAATATGAAATTATTCAGATTGAAGATGATGGCAGGCAAAATAGTAGCAGGTATTGCAGGGTCCTTTGTAGTTGCATATGTATGCGATGTACTAGTTTCTGACAGAAAGATATTCGGACGTGAGCTTCCAGTTGAAGAAAATCTTTGGAGTCTTACTATCTAGTAACTGTTCAGCAAAATACTGTAGTTTCTGAAGTACTTGATTCTGTGCGTTATGTGATAATTTATGTGATATCTTGTATGCGCTTTCAGATTGCAAATGGAGTGATTTTGTAAGTAGAGATTGTTAATCTTTTGATTGAAATACGTGGTGGTGCTAGGAGCCAAGGTGGTGCAACATGGTAGTTCCTTGTACTATGATTCTTTAAGTCACTAATAAATAATAGTTATTCTTATAGCCCCGCTGCATCATTTCCTCCTAAAAAGTCTGATCATGATACACCTACAGTTCTTCCAATTATGTCGTGTACATGTTCCATATAATAGGATATAAATGTGGTTTATTAGGGGCTTCTAATATTTTTTCTTCTGATATCTAATGCCTTTTAGCCTAATCCTGTATAATATTTTGATAAATACAGATATTTGGATGTTTTATATTAGCTATGACTTAGATTTTCTGAGATTTCTAAACTTTTTTGTACTCTTGACTTTTGACCTGTAGTTCCATCTATGCTATTTGTTTCAGTTTTCTTTTCCTCCTTTTATCATAGTATTTCTTACGATTTTCAATCTGAACATGAATCTGATTCACCACCTCATGAATGTGGAGACTAATCTAATTGTAATTTGTTCTTCCCTGAATCAAGATGTTAAGCAGTGGTCTTTGATAGTCAAAGCCACAATAATAATTATGAGGGGGAGCATATAATATTTTTATATGTTACTTTAGGTTTTCACACATCCGGACATTACATCCAGAATTCAACTCCTGGTTCTAACTATTTAATATGCTCTAATTTTGTACTTTATTGACCGCAGAACTTGTCATGCTGCAGCTGGTTGAATTATAGTTGAAAGCAGCTGCAGCTAACCAATAGTCCCTTGGTTAAGAACCATACTTGATCCTATTTTATTGAATTAGTTTATATGTTTTTCCCTGCTAGGAATATTCTAATCTTTTATTTTATTCCTTCTTTGTATTTGATACAGAGCAAAAATTCAAAGATATTAGCAATGCCTACGAGGTAAGATGCTGTGTGTCAGTTTATTGGCTAAACTACGTTTCTTGTCCTGTTGTTTCCCCTAAGAAAAATTCCATTGCAGGTACTGTCAGATGACGAGAAGAGATCTCTATATGACAGATATGGAGAAGCCGGTTTGAAAGGCTCTGGTATGGGCATGGGGGTAAGTTCCTACCACAGATAAAGAGAATTGGCAATTCCTCATATTTAATGCAATCTAATATATCTGGAAAACACGTCTTTCAGGATTTCAACAATCCATTCGATATATTCGAGTCATTATTTGAAGGCATGGGCGGAATGAGAGGAATGGACGGAAGATGTATATAATGAAATAAATGTATAATGGTAGCTAAAGTACTCTATTTTGAGACAGTGAAATATAGCTAGCTAAAGTACTCTATATCTGTGAGATGTTGATGTACCCTATTTTGAGACAATGAAATAGAGAATGGTACTTTATATTACATTTCAATGTTTTGTTATGAATATGGATCAAAGTGGCAGCGTTTGGAATGTATAACATGCAGTATAGAGCTTTATAAATGTGATACAATGACCATATACAGATCATCTATTCATAACGCTTTTAAAATGTCCTGACTTCTAAACCATACTAACTATTCATAACGGTTTTACATAAATATCCATAATGCTTTGAAAATAAAACGTAGTAGAAATTCAACCTATTAATGACGTTTTTGGAAGAATTATCTATAACACTTTCAAAAATATTTATAACAGCCGTTTTCATAACGGTTGGATTGAAAAAAAAAACGTCATGGTTCTTAATTAATGGCGGTTTTTAGTCGTCATTAAAAGGTATTTTTTTTGTAGTGATTTTGTTAGTCCACCGAGGACCTGGTGATCTCTCCTGGTTTAGCCGAGGTTGATTCAAGTGCAGACGAGCAGGTGTATGAGCCGCGTCATGGTAGCACTGCAGCTGATGATGTCATTGATGTTTAGCATACTTGGACCTTATTATTTTATTTTCATGTCTCTATTTTATTTTCGTCTACTGGTAGTAGATTTGTGTCTACCGAACTTGACTTGAATTCTTGATAACTTGAAACTTTATTTTATATTATTATCCATTATTCAGTTCTTCAGTATTTATTCCTTGCTCATTGGAGTTAGTTGTATCTTTTATTTATGTAGATGAGATTTAGACTGCCATAAGTTCTATACTCCTGTGACTAGTGAGTTTATAGACAGCGTTCTACCGCTGACACTACGGCATAGGCTGGACTTGGACACAGACTCGTATCCGAAAAGTGGGTACGGGTCGTGACAAGTTTTTTTGGTGGCCTATGCAGGTCTACGTTAATCACTTCGATAATGTTACTGTACCGACGTGAGCTTGTAAATAGGATTAGACTCTTAGGATCGCATCCACATATCGTGACTCATTATTGATCTATATCCTTGATTTTCATTGAATCCTTGACTTACATCATGCTTGAAATTCTTTAGCGGATAAAATATTTTCTATTGCTACAGTTAAATAGATTCTCAAGACAGGAACAACACTCCCCTGAACACCCTACTGACTACATGTAAATTTTTCACATACGGGACCCACCGACGCAGGAAGGCCAACTTACTCATCTGGGCGACCCGGCACAGCTGCAGTTCTCGAGATTTCGCAGAGACGACTTTCCTCTACCCCCATAGTTTTCTCCGTAGACTCCACCACTAGCACCCGTTCCGCCTCCAGCACATGTTTTACCACCATCACATGTTCTTCATCCAGCACATGTTCCGTATCTAGCACCTGCCATGTATATATCCAGCACATATTTTGCCTCCGCCACCTGCACTGGACAATGTTACGCTTCTCGAAATCTTCCAGAAGCTCATCGCTTCCCAGATAGCGCAGGCCAACATCTTTCGTGATACCTTAAGAGAGGCTCTTCAGACTAGAGATTCTCTTCAAACGTGCCCAGGAAGTTCTAAGGACTTCATGAATCTCAGGCCTAAGGAATTTTATGGGACGAAGGGGATTCTCTATGTTGGTGAGTGGTTAGAAAACATGGAGCAATTTCTTCGGATGGCTCGAGTTCCTAAAGATCTGAAGATTGAGTCAGCCAACATACAGTTTTTTGACATCATCCAGACGTGGTATAGAGATGAGCCTCGACTTTCCGTACCAGATGTGACTTAGAAGGAGTTCATGCAGCTGTTCAAGAAGAAGTTCTACCCCGACGTAGCTCGAAAGGCGTTAATGAGTCAGTTCGAGAGTCTGGAACAGGAAAACCTCACCGTCGATGAGTACACCTCGGAGTTTTCTCACCTCAGCTGTTTCACAGAGAGCATTGTCAACACCTCTGAAAGCAAGGCCCGACGATTCAAGAAAGGATCATCTCACAAGATTTGCTTAGCTATCGCCACCAGTCGAGCCACTACCTACGAGAAGATCTTGAAGGTCGCATAAGCAGTAGAGGAAGAGATGAGTCGCAAGCTGAAGATAGATCGAGATGCATGTGGTGGAGGTAGCAGCCAATTGGGATCTGCAAAACGTCCCAATGTTCCGGAGAAGACTTCACCATACCAGTATTACCTACAGCCTCATTTCCAGCAGCAATAGTTCCAACCTTCTAGTAGAGCCCCAACACCGCTAGGGGGACCTAAAGGACGTCTTGCCACACATCAGCAACCAAGAGCTGTCCATACCCGAATCAAGAGCTTCCAACGTGTCAGCATTGTAAAAATAAGGGACATAGACAAAGCGATTGCCGTTGGATACTAGGCTAATGTTTAAACTGTGGTTTGGATCAATATCAGTTTCGAGATTGCCAAAGTGTCGAACTGTAGCACCAGGAGGGAATTTGTAATACCCCGCTCCGTACGACGCATTACGCTGAGACGTTGACTCACCGATTCGTATTGACCGAATTAAATGTATCGATGCGAATTGATACGAGAGTTATGTCGTCCCGAGCAATGCATTGAACTAAGTCAATGTGAAGAGTTGCATTGTCCCAAAGAATGTATCGAGTTGAATCGATGTGAAGTGCCGTATTGTTCCGAAAGATAAGTGCGTTGAGACGGCCCGAAGATTTTAAGAAATCGAATCGACCAAGGCACAAGTTCGAATCAATGCAAGTATTGATTTTAGTTGGTTTCATGTGCAGGCTATACGTTTACGCTGAAATATTAGAGGTCAATATTTTACCTTATTCAGAAAAGGGCCCACGAAACCAAATCGTCGCCATGCCACGGGCTGAGGCATTGGCACGGTAAGCCAAATCGAACGTATAATTCAATGAAGTACGAAGTGCTCGAATGGCTAAGTCAGGAGAGTTGGTCGTGCAAACAAAGTTATAAAATCGAGCCGTATCGGCTCGACGAAACGACAAGGCATATCGACTCAAGGTGGGAGGATTGACTCTTCTTTTTACTCCTTCATGCCTAAGTCAGAATATATCATTGTATGCTAAGTTAACCTATCGACGCCACGAGTGTGGTCCGTTCGGAAGATAAATCGTAGTGTGTGTTGAACACTAGTTAGAACAATTGAAATGAAATGTGCATCAATTGTACGAGTCACTATAGAATATTAGATATCGCAAAGGCGAGCACCTCGATACGCAAGCTACAAGAACATAGGATAACTGTATTCGGCGAGTGCCTTCGTGCACGAGCCATTACGTGCCTTCGCACACGAGTTAGAAGGCTAGAACATTGAAAGACAATAGGCGAGCGCCCTAGCGTGCAAGCCACGAATATTGAAACACTAAGGCATAGAACATGGAAATATGGCTTTGATGCGTACAGCAAGTGCACGACGTGAAGAAAAGATGATAAATGTATCGAAACGTGCCTACGTGCACAAGATCATAAAAGATGGCTTCGTTACGAAAGAATACAGTTGTGGCATGAATATGGCAGAACTGTCGTATATGACATGATGCCTCGAAAGGTGTTCGGGACCTTCGGATCGTTCGATTGACGAACATTGAGTTGAGGCATGATGCCATTGAACATTGAAACGAAGTATGAAATGTAAGAACATAGAAAGTTAATAGAAAAAATACGAGGTGATAAAGTCTGAGTCTCAGACTCAAGACTATATTTGGTTGTTTGATAAAGTCTGAGCCTCGGGCTGAAGACTATGTTTGGTTGTTTGAATAATAGGGCGTTGCATGGTCAAATGGACTTGAGATAATTGTGATAATCTTTCGTGTACAGAATATTCCCTCTGAACGGGTAAGCCAGGGCACCGGGACCGTTCGGCCTAGGAGGGATATAATTTTTGATGGGCGCTCATCTGTAAAGATGATTAGCACCCGGTTATAGATATAAAAAGCCGCAAATACTGGTATGCAGTGGTATGTTTCGGTTGTTTGGGATAGCAATCCAACCCGTGAAACGCAGGGCTACCCAAATTCGAGAAAGAAAAGAAAGAGAGAGAAAGAAAAGAAAGAAAGAAAAGAAAGAAAGAAAAGAAACGCCTTTAGTCCATTTTGGCACGAATACGCCAATGACCATTCGTATAGTTAAGGAACGATGGATTGAAAGTGCTGGCACGTATGTGTCCCGCACATAGATCCTGCATAGAGAGCACTTATAACATGACAGGGAAGGAATAGGGCGTATTCACTTTGTGTCGGTACAAGGGCGAGTGCGTCCATGCTGGTAAGAAGTCGTGCCATGAATCAAACACGAGATTGCTTGTCTGCTTGCCTATTCAATTCGAATAACATGCTTGCCATGATAACATGCTTTACGCTTTCGAATATGCCATGAAATCGACCCTAAGGAGAATATAGCAAGATCATAAGCTAAGTTGCATGATTGAACATCAATACTAATTGTCGGTTTAGAAGGAAGGTCTTTTCGTCAGTACATGCGAGGACGAACGTACTGATCCCCCACCAGCTTTTATGCAGGGTGTAGGGAATAGATTACTCGCGGCGAAGCTTCGCTTGAACGCATTGAGGCTTGGAATGCCGAAGCGTATTGAAGTATGCGATCGCATTGACGCTCGGACTTACAACAAGATTGATGCGACCGAGATATAGAAGACATGATGTATGGAACGGTGAAACCCTTTGTGGGCAAGAGAGAACCTGAGTGTTGTAGCCAATCTGGCATATATTGTTGGGCTATCGAAAGCCTTTGTAATCTCAGTTCGAATATCAATAAAGAGAATTATTTCGTATACTCTATTTTTCTTTCGTTGTTAATATCAGAATCAAAGACAACCATTTGAGAACTTGTCAGCTTGCCTTGCACGAGCACAACTCCAGGCTCGTGCGGCATCACGCCCCCTGCGAGGACTATGATTCAGATGATTTCGGGTCGGGGCATTACAGAATCCACGAGGACCGCTTCCCGATCAGGCAACACGATTCGCGCAGGCCAGACAGCAGACGCTAGCACTACAAAGAGCTAACGGTAATTTCCAGTAGATTAAAGTAGTGGTACTGATTGATAGTCCTATTAGACATTTGTTGGTGAGTACTTGAAATATTTTAATAGCAATATATTTTGGACTATTCATTCTAGTAGATCTTAGCTTTAATGAATTTCGAGGACAAAATTATTTTTAAGGTGTGTAGATTTGTGAACCCTTGGACTGATAATTTTCTTTGAGTTTTATGAATATTTTTTATCACTAAATGTAATACTTTTATAAAGGTTATAGACTATTTGTATAAAATTATAATAGAGAGGGAGAGGGCTGTTTGCAAAACAGAATCTTATAGGGTCTTATTTGCAACTGTACAAATTCAAACACTGCTCTTTAGCCGACTTCCCCCATCTCCATTTGAAACTTGATTTAAACCCTAAAAATCGACCTCTCCCAATCCTTGGAGAACAGACCAAATCGGAATTTGAAATCAATTGCTCTTATCTACGATCACCTATATATAAATATAGATGATGGGCAGCAAAGAGCCTTTCCTCACCCATCAACCCTAGAGTTCGGCAACTTCTTCTCCTTCTTTGTGGATTCTTCACCAAAGAGTACACCTCCAGGAATATAGAGGTTAGTAATAATCCTAATCTTTAATTGCAGTTATAGTTATGGTCTTGCATAAGTGTAAGGAAGAACCAAGGTTTAAAATACCAACTGTTGTCATTCGCAAATTGCCCAGCACCTACTTGTGCACATAAAGACCTCGAGTGTGGGCTAGAGTTTTATATACAAACCCAATAAGATCGGTTGACAATAGGAAGTAATGGAGAAATTCCTATACGATTTATGTTAGAGAGGAACATGACATTAGAACTATGTATCATGGATACACAAATGTATATCATACAGTATGGTCACATGGATGGCAAGGAGAGGTGTGCAATGAGTCAGGTGCAGGTTTGTAGTGTGGGGATTGTCTAGGACAGCTCTTGGGAACAGAGAGGATACCGACAGATGGGTGTTGTATCCACATGATTGTGGTCATGTGGCCAATACAGGGAATGGGGGTACGGATTGTAAAAGGAACATAGGAGATGATAAAGAAATGTATAGGTAAATATGCAACATAATAATAGGAGTTCTAAAATGTGAAGTATCTACTGCAGCATATGGCCCAATGTTCACATAGGTGCTATAGAGTGTCCAACCAATTGTTACAGTTGGAACATAGGTCATATGTTCAAGCTAAGGGAAGAATGGGTGTAGGTGTGACTAGAAGGCTAGTACAGTAAAGGTGGAAAGATTTCTAAGTACTGGTAAAGGGGTGTGCCTATACCACTGTAGCAGAGGGTATCCTATATTAAATATTAAGGGGCACTGATGTATCTGATCCTCCTGTCATATTCAGTTGCACATGAGCTTTTATTGCATTTGATGCATCAATGAACCAAGTCGATTGTTCTTCCATCTCATGTATGTAAACACTCACTCGATAAAAAATTGCTTATGTGGTGATTTGCTCTTTAAGTATAATGAATCTGAATTCCTGGCCAAAATATCCATGTCAATTAGGTTTCTAGTAGTAGTCCTTTGTTGTGTGCCTGTGGCAGACCCCATATGCACATCTGCTGCCAAGGGGTCAACGAGACAGTTGATTTAGAAGAGAGGTATCAAAGATGTTGGGTACCTAGTTGCACGAGTAAGAGGTTAACTTGTATGTAGGTATGAAAAGGGGTGGCCACCACCTAAACCTAGTAGCTGTACACCTAGCCTAATCCCTAAGAACAAATGCAGTTATGTACCTGTCCTAGTAGAGGATTACCTACATGGCTAATTAAATAGTAGGTGAAGGCTTGTGCAGTACGTGCCAGGGAATTTCCTAGACCAGGCATATGGTGTAGATTAGGATATGATGTATACATCTGGACAGTGCACCTTGACAAGGTTAGGGGGCTTTTGTTCTCCACACAGCAGATGTCATAGCTCTGCTTGGCCCTGTCTAAGATAGTGGATGTGTGTGTGGTTTAGGAGTTATAGGTACTGTTACATATTGGTAGCTTATATAGTGAAGTATCAGTTAAGTATCTGAATAGTGTAAAGAGGGTATCAGTCTTATGAACATAGGGCAGGTTCGATTTGTGTATAATATAAAGGGGGAGAAACACCAGATAAGTAGGACCATGGACTTATCCATTGTCAAGAGAATATACACTAGAGAGGGATGGGTCATGCGTGAGTGTCCGTAGTCATAAATACATGTGTACCTGTTAACATTTTTATGAAGTTGTAGTACCTCTATATAAATATATGAAGGAAGAGTAACTTGGTATATGTGGATGTGAAGTATGAAAATATATCCAGGTGATATGAGGATATTAGGAAAATGACATAGTTAGGTGGTCACCCATATGAACTGTGATAAAATATGATATATATAGGATACATGTTAGTTATGGGTTAAGTAAATCAAGAGGGTAAATTAGTTTACCTATGAGTTTATAATAGAATATAATTACTAAGTATTCAATACTCAACATAGGGGACTAATAAGAAAATAAGTAGGAATGGTGAATGTAATGCCTGTGGTTTGTATTACGTATTTTTGGAATACGTATACGTATTTTATCTTGTATTACATGATTCCTTGCTTGGCTTATCTTGGCATTTCATGGCTTGGTTTATTTTAGGTTGGTTCGGCTAGGCTTGGGTTGCCTTGGTTCATCATGAACCAAGGGGGAGAACCCTTACCTACCACCACCATCCCCATTTATTAACCCCCACTCCTTTCTCTCTCCTCATTAATCTTCTTCTTCTCCACCATTACTTCTTCACCTACCAGAGAGGGAAAGAGAGAGGGCTTAGGCAAGTGCATCTTGCTTTATGGGGAAAACTTTATTTTTATTGTTCCATTCTCTTACTCTTGAGATTCTAACACTCTTTAGTGCTTGGCATTTTCAATTTCCATGGCTAAATTCTTATAGATCTAAGTTTATAGTATTTTCGGATTTCTTGGGTTTTGATCTACTTAACATTGTTATTTCCTAGTTTTGATGGTTTCATGTTGTAGAGACTTTCGTTCGACCCTATTTCGACCTATGGAAGTTCGGATTTGGGCTCCAGAAGAAGGGTTTATGGAGCTTGGAAGCTTGGACTCATGGGGTTCTTCTTCTCGGATCAGGGAAGAAAAAGAATAGTGCAGCATAGCTGTCCTGGCCGTATGGCGATACTTGACCGCATGAGTCTTTATGCGGCAACCATTCCTAGCCGCATAGGCCATGGGCAGCATTCCCAGCCGCATGAACTCCTTGCCTGTTAACCGCATGAAATCCATAGCTCACTCGGCCGCATAAGCTCGGCATTTTCGTAGCCGCATAAGTACTGATGCTTGCCGCAACCGTATGAGCGTGCATCCCTTGGAAGCCGCATAAGGCCCTGCTTGCCGCAGCCGCATGAGCGCGCATCCCTTTGAAGCCGCATAAGGCCCTGCTTGCCGTAGCCGCATAAACGTGCATCCTTCCTGAGCCGCATAAGCACGCATCCTTCCGCAGCCGCATAAGCACGTACTTTTCATCCGCATGAGCGCGCCCCTTGCTGCTCCTTGAATCCAAGTATCCCTGCCGCGTGAGACCCACATCCTTAGCCGCATGGCTCCTTTCATAAGTCCTCTTTTGTTATATTATATATATATATATACTGCACTGTTATATTTATGCTCCTGTTTTCTAACACTCTGTGAAGGATTGTATTATGTGAACCTTGCACATATGTCCATGAACCTGATAATGGCCCGTTTTGGCGCACTCTCGACAAGAAAACTTGACATGATATATCCCGGCATGCTGTTACGACAGCTGGCCTGACATGACAAGTATGAATGACCTAAACACCGTGGGCGATTGCATTTGTACAATTAAATCAGTACTATTTTGCATCATATCTAGGATAGGGATCCCTGAGTACCACGGTCAGGGGTACCTACTGAAATTGACTAAGGCTAATTAACTAGAATGATTCAGTAGTCATGAAGAGATTCCCAGCTACAGGCAATCCCGTTATCTGGGCGCATTAAGTGGACTTGTAGCCTACCGACAAGTAGGGCACATTTCCAGCACACAGTCATATGATGTAACCTTCATAAACGGACATTCGACCCGAATAACCGGATGGTCTGCAGGGCTTGTGGCTGTTGGGATAATCTCATTGCATCTTGCTAGTAACTAGGCTGTGATAACCCTAGTTAGTTAAAAGTATCAAGCCATACTCTTGATTGGCTGTGATTGATTGGATGGAGTTTATTCCAGCTTAGTCTTATCCTGATCCTGTGCAAGATTGTGACATGACATGATTATTGATGCTTGCCTTAACAATAACGATCGGGGGTCCAGTTCTGTTCAGGCGAAGGGTTACAACCCCGGTCCTTGTTTGCTTTAAGGGTTGTAACCTGGCTTCCGGAGCAGTTCTGTGTCCTCTCTTCATTTATTGTCTTATTTTAACCCCATGCCATGATCGTCATGTTTTACCTTACCTTAATACCATGATTATTTATGCTGGCCTTAGCAATAAAGATCAGGGGTCCAGTTCTGTTCAGACGAAGGATTACAACCCCGGTCCTTATTTGGTTTAAGGGTTGTAACCTGGCTCCCGGAGCAGTTCTGTGTCCTCTCTTCGTTTATTGTCTTCACTGTACCAATAGTATTTGAGACGGGTTTCTATTCAGGTGAAGGGCTGCATCCCCGGTCCTTGTTTGGTTTAAGGGTTGTGACCTGGCTACTTGAATGGTTTCCTCGTACTCAGTTTACTGTTGTTATTTCTATTATTATCAATTCTTTATTTATTATCTTTTATATTCTATTGTGTTATGCTTGTTTTAGTTCCTAAGTGAAGCCTCTTTTGTGGTACTTGCTCTTTCTGGGGTCTGACCCAGCTGGTTTTGTATGGCCAGATATCGGAGCAGCTCCAGAGGATCTACCTACCTTCCAGCCAGATGGTGACCACCAGGCGTAACCCTGGCAACGCGTAGGTTTCTATTTGTTCTTCCACTTTTATAAAAAATATTCTTTTGAGGCGTTTAGCCGACGAGCACTTGTTAGCTCGGTTGTACCTTTATTTACTGTCTGCCTACGTGCTATGACATGATTAACAAATCTTAGGGTTGATCATGTATGACTGAAACTCTTGCTAGTCCTGACATTTTGTACGGCTAGCTTCATGATCATCCGAATATGTAATGTATGGGACGCCTTACTATTGTATATTTGGTGTTCTGACATCTTGTAACTGTTATTACATTGCTGGAGATTGAGACAATAGGCTTATTCTTGACCATAGGAGACTCATGGCTTGTAGTTAAACCCTCATGTATCTAGACAGCCGTGACCGTATAGCGAGGTGGGTTGTACTTCAATATACGTAGCTGGCTATGTACGCCCCTGCTCTCCAGTATTCTGGTTCTGGGGCGTGACATGGTTTAAGTGGTGGCCCATGCAGGTCTTGTAAATCAAGATATGTGAGGGTTTATCGAATAGATGTCTCAATCAGTACTCGTCCTTGATCTCTGCTCGTATCTTCTGAATCCCTGTAATCTTGACCTGATCACATGCTTGTATCGTTGATCTGTCCTGATCCTTTCTTATTGTTCCCTATGTCGTCTTCTTCAGTGACATTGTTCCTGGACCTGCCGATCAGCAAGGCGGAGCACCTCCTGTGGACCAGCAGCAACCTGGAGATCAAGCCCAGCATTCAGGAGTAGCCTTCAGAGTCAAGCCTACCGGAGGAGAATCACTAATTCAGCCCGTCCAGCCTGCAGAGCCTGAGGATGGCACTTTGGTGGGTCTCATCAGGTCCCTATTAGCTTCCCAGGATCGTCGCGGAGATGTCTTGCACCAGGCGGTGGCAGATGCTTTGACCAGAGGAGGTCATCAGGGTAACAGCACGGCCAACAGCTTTAAGCGCTCGAACTCTCCCTTCTTAGATGGCAGTGAAGATGCGATCGCTGCAGATGCATGGCTTCAGGACACAGAGATAATTCTAGAAGCAGCTAGGACTCCAGAGAACAAGAAGGTGGCCGTGGTATGCCTGCAGTTACTAGATCTTGTCCGCAGTTGGTGGACAGCGCAGGCCGTTGGATTAGTGGTCCCTATTTTATGGGCAGTATTCAGGGAGAGATTCCAGACCAAGTATTTTAATGCTGTGGCTCGGTATGATCTACAGACGAGGTTCACCAATCTGTAGCAGATGGACAGGACGGTCGACGGATATGCGACCAAGTTTTCCAGGCTTAGTCGGTTTGCTCCCACCTTGGTTGCGACCGAGTTCGATAGAGTCCAGCGGTTCCAGCAGGGGTTCCACCTAGAGATTTTATTGGCAGTAAAGCAGTTTGAGCATCAGACTTTTGATGCAGTGTTGAGAGCAGCCCGGAGGTATGAGTATACCTCCCAGAGGATCGTGGATAGGACCGGAGGTCGGAAGCGATCTTACGGCCAGTTGAATCAGTCATCAGCACCAGCCCCGGCAGCCAGGGCTTTGACCATTGGAGCTCCGAGGCGGGCGGCCTCAGTGATGTCGGTTCAGCATTCCACCCCGACGCACCCTTAGCAGCAAAAGTATAAGCAGTCTTCCGTAATGGGATGTTCACACTGCGGGAAGCCAGGGTACGTGGTGTCAGAGTGTCGCAGAGCACAGGGTTTGTGCTTGGTTTGTGGTGCCCTAGACCACAGGGTTGGGAACTGCCCGAACAGGGGGAGTTTATCGGCCTTCTTTAGTCCTTCAGTTAGAGGACCAGCACCAGTCCAGCAGCAGCAGCAGCTGCAGTACCCGTTCCCGAGGCCGTTGCTGACGCAGGCCCAGGCATTCCAGCAGCAGAAACTGCAGCAGTATGCCCAAACCCAAGCCCTGATCCAGAGCAGACAGAGGAATTTTCAGCAGAGGGGACCCGCACCCAGAGGATATGGTCAAGTGTTGGCTTTGACCATGGGAGAAGAAGGAATAGCACCAGATGAGGTAGTGGCAGGTACTATTCTCGTCAACACCCTTACAGCTTCAGTATTATTTGACTCTGGTGCATCATATTCATTTATGTCTGTACGATTCGCGACACGGATAGGACTGGAGCCCGAGTCATTATCAGTGAGGCTCAATATACTTACTGGTAACGGACTTATGGGAGTAGATAGGGTATTTTCCTCGTGTCGGATCGTGGTTAGCGGTAGAGAATTCCCCGCTAGATTGATAGAATTTCCGATGGCCGATTATGATGTGGTCTTAGGGATGGATTGGTTGAGGGACCAATATGCTAGGATAGACTGCCACATTGGCAGGGTTATTTTTAGCATTCCAGGCGAGCCAGAGTTTTTCTTCTCCCGAGGCGAAGTTGAACCTTCTCCTCCAGTGTTACAGATGGCAGTAGCAGCAGTGCAGTTACCTCGGATAGTTGAAGAATTTCTAGATGTTTTCCTCGAAGAGCTTCCAGGGATACCGCCAGAGCGGGAGATCGAGTTCACTATCGACTTGATTCCCGGAACAGCCCCAGTATCAGAGAGTCTACAGGATGGCGCCGTCAGAGCTAGAGATATTGTACAAGATGATTGAAGAACTCAGAACCAAGGGATTTATTCATGCAAGTGGATCGCTTTGGGGAGCCCCGATGCTTCTTGTAAAAAGAAGGATGGTACGTCCAGATTATGTGTTGATTATCATACCTTGAACTCAGTGACAATCAAGAACAGATATCCTCTCCCGAGGATAGATGACTTGTTTGATCAACTCAAGGAGGCAACAGTATTCTCGAAGATCGACTTGCGATCAGGATACCATCAGATCAGAGTCAGAGAGCAGGACATCCCGAAGACAGCTTTCAGATCTAGGTATGGGCATTGGAAGTTCCTTGTGATGCCATTTGGAGCCACCAATGCGTCGGTCGTATTCATGGACCTCATGAATCGTATCTTCATGCCTTATTTGGATCAATTCGTGATTGTGTTCCTAGACGACATCTTAGTCTACAGCAAGAGTGAGACGGAGCATGAGCAGCATCTCAGAGTTGCCCTCCAGATTCTTCGAGAGCACCAGTTGTATGCCAAGTTTAGTAAATACGAGTTCTGGCACGATCGTATTTCGTACTTGGGTCATATCATCACCCGAGGAGGAGTTGAAGTAGATCCCCAGAAGATCGTAGCCATTGAAACGTGGCCGGTACCTAGCACAGTGGCAGAAGTTTGCAGTTTTTTTGGCTTGGCCGGCTACTACCGGCGATTTGTTTCAGACTTTGTTCGGATTTCAGCGCCAATAACCCAATTGACCCGCAAGGATGTGCAGTTTGCTTGGACAGCAGAATGTCAGGATTCTTTTGAGGGGTTGAAGCGAGGCTTGATGACGGCTCCTATTCTCACGCTTCCAGATGGAACCGGACGATTCTCAGTGTATTATAATGCTTCAGACAGAGATTTAGGATGTTTTCTGATGCAGCATGGGAAGGTAATAGCTTATGCGTCACGACAACTTCATGATCATGAGAGGAATTACCCAACCCATGACTTGGAGTTGGCAGCAGTAGTGTTTGCACTTAAGCTTTGGAGGCATTACTTGTATGGAGATAGGGTGGAGATTTTCATCGACCACTAGATCCTGAAGTATGTTTTCACCCCGAAGGATCTTAACATGCGTCAGAGAAGGTGGCTAGAGCTACTTGTGGATTATGATGTCAACCTGCAGTATCATCCTGGGAAGGCCAACGTTGTTGCAGATGCATTGAGCAGAAGAGCCGGAGTTTATTTCCTAACCGCACAACCAGAGCTGTTAGCAGACCTTCAGAAGATGGGAATAGAAGTTGTCCTTCCTACCAGTGTGGCATTGATGGCCAGCATGCAAGTTCAGTCCACTATAGTGGAGAGGATCCGGATGGCACAGTCAGCAGATTCCAAGCTTCAGCGACTCAGAGCAGAGTGTGAGACAGGACGAAGACCAGAGTTATGTATCTTTGAAGACGGTACACTTCGACATGGTAAGCGTCTTTGTGTACCCAGTGGGGATATCAGACAAGAGATCATGACAGAGGCTCACAGTTCGCAGTATTCCATTCATCCCGGCGGTACGAAGATGTACCGTGATATTCGTCAGCACTTTCGGTGGAATGGCATGAAGAGGGAGATAGCCCGGTTTGTCTCTCGATGTTTGGTTTGCCAACAAGTTAAAGCTGAACATCAGAGGCCAGCTGGACTTCTTCAGCCCTTGCCAATTCCAGAATGGAAGTGGGAGTATGTGACCATGGACTTCGTGACTGGATTGCCTACCCCGATTTGCAGAGATGTTATTTGGGTTATAGTTGACCGGCTCATGAAGGTGACTCACTTTCTCCCATTCAGAGTTGGTCAGTCGACGGCTCAGCTAGCGGAGATGTATCTCCGGCAGATTGTCAGATTGTACGGTGTACCAATCAGTATCACCTCGGACCGAGATTTAAGATTTACGTCGTACTTTTGGTGTAGCCTGCAAGAGAGTTGGGGACTCGCCTCCAGTTCAGCTCAGCATATCACCCGCAGACAGATGGTCAGTCGGAACACACGATCCAGACTCTGGAAGACATGTTGAGATCTTGTACGCTCGACTTTGGTGGTTCATGGAAAGATCACCTGCACCTGGTAGAGTTTTCGTACAACAATAGTTTCCAAGCTAGTATCCAGATGGCACCATTCGAGGCACTGTATGGCAGGAAGTACAGATCCCTGCTGGCATAGGATAATATTGGGGAGAGGCAGATGCTCGGTCCAGAAATGATTGCTCAGACCGCTGAGGTGTTCAGAAGACTCAGAGATCATCTTCGCATCGCACAAGATCGCCAGCGTCATTGGGCCGATTCTCATCGGCGTCCTCTTGAGTTTTCTGTCGGCGACCATGTATTCCTGAGGATTTCGCCTAACCGTGGCGTCATTCGTTTCGGCGTACGAGGAAAGCTTAGTCCTAGGTATATAGGGTTGTTCGATATTCTGGAGCGAGTAGGTGATGTGTCCTATCGTCTCGCTCTCCCGCCGTCGTTGCGTGAGGTGCATGATATCTACCATGTATCCTAACTGCGATGGTATATCCCGGACCCAAGCCACATCCTGGACCATTCAGAATTGGTTGTTGGTACCAACCTTTCGTATGAGGAGAGGCCTGTGTCTATATTAGACCGAAGAGAGAAGACACTCAAGAACTAGACTATCAAGTTAGTCCGAATTGCTTGGGGTCATCACTCTTTGGGTGAGTCAACGTGGGAGCGTGAGGATGATATCCGATCGCGATATCCTGACCTGTTTGACTCGTGAGGTATAATATCTTTCTTATGCCTCATGCCTTCGATTCCTTGCTTGCATGAATAATTACTTGAATGCTTGATTAATATAACTTGCCTGTGAATAGTATAGCTTGTTCTTGTTCCTCTAGCCTCTTAATTAAATTTCGAGGATGGAATTCTTTTAAGGTGGGTAGAGTTGTAATGCCTGTGGTTCGTATTACGTATTTTCAAAATACGTGTACGTATTTTATCTTATATTACATGATTCCTTGCTTGGCTTATCTTAGCATTTCGTGGCTTGGTTTATTTTGGGTTGGTTCGGCTAGGCTTGGGTTGCCTTGGTTCATCATGAACCAAGGGGGAGAACCCTTACCTACCACCACCATCCCCATTTATTAACCCCCACTCCTTTCTCTCTCCTCATTAATCTTCTTCTTCTCTACCATTACTTCTTCACCTACCAGAGAGGGAAAGAGAGAGGGCTTAGGCAAGTGCATCTTGCTTCATGGGGGAAACTTCATTTTTATTGTTCCATTCTCTTACTCTTGAGATTCTAACACTCTTTAGTGCTTGGAATTTTCAATTTCCATGGCTAAATTCTTCTAGATCTAAGTTTATAGTATTTTCAGATTTCTTTGGTTTTGATCTACTTAATATTGTTATTTCCTAGTTTTGATGGTTCCATGTTGTAGAGACTTTCGTTCTACCCCATTTCGACCTATGGAAGTTCGGATTTGGGCTCCGGATGAAGGGTTTATAGAGCTTGAAAGCTTGGACTCATGGTGTTCTTCTTCTCGGATCAGGGAAGAAGGAGAATAGTGCAGCATAGCTGTCCTGGCCGCATGGCGATACTTGACCGCATGAGTCTTCATGCGGCAACCATTCCTAGCCGCATAGGCCATGGACAGCATTCCCAGCCGCATGAACTCTTTGCCTGTTAACCGCATGAATTCCATAGCTCATTCGGCCGCATAAGCTCGGCATTTCTGCAGCCGCATAAGCACTGATGCTTGCCGCAGCCGCATGAGCGCGCATCCCTTTGAAGCCGTATAAGGCCCTGCTTACCGCAGCCGCATGAGTGCGCATCCCTTTGAAGCCGCATAAGGCCCTGCTTGCCGCAGCCGTATGAGCGCGCATCTTTCCTGAGCCGTATAAGCGCGCATCCTTCTGCAGCCGCATAAGCGCGCACTTTTCATCCGCATGAGCGCGCCCCCTTGCTGCTCCATGAATCCAAGTATCCCTGCCGCGTGAGACCCGCATCCTTAGCCGCATGGCTCCTTTCATAAGTCCTCTTTTGTTAGATTATATATATATATTGCACTATTATATTTATGCTCCTGTTTCCTAACACTCTGTGAAGGATTGTATTATGTGAACCTTGCACATATGTCCATGAACCTGATAATGGCCCGTTGTGGCGCACTCTCGACAAGAAAACTTGACATGATATATCCCGGCATGCTGTTACGACAGCTGGCCTGACATGACAAGTATGAATGACCTAGACACCGTGGGCGATTGCGTTTGTACAATTAAATCAGTACTATTTTGCATCATGTCTAGGATAGGGATCCCTGAGTACCACGGTCAGGGGTACCTACTGAAATTGACTAAGGCTAATTAACTAGAATGATTCAGTAGTCATGAAGAGATTCCCAACTACATGCAATCCCGTTATCTGGGCGCATTAAGTGGACTTGTATCCTACCGACGAGTCGGGCACATTTCCAGCACACAGTCATGTGGTGTACCCTTCATAAACGGACATACGACCCAGAAAATTGGATAGTCTGCAGGGCTTGTGGCTGTTGGGATAATCTCATTGCATCTTGCTAGTAACTAGGCTGTGATAACCCTAGTTAGTTAAAAGTATCAAGCCGTACTCTTGATTGGCTGTGATTGATTGGATGGAGTTTATTCCAGCTTAGTCTTATCCTGATCCTGTGCAAGATTGTGACATGACATGATTATTGATGCTTGCCTTAACAATAACGATCGGGGGTCCAATTCTGTTCAGGCAAAGGGTTACAACCCCGGTCCTTATTTGGTTTAAGGGTTGTAACCTGACTCCCGGAGCAGTTCTGTGTCCTCTCTTCGTTTATTATCTTATTTTAACCCCATGCCATGATCGTCATGTTTTACCTTACCTTAATACCATGATTATTTATGTTGGCCTTAGCAATAAAGATCAGGGGTCCAGTTCTGTTCAGGCGAAGGGTTACAACCCCGGTACTTGTTTGGTTTAAGGGTTGTAACCTGGCTTCCGGAGCAGTTCTGTGTCCTCTCTTCGTTTATTGTCTTCACTGTACCAATAGTATTTGAGACGGGTTTCTATTCAGGTGAAGGGCTGCAACTCCGGTCCTTGTTTGGTTTAAAGGTTGTGACCTGGCTATTTGAATGGTTTCCTCGTACTCAGTTTACTGTTGTTATCTCTATTATTATCAGTTCTTTATTTATTATCTTTTATATTCTATTGTGTTATGCTGGTTTTAGTTCCTAAGTAAAGCCTCCTTTGTGGTACTTGCTCTTTCTGGGGTCTGACCCAGCTGGTTTTGTATGGCCAGATATCGAAGCAGCTCCAGAGGATCTACCTACCTTCCAGCCAGATGGTGACCACCAGGCGTAACCCTGGCAATGAGTGGATTTCTTTTTGTTCTCCCACTTTATTGTAAAAATTATTCTTTTGAGGTGTTTAGCCGACGAGCACTTGTTAGCTCGGTTGTACCTTTATTTACTATCTACCTACGGGCTGTGACATGATTAACAAATCCTAGGGTTGATCATGTATGACTGAAACTCTTGCTAGTCCTGACATTTTGTACGGCTAGCTTCATGAACATTCGAATATGTAATGTATGGGACGCCTTACTATTGTATATTTGGTGTTCTGACATCTTGTAACTGTTATTATATTGCTGGAGATTGAAACAATAGGCTTGTTCTTGACCATAGGAGACTGATGGCTTGTAGTTAAACCCTCATGTATCTAGACAGCCGTGACCGTATAGCGAGGTGGGTTGCACTTCAATATACGTAGCTGGCTATGTACGCCCCCGCTCTCCAGTATTCTGGTTCTGGGGCGTGACAGTGAATAACTGCAAACCCTATCCAAACTAAGAAAACCAGTTGGTTAGAATAGACTTCAAGACCCTAACCCAAGTAGATAGGATTATTTTACTCTGATTCATTTATTGACATTATAAATGAATAAATAGGTTATTTGAATGCTGACTCAGCACTTGACCTGTATCCGCAGCTCTGGACCACAGATAAGTATACTTTGCCGAACTTATGCAATATTTACATGTTTTATTTTTCTATGTTATTTTTCTTCTCATATTGTACTTGGTTCGCCGTCTACTGCTTTACTTGTTTTTTCGTTATACGTGCACGTAGAATTGTTTTTATTTTTCATTATTCCTCATCGTATTAGATTTTTGTGTTCTTGTACTTTTCTTGAGATTGTCATTGTCCAGTACTATGTCGCTATGCCCCTGATTGACTTGACCTGAGTTTGACTTGACCGGATCTTGTATTCTTTTGGGAGAGGACACTGATACTAGGGTTAATTATTCTCGGTTGGGAGTATCTTGCATTGTACTACAATTGAGACATACTATAGAGTGGGAGTATCTTGCATTGTACTACAGTCTATAGCAGTTATTCGATTGATTGTTAGTAGTAGGCATGTCGTTTCTTAGATGTTTTTCTTGCATTGTTCTTATCTTCCATACATGTTATTTACTGTCATAGTAGTAGGAATGTTTTATGTATCTTGCTGTCCCTTGATGGCTTGGTGATCTCTCCAGGTTTAGCCGAGGTTGATCCAGGTGCAGACGAGCAGGTGTATGAGCCGTGTCACGGTACCACTGCAGCTGATGATGTCATTGACGCTTAGCATAGTTGGACCTTGTTATTTTATTTTTATGTCTTTTTTTATTTCCATCAACTGGTAGTTGATTTGTGTCCACCAGACGTGACTTGAATTCTTGAAAAAACTTCATTTTATATTATTATCCATTATTCAGTTCTTCAATATTTATTCATTGCTCATTGGAGTTAGTTGTATCTTTTCCTTCTGTGGATGAGAACTAAACTGCCATGCTAGTTCTATACTCCTGTGACTAGTGAGTTTATAGACAGCGTTCTACCGCTGACACTGCGGCGTAGGCTGGACTTGGACACAGACTCGTATCCGAAAAGCGGGTACGGATCGTGACATCTCTTTTGATGAAGCCTTTTTTATTTGCTTTATACATGCTACATTATCCTCTTAATGGTTGCAGGCTTATTTATGACTATCGGAAGCTCGCAACTCCCCTTGATATGCTGACTATTTTTATGCTTCTATTTTATTAGTCATCTGGTAGTGGAATTGTCTCCACCCGACTATTCAATTTCATTTGAATTTATCGTATTTGATTATCCGATACATTTGATTAGTTATTTCATTTCTTATATTGTGGCTGAGATTTAGTATTACCTGTGGCTTAATTATTATGAGCTGAAGCTCTAAAATTACAATTATGTGTGTATACGTGGATTCCACACATTGGAGTGGTCTTCATATACATACAGCTGGCATGTATACGTATTCCTAGTCCTACGTATATTGGACCTGGGGTGTGATATATTTTTGTGGTGGCCCGTGCAGGTCAGAGCATATCGTATCGTTTACATAACTGTATTAGTACGGGCATGCATATATGTCACGACCCGTTACCCAAATTGTTGGGCCAGGCCGAGCCGAGCCATGTCCAGCCTACGCTTGGTTAAAGCGTAGTAAGCTGTTCTACGAATAGACAATAAAGGATCTAAGCAGCTAACAGTTCTAAAATCATATTTAAAGTTCATCACAACACAACATCTATAAGCGAAGGTAACATAAGCACAGACTTAATAATACACTTTATAAGTATCTAACTGGAGACAAAGTCCAGTATCCAAATATAAGTACAGACCAAAATCTAAGTCTCAAAACACATGAAATATAACTAAGCAAGGTTCTCCGCTGGGGCCTCTTCTGGATCTAAGGCCAGGTCCTCAAAATCAGTGCCATAATATGTAACACATAGCATTTTCTCCTCAGAAAGTATACCTACAACGTTATCCTGTCAGGACGGGAGCAAGTACAACCTCTACAACTAAAGTACTGAATATATAATAAAAGAGATGTACAACAAGAAACATGGTGTGATAAGTCTATAAGACAGGAAATACTGGAAACATGGCCTTATGGTACAACTGGGATCACAGTATCATAGTAACATAGGGAACATGGTATATCTCATAGTCTATCATGGCAATACATATTCATTTTAAAGTTTAAAACTGTAGTAGGTGAGTGATCAGTCAATAGGTAAAATATAATGTACAGCGGTACATATCAAGTTTTCTGAAGTGTACATACGTACCCTTAACGGCATCGGTGTATATCCATACACAAATGCGGGATCAGACATACGACAAAGTTATATATAGAATATAACAGTGCTCGATAAATACATACGGAGAAGGGGGGCATGATAACGTACACTACTAACAGTTTCCCCTTAACCCTTTTTTATTAACATGTGAGTGATACGAGAACAGTAAAAACATGTGAGAGATACTGGGATCGGTATAAAGCATATGAGAGATACTGGGATCGGTATAAAGCATGTGAGAGATACTGGGATCGGTATAAAGCATGGTAGGTACTGATAGCAGTATAAAGCATAGTGAAACATGTACTGAGAACCAGTAAGAAGTATATGAAGATATAAGAACTGTCCTAAGCATGGCAGGTACTGAAAGTAATACAACATGTGGAGATTTAACTTACTACCTCAAGGATCAGTATTTTAACAGGGGTAATATATGTTCTAGCGTTAAAAGACAGTAAATGAGTTTGCAGATGTACTTGCCTCGAGCAAAGCAAGAATACTAGTACGAAGATATAGATGTCCAGTGTCCTGTCAATAATGATATACAAACTCAGTTCTAAGCTATGTTCAATATTACACTAGTGGTATGACACGACTCCTAACTGGATACTAGCTAGGTGGGGACCTAGCATAAAAGTCTAATGTGAAGTGACACTATATCCAAATAATTTTCTAAGGTCTTTACACTAGTGTAGGGTGAGGTCCAATATGTCTATAACTCAAAACAACACAAAACTTGCAAGTCGTAACTATTCAATAAATAAATCAAACTGTACACTATGTTCCAATAATTTTTGAGATAGAAAAAAGCTCAATTATACATAAAATAAAGTACCAAAATGATCCTTGTTAATTATAGAAATTTATACTAATTTTTTGGAATTTATAAACCCTCATAAATAATTATTAAAAATCAACAAACATAAATATACTGAAAATGAGTTCTGTTTTCCTATATTTATAAAATACCAAAAGTACTTAATAAATGCTGGAAAAAATATAATAAATTAGCTAAATTAACATAGTATTTAAATACAATTTTCTTAGATTTTTACAGAAATTAAAATATATATAAAAATTCAAAAAAACAGAAAGTAACAATTTCTGGAAAAATAATTAATTACAAATTAAGGATAATACATAAGCAAAATCTACAGATGTTGGCGGATGATAAAATAAATATCACCAACGTGTCCAGAATGGTCAAATTAGCTATGATAGCCTACCCATAAGCCCAATTTGGACACAGGAGCAAAACGGTAATTTCGGGTCAAAATAATGTCCGTCGTTGGACACACTTTGTACCAAAAAACGTGTCGAGATAGAAGTCTACAAAACCTAGCAAATTATATGTTCACGAATCCAGAATGATGATACGAACCCAACGGTATGTCCGAAATAGGATTTCGATGAGCCGATCTCAAAATGATACGTTGGCGCGGACACTTGGAATCCGGTTTGCACCGAAATGCGTGCCGGAGCAAATGTCTTCAAAACTCAGCAAATTATATGTCAACGAGTCCAGAATGATGATACAAACTCAACAGTATATCCGGAATTGGATTCCGATGAGCCGATCTCAAAGTCACCCGTTGACGCGAAAAGTGGGACCCGCTTTGCACCGAAATGCGTGCCAGGGCCCACGTTCTCCAAATCAAACAAAATTTATATGAAAATATGCCAGAACGACGCCACGAGTCTACTGGTGGTGTCAGAAATTGAATTCGGAGTCCCGGGTTCAAAAATGGAATTTATCAAGTGCAAATTAAAGAATTCGGACGGCCAACTTTGGTGTCGAATTCGACCAAACAAACTTACTTATAATGAAACGAAACTTAAAGGAAGAAGGAAGAGAGTTATACCAGCTGCACACAAGAACTGGTAGTGTGCCAACCAGAGCTGCGACGGTGGAGTTACGAGTCGACAAAGTCGGCTCCACGAAACTGTCCAAAAACAGTTCAATTTAAACGGTCAACTTGGTGGCCAGTTTTGAGGTATCAAACGACGAAATTAACGGACGAAATTTGAGGAGAGTAAAGATGGATATACCGAGATTATGACAGAGCAAAGAGTTCACCGATCCAATGGTCGGATTGACCAAAAAATCTGCACGAAGTCACTGTCCCGAGACGCGAATTCTGAAGTTGAAATCGTGCGTCACGGCGGGATTTCGACGTAAATGCACAAATAGCCTATTTGGCTCATCGGAGTAGGTTGGCGGTGGCCTGGGGGAGGTCGCCTAGGGCGCGCCAGAGTTGTGGGGTCCTCGCGGTGACGCGGGCCGGCCACGAAGTGGCGCACGACGACGGCAGTGGCGCATTTACGCGCGCGCGCATGCGCACACAGCTGCTGCTGCAGCTTGCTGTTGCAGCTGCCGCTGCATGCTGCGAAGGTAGCACAGGTGCGGGCTAGGTCGGGCACGGTGGTGGCAGTGGGTGCCGGTGGTGGTAGCCATACAGTGGTGGTGAAGGAAGGTGGTGTTGGTGGCGTGGATGATGTTGGTTGTGGTGCATGGTGGTGAAGAGAATGGTGGTGGTGATGGTTTGTGGTGGAGATGGTGATGAAGAATGGAAGAAGAGAGGGAGGATGATGGTGAGGGTGGTGGATTTCACGGTGGTGGTGGTGGTGGTGGTCGGCAGCCATGGGGGTGGGGAGTTCGGCCGGTGAGGGTGGAATGGTGTGTGTGTGTATTTAATAGAAAGAGAGAGAGTGAGAATTTAAGTGTGTGTGAGTGTATATAAATAATAGAGAGAGAGAGAGATATTTGAGAGGGAAGGAGAGAGAGGTGGGCCAAGGGGGGGTTAGCTGTAAAGGATTGGGGAGTGGGGTGAGGTGGTGTGTGGGTGTTGTAAATAATAGGAGATAGAGAGAGTTATATATATATATATATATATATATATATATATATATATATATATATATATATATATATATATATATATATATATATAGGATATTTATAAAGTGGAGAGAGAAAAATTGATATTTAAAATAGAGAAAATAGGGAAATTATGTGGGGGTATTTATGCAGTCATGAGAGTGCAACATGGAGCTTGGGTTAGGGTTCGGTCGAGCCGGGTCGGGTTAAAATCGGACAGGGTACAATAATTGAATTTAAATGTGTATTTATAATCATGGGTAAATAAATAACATGTGGGGACTCAAATAAATGGAACACAAGTTTCATATGGGTAGTAGGCTTCATGTGGGCCACGTCCATACTTTGGGTCGACTAGGTTGGATCAATGTCGGGTCCCAAAATTAAATTGGAAATTAAATCAGATTTTACGGTAGATAATAAATCGGCCTAAATTGACCCGAAAGTTGTGCGAAGGAAATGAAGCACAAAATGGAGTGTCTGAGTGGGACACGAAGGTCATGGGTGAAGAGCGTCTCGAGTAGATCATTCATGAGAAGTTGGTTCTGAAAAAACGACTGGTCTGGTGCTCCTAAATTAAAAGTCACGGTAACGTGCAAACGAAGATCAAAGATAAAAGTGGGAATAATTATTCAACGATTAATTGGTCTAAGTTGACCCGAAGTTGTGCGATACAAAAAGAGAACAAGGAAATGAGTTTAAGTGGGACATGATATATCAAAACGAAGATAATCTTGTCTACTTCAAAACTCGTAAAGAGAGTTTACAGAGATTGGTATCCCTGACGCTTCAGAAGTCAAAGTCACGAAAAGGTACATTAATGATCAAAATAATTAAATAATAAAATATTTGTCAAAAATAATTCATTCAAAAAATTTAAGATAAACCCTGAAATTCAGGGGGCTTACATCCTACCCACCTTACAAGAATTTCGTCTTCGAAATTAAAAATCATCCAATAGTTCAAACTATAACATGTAGCTGTTCTGGCTACGATACTCAATCTGCTACCCTTGTGATCATCTCTTCTGTTTCTTTTTACAATCTTTTTGGTTTAGGTTTAACAAAGTTCTTCTATCATAAACTACGTCATATATGCTTTAGAATCTTCCATACTAACATGAAACCTTTATGTATACCCTAAACTATAGGTCATTCTCTGGGTATGTTTATAAGCCTAAAATGCTTAATCATCAACCATATTTTTAACCTCAATTGTAAATACTGGATTTCCTTATCGTATCCTAAGTATCCATATTCTATCAATCCACAAGCCCTTTGCATTATTTATCGTCAATCCTACAGTTTCTCCTTGAAATTATACGTTCAATATTTATCCTTGGCGTAGAGCCTTCTTCTTTTACTCAACAAGTCCTCCGAATATAAATCCTCGATTTCAAAACTCCCGATTTATTAATTACCAATGTACATATGTCTCTGTCTTGTTCCTTGTCTTTTTAACTGATATCTTTTCGATCTCGTACGCAATACGATAACTCATTCTGATTTATTCTATATCAATCCACATATCGATCTACCCTCTAATCACATGTAATTAGCTATAGATAACCAACCAAAATTCTACAAATGCTAAATCCTCAAACTGCTAAGCACAAGATTTTAATCCTCAATCCATAGTCACAATAATATAATATCTCATTTCTCCATCTTTAGATACCCTATCATCGAGTCATACTATCAATACAATCGTTCTTAATGGTTTCCAAGTCTACTATAGTCAGTCACCCATACTTGTCCTATAAGCTTAATCTAACCAATCCCTAGGAAAGTACTTATCACAATCATACCATACATTTATAGTTATACTACAGGATCAGTCAACAAGGTTTGGCTATTTCGGTCGTCTATCAAATAGAAGGTAACAAGGCCTAAGACTGGGTCAAGCAATCCATAACAGTGTCCAAACAAGTTAAAGGTCAAGCAAGACAGAAAAGTTTATCGGAATATCTCCAAGAATGGTACGAAGACAGCGAGATGCAATACGAGAAGAATTATCCAAGAGGTTAACGAAGAAGGGTTTAGTCAAGTCATAGGAAAGATGGAACACAAAAATAATTATATTCAAAAAGATAACATGAAAGCAATCATATTGGAGAGTCCTAGAGAACCTATAATCCTAGTTGTAGATGTAGATATGACAGAGCTAGTCAAGACGGAGAAGAATGATAATAAGAATTTATTCTTGCTCATTCGGTCATAATAAAGTGAACCAAGTTGAGATATGATCTGATAACCATACACGTCTTCCTGAAATCATGTTGCCAGAATTTTTGCCACACCAGTAAGTTTAGATGCAATAAACGATGGAGTCATAACTATGGTATACACCCTATAATCATATCATCTAGATTCCTTACCACGCCAACCGGTATGGCTGCAAAAAAATCTAAATTCTATGAATAGGATAGTATATCCAAAATCAGGCTCTATATTTTTGTCATACCAGCTAATATGGCTGCAATAAATTCTAAACTCCATAAATAAAGTAGACATTTACCTTATCAGGATATATCACAATTCAATCCACAAAATTTATCACGATGCAAGATCAAAGTCAACAACGAAAATCAGAAATCAATTTCAACAACGAATTTAAGGAAGAGCAGAAGAAAATAAGTGGAAACAGATTTCGAGATAAGATTAGAGTGAGATTCTCAGGGGTCATCCCAAGGGTACTATCTTGGTCAAAATTATAACCTACTGAATTTCAAACAAGATACTAAATACAGTTAACGGTCCTATGCTGTGATGAGTTTTCCTTTGTTACAATCCTAGATATCCTCTAGGTGTTCTAAATGTTTATCTCTAGTGTTAACAAGTTGTCCTAGATCCTAATTGCAGGCATGTTTGGTGTAACCAAACAATTTAAGTCTGCACCTGTATGGGGGCACCACTAAAAACATGTCACGATCCGTTACCCAAATTGTTGGGCCGGGCTGAGCCATGTCCAGCCTACGCTTGGTTAAAGCGTAGTAAGCTGTTCTAAGAATAGACAATAAAGGATCTAAGCAGCTAACAGTTCTAAAATCATATTTAAAGTTCATCATAACACAGTATCTATAAGCGAAGGTAACATAAGCACAGACTTAATAATACACTTTATAAGTATCTAACTGGAGACAAAGTCCAGTATCCAAATATAAGTACAGACCAAAATCTAAGTCTCAAAATACATAAAAGATAACTAAGCAAGGTTTCCCGCTGGGGCCTCTTCTGGAGCTAAGGTCAGGTCCTCAAAATCAGTGCCATAATATGTAACACATAGCATTTCCTCCTCAGAAAGTATACCTACAACGTTATCCTGTCAGGACGGGAGCAAGTACAACCTCTACAACTAAAGTACTGAATATATAATAAAAGAGATGTACAACAAGAAACATGGCATGATAAGTCTATAAAACATGAAATTTTGGAAACATGGCCTCATGGTACAATTGGGATCACAGTATCATAGTCACATAGGAAACATGGTATATCTCATAGTCTATCATGGTAATACATATTCATTTTAAAGTTTAAAACTGTAGTAGGTGAGTGATCAGTTAATAGGTGAAATAGGATGTACGGCGGTACATATCAAGTTTCTGAAGTGTACATACGTACCCTTAACGGCATCGGTGTATATCCATACACAAACGCGGGATTAGACATACGACAAAGTTATATATAGAATATAACAGTGCTCGGTAAATACATACGAAGAAGGGGGGCATGATCACGTACACTACTAACAGTTTCTCCTTAACCTGTTTTTATTAACATGTGAGTGATACGAGAACAGTAAAAATATGTGAGAGATACTGAGATCGATATAAAGCATATGAAAGATACTGGGATCGGTATAAAGCATGTGAGAGATATTGGGATCGGTATAAAGCACGGTAGGTACTGATAGCAATATAAAGCATAGTGAAACATGTACTGAGAACCAGTAAGAAGCATGTGAACATATAAGAACTGTCCTAAGCATGGCAGGTACTGAAAGTAATACAACATGTGAAGATTTAACTTGTTACCTCAAGGATCAGTATTTTAACAGGGTTAATACATGTTCTAGCATTAAAAGATAGTAAATGAGTTTGCAGATATACTTGCCTCGAGCAAAGCAAGAATACTAGTACGAAGATATAGATGTCCAGTGTCTTGTCAACAATGATATACAAACTCAGTTCTAAGCTATGTTCAATATTACACTAGTGGTATGACACGACTCCTAATTGGATACTAGCTAAGTGGGGACCTAGCATAAAAGTCTAATGTGAAGTGACACTATATCCAAACTAATTTTCTAAGGTCTTTACACTAGTGTAGGGTGAGGACCAATATGTCTATAACTCAAAACAACACAAAACTTGCAAGTCGTAACTATTCAATAAATAAATCAAACTGTACACTATGTTCCAATAATTTTTGAGATAGACAAAAAGCTCAATTATACATAAAATAAAGTACCAAAATGATCCTTGTTAATTATAAAAATTTATACTAACTTTTCTGGAATTTATAAACCCCCATAAATAATTATTAAAAATCAGCAAACATAAATATACTGAAAATGAGTTCTGTTTTTCTATTTTTATAGAATACAAAAAGCACTTAATAAATGCTGAAAAAAATATAATAAATTAGCTAAATTAATATTGTATTTAAATACAATTTTTCCTAGATTTTTACAGAAATTAAAATATATATAAAAATTCAGAAACAGAAAGTAACAATTTCTGGAAAAATAATTAATTACAAATTAAAGATAATACATAAGCAAAATCTACAGTTATTGTCGGATGATAAAATAAATATCACCACCGTGTCCAGAACGGTCAAATTAGCTAGGATAGTCTATCCATAAGTCCAATTTGGACACAGGGCAAAACGATAATTTTAGGTCAAAATGATGTCCGCCGTTGGAAACACTTTGTACCGAAAAATGTGTCAAGATAGAATTCTACAAAACCTAGCAAATTATATGTCTACGAATCCAGAATGATGATACGAATCCAACGGTATGTCCGAAATAGGATTCCGATGAGCCGATCTCAAAATGATATGTTGACGCGGACACTTGGAATCCGGTTTGCACCGAAATGCGTACCGGAGCAAATGTCTTCAAAACTCAACAATTTATATGTCAACGAGTCCAGAATGATGATACGAACTCAACAGTATATCCAGAATTGGATTCCGATGAGCCGATCTCAAAGTGACCCGTTGACGCGAAAAGTGGGACCCGCTTTGCACCGAAATACGTGCCAGGGTCCATGTTCTCCAAATCAAGCAAACTTTATATAAAAATATGCTATAAAGATGTCACGAGTCTACTGGTGGTGTCAGAAATTGAATTCGGAGTCCCGGGTTCAAAAATGGAATTTAACAAGTGCAAATTAAAGAATTCGGACGGCCAACTTTGGCGTCGAATTCGACCAACCAAACGTGCTTATAATGAAACGAAACTTAAAGGAGGCATGAAGAGGGTTATACCAGCTGCGCACAGGAACTGATAGCGTGCCAACCAGAGCTGTGATGGCGGAGTTACGAGTCGACAAAGTCGGCTCCACGAAACTGTCCAAAAACAGTTCAATTTAAACGGTCAACTTGGTGGCCAGTTTTGAGGTATCAAACGACGAAATTAACGGACGAAAATTGAGGGGAGTGAAGATGGATATACCAAGATTGTGACGAAGCAAGGATTTTGCCGATCCAACGGTCGGATTGACCAAAAAATCTGTACGAAATTGCTGTTCCGAGACGCAAATTCTGAAGTTGAAATCGCGCGTCACGGCGGGATTTCGACGTAAATGCACAAATAGCCTATTTGGCTCATCGGGGAAGGTGGCGGTGGCCTGGGGGAGGTCGCCTAGGGCGCACCGGAGTTGTGGGGTCCCCGCGATGGTGCGGGCCGGCCATGAAGTGGCGCACTGCGACGGCAGTGGCGCGTTTATGCGCGTACGCAGGCGCACACAGCTGCTGCTGCAGCTTGCTGTTGCAGCTGTCGCTGCATGCTGCCAAGGCGGCATGGTGGCGGGCTAGGCTGGGCACGACGGTGACATTGGGTGCCGGTGGTGGTGGCCGTGCGGTGGTGGTGAAGGAAGGTGGTGTTGGTGGCGTGGATGATGATGATGGTTGTGGTGCATGGTGGTGAAGAGAATGGTGGTGGTGATGGTTTGTGGTGGAGATGGTGATGAAGAATAGAGGAGGAGAGGAGGATGATGGTGAGGGTGGTGGAGTTAACGGTGGTGGTGGTGGTCGGCAGCTATGGGGGTGGGGAGTTCGGCTAGTGAGGGTGGAGTGGTGTGTGTGTGTTTAATAGAAAGAGATAGAGTGAGAATTTAAGTGTGTGTGAGTGTATATAAATAATAGAGAGAGAGATATTTGAGAGGGAAGGAGAGAGAGAGGTCGGCCAAAGGGGGTTAGCTGTAAAGGATTGGGGAGTGGGGTGAGTTGGTGTGTGGGTGTTGTAAATAATAGGAGATAGAGAGAGTTATATATATATATATATATATATATATATATATATATATATATATATATATATTTTATATATATATATATATATATATATATATATATATATATATATATATATATATATATATATATATATATATATATATATATATATATATATATAGGATATTTATAAAGTGGAGAGAGAAAAATATATATTTAAAATAGGGAAAATAGAGAAATTATGTGGGGGTATTTATGCAGTCATGAGAGTACAACATGGAGCTTGGATTTGGGTTCGGTCGAGCCGGGTCGGGTCAAAATCAGACAGGGTACAATAATTGAATTTAAATGGATATTTATAATCATGAGTAAATAAATAACATGTGGGGACTCAAATAAATGGGACATAAGTTTCATGTGGGTAGTAGGCTTCATGTGGGCCACGTCCATACTTTGGGTCGACTAGGTTGGATCAATGTCGGGTCCCGAAATTAAATTAGAAATTAAATCAGGTTTTACGGTAGATAATAAATCGGCCTAAATTGACCCAAAAGTTGTGCGAAAAAAATGAAGCACAAAATGGAGTGTCTGAGTGGGACACGAAGGTCATGGGTGAAGAGCGTCTCGAGTAGATCATTCATGAGAAGTTGGTTCTGAGAAAACGACTGGTCTGGTGCTCCTAAATTAAAAGTCATGGTAACGTGCAAACGAAGATCAAAGATAAAAGTGGGAATACTTATTCAACGATTAATTGGTCTAAGTTGACCCGAAGTTGTGCGATACAAAAAGAGCACAAGGAAACGAGTTTAAGTGGGACATGATATATCAAAACGAAGATAATCTTGTCTACTTCAAAACTCGTAAAGAGAGTTTACAGAGATTGGCATCCCTGACGCTTCAGAAGTCAAAGTCACGGAAAGGTACATTAATGATCAAAACAATTAAATAATAAAATATTTATCGAAAATAATTCATTCAGAAAATTTAAAATAAACCCTGAAATTCAGAGGGCTTACAATATAGGATAAAAATTAGGATCTCATCCACATGCTTGATCGTCTCCCTTGATTTCAATATCCGAACTTAAATTTGACTGCTTGACTTGCATCTATATTGATCTTGTCCTAACATAATCTATATTTTTGTGCCGATAGGATGAATCTTCGTAGTGGTCACAATACTCCTCATGTCATTACCGCAGGTGATTCAACAACTCCGGAGGAACCAGTAGTCCAGCCCAACCAACGATGTCCCCGGCCACACTAGTCGATGTAGGATCATTACCCCAGCCTAATACGACTCCACCCACCACTCAGCAAAATCATCAAGTCCCTGTACCTCAAGTGGAACACCCGGACCATCAGACCCCAATACCTCAAGGGGAGTACCTGCCACATCCACCACCTTATCTGCCTCAGTATCCACCACTTTATCTACCTTAGTATTCCCCACAATATCCACTGCAGTATCCACATCCATATCCACCTCCATACCCACCACAGTATGGCCCACGGGTGCCCAGCAGTATGTCCCATAAATGCCATACGTACTCCCACAGCAGGCCATACCTCAGGCTAATAGGACTTCGATGAGCCAGTTCTTTCAGGGTATGATGCAAGTCCAGATGCAACAAAATGAGTTCATCAGGAGGAGTCTGGAGACAGCGTAGACTCAAGCACATCAAGCCATAGTATGTACTATCTAGGGGTTTCGTAACATGAATCCCCAACCTTCAAGGGTACGAAAGACTCCGTAAGAATTTCAAACTGGCTCGAGCAGACGAAAAATCTATTAGGAGCCTCCCAACTGCCTGCAAATCTATGGATGACAGCAGTTAGACTCCAGTTAGAAGGCAATGACTATCATTGGTGGGCAGAGAAGAGCGTCGACTAGGACTTGATCAGACTTGGAAGGAATTCAAAGTGTTGTTCAATAGAAAGTATTTTTTAGATACTACCAAAGATGTGCTTTACGACCAGTTCCTATACTTAGAATAAGGAAGTATGACAATGGATGAGTATGACGCCGAATTTAGTTGGTTGAGCCATTTTGCTCCTGGGTTAGTTTCGACAGAGCATGAAAAGGCCAAGAGATTTCACAACGAGTTGAGCGTTGAGCCCCATATCTTATGGCCCTGCCCGAGCTTGATGAGTTGAAGAAACAACCAAAAGAGCTGCTCGATGCTGGATTCATCAGGCCATACAAGGCCTTGTTCGGTAGAAGGATGGAAACCTTTATTTGTACATCGATTACCGTGCACTAAAAAAGATGACTATCAAAAACAAATACCCCATCCCGTTGATGGCAGACATATTCGATCAATTAGGAGGCGTGTAATGCCCCATTCCGCACGGTGCATTATACTGAGTCACTGGCTCGAAGAGTCGCGTTGACCCGATTAAATATCGATGTGAATCGATACAAGAGTTACCTTGTCCTGAGAAATGCATCGAGTCGGATCGATACAAAGAGTTATGTTGACCCGAGGAACGCATCGAGTAAGATCCATACAAGTGTTAAGTTGGCCCGAGAGAAAGCATTGAGTCGGCTCGAAGGTTCTAAGAAATCGAATCAACGCAAGGCATTAGTCCGATTCGGACAAATATTGATTTTAGTTAGTTTCTTGTACAGGCTATACGTTTACGCTAAAATATAAGAGGTCAACATTTTACCTTATTTGAAATGGTGTCCGCAAAACAAAATCGTCGCCTTGCTACGGACTGAAATATAGGCACGGTAGACCAAATCACTTGGATAATTCAACGTAGCACAAAGTGATCGAATGGCCAAGTCAGAAGAGTTGGTTGCGCAATAAGTTATAAAATTGAGCCGTATCGGCTCGACGAAACGACAAGGCTTATCGGCTTAAGGTGGGGGGACTTTGACTTATCTTTCCTACTCCTTCATGTCTAAGTAAAATATATCGTTGTATGCTAAGTTAACTTATTGAGACTACGGGCGTGGCTCGATTGAGAGACAAACAAAGTGTTTGTCGAAACACTAGATAGAACAATTAAAATTAAACGTACATCAAATATACGAGTTGTATGAAACATTGAATATCGTAAATACGAGCGCCTCGGTGCACAAGCCATAAGAACATGGATAACTATATTGACGAGTGCCTCAGTGCACAAGTAATTATGCCCCCATGCATGAGTTAGTATGCTAGAACATTGAAAGATTATATCGGCGCGAGTGCCTCAGTGTACGAGCTATAGAACATTGAATACCCTATCGAGGCGTGCCTCAGTTGCACGAGTCAGAGGGAAGGAACATACATTGAACAATAAGTTATAGAATATGGAATTACGGTATCAAGGCGTGCATCGCATGCACGACTCGAAGAATAGAGAACAATCGTGTCAAAGCGTGCATGCATGCACGAGAATCATAAAAGATGGCTTCGTTGCGAAGAGAACAGTTGTGGCATGAATGTGACAGAACTTTCAGATATGTCATGATGTCTCAAAAATGCTCGGGACCTTCGGGTCGTTCGTTTGACGAACATTGAGTTGGGGCATAATGCCATTGAACATTGAAACGAAGAATGAAGTGAGAATACATTGAAAGAATAGAGAAATACAAGACGACGTAAAGTATGAGTTTCGGACTCAAGACTATGTTTGGTTGAATGAGTTTGATGCGCGCTTTGCATGGTCAAATGGACTTGAGATATTGCCTATGCACAGGTCCTTCGAACGAATTATATTTGCCGGGGCACCGGTGTAACGCCCCAGTCCCAAAATACGTAGGACTAGGAACGTAGACATGCCAGCTGTATACATACGAAGTACAGGGGTCTTGTATGTATACGCTGTAAAATGCAGTAATCCAAGACAAACTAAATCTCATCCACAATGAAAAGAATAATAATATAAAACTCAACTTGAATATTTATGATACAATCGTTGGACGGAGACAAAGTCCACTACCAACTAATAAAAAGAAAAGAGATACATGACATACAAAAAGAATTGGTGAAAGTAGCAAGAAAGGTCCAAGGCACGTCATCTTCAAAGAAATGGAGAAGACCACGCCTCGGCTAGGATACCTGCGGAAGACATGAACACAACCCTGGGAAAGAACCAGGTCCTCAGACGGACGTAGCAAGATACAGGAATAACAAGCTAATATGAACTGTCAGAATAATAAAATAATATATAAAAGACTATCCTAGACACAAATATGCGAAGGAGATAATAACTGCCTAATGTGCAATTTAGAGGACAACTTTCATGCGCATGGGTGGGATTTTAGGCTATGTGTACGCAACTGGCATCCAGTGATCCGTATCCGTCCGTAACGTCCAAAACGTCAGAGGGCATCTATAAATAAATCGCCACAGTTCCATCCGGAGACTGTGGTTTACCTGTTTGGATTCCCATACGCACTAGCGACTGTCCTCCCCTAATATTTCCTACACTGACCAAGTCATGTCCATGGCTCGTCCAGTTTTGTAACTGCTTGAGTCTCTAAATCCTAGTCATAGCAGTTACGAATATCTACCGTCACACGACTTTAGAGATAGCTAGTCAATAAGTCGTGCCCCTAACAACATGTCTCAAACTGTGTAGTGTGAGTGTCACAGCCAAAGGAGATATAAGAATATCCCCCAACAAAAAGGTAGTCCGCTAACACTAAGTCGACATGCATAAAATAAAGTAACGACTAATAAAGTCGCTTGCACCCAAGTATGGCTTGGACGCGCAGTTTATAACAAAGGAAACTAACAATATGAAGCAAAATAAATAATGCAGAAGATAAATAATTTGACAGTTAATTAGCAAGGTATACTTGCCTGAGTCTTGAGCACTGTGGTGGCGAAGATCAGACAGAAAAGTAGGTGGAACAACGGCTGCTGAGGAACTAAGGTCCAAACAAACATCTCCGGATGCTGAAAATAGTCTATTATCTAATTATAATTAATACTATACCTATTAGATTTATTTAATAAATTCTGAAATTAGGATACGGCATAGGTTTTCGTATTAGCTTTCCGAAAAACTAAACGGATCGTATTTTCGTTTCCGGAAACTCCCGAAATCGCAAAAATACTGAAACACGTTTATTTTTTGGACATCTAATACTCAAATAGTTTTACAAAAATCTATAGAACGAATTTTATCTATTAAAATATGTTTTTGGAAACCTTACCTCGATACGCTTCTTTTAAAAAAAACTGAAGACAAAACGGAGTTCGGAGCTAGGAGATATCGTCGTTCCAAGTTGCTCTTGCTACTAAAAAGTAGGGCTGAATTATAATGATGAATTTTAGAGTTTCCACATGACTAAAAATAATTTCGAATTATGGATGATAGAAGGGAGATGTATTGGATTTATATAGGTATTTATTTTAGATTTATCTCCTAAATTAGATAGGATTTGATTTAAATAAATTGGTGTTTGCTTTGTTAGGATAGGATATAGATAGAGATGTTTTCCAAGTAGAAGTAGGATTAGTATTAATTTAAAATATAGTTTATATTTATCTAAATTATCTATAACATTATTTAAAATTACTATAGATAATAACTATAGTTAATATTTATTTAAACAACCTTCATCTAATCTCATTTATACAAGCTGAAATATCTAATACTAATTTGACATTTATTCTATATTATGTAAATAGTGTACAATATAAGTAACATGTAAAAAGTAATAAAAGTTATGAAATAAATCCTAAAATTTTGAGGAAAAGAAATTGTATAATATAGTTTAGATCCTTAACGTACTAGAAAAATAGCTTTATATATATTTTTATACTAAATTCACCAATGAGCACTATACTAAATATATGTAAAATAATACAAATTATATAATAAGTCAATAATAGTTATTTAAAAATCCAGAAATTCTACAAATATTTATTTTGAAAAATCAAGGAGTTTACAAAAGTCTTATCTAGATAAGGATTAAGAAGAGTTTTAATTCCCCTTAGATTTTTCGCTATTTAATTTAAATTGATTTAAAAGTAACTCAATCAAATATAATCCAATGTAGATAGAGACTAGGATTTATTTAAACCCAAATAGATAATTTTATTATTAAATTTAAACCAATACATTCATATCTAAATCCAAATCCTATTTAAATATAGATAAATTACACATTTAAATTAAACTATTTAATTTAAATCAATAAATCAAATCACAATTTAATTTATCACAAATATATCCAAAATATCTTTTTATAAAATTTATATAATAATTAATTTCAAAAATTCCAATATATATTTTAAATTTTAGTAGGAAATATCTTCAAAATACCCTTTAAATAAATTAGGTAAAAATAATTTCGAAAATAAACATAAATATTTACATATTTAAAATACCTTCTTGCTAAATAAATTATTATAAATAATAAAAATAAATTTTGAAAATATACATGAAATAATTTTCATGCGCATTACACGAGTAGAATATTCACATAATCTAGTTTTTCTAAATTACCACTTATTAAAATAAGATAGCATTTTATAAATAACTAAAATAATAAGTTTTGGCAACCTCGATAGATACTTTTCACAACTTTTAATAAAAATAATTATTATATATACAATTTTGAAACCATTACCGATAATAAAATCAAAAATCATTTTTCTAAAAATATGTACCTCGCACATATTCGCACTCGACGAGTAAATACGAAAAAACGTAAATTCCCGTGCGACGTACAATACGACTATGCGACGTATAAATACAAAAAAAAATCAATACTAAAATATAGTAGAAATTTAGGGATTTTACATCCGGGACCGTTCGGCCTAGGAGGGATGAATAATCATTGTTGGTGTATATCTTTTGGGTATGACTTACGATCTGCTACTGATGTGATAAGCCACAATTGATGGTAAGTTTGGCGTCCTTCAGATACTGGGCTAGCAAACCCGTACAGAAAGGACGCCGGGTTATCCAGTTTGAGAAAGAGAAAAAAAAGAAAAGAAAAGAAAAAAAAAACAAGTTAGTCCATTCCGGTACGGATACACCAATGACCTTCATATATTTAAGGAACGGTGGACCGAAAGTGCAGGAATACAGAGCTCCTGCATAGAGCACTTATAATATGACATGGAAGGAATGAGGCGTATTCACTTTGCATCGGTGCAAGGGAGAGTGTGTCAGCGTTGGTAAGAAGTCACAAAATAACACGAGATTGTTATTGGTTGCTTGCCTGCTTCTATGAATCAAATAACATGCTTGCCATGATAACATGCTTTTCTACTTTCGAATATTCCATGAAACATATACTAAGGTAACTAAATGTCGGTTTATTAAGTGGGTCTTTGATCAGTACAGCGAGGACGAAAGTACTAATCCACTACTAGATTGCTCGTAGGTTCAGGATACATTTTTCTTGCGGCGAAGCTTCGCTTGATCGCGCAGAGGCATAGAATACCGTATCGTTTGAAGCGTGCGATCGCATTGACGCTCGGACTTGCAACACGATTGATGCAGCCGAGATATAGAAGGCATGATGTATGGAACGGTAAAATCGTTTGTGGGCAAGAGAGAACCTGAGTGTTGTAAGCTAATCTAGCAAATTTAGTTAGACTATTGAAAGCCTTTGTAACCTCAGTTCATTTATCAATAAAAAGAATTGTTTCGTATACTCTGTTTTCTTCCGTTGCTAATATCAAATCAAATAACCATTTGAGAACTTGTCATCTTGTCTTGTACGAGTGCAACTCCAGACTTGTACGACATAACGCCCCAGCGAGGACGATGATTCGGATAAATCGATACGAGGACGAGCGATTTTCTGGGTCGGGGCATGACAAATTGGTATTAGAGCTCTAGGCTCAAATTTCTCAGGACGCTTGCTTCGTTTTAATTCCAAAGAGTTGCCCACCACCAATCAAATCACTCTTGACTCTACTTGATGCCGTACTGGATGTTCCATATAATAAGTCTAATATAAATTGTGTAATTTTGTCGCAGGTGTTTTGGAAATTACATGATGTTTGCTAAGGAAGTCGTAAAATATTTGTTGCATCGAGTGCAGCAAGCCGTAAAATAATTGTTGCTGTAAGTACAATAAGTTGAGAAATATGAATCAAAATGTTTGTGGTTTCAATGCAACAGTCGATGTGAGAAATATTGGTTGCATCGATATAATAAAAATCGTGAAATGTTGCTGTATTAAATACAACGAGTTATGAATAATGCATTACAAGGAAAATAAAAGTTAAAAATTGAATGTATTGAACAGATTCGAGTATTGGCTTTGAATATCAGAAATAAAATATTGCACGAGATACAATAGAGAAAACTGAATTAAAACGTTGCACGAGTTGCAATGGAGGAAACTGAATTAAAATGTTGCACGAGATGCAACGGAGGTAACTGAATTAAAATGTTGTATGAAATGCAACGGAGGAGACTGACTTTAAAATGTTGTACGAGATACAACGGTTGAAAATTAATAATATGTTACACGAGATGCAACGGAAGGAACTGAAATCATAAATCGATAGAACGAATTGTTCGGCTGCACACCGAGCTTGTGTTGGCAAATGAATACATTGGCCAAGTTATGTCAAATTTTGATTTATCAAAAGTTACGGTTGTGATTGGCATGATCACTACAGAAATCGTGATTCAGAATAGATTGTTGGTTCACACCGAGTATGATATGCAAGGAAAATAGCTTGATTTTCGAGTGGTATATGCCATACCACACATGCGATGAATGACTCGATTCTGAGTGGTATATGCTATACCACATGTGCGATGAATTGCATCGACGTGTTGTAAGAATTTCGGAAGGTTTGTCCGTAATAGACGGGAGAGTACCGAGACTCGATTGAAAATTTGTATGACGGTATGGTGATACAAGTGTTCTTTGATAATCGGTTGGAACGTGTCACGACCCGCACCCTAGAGTAAGGGTACGAGACGTGGGTACGTCCAGCCTACGCCGCAGTGTCGGCAGTAGAACGCTGTCCTAGGTCACAACATCTAACAGTTGAAGGTAAAACAGTTATACTCCCCGAATGGAGGTGACATAACAGAAATATAACTCAACCACAGCTAAGGTAGAACAGGTAAGATGGAATGATAATGAAAGATAAAAGATGATAATATCCAGGAAAGAAATATCACAGAGATACAACAGAATTCTAAGTGTCTATAATAAATACATGTCTCAGACTATCTCAAAATCTAATACAGTAAGCCAAGTAAAGTAAAGGCAGTCCTAGTCTAAGGGAGTGTCATCTACTGCTAGTGGATCCTGCTGCTGATCCAAGTCCAGGCACTCGTCTAGTGTAGCACCGTAGTAGGTAGGGCAGAACGCCTCAGCCTCGTCCTCTATAATATTTTCAACAGGTCCAGTCAGGACAGGAGCGAGCACAGTACATCTCAACAAATCATAGCAGGTCAGGATATATAATCATGCTAGAGAGTAAGATACAAGAAACTGAAGAATAATATGATAAAAAGGAAAGACTGTAAATAAATAGCTACAGTATATAGAGAACTGATAGTGTCTAGTGATTCAGAGCACAAGATGGTTATGTAAACGGCACGATGTTATACACGAGTAATCTACAGAGGTTGTACACGAGTAATCTACTAGATTGAATACATAACCACTTCTACTCTCCCGTCCCAATCAATACACAAGGATCTGGCTAAGTTATGTTATTGCACACGAAGTATAGTCGTACACGAGATCATGTGAATATATGAATATACACGATTTCACACGATTTGTACACGAATGTCACGAATACAAGGATTACACGATGTTCACGATAAAGTACACGAACACAAAATACCCGATGTATCCGCTAAGGGGATAACATCGCCCAACAAGATCCATATAGTTAGGGCTGGGCATACGGGTCCACGATCCGCGGTTCCGACCCGTCCCGAACCGTATATTGTCCAAACAAGTCGGTTCCAAAAATTTTACTTTCAAACGGGGCGGGACGGGACGGGTTGTGTAAAATAAACGGGTCGGGACGGGTCGTGTTTCCAAATGAAACGGGGCCCCGGCCCGGCCCGTTTGTTTTGATTTGTTTTTCTTATTTTTACTTTCATTGACTTACTATTAATGCTTAAAAGTTCTTATCTGTCTTGTTGAACTTGAAATATGGATTGCCTCTTCTTTATTTTTGTGTGTGTTGTTTAGTGCGGTTGCTTGAATGTAAGGATGACTTTTCTTCTTCTTTTATGTTGTTTGATTGTGTTGCAAGTTGCAACAACTTGGATTGCCTTATGTTTCTTACAACAAGAAAAATAATGTATATTGCAGTAGTTAGGAACACAAAATAAAAGCTCTACAACCTGTTTGCTTGTGAGGATGCTCGGTAAGGAAAGTCCCCCAACTAATTTTGTTATGCTCTCTATCAATTTATTGCTCTGTGATAACTTAAACTCATCTATTTTGTACTGCAGAACTACTAAATTTTGGACCCGTTTGGACCCGCGGGTTCCTCCGGATTGGATCCGTTTTAAACGGGCCGGGTCCAATCCGGTTCTAAAAAAATTTAGGTCCGGCCCGCCCCGCCCCGTCAAGAAACGGGTCCGGTCCGGGTCTACAAAGTTTGGGCCCGGCCCGACCCGTGCCCACCCCAACATATCGTACTAATCCGTGTTTCCAACGTGTCAGCATCATGTAAAGTAATCTAAAGCAGGAAATATACTCCTAATACAGGATATAAAATGATCAGAGAATGTACTCGCCTGTAACCGGTGAATCTGAGAGAATATAGACCGTCCGAAGAGTGGTGTCTGCCTCCTATAGAACAGTACAAGTCACTATGAGTCTAAAATGATAATACGATGCAAATTAATGCATTCTACATGAAACTAGGTCAATCTAGACCAAAGTCAACTCTTGGTCAACTCTGGTCAACCCTAGAAGTCAAACTAGGTCAACCAAGCCAAACCTAAGTCAAACTAGTCTAATCTAGGTCTAATAAACCATTCTAGGTCCTAACAAGGCTAACAGTCTATTCTAGACTCCATACTAGGCATATCATGCCATAGGCTAGAAGACTAGGCCATGGGCCAATAGGCTATACCATGGCTAAGCAACCATATCCATATCTATATCTAACCAAACACATATATACAATACATTAGATCATATGGTATCACATACACTATATATCTAATATATATATAAAAGCACACATTCATATATATAGGAATCCTATATATATAACAAACTCAATTCATATATATATATATACACATATGAAAGAGAGAGGGAAACACAAACATACTAGTGTATGTGTGTGTGTGTCATGAGAGAGAGTGAGATACATGAATGTGTGGGAGATGTGCAGGAAAACAGTGAGTGATAGTGATACATGAGTGTGCACATGTGTGTGTGAGTGTAGGGGGAGTATGAGAGAGAGTGTGGTGCCAACATGAGTATGCAAACAGTGACATAACACAGGAATTCAGTGAAGGCAACATTAATCTCAGATTTACACATTTCATAACAGTTCAAAAAACCCAGTAAAAATAGTTTAAACCCACACCTATATACATTACCTATTAAACAGTCTTATAATAGGAATCCCAGATCAAACAAACTCAGATTTAACACCCTATAACATTTCAGATTTATAACAGGAACCCATTCTCAGTTAACAGTGCAACCATGAACTCAGGTTTACACATTCAAATAGAGGGAAAAAATCTCAGGTTTTATGATCTCAGGTTATACTAATCAGTTTTGAAATACACATTCTCAGGTTTTATAGATTAACAGTTCATCATATACATTGACAGTTGTATTGAAACCAAACCATAGCATAATTCCAAATGTAAAACTTAGCTAACACGTATGATGATATGTGGGAATCATCATTAGTTGAAAACAACAAACAAACAGGAAAAAAAACTGGAAGCAATGTATCAGTTATCAATTTGAAATCGACTAACCCACATACCAATTTCCATATCACACCATACAAATCCAAATCTCGAATGAATATACTTGGCTAACATGATTTGCAACATGTGGGGATCCAATTAAGTGAAGAACATAACCTTATACAGGGAATTAAAGGGGTTTTTGGGAAACTGGAATGACCAGTATCTGTTATATATCAGAAGAAAACCCAAAAACCCATGTTCGAAACCATTTCGAGCCAAAACACATCATTAAACCTAAACTAATATGTAACCTAATGCAACAGGGATTACATAACTTATTTAGGATCTAAATAATCCATAAAAACACAATTAATAGCATAATATTCGAATTAGAACATAACCCAAATACCCAGTGCACTGAACCACACAGTACAGTGCACGTGCACATACAAATACGTGTCCGACACGACACGAGGACTCGTGCAACTCGAGGAACCTCATGTCAGTCATGGACACAACGTGTGTGTTGAGTTTCTTGGGTCGAGACGCTGTATGCAACGAGCAGTTCCGCCCGAATAGCAGGAGATGCTCCTGCCCGCGCGCGCGTGTGCACGACCGCGTGTCCACGTGCTCGTGTCGACCCGACCTAACACGAAAATGTGCTCAGTGTCTAAGAAATGCATAAGCAAGACTAAAATGGATTTTCCTATTCAAATACAATTCGTAAAATCGATCGAAATGCCCTTTGAGATATTTCGTCGAACACCATCCTAACCACACTGGTACGTGTTCGATACGGACACGAAATGTGTCCAAATTCTAGGGTTAGCCTATCCTACTGTTAGGTTAGGGTTAGGACATCCTAGAAATGAATTTTAACAGAATTTAAATACAATAGAAGGGATTATACCTATAGGTGAACAATGGGTTAAAATCCCCAAATGGGAAGAGTTTCACAAGCCACCAAACTTCCTCAAATTGTGTCTTTCCTATAAAAACTCATCAACAACAGCAAAAATACTAATATTAGGTCCTATTGCAATTTGTTTGAAAGAATTTGGAGTAGAAATGGATTTTCTAAGAATTTACAAAGATGGGGACTCACCTCTTCCAAATGGCAATGTTTCCTAAAGAGGCAACCCTAATTTCAAGAGGATATAAATAGGGGGGGAAACACACTATGGCTGGTCAGATTTTTAGGGTTAGGGTTTGGTTCAAAGAGTATGGGCCTATGGGCCACTAAGCCTATTAGTCATAAAATGACTTGTGATCGCAAGCCTTGAAGCGATAATCGGATCAACGGGATAGGAAACTTGAACTTATAAATGAGTCGCACGAGTTGCGATCTCGATAGAAATATTGGGCGAGGGGAATCATAATCGAATTGCATGACTTGCGATCTCAACAGAAATGTTGGGCGAGGCGAATCGTAATCGAATCGCACGACTTACAATCTCGATAGAAATATTGGGCGATGCAAATTATAATCGGATCGCACGATGTGCAATTTCGGTGAAGAGTTCGTTGATGCGGATAAATAGTGCCTAAGAGATAGTTAGTTACGTTACGGCAAAACTCATTTGAGTACGACTGAAACACGAAAAAACTTAGAAACTTTATGATTGATCAGGGCGAGACTATGAAGTCATCGACGATTGTTTTGATGCCTGTAGCATCTCGGGTGTCGACCGTGGGTAGAAAGATTCGAACTCAATACGAATAGATGTTTCGTGAAATACAAAATTATCAAAGGTAGTGCATGACTTTACTCAGAGGATAGTTGCGCATCAGTTGCGCCGATAGAAATGGTTTTGTCCAAAATTGGGTAGTCGTAGAAATCATCGGAACATGATTTGGCTCCGAAATAAGATATAGCATGGTTCGTAGTAACTGTCCTTCGTTAATGATCCACAATTATTGAGCGTAGATTCGAGGCAGCTAACCCTAGAAGACTTGACTGCCAAATTAAATTGAATGTTGCAGACCGTAAGATGACCCATACGATATCGTATATGAAATTGTATCGATAACAAATATAATGTGGTGCATGTTGATGATAAGTCTAGGCAATTTTAGGAATCGTGCTATACACGAGCGCGAGTGGTAAGAGAATGACTTACGAGTTATGTCGTTAGATTTGGATTCACCTTGCAATTGAACTTGCGTGAATCAAACTTATATTCGATGTTGCGAGACGGATAAGTTAGAAATTTGGCTAGTGAATTCCTACTCGTTAGGAATCGAACGTAAGATGCATCATAAGGACTTTGAGTCAAAGCGATTGTTGCTTTGAGCACCTCGTCTCAATGTAAATTTTTGTGTCGAATAGATTGTGGCCTTTGTGTAATGTCAATTTAAAGTTGCGTCGGGAGAATTTAAGCAAGGTGTCTAGGTAAGTAACCTAGCGGACGTAGTCCTGAATGTTGATGCATTTGTAAGCCAACAAAAAAAATTGTATTGAGATGAGTTGCATAGCCAGACTTCGAAAATAGTTGGACAGCGATTTCGAACGCAAGGCGTTACGGAGGATCGTTGCGATCGTATGCGCGATGGCTCGACGCGACGCATAGAATTGATGGTCCATATGAAACGAGAAATACGATTTTGAATCGCGTCGCGTGCAGTGACCTTATTGAATGAATCACGTATGTATCGAATATATGTATGCGATAAAATTTCGAGAATAGTTGCTAAAGATAACTCTGATCGGGAGTACGAGATGACAAGCATAGTATTAAAATTTATCTGTCAGCTTTGTTCCAATTCTCTACCACTGGGCTTGGCTAAAATACTATATTTTTGGGACGCCCTGAATAGGGGTACGATCAAAATCAAGTTGCATACTGAATTTAAATTGAGCTGCAGGAAAGACTAAAAGTTAATGAAAGCTTGCACGAGTGTTTAAAATGGAACAACGATAGTTGGACGAGATCGTGAAATGATCTAGAGAAACACTTGAAATTGAGTGTTGGTTTCGGTTCGAGGACGAACCTTATTTTGAGTGGTATATTATATAATGCCCCGCTCCGTATGGTGTATTATGCTGAGTCGCTGACTCGAAGAGTCGCGTTGACCCGATTAAATACCGATGCGAATCGATACAAGAGTTACCTTGTCTCGAGAAACGTATCGAGTCGGATCGATGCAAAGAGTTACGTTGAGCCGAGGAACGCATCGAGTAAGATCAATGCAAGTGTTAAGTTGGCCCGAGAGAAAGTATTGAGTCGGCTCAAAGATTCTAAGAAATCGAATCAACGCAAGATATTAGTCCGATTCGGATAAGTATTGGTTTTAGTTGGTTTCGTGTGCAGGCTATACGTTTACGCTGAAATATAAGAGGTCGACATTTTACCTTATTTGAAATGGTTTCCGCAAAACCAAATCGTCGCCTTGCTACGGACTGAAGTATAGGCACGGTCGGCCAAATCGCTTGGATAATTCAATGTACCACAAAGTATTCGAATGGCCAAGTCAGAAGAGTTGGCCGTACAACAAGTTATAAAATTGAGCCGTATCGGCTCGACAAAACGACATTGCTTATCAGCTTAAGGTGGGGGGACTTTGACTTCTCTTTCTTTCTCCTTCATGTCTAAGTAAAATATATCGTTGTATGCAAAGTTAACTTATCGAAACCACGGGCGTGGCTCGATCGAAAGACGAACATAGTGTGTGTCAAAACACTAGATAGAACAATTGGAATGAAACGTACATCAAATGTACGAGTTGCTATGGAACAATGAATATCACAAAGGCAAGCGCCTCGGTGCACAAGCCATAAGAAAATGGATAATTGTATCAACGAGTGCCTCAGTGCACAAGTCATTCGTGTCCCCGTACATGAGTTAGTATGCTAGAACATTGAAAGACTATATCGGCGCGAGTGCCTCAGTGCACGAGCTATAGAACATTGAATATCCTATCGAGGCGTGCCTAAGTTGCACGAGTCAGAGGGAAGGAACATACATTGAACAATAAGTTATAGAACATGGATTACGATATCGAGGCGTGCATTGCATGCACGACTCGAAGAATAGAGAACAATCTGTTTTCCATAAATAAATTCACTTTATTTATTTTGTATCTGAGAAAATTACAACTGTAGGAATCTAATCTAGAAGACGATTACTTTATCCCTTGGACGATGCGATGAAGAATACTCGAACTTTGAAGAACTTGGACAGCAACTGGGCAATCTCTCTGTTCTCTCTGAAATTGACTGTAGTGTCTGATGAAGATGAAGAAACTCTTTTTTTATAGAGTTCAGGATAACTGTCCTTAAGCATACGCTCAGGTAGTTACTTGACGTGTGCATAACTGCAGGGACGCGTGGCTAATTCTGATGGAGACACATTAGCATGCGGTTAAAAGTAGTAGAGCATGTTCAGGAGAGATTGATGGCATGGATGCCATATTGCATAACTTCTAGAGAAGTGGATAACTGGGTACAGGACACGTGAGAACGTGTGTTGACTGTAATCCTGGATATGGTTGCTGTAATACGCTGCCTCGTTGAAGGAGAGTTATACGCTGACTTAGATGATGTAGAAACAAAATAAAGCTGATACGCTTACTGGAGAAGAAAGGAGTCGTACGCTCACTTGATGAGGAAGGAGTCGTATAGACTTCATACGCTCACTGGAGAAGGAAGGAGTCGTATAGACTTCCTACGCTCAATGAAGAAGGAAGGAGTCGTATAGACTTCATACGCTCACTGAAGAAGGAAGGAGTCGTATAGACTTCATACGCTCACTGAAGAAATGGCCACGTGGCCATCATCAATCTTCTCTGATACGCCATATCTTCAAATAACTGTCAAAAAATTTTCTCGAGCGTCGTGACTGCAGATATGACGGCTGATAGACTGTCAGTAATAATAACTTTGCATTAATGATCTGCTGAGCTGTCCTCGTAAAAGACAAAACTAACTCTTCGAATACATATACGACGGTTGCTCTTTTCATGACAACTATCTTTGCACGAAAGACGAGACGTCAGATTCATTCTTCATTTAATATATGTTGTGCTGCCACTTTAAGAAAAAATAATAAAATATCCACTAAGCGTATGGCTTTTGATAAGCGTATGGCCTTGAGCATATGACAGCGTGTCATAATTTTCCACATCCTACAAGACCCCCTTCAAAGTTTTCGAACTTTATGAGTTTCAAAAGTTCGAAATTACTTTGAATAAAAAAGTGGGAATGAGTCTTGACACGCTGGCATTAAAAAATGAATTTATTAAATGTCATGATGACTCTTCATTTTTCGAGACTGATTGAATCTGATTTATGGAGGAATATGAACCGCCAGCAAGCTTTGTTATATAAACTGAGAAAATTCAGTTTTTGACATTCATTTCTTGTAACCATGACTCCAAAGGAAGCGGCTGAAGAAGAAGCACGAAAATTAGGTTTCTGTGCCCATGGTGACCCTACCTTTGGAGGCAAAGAACCGGAGCCCTTCGTCATCGAGTTCAAAGATGACCCCACGCAGTTAGCCAAGAATTTCTTGGGTTACTTCGGTCTGGACGGCTCCTCTACTTCTGATGGGCGGAGCCTCGCAGAGAAGCGTAAAATGCTCGCTGCTCTGTTGCACCGCATGGGGGTCCAAAGCGTAGAAGAGTTAGGCGTCAAACTTAGCCGCTCTGGAAAATAGAACGTGACTTTGTTGCACCCCTTTCTTTCCCTCTCTTTTTTTTTGTTTTTGTAAGGCCATCAGTGCCTTAATGAAATGAATATTCAAGAATTCTCTGTTTAGTATAATTTTGTGTTGAAAACTAACGTGCACCAATGAATAACTGTAGATTACGCTGTAGGTTACGCTGTCTTCCAATGTTGTAAGTTACGCTGGATAGCGTACATCAATGAATAGCATGCACCAATAAATAGCTGTAGGTTACGTTATCTTCCAATGTTGTGGAAAGCACTCTTTGAATATTTCCAAGGCTATGCTGGTTTCCAAAGTACACGTGGCACTCATTGCATATTTTATGAGCGTTATTTGTGGATCCTTTCCAAGAATAGGCTTGCGCTCCATACTTTAAAATAGACAGAAGAGTTTCACAGAACTCATCCCCATCTTCTTTTTCTTCTTCTCTTCTCTGAAAATGAACGTGAGATTTCACTCTCGAATCGGAAAGCAAATGCTTCTAAATGTTCAAATTCTGAGCAATATGTCAGACATCAGTTTGCCAATTCTTAGCGTCAAACTTGAAGGTAAGTCTGGCATAATACACGTACTGTTTTTGCTGTTGAAAATAAGCTTTCTGTCTCTGAGCGTGCTTGACCAACCAGTACGTTTCATATGACATTTCTGTTGATTTAATTCTCTTCTTCATGCTGTTTTCCGCAGAAACTTGGCTAAAGATTTTCTTCAGAACTGGCATTGGTGATGTGGATGCTGTGGAGAATGTCCTTCTGACACCAACATTAGGGAGCTCATACGCCTTTGATGCGTAAATCAGACAACTCAGAACTCTTCGTGGGATAGAAGGGTCTTCCTCAGATGGTAGGAAGAGCCTTTATACACGAGAGTTGGATGGTGGAGTCAACTCTACTACCGAGAAATCGGGTAGTAGAGTTCCTTTCAAGGCAGAACCAGGAATTGTATCCCAAGGTTTGGATACATTCCTGTCTTCCTTGAGAGGTTACCCCCATCCACCAGTTGTATTGGCAGCACCACGACTTCGGGCTGCCAAACTCTGTGGTTCTCCTCTCGTCTGAGAGAGAAGACCAGAGTTTGATTCCTGCTGATCTGGTCGTGACTGAGACCCAGACAGTCAGAAATTGCCACCAACAACGAACCTGACGGAGAAGGTCCGACGGAGAAGATCCAAAGAAGAAGATAGATCTCTATTAGGTTACCGTTATGGTGTAGAATGAAAATCCAAGATTTGTAATAGATTTCCATTATAATTTGTAAGAAAGTCTAAGAAAATGTAATAGACTTTTTTTGTGGTGAAATGAGAATGGAAATGACAATTCTTCTATGCTCAATGATTTGTATTTGTGGATGAATTGTGGACATGATAGATAATAAAATCATCTTTTCTGTTTTAGAGTATATAATATTATCAGAGGTATTATGGACATGATAATATATAGAAACTCGAAAGAAAATAGATTGATTTTTATGCAGAGGTCAAAACATGACAAATGAGTAAGTAGATTCGGAATTGATTCAGAGGTTATGAAAACATGATAAATAACGAATCCCCACTTGATAAATTGATAGAAGATTATGAACGGATGAACAGTTAGGAAATGATGAACAGATAAACTGTCGAGTGAATGTAATAAATGAACGGATGAACCGTCAAGTATTAATGAACATGTGAAACATCGGATGAATGTGAGAAATGAGTGGATGAAATGAATATCGGGAAAGAATACGTCCCTTCGATCCTTGTAACCATATGCCTATAAATAAAGCATATATTTGAGTAAAAGGATCACACATCATCCTCTTTTATCCACAATATCTTCTGAAAAGAATACAAAGAAGGCTGAAGTCGTCTCCGAAGTTACTGAAGGTGCTAAAGAGCATCTACCTCCGCAGAAGAAGGAAATGGGCGAAAGCTCATCTACTCCCAAGTCGCCGAAAGATATCCTGGACTTCCTGGTCGAACCAGGAGAAACCGAAGAAGAAGAAGCAATGAGGCTGGCTGTCTGTCAGTTTTTGGTGCGGTCAGGAAAAGATGTATTAAATTCTTTTGCTGATTATGTATGTGGCCCTCGTCCTAAGTATGAGAGGGATGACAGTGATCTTCCATGATGATGTACTCTTTTTCTTGAAGAATTTGTCTCAAAATAAACTCTGTTTAAGGAAACTTTGTTTACGATGTATCCTTCCCACTTTACATCAATTTTGCCTTTATTCACTGATCTTTAGACTCAGAAATCAGAAAGACTAAATATTAAAATATGATATTGAGATAGAAAATTCAGAGGTAATATGGACATGATTTTCTATTCAAGATCTTTATTAAAACCCCTGGGGATCTAATAAGACGAAATATCAAATTCTCTGGGAAGATGATACATGGTGGAATATCAATTTCCTCTGGGGATAACGATATCGAAATAACTTTTATAGAGAAGGATTTTATATTTGCTGGGGAATGATGAAAATATTATACATAATATTTCTTTAAGAATTTGCCATTGATAGGCATCATCATGACTTTCCCATCCATAGAAGCAAGCTGGTATGCTCCGTTAGAGAAGACTTTATTCACTACGAATGGGCCTTCCCATTTCGCATCAAATTTGCCTTTGCTCATATGTGTCATGGTCATAGGACGTCTGACAGTAAGGACCAGTTCTTCTTTCTGATATGCTCTGACTTTGACTTTCCGGTTAAAAGCTTTTGAGATTCGGGCCTGATACAGCTCGATATTTTGTTGAGCATACAATCATTTTTCATCTAGAGCTTCCAACTCTTGAAGTCGAAGACGATCATTGTTTTCTGTTGTCAATTCATTGGAGATTGCAATTCTCAGAGAAGGAATCTGGATCTCAAGGGGAAGAACAGCTTTACACCCATATACTAAAGAGAAAGGTGTACATCCAGTCGCATTGCGAACTGTGGTGCGGTAGGCCCATAAACATTCACCAAGCTTCTCGCTCCAGTTGCGTTTGTTGGAAGAAATGAACTTTTTCAAGAGTTTGATGATTGTTTTATTGAAAGCTTCTGCCAATCCATTGGCTGCTGGATTATATGCTGAAGAAGCTAAATTATTAATCCGGTGATCGTCGCAGAATCGAGTAAATTTCTGACTGACGAACTACGGTCCGTTATCATGGATAATACGCCGAGGAACACCAAATCGATAGATAACATAATGTTTGATGAAGTTGATAACACTAGAAGTTTTAACTTCAGATAACGGGATTGCTTCAGCCCATTTGGAAAAGTAATCGGTTATTGCTAAAATAAACCGATGTCCTCTTGATGATGGTGGGTTGATGGGACCAATGACGTCCATGCCCCAAGCTTCAAAGGGCCATGATGCCGCTGTTGGATGTAAGAACTCTGACGATTGATGAATAAAGTCTGCATGAATTTGACAGGCTTTACATTTCCGAGCATATTGAATAGCGTCAGCCACCATCGTAGGCCAATAATAACCCATACGTCGGATACGATCTTGAAGTTTAGGACCTGGTTGATGAGCTCCACAAACACCATCATGTGCTTCACGAATTATCTGTTGTGTTTCTTCACCAGCAATGCATCGGAGGAGAAGACCGTCGTAAGACCGACGATATAATATTTTCGTCGTATGATTATAATAGAATCTGAGAGATCGACGTCGAATAGACGCTGCTTCACTCGGATTATCAGGAAGTATATCATACAAAACAAAATCTATAAACGGGCGTCTCCAGTCTTCAATTATGGCTTCTGTTTCATTAGAAAAGACATATTCCATAGTAGAATCAGAGGAAGACAAGGACATTTTGTCAAACTTTAATCCAGCATCAAGGTTGAGAGAATCTTTGTCTGGTTTGTGAGGAAAAACCAAAGCCAAATTGTTCTCAACACAGAATAGTTCTCGGTTATAAACCACTATCACTTGCTGACGTCTGATTGGTATAGCTAATACAGCAGCAAGATTAGCTAAAGCATCAGCTTCTGCATTATAGGCTCGTCGAACATGTTCAATAAAGAAGTCTTCAAAAGATGAGGCTATAGAGAGTGCTGCTCGATGATAAGGTATCAAATCCTGATGACGAACTTCATACGTTCCTCTGATCTGATTGACAATAAGCTTGGAGTCTCCATAAACTTCCAAATATTGAATATCTAGATGTTTAGCAAGTTGAAGACCAATGAGTAATACATTGTATTCGGCTACATTGTTTGAACATGATTGATCTAGAGAATAAGCCCTCTGAATAGTTAGTCCCTCTGGGGATATGAGAACAATCCCAACTCCAGCTACAATATCGCCGTTAGGACCTATTCTAGATGCTCCATCAAAGAATAGACGCCAGGTAGGAACTTCTTCAGAAATCAGATTTGAATCCAAGACTTCATCAGGAATCTCATCATATAATTTAGAATCTTCTGGAATTGCATGAGCAGCCAGAAAATCAGCAAGAGCCTGTCCTTTAACTGACTTCTGAGGAATATAATGCATATCGTATTGAGCTAACAAGATTCCCCAATTAGCTAGTCTGGAGTTGAGAATACCAGGTTTCTTCATCATAATCCTGATGGGATTCACTCTGGAAATGACATGAATCGTTTGACCGATAATATAATGTCGCGTTTTCTGAACAGCAAACATTAATGCTAAGCATTCTTTCTCAATTGGAGAATAACGCGGTTCAGCACCTGTCATTGTGCGACTAAGATAATAAATAGCCTATTCATGGCTATCTTTATTTTTCTGGGCAAGTAATGCACCAAGAGAATGATCCATGGCTCGAACATATAGAAGGAATGGTATCCCCGAGACGGGAGGTACCAAAACTGGAGGGTTCATGAGATACTGTTTAATATCGTCAAATGCTTTTTGACATTCTTCGTTCCAGATGAAAGATACACCTTTCTTCAAAAGTTTGTTGAATGGTCTGCAGCGTCCTGATAAGTTAGAAATGAATCTCCTGATATAAGCAATTCTTCTTTGAAATCCTCGTAGCTCTTTTAAGGTGCGTGGAGGACGCATCTCTTGAATGGCTTTGATCTTCTCGGGATCCACGTGTATACCTTTAGCGGTAATGACGAAGCCGAGAAATTTACCACTAGAGACGCCCAGGAAGGACTTAGTAGGGTTCATTTTAAGTTGATGTTGACGCATTAAATCAAAGATAGTCTTCAAATCTTGGATATGATCCTCCTTTCGTCGACTTTTGACTGCAATATCATCAACATAGCATTCGACTATTTTTCGGAGATGTTCGCGAAATATAGTGCTCATTGCTCGCTGATATGTTGCTCCTGCATTCTTGAGACCAAACGGCATCACTGTATAACAGTATGTACCGATCGGCGTTCTGAAGGAAGTATGTTTTTCATCATCTGGAAATATTTTGATCTGGTTGTATCCCGAATACCCATCCATAAATGACATTCGTTCGAAACCACGTGTGTTATCGATCATGACATCAGTAATTGGAAGAGAAAACTCGTCTTTAGGACAAGCCGCATTGAGATCACGAAAGTCTATACAGACCCGAATCTTGCCAGTCTTTTTAAGGACAGGAACGATGTTAACCACCCATTCAGGATGTTGTTCCTCTCGAATAAATCTAGAAGCCATAAGCTTGTTGACTTCAGCTTCAATTGCATCCATGATGTCTGGAAGAAATCGTCGCTGTTGTTGTTTGACCGGTTTAGCATTTGGCATGATATTGAGTTTGTGCATTGCAATCTTCGGATCTAGTCCTGGCATATCTTCGTAACTCCAGGCAAAGACATCGATATAATCACGAATAAGCTTGATCATGTCTTGCTTATCTGTTTCTGAAAGACTTTCACTGATGAATATTGGTTTAGGAGAACCTTCTTCACCAACATCAATTTGGATCAGTTTATCTTCGGTAGGAGGTTCCCTCTGCTCGAATCTGAATTCCCATTGATTATCTAATCTTTGAGCCCATTGTTCTGATTCGGGTGATATTTCAAAATCATCCTCATCTTCATCATTTTCCTGCGGGCCATCAACAGAGACCATATTGACGGACAAAATAGAACGATGAAGATCGCCAATACTCGTGTCAGAATCCCAAGAGAGAGAATCAGAAGACTCAGATCGTTCGTCTTCATCGGACTTTGAATCTTCATGGACTATGTTGATAAAGGAAGTAGGAGCAATGTAACCTAAACCACATTTTGTCCTTCCGTATTTTAATGGAGGAATTCGAACAGGCATTCTTCTTCCTTTTCCATTATTGAGACTGGTTCTAAAGTCATAACCCATATTCTTGATGATATTTTTGGATTGTTGACTGTAGTGACGCAGTTGTAACCTTCCAGTATCATCGTTTATGTCATCTTCTTCCAAGTTAGGAGGATTCTGGGGTCCTTTATAAAAGAAGATTGGATTTTCTCCCTTTTTTCTAGCAGGGACCACGAAGTATGATTTTTGTATGGATTCCAATGATACGTCTGTATGAAGAGTTTGAACAACCCCTATAGTTAGTGACTCTAAGTTATCTAGCAATTGTAAATAACTTTGTACATGATTATAGACATCAATATACTACAAAAGAGATGCTTCATTAATATTAAATACTGTATTTACAACAGAAGGCTGAGCCTTATCAGACTTAGTCAAATTAATAACAAAAGGGAGAGAGGAAGAGCGATCAGAAGTTTTGTTTCGATTAAGATCGATAACAAAAGGCTCAGAAGAGGTGAGCTCCCTTGAAGAAGATCGTGGATAAGTAGTACGTCCACTGACTGGAATGACTAGAGTATCTGGTCTAGCCTGAGAAGGTGGAGGGGGAGTAGTACGTCCACTGACAGGAATTATCAGTGAGCCTTGTGGAGCTTGGGAAGACGGTACAGTAGTACGTCCACTGACAGGAATTATCAGTGAACCTTGTGAAGCCTGAGCAGGTGATGAAGTAATACGTCCACTGACAGGAATTATTAGTGAGCCTTCTTCGGATGATCTAACAGACTGCGGAGGAGTGATACGCCCTTTTACAGGAATAACAAAAGTGCCAACTTTTGCTATTTCATCATCATTATCCATAGCTTGCAAGACTTTTGAGTATTCATCTTTGTACATGCGAGCGTCATTGAAGTAAGCTTCAACTCCTTTGAATGGATAGAGACCCGCAACCTCCTTTTGAACTTCTCCATTATCATCAACATATTTGAAACACTGATGAAGAGTCGAAGGAACGACATTATGTTCATGCAAGAATGGTCTCCCCAACAGAGCATTGTATGAGCAACCATGATTGTCGATGATGTAAAAAGTAACTTTAGTGCGAAGATCGCCTATTTGAAATTTGAGGCGAATCTTGCCCAAAGGCTCACTTTTTCCTTGATTAAATCCCAAGATGGTAGTGATAGTGCTGGAAAGGCTATGTACAGGTATCTTCAGTGCGTCTAGCATAGCTTTTGGCATAATACTAAGAGCAGATCCTGGATCAATCAGGAGACGATCAACCTTCATAGAATCAATATATCCTGTATGATATAAAGGACGGTCATGTCGATTATCCTCTAGCAGTATATCGTCCTGCATAAAGGTAATGTTTGGAATAAATTCCAATACATTATGGCAATGAGAAACAGGTTCTGTTTCCAATTTCTTGAGAAGAGTTAGGCAGGTTTCTGCTTGCAGCAGTGCTTCACTTAGAGTTTCTCGAGTCTCTTTAGAGAGGCGTAAGAGCTCGAAGATTGATAATTTAGCTGGGGTATTGGCTAGTTGAGCTAATATATCAAAATTATAAGGCTTTTCAAGTCCTGTAGGAGATGACTTCTTCAATGGTTTGTCGAAGCGGACTTGTTGTTTGCCTTTGTCAGCTGCTGTTGGTTTAGAAGGAACTGTCTCAACAGGAACATTTAAAGGCTCTCCAGTAGAGACTGGAGTTGAAGCTGTAACCGGAGGGACTTCAGAAGTTTCTTCAGGAATTTCAGCATAATCTTTCAGATATATTTTTTCTGACCGAGTTCCAGCATGAACTTCAACTTCAGATTCTGGTTCAGGGTCTATGGAAACCATGCTGCAATTCTTTATTTTGCTCTTGGTTCTTTTATGTTTGATGAGAGCTTCATTCCAGAAACCAAGGCCAACACGAGATTGATTATGTCTCATAGTAATGGCCAAAGGTGCTCGGAGTCCCTTGCCTGAGTTCAAACCAGGAGCAGTGGCTAGATCATAACCCATCTTCGTCATAAATTCACGAGATTGTGAACTGTATAGATGAAAAGCAGGCTTGTACCTATCTTCAAATTGAGATACAGATTTTATTTCCGTAGGGAGTGAATTTCCTGCTGAGATGAAAGTAGAAGTTAGATAAAAATCGGGTGTGAAACTAGAAGTCACATTGCATGACTTAGTCTTCCCGAGCTTCTTTTTAGATGAGGAAGTCTTCCGAGGAGAAGAGGAAGACGTTTCAAACTCCGTCATTAGATCCGGGTGAATCCACATGATCTCTCCCTTCTTAGTTGTGACAGGAACAAGTCCGTCATTTTGTGCTGGTGGGATATTTACAACTTCGAGAGTTGCTTTGGGGATAGGAACAATCCCACTTTCTACCATTAAGGGGGGAAAGTCACCGAACTGCATTGAAATTACATTTGCTGTGACTGTTTTGTCTTTAGGTGTTAATGTCACAGCTCCTGATTTAATCATCTCTTAAATTTTCCCTTTTAATACATAGCAAGACTGGATTGTATGACCCAGCATTCTATGATATGGACAGTATTTTGGATGATCTGTCTTATTGGCTTCATCAGGCTTTTTAATTTCTGGCAATTGAATCTTATTACCTTTGAGTAAGCATTCAAAGATACCCTGAACATCATCATCGTCGAAAGAATATTCTTCCTTCGGCCGAGGAGATCTCTGTTGTTGATTTGTTGGAGCTGGAGTAGCTTGGGTAGTCTTTACCTCTTGACTACTGCTTTGGAGATTGACTTCAAGAGTTTCTTTTCCTTTGCGATTGTTGGGTCGAGTACTATTGCTAGCACTCTGATTTGATTCCTTGGGAGCCATTTGTACCCCCAGACCCTTGAAGGTCTCAGCACTGACTTCAGCAGCCTTGGCACTGACAAATGAAAGAAGGCCAATCTTGGAACTGAGTAGACCCTGTCCACATGCTGATAATTGGTAAGAGATTCGACTTGCAAGTGTCGATGGTAACAGCATCGGGAGTTCCGAGAGGCATTTTGAGGGCTTCTCTTCTGAATCTTTCAATGAAGTCCTCGGTGGTTTCATTATTTTTCTGTTTAATTCTTATGAGGGCTGACGTGGTCATGTCATTGAGCCCTTCATAGAATCGTTCAAGAAACATTTGCTTGAAACCGGCAAATGAGGTAATGCACCCATCAGGGAGACTTCTATACCATTCATAAGCCGTTCCTTTGAGACATCCAATGAACACCCGAGTAAGGAGGGCGTCACTTGGTTGCAGTTGATCAGTCATTACTTCAAAATGATTAATGAACTGACTTGGGGAGGTTGTTCCATCGTAGAAAGAGATGGTCGGAGGTTTGTATTTTGGTGGATACGATACCTGCTTCCATTCTATCGGGTAAGGTTGCTTGATACCTAACCTTTGCAAACCATCCTTCTGTTTGAATGCTTCGAATTGAGTTCGGAGATTCTTTAACTCTTCAGAAACAATTCCAGAAGACTGGGGAGTTGTAACTTGTTGAGTGTAATTAGGAGGAGGGACTGCAGCATATGTACCACCTCCAGCTCCAGACTGACTTGGAATGGGTTGTTCAGGAACATTAGATTGTACCCCCGGAATAGTAGAGGGTTCCTGGTTTGGAACAACATGAGTATTTAATATAACTGGAGGAGCTGTCTGTTGGACTTGCTGAGTTTGATGCTGAGCTTGCATAAGAGTGTGCATAGCATTCAACGTATCTGCCATAGCTCGTAACTGTTGTTCTAAGGAAGAAATCCTTTGTTCGTGAGCTTCGGTGCTAGTTGAAGGTTCATGATCGCCCTCTGCCATGTAAGTGGTAATCATTCGAGGAATAGATGATGAAACAGTCTGTTCTGAATCATCACTGTGTGAATCAGTATCTTTCCCAGGGCTTTTTACGGGAGTCAATACTGGAAAATTGGACTCTCCAAGGAAGTCTTCTGTGATCTCCGGATTACCACTTGGATGAGAAGAAGAAGAGGCTCTGGTCAAGGCTCCGGTCCTGGACCGGGTGCCGAGATAAACACCATCTTCAGAGTCTGATATAGCATCAGACCGTATGCTACCCCCAATATTTCTGGGGGTCATATTGACAGAAGCATAAAGAGGTTCATCTTCATCCAACATTGGTTCATATTGAATCCGTTCGAAAACAGATTATCTTTTTGGTGAACAACAACATTGAATTACAACTCGAGGTTGGAAGTTGCAACCATGCTTTTCATGGCAAATATGAGCAATATCATAGCCTGATGGAGTGTCAATTCTCTGTTTATTTTGCAAATATTCTCGGAGATCTGTAGGAACAGATTGGAAAGTACTTGAAGATAGTTTCTGTGTAGAAACTTGTCTTTTGTTCTTCTGTCTTCTTGGTTCCTGAGTGTATAAAGACTGATTAATTTGAGCCACATAGTTCTTGGCATATTCTGCATCAGGGTCTAATATACTTGTCTCAGTGGAACCGAACCGATTCTGATTAAGCTTGTTACGAAGATCCGTAGGAGATTTGACTTTGATATCAGTCTTGGATACTTGTAATTTGCCTTTCTCGGACCGAGAAATTTTGAGAGAAGGAAAATGAGTATTATTCCGACTAGGAGTCGATAATAATCCATCTTTGGAGGAATTAGCCAAAAGGCGTTTTCCATTGTTTGATCTAGTAAGAGTACTAGTCAAATTAACTCCAGAGGTAAAGACCTTAGGTGTAGAGGAGTTGACTAAAGAGTCTTTCTCCTTGGTTGGCACAAGATGTGCAAGTTGAGGGGGGAATCATTTGTATGTTCTGTGGAAGAGAACCCCCAGCCTGATTTTGAGAAACAGTCAAAGGACTATATCTGTTAGCATACGCTGACTTCAGTTTGGACTTCTGGTCATACGCTGCCTTTTTATTAGCATACGCTGGCTTTGGCTTAGCGTACGCTGCCTGATATTGGCTTTTGTACGCTGCCTTCGCCGTACGCTGCCCTTTGAATGCCATACGTTCAGAGTCATCAATGGCTAAAGAGCCGACTGCTGTCGTAAGAGTAGAGGGAGAAGGGACGTTGACATGTTCAGAGATAGTTTTCCTTGTACACGCTGACTTGTTAAAGAACCAACTTTGTCAGCGTGACTAGGAGAAGCCACTGTTGCCGTGTTCCGAGAAGCCGAAGTATGTTTCATGGAAGTTGAAGACGTGTTCTTGTCAGCATGAGAAGTGACAGAAGCGTCTCGGACTGCTGCAGAAGACTTAGGGACATAGACGGAGCGTTCCTTCTTATTGGCAGCAGGAAGAGCGGAGGAAGCAGTACGGCCCTCCTTCGCCTTGAGCATTTCTTCATAAGCCGATTGGTCGAATTGTACAACCATCGTCTTCTTCGTCAAGCCGATCGACGAAGTATCACATTGAGTTATTGCTATCTCGTTGGAGGAGACAGCTTTCCCCAGCAGAGTCGCCAATTTATTTTCCATAAATAAATTCACTTTATTTATTTTGTATCTGAAAAAATTACAACTGTAGAAATCTAATCTAGAAGACGATTACTTTATCCCTTGGACGATGCGATGAAGAATACTCGAACTTTGAAGAACTTGGACAGCAACTGGGCAATCTCTCTGTTCTCTCTGAAATTGACTGTAGTGTCTGATGAAGATGAAGAAACTCTTTTTTTATAGAGTTCAGGATAACTGTCCTTAAGCATACGCTCAGGTAGTTACTTGACGTGTGCATAACTGCAGGGACGCGTGGCTAATTCTGATGGAGACACATTAGCATGCGGTTGAAAGTAGTGGAGCATGTTCAGGAGAGATTGATGGCATGGATGCCACATTGCATAACTTCTAGAGAAGTGGATAACTGGGTACAGGACACGTGAGAACGTGTGTTGACTGTAATCCTGGATATGGTTGCTGTAATATGCTGCCTCGTTGAAGGAGAGTTATACGCTGACTTGGATGATGTAGAAATAAAATAAAGCTGATACGCTTACTGGAGAAGAAAGGAGTCGTACGCTCACTTGATGAGAAAGGAGTCGTATAGACTTCATACGCTCACTGGAGAAGGAAGGAGTCGTATAGACTTCCTACGCTCAATGAAGAAGGAAGGAGTCGTATAGACTTCATACGCTTACTGAAGAAGGAAGGAGTCGTATAGACTTCATACGCTCACTGAAGAAATGGCCACGTGGCCATCATCAATCTTCTCTGATACGCCATATCTTCAAATAACTGTCAAAAGCTTTTCTCGAGCGTCGTGACTGCAGATATGACGGCTGATAGACTGTCAGTAATAATAACTTTGCATTAATGATCTGCTGAGCTGTCCTCGTAAAAGACAAAACCAACTCTTCGAATACATATATGACGGTTGCTCTTTTCATGACAACTATCTTTGCACGAAAGACGAGACGTCAGATTCATTCTTCATTTAATATATGCTGTGCTGCCACTTTAAGAAGAAATAATAAAATATCCACTAAGCGTATGGCTTTTGATAAGCGTATGGCCTTGAGCGTATGACAGCGTGTCATAATTTTCCACATCTTACACAATCGTGTCAAAGAGTGCATGCATACACGAGAATCATAAAAGATGGCTTCGTTGCAAAGAAAACAGTTGTGGCATGAATGTGACGGAACTGTCAGATGGGACATGATGCCTCAAAAATGTTCGGGACCTTCGGGTCGTTCGTTTGACAAACATTGAGTTGGGGTATGATGCCATTGAACATTGAAACGAAAAATGATGTGAGAATACATTAAAAGAATAGAGAAATGTGAGACGACGTAAAGTATGAGTTTCGAACTTAAGGCTATGTTTGGTTGTATGAGTTTGATGCACACGTTGCATGGTCAAATAGACTTGAGATATTGTGTCACGACCCGCACCCGCTTTTTTGATACGAGACGTGTCCAAGCCCAGCCTATGCTGCAGTGTCGATGGTAGAACGCTGTCTAATATACACAAGTCACAGAGTCTATAAAACTAACATGGCAGTCTAGATCTCATCCACAGGAATATGATACAATTAACAAACTCAAATGAGACTAAATAATATAAAATAGAATATCAAGTTTATCTAGAATCTATGTCACGTTTGGTGGACACAAATCCACTAAAAATAGACAGAATAAAGTAAAGACATGAAATAGGTAAATGAGAACAACTGCTAATCAAAGACACATTTGCTGCAAGGGCACCGTAGTCTGATGCTGGCTCAAACCTGCTCGTGTGCACCTGGCTCGATATTCGGCTAAACCTGAAAAGATCATCATGTCCTCAGAGGACTAGCAAGATACATAATATACAAGCCTTTCTAACAGTTTATCATGCATGAAAGAAATCCAGGATATAAACCGAAAAAGACTAAACGATCACGAGACATGAATATATGAACAACTACACATAAATGAACTGCAGGAAGAATAAGTAAACAAGAGATCAATGGAATACCAAACCCTCACCCGAGTATGGACTCGCAGGTTTGAACTAATCACTAACCCTCGTCCCGAATATGGACTCGCAGGTCAGTTCAAGACAAGTAACCCTCGCCCTGTGTGTGGACTTGCAGGTGCAAACTGTCAACCCTCGCTCCGTATGTGGACTCGCAGGTTATAAGAATCGAAATAAGGAAATAGCAGTTCAGTTTATAACACGGTCGTCCTACGATACAACTCAATCCAGTACAAGTAAAAAACATGTCCAATAAGGCTACAAGGCTAACTGTAAACAAGGACTATATAATCATGAAGAAGCACATATCAGCAATTAAATCAGAATCAACTGGGTTGTGAAAGGAGATAAGCATGTAATAAAGCTGTAAAGAAGGGCAAGGTATACTTGCCTGATGTCCTGAGCTGCGGATACGGGTCGAAAATCCGTATCAAGGTCCAAGTAGCCTGTTTAATAATTTATAATGATCAATTCACAAACTAAAAACATGAATAGCCTATCTACTCATTCTTTATGTTTCTAAGTAATTTTGGTTTTTCTTTAACAAGGTATAAAGGTTTTCTTATCCCACATTGTTTAGTAATACCATCCCACTTGAATCTAATATGTTATTCATATGATACTTATTTCCCTTATTAATTTACACTAGGGCCCTCCAAACAATTGGATATTCTAAGTCCAACTCAACCTACACATACATCCTACCCATGGATACTCCCTGATACGCACACTTGTGCACCCCTCTAGGTAATTTTATGGTATACCTGCACCATGCCACAATTTAGCCTGGGACTGATACAATGAGTATTCTCATTTTGAACACATGCTCCTGTTTGCAGGCTTATAGGATTATTACACTAGACCTCACCTTGTATACTGTTGCACATGTGGCATTCTCCTTGCACTCCTATGTATCCCAGATTCTTGCTTACCCAGGTATTGGCATGCCTCTCTTCAAATTACTGATCCTAATTTAGTGCCAACCAATACCACATATGCAACCTGACATATGAGATGCAACATTTGCAACCTGGCACATGATGTACCACTATCATATCAGAGTGTACTCTGTTTACCTATATGGTCCTACCTACAACCATTTCCTAATGTGCATTAGTGTCTTTGAGACTCACCTAAGTGTCAGTAGCCTACTTTCACCAACTTACACCTATACTTCCCTTGGGCCCTCCTGTGTACCTGTACTTATATAGGATTTGGTACCAAAGCTTAACACCATTGCTTTGTATACGAACTCATGGCTGCATATTGCCTAATTCGAAATACTGCAATTGCAGTACTTTGATATAGAGCCTGCTCCCCCATGTTTTCCCTTACTTAGGCCTATATGTACCTACTGTACTAATGCAAACCCTGTTACCACTATTGCCTCCTGTGTCCACTGGTGGATACCCAATTTAATGTCAGGTATCAAATTCCTGTTCTGGTATTTGTATGTGTTACCAACAAATCGAGTTACCTGCATCAAGAGATACCAAAGCTCGTGTTTCTAACTGATATCTCCACCCATTATTCTATTATCTATCTAACCCTCATCTAACCTTTAGCTCTAAGTGTTCCAAGTTGATCCTTATTATACTGCCACCAATATGGCACTAGGATACTGTCAACAGCAGGTTTGTTATTGCTGTTTAGTGTTCCTCCTAACCAATGGACACAAAAAAAAACCCCAACTTGGTACATATCTCTGATTTGATAGCCCACCCTAGTCATTAACTATAGGTCTCTATCTACTGTCTTCCCTTGCACAGTTTGACCCAAACTGGACACCTAACCTGGCACCACCCTCCCAATGTTTAGGTGAAACCACTGACCCTCTTTCCTATGGATACATCACTACTATATACTTATCTACAACCTATAGGTGGTTTCTTACTAGGACAGATACACATCTACATCAATCTCACTGGCCACTGATATGTTGTAGGTGGTTTCCTACTAGGACAGATAACATGGTCTGAGCCACTGATATGCTGGTACAGTTATGTACTGATGTATCAGTGCATCCTGATACATCAATCTTACTGGCCTATCACAGGACAACTAGTCAAACCCAATTCTGGTATTCCCATACCCCCAATGTTTTTACCACTGCCACCAAGCTCCTATTCTATTGACATACTAATCCTAGTCCACTCATCTACTGTTACCCCTACACTTGCATTATTGATACTCTAAGTATCAGTTGACCTCAGGTCTAAGTCCTGTCCTGCTTCACCTGATACCCAAGACATGTATCAGAGTTTACTAGAAAATTCTCTTATAGGTAACCCTGACCTAGTATAGTAGACTACTTCTAGTCTTGTAGTCTACACCTATACCCTTAAGAATGTCTAACTCTCATTCCTAGATGAACTGGCCTGTTGTAGGAAGGATGTATCTCACGATACTCAATACTAATGTTCTGGTACTACCCCAAGGCTCGTGTTAACTGATATGAGAACATGTGTCATGAGTCAACGCATACATGAAGGTGTCATTTGTGACTTTGTGATATCCAGATACACAAGTGCATAATTACTTCACTCCTTAGTCATTAGGCACCCCTGCATTAGACACACGCAACCCAAGCATCTGACCTTCACTGCGCTAGATTCTGATACCTGACCGTATCATGAAGGGTCTGATACCACCCCCTATCCCGAAACCATGGTTATCCCATAACCCATACCACTACACTTTCATCTAGGATTTCATTTAGGAATTAACACAAACACCTCTATCCCTATTTAGACATGATGAGCTAATTAGATCTTAAGAATCACAGGGAATGGTTACATGTTTTATGGATTGAGAGAGCCCTCCCTGTCGAACACCTTTTCGATCAATAGTCCTTCACGAACTCAATGCGGTGAAGAAAAATTTAGGTTTTGTGATCGGCTACTTGTCTGCCTATATATACTAGGGTTTAGATTGGAATCAAGGGAAGGAATTGATAGAGGGGATTTTAGTTTAAAGAGATTCGGATTTATCTATGAGAAGTTGTTAACATTCGAAATAGGACAAGTCGGTTACGGCTTTAGTGTCACGACCCGCACCCGGATATACGGATATGAATACGTTGGCCACGCCCAGCCTACGCCGTAGTATCGATAGTAGAACGCTGTCTAGTACCCAATAAATATACACTACATCTAGAAGGTCCATGAACTATAAATGTACTCAATCACAACCCAACATCTAAAGAAGATAAGACATAAAAGATAACTAAGGCACAAGAACAATTAGAAACTACTAGAAGGAATCATAAGACAGGAAAATAAAAAAGAAAAAACAAGACAAACTAAGGATAACTACCAGGCAATTCGCATAGAAGAATAGTGAGATCCACCTCAGCTAGCAACATCATGAAGTCCAATAATGGCATAGCAACTCCTAAAATATTATTAACGTATCCAGTCAGGATGGAAACGAGTACATAAACTAACAACAGTTTCATAGTATTGACAAATACTGTACGAGACAATCATAATGGAATACAAGATGATATATCAAGACTGTAAGTAAAACAGGATATATAAACTGGAAATCATGTCAAGGTGAATCATGCAGAGAAAGTAAGCTGAACTGTAATATGTAACTGATGTAATAAATGTAAAATATGCCTCGAATATGTCACGACCCGCACCCACTGTGAGGGTACGAGAACGTAACAACGCCCAGCCTACGCCGCAGTGTCGGCGGTAGAACGCTGTCCTAGGTCAAACATCTAATAATATAAAGGTACATGTACAGTATATACACTCCGAATGGAAGTGACATAGCAATATACAGTCTCAATCACATCTAAGGCAGAATGGTAAGATAGAAAGATAGATAGATATGAACAGAAGAAAATCCACAGAGATACAATCCAGAGAGTCTAAGTGTCTAAGATAACACCTCATGAAACATCGAGCTCAATACAAGTCTCAACTACTGAATATGAAAGAATATATATACAATCCAGATCTCAAATGACAGAAATAGTAAAACCTAGACTAGGGAGCCTCAGTCTCTATAGCTAGTGGATCCGACTGGAAATCTGGGTCACAAGAGTCATCTACAGCTGTCCCATAGTAGGTGTCTACGCAGGCCTCATCCTCATCCTCTGTAATATTTTCAACAGGTCGAGTCAGGACAGGAGCGAGCACAAAACATCTCACGCAGTTCATATCAAGTTAGGAAATATAAAGCATGCAATAGAGTAAGGTACATGAAACGCTGAAAGAAGAATATATATAAAAAACAGCAGAGATTTGATAACAGGAAATATCTATATATGATAAATAAGAACTGTAAGCCATATGTGATTTAGAGTACAATATGGTTATGTAAACGGTCTAGGACAATGCAATGGTAACTCCATTGTACGTGAGTGTACAATAGACATATACAATAGTTATACAATATTGTACAATAGGATTTGAGTACATAACCAATTCTACTCCCCCTCCCCAATCAATACACAAGGATCCACTCCAGTTATGTTATCTTGTACAATAGTGTACAATGTTATACAATAGATGTACAATGTTATACAATAGATGTGCAATGTTATACAATAGTTGTACAATGGTCTATCCCTGGGGCTCATGTGATAATGAGAGTAAAATATGCACAATGAGTATACAAGGATATAGGTATTCAATAAATATAATATGTAAGTGAAACGCACATCACAATATGTATCTAGTGAATACAAGGGGATAACATCTCAAAAGAAGATCCATATAGTACCAATCCGTGATAACAATCGTGTCAGCATCAAGTACAGTAATCTAGAGCAAAAATGTAAATCCAGACAAGTATGAAATGGTCAGAGAATGTACTCGCCTGATATCCTGAGTTTCTGAAGAGAATATACTGTCTGAGGAGTGGTGTCTGTCTCCTATAGAACAGTACAAGTCACTATGAGTCTAAAATAATAATAAGATGCAATTCAATGCATTCTAAATAAATCTGGGTCAATCTAGGTCAAATCTAAGTCATACCAAGCTAAACTAGGTCATACTGAGCCAAACTGGGTCACACTAGGACAATCAAGGTCAAACAAGGTCACAGGAAATCAATCCAAGTCAAACTAGGTCAATTTGGGTCAAGGGTTGACTTACAGTTGACTTTTGGTTAAAAAGTCAACTCTGGTCAACACTGAGTCAATCCTGGGTCAACCCTAGGTCAAACTAGTCTGATGTTGACCAACTGTTGACTTTTAGTCAACTGGTCAACTCTGGTTTGGTTTTGGTCAAATCTAGTCGCTTAAAGGCTAAGTTTGACTCTCGGTTGACTTTTGTTGACTTTTGGTCAAAATGGTCAACCGACGTCAAAACTAGTCTTTGAGCACTATATTTGATCATTACCAACCAAGGGAACCAAGTTCTAACTCTATCTTAGACTCCAAACTCAAATACCTATATTACCCTTACCAAGGTAATCCCGATACCTTGCCCAATACAAGGGAAACCCCGCTAATACCCAAGATACTAGCCTAGACTTCCTAGGGTAGCTAGATACTATCCTATACTAACATTACCTACCAAGAAATCCTAGTATCTAGGTTATCTAGATCATCTTATGACACATGTTAATCATCTACCCATTTTCTTACCTTTTTCTTTGTACCATTCTCTCATTTACCTCAACACTCACACACACTCTAACTCACATACACACACTCACTTACACATGGTCACACATAGGCTCTACCTATAGGTTTACATATGGGCTAACACCTATAGGATACTATCTATACATACATACTCTAAACTCACTCACTACACTCTTGATACCACACTTCTAGGCCCTCACACACATAGGCAAATAGCTACCTTAGGCTCACCTATAGGTTCTTATATATGAATTCTCACACACACACAATAGGCTCAATGTAGGGACTGATTTCAAGGGGTTACTAGGCTGTGTATGGGGCATGTTTAGGACTGAAATTGGACAGCCAAGGGTGAGTATGTGGACTGATCTTTGAGGCAGTAAAGGACATGTTTTGGGGAGCAAGGGGGACTGGAATATGGGTAAAACATGGACTGTTTTGGGATAGCCAAGGCCTGTGTTTAGGGGCTGAAAATGGGTGGTTCAAGGAACTGGACTGGGTAGCACCTAGGCTGATTTTAGGGACTGATTGGAGGGGTGTTTGAGGACTCAATTACCTGTCAATAGGACAGCCAAGAAGGGGTTACATGGACTGAAATTGGACTGTGTTAAGGACCTGTGTTAAACTGTTTAGGGACAGGTTTTAGGGGCTTTGTTGGGCTGTCAAGGGTGCTACTTAGGACTGATTAGGGGGAGCTGTTATTAGGCTGTGTGTAGGCTGTTTAGGGGTGGAATGTGGGGACAAATTAGGACTGATATGTGGCAGCATATAGGAGCTGTTAACAGGGCTGATATGGGACATGTTAGGTGCTGGTTTGGGACAAACTATGGAAAGTACTAAGGGGTGGTTTGTGAGTGCTAAGTATGGTTTGTAGAGCTGTTTTAGGGACAACCATATGCTGGTTTAGGGGATAGATTGTGGGACTGTTTTGGACATGATAGGACTGGTCTGGGGATGGGTCTTAGGGACAGTGTATGGACTGTCTTGGGGACACTATGGGAGACTGTTTTGAGGCTGGGTTTAGACAGGTTTTAGGACAGCTAGTAGTTGAGTTTTAGGGGGTGGTAAGGGACTGGTTTTATTACAGAAAAGGGGAGGCTATTGTGGCTACAGCTGCTGTCCATGTGGACAACAGCTACTGCTGCTACCAGCTGCTGTTTCTAGCAGTTTCCCCATCTCCTCTCACTCAATACAAATACACACACCACTCTCAATACTCTCCACCATTTCCTCAAACACCTTCTATACATCACATACACACACACCTATCAACCCCACACTCTAACTTCCCATGCCCTTGGCCGAAATCCTCATACCCACCACCAACACAAAATATCACACCATAATATATATATATATCCACATATATATATAAACCATAATATGTATATATATATATATATATATATATATATATATATATATATATATATATATATATATATATATAAAATATATATATATATATATATATATATATATATATATATAGAGAGAGAGAGATAGAGAGAATATATAGAGAGAGAGTATATATATATATAATATATATATATATATATATATATATATATATATATATATATATATATATATATATATATATATGTATATATATATTAGAAAAAAAATATATGTATATATATATAAAAATATATATAGAGAGAGAGAGATTAATATATATCACCATATATATACATATATAGATATTAGAAATATGATACAATATGATATATAGGGAAACTCATTCCTAACACCTATAAAATCTGGAATAAATATTAGAACAACTTTAAATCAATATATAAATAAGCCACATGTGTCCAAATAGGGGGGTTTTCCTATTAGGATACGATCCTACACTTAGGACACCTCTACAAGTGTCCAAATGGACACAAAATGGACACAAATGGGCACAAAACCATGGGGGTCATTCTTATGGGTCAAAAATCATCCTATATGCATGAAGAAATAAAAAGGAGAAGGGATTTATACCTCCCGGTAGATCGAATCGAAGGAAAAGCTTCCCGATTCGCCACCGACACGTAGGAACCCCGAATGGACACGAACGAGCTCCGACTCCTCCCAAACTTGGGTAGCTCCCTCCTTGGCTTGAATGGAGAAGGAAGAAAGAAGATTGGGTGAGAAAATGGAAGGATTTGGTCGAGAAATTTTTAGGGATTGCTCTCTAAAATTTGGGGAAGAACAAGAGAGAGAAAATGAGATGGAAAGGAATAGAAAATATCAAAGGGGCTTGTGCCTATCCCCTCTAGAGGTGGCCGGCCATAATGGGCTTTTTGTCCTATTATGGTAAGGTCCAAAATGCCCCTACACTAATCTATTGCTAATATATTGGAAAGGGGTTAAGTCGGGGCTAGTTTTGTCTTTCCTAAAACACTAATCCAAATAATCCTAACCAAAATAAATTAGCCTAGTCACTAACTAAAATAACTAACATGTAGGTCATGACTAACTAGTGTGTGGGTCCACTAGAGTCAAGCTACCCCGGATCCCCGTTACAAGTCAGATTGAGTTAAAATTCGAACCCGACTTAAATAAATCCAAAATAATATCATAAATAATATAATAAATTTCAAAAATATAAAATGACAAAAATACCCCTGTTCTTGAAAACTGGGGGTGACAAATTCCTCGAAATTAAAACCAAACAATAGTAAAATGTCAAAATCATAAGTCATAATTTTAAATAGTTTAAAAATGATTAAAAATCACCAAAAATCATAATATGAAATAATTATCAATAATAATAATTATAATTACAAAATTTCAAAATTACCCTCATCTGGAAAACTGGGTGTTACAATCCTACCCACCTTATAAAAATTTCGTCCTCAAAATTAAGATGATCGTACCCCCTTCTAGGTCAAACATAGTCAAGGGTCAATCACTAGTCAATTTCTCAACATCCAAGTACTTGGTCATCAACTGGTCAATTTCTTAGGGTTTTACCTATGCTAGCTATCTAGGTGTTGGCAACTAGAATTTAGCAAAAGAAAAACTCTATAATAGACTAACTCTTAACCTTCCAAATCCTATCAGGTCACCCATAACTAAATACCCACAAGCTAAGCACACCAATCCCAAATACCTCGTATATATATGCTCAAGAACAACAACCCATCACATATATCCTAATTATATCATCTATATATATAGACCTCTTAGTCTTAGGTGAAACTACAGCTATACTCAAGGACAGGCTCTGGTCATGGATGCCTCACTGGAAAAGGTAAGAGAAAGTAATAATAATCATCAAGACTGTAAGGCATGCTAACATCCTATATGTAACTGGTTGGTATTATAGATAACAGGAGAATTATCTGCAATGGGTTACTATTCTAACACCAATGCTAACTATCACCTCTAGGGTACAGACACTCTACAAGTCATCATATCATTATACTATGAAGGAACTACCTATGAATAAACTCTACAAACTAAATATCCCTACTCCTAAGTTATTTACAACAACAGAAGGGTATGATGTTCAAAAAAAACCTTCAAAATACAATCTGATAATCATATGCGTCTGTCCAAAATCATATTACTCGGAGTCTTCGTCATGCTAGTGAGCAAGGCTACGATAATCACAGAGTCCTTGACTAAGGTACATACCTCTAAGTTCATGGTATTTAAATTTTTGCATTGCCGCATGCGACGGCAAAAACCTTAAATTGCCACGCCCGAGAAATACATCCCAAAATCTGACTATATGTCCTCACTATGCCAGCTAATACGACTATCGAAGATTCTAGATCCCATAACTGAGGTGACCTAGCCCATATGATTTCCTCAGAAGAAAAACAAACATAACAAAAGAGCAACATTACAAACTTAATCAATCAACAAGGACAGATGGAATCAGATTTCAAGGTAGTTATAAAAGACAATTGCGGGAATGGAACAGAGAAGAATGGAACTTGCAGTAAGATCTCTAATGGTCTGTGCATCCTCGACTGTCCTGACGATAGCTCGCCCTGCTGGTTTCCCCTAGTCTGCTGCTGATGCTGCATAAACCGCTGCTGCTGAGAGAAATCAGGAATGATGAAAAAAGGTCTCTTTACAGACAGAGGTGCACCTCCAATGTAACAGAAACGCCAACCTGAGTCGGCACAACAGGAGCTGCGGTCTCGAGGCCCTGATGAACAGGACGAGAGGTGGCCAGCCTCTCGATAGTATTCTCTGGACCGGAGCGATGAGATCGTGTCTTCATAACCATCATGAAGACAGATCAAATCAAGAAGCAATTTCTGAGAATAAAGAGAAAATTCAAAGGAGGACAGTTTATATTCAAGGAAAGTCAATAAGCAACAATTTAGATAAAAGGAATCTGATTAAGAGTTTTTTCTAATGTGATTGAGTACCTTCAAAAATATCATAATCCTACTGCAGGCTGTAGTGATACTCTAGTTCGAATACCACTACATAAACTCGACCTGCATGGGCCACCACTAAAAACGTGTCATGACCCGCACACACTGTGAGGGTACGAGAACGTAACAACGTCCAGCCTATGCCGCAGTGTCGGCGGTAGAACGCTGTCCTAGGTCAAACATCTAACAATATAAAGGTACCTGTACAGTATATACACTCCGAATGGAGGTGACATAGCAATATACAGTCTCAATCATATCTAAGGCAGAATGGTAAGATAGAAAGATAGATATATATGAACAGAAGAAAATCCACAGAGATACAATCCAGAGAGTCTAAGTGTCTAAGATAACACCTCATGAAACATCGAGCTCAATACAAGTCTCAACTACTGAATATGAAAGAATATATATACAATCCAGATCTCAAATGACAGAAATAGTAAAACCTAGACTAGGTGTAATGCCCCGCTCCGCTCGGTACATTACGATGAGTCGTTGACTCGAAGAGTTGCATTGACCCGATGAGGTATCGATGCGAATCGATGCAAGTGATACGTTGGCCAAAGGTAAGCTTTGAGTCGATTGGAATCTATGGATCGAATCGATGCAAAGGATAAGTCCCGTTGAGCAAAGTGCTAATTTTAGTTGATCTGGTGTGCAGGCTATGCTTTTATGCTGGACGATAAGAGGTCGGCATTTTGCCTTATGCAATGAAGTGTCCGCAAAACCAAATCGCGGCCTTGCAACGGATTGTGGCATGGGCGCGATAGGCCAAATCAACTGAGTAGTCCAAAGGAATGGCTAAGTCCGGGAGTTAGCTACGCGATCGAGTTATGGAAGCGAGACGCTTCAATCGGCAAGGCGTATCGGCTTAAGGTGGACGGGTTCTTGACTCTCTCTCCCTATTCCTTCATGTCAAATAAAATATGTTATGGTATACGTAATATGTTATCGAGTTAGCGAGCGTGGCTCGGCGAGTAAGTGTCTAAATATGCGTTGAACACTAAGGTAGAACATTGAACAATCGAACAATTGAAGCGACGTGCATCAAGTGTACGAGTCGCGGTAGGGCAATGATGGTAGAACATTGAAAGACGATATTGAGATGTACATCATGTGCACGGCTCCGAGAACATTAAATACTAGGCGTAGAACATTGAATACGGCGCTGAGCGTGCCCTCGGGCACTTATGCTACGAAAAGACTAAGTAACTACGGAACTAGGCTATGGGAATGACTTACGAATGGTACGCGTTGAATATGAGTACGAGATGACTAAGCCGTTGGGCGTCGTGCATCAATATGGATGTGTTGGGGCATAACGCCGACGGAGCTCCCCATATGAATGGTGGATTATGTTTATGAGACGCGAATATATTTATGGCATAGGAAACCGTTTATGGAGCGAGACTATGTTTATGGAACACGAGATGGATTGGAATGTGTGACTTGTATGCTATGGCACGTATTGCATGGTCAATGGACTCGGATGGCCCGTGCATGGGTACGGCTTCCCTCGAACGGTTACGCCGGGGCGCCGGGACCGTTCGGCCTAGGAGGGAATTATGTGTGGTATTTATGGTGCACATCATTCGGACGGATTGCGACCGTCCAGTGCTGTGATAAGCTATGATATCCGTAAGTTTGGGATCCTTCGGATACTGGAATAGCAACCCGTATCGAAGCGATTGTAGGCTTACACATAAGAGATGCCAAGTCTATTACGGTACGAAACACCGTGACCTTCATATAGATAGGGCCGGTGGGCTGAGATGAGAGTTGGGTGCAGGCGCAGAGCCTGCGACCCTTATGCATGGTCTAAGTTTATGGTTGGTTGTTGCGTGAATGATGTGATTCTATGTTAAGTTTTAACCCGTACAGGCTAGGCAATATGGGACGGAGATGTGCACGATCACTATGTTTATGTTCAGATTATGTCTAACTGTATCTGCTGCAGGAACACGGCATCGGACACATTTATAATGAGTTGCTATATGTTGAATATGCTATGAAACCGATCCTAAGGCTAAATAGAAAGATCACAATTAAGATGCATGTTTCATTAAAAGGATTAAGTGTTTGGTTTGGGTGCGAGCGGGTCTTGATAAAGTGCGAAGCAGGGACGAAAGCACTAATCCCCCACTAGTTTATGTGCAGGCTCAGGCAATGATCGGCTCGGGGCGGAGCTTGGCTTGGACGTGCCGAGGCATGGAGTCCTTGGCGTTCAAGAGGAGCTACCGCATAGGCGTTCGGACTTGCGACATGGAGATGTTCGGCCGAAGACTACTTGGTGGCTATGAAGAGGCATAATGTAAGAAATAATGTAATCCTTTGTGAGCTAGAGAGATTATGAGCGTTATAGCCAATTGGCATTTTATATTGGGCTATTCAGAGCCTTTGTAACCTTCAGTTCATTATGAATAAAAAGAGATTCTTATGTCATTCTTTGTTTTCTTCTGCTGCTTATGTTATGAATTTGAGATAATCACTATGTGAATGGTTATCTTGCCTTACACGAGCGCAACTCCAGGCTCGTGCGGCATCACGCCCCAGCGAGGACGATGATTCGAGTGAAATCTAGCGAGGACGAGCAATTTCCCGGATCGGGGCGTGACACTAGGGAGCCTCAGTCTCTATAGCTAGTGGATCCGACTGGAAATCTGGGTCACAAGAGTCATCTACAGCTGTCCTATAGTAGGTGTCTACGCAGGCCTCATCCTCATCCTCTGTAATATTTTCAACAGGTCCAGTCGGGACAGGAGCGAGCACAAAACATCTCACGCAGTTCATATCAAGTTAGAAAATATAAAGCATACAATAGAGTAAGGTACATGAAACGCTGAAAGAAGAATGTATATGAAAAATAGTAGAGATTAGATAACAGAAAATATCTATATATGATAAGTAAGAACTATAAGCCACATGTGATTTAGAGTACAATATGGTTATGTAAACGGTCTAGGACAATACACTGGTAACTCCATTGTACGTGAGTGTACAATAAACATATACAATAGTTATACAATGTTGTACAATAGGATTTGAGTACATAACCAATTCTACTCTCCCTCCCCAATCAATACACAAGGATCCACTCCAGCTACGTTATCTTGTACAATAGTGTACAATGTTATACAATAGATGTAAAATGTTATACAATAGATGTACAATGTTATACAATAGATGTACAATGTTATACAATAGTTGTACAATGGTCTATCCCTGGGGTTCATGTGATAATGAGAGTACAATATGCACAATGAGTATACAAGGATATGGGTATTCAATAAATACAATATGTAAGTGAAACGTACATCACAATATGTATCTAGTGAATACAAGGGGATAACATCTCAAAAGAAGATCCATATAGTACCAATCCGTGATAACAATCGTGTCAGCATCAAGTACAGTAATCTAGAGCAAGAATATAAATCCAGACAAGTATGAAACGGTCAGAGAATGTACTCGCCTGATATCCTGAGTGTCTGAAAAGAATATACTGTCCGAGGAGTGGTATCTGTCTCCTATAGAATAGTACAAGTCACTATGAGTCTAAAATAATAATAAGATGCAATTCAATGCATTCTAAATGATTCTATATCAATCTAGGTCAAATCTAAGTCATACCAAGCTAAACTAGGTCATACTGAGCCAAACTGGGTCACACTAGGACAATCAAGGTCAAACAAGGTCAAACAAGGTCACAGGAAATCAATCCAAGTCAAACAAGGTCAATTTGGATCAAGGGTTGACTTACAGTTAACTTTTGGTCAAAAAGTCAACTCTGGTCAACTCTGGTCAACACTAGTCAACCCTGGGTCAACCCTAGGTCAAACTAGTCTGATGTTGACCAACTGTTGACTTTCAGTCAACTGGTCAACTCTGGTTTGGTTTTTGTCAAATCTAGCTGCTTAAAGGCTAAGTTTGACTCTCGGTTGACTTTTGTTGACTTTTGGTCAAAATGGTCAACCGACATCAAAACTAGTCTATGAGCACTATATTTGATCATTACCAACCAAGGGAACCAAGTTCTAACTCTATCTTAGACTCCAAACTCAAATACCTATATTACCATTACCAAGGTAATCCCGATACCTTGCCCAATACAAGGAAAACCCCGCTAATACCCAAGATACTAGCCTAGGCTTCCTAGGGTAGCTAGATACTATCCTATACTAACATTACCTACCAAGAAATGCTAGTATCTAGGTCATCTAGATCATCTTATGACACATGTTAATCATCTACCCATTTTCTTACCTTTTCCCTTGTACCATTCTCTCATTTACCTCAACACTCACACACACTCTAACTCACATACACACACTCACTTACACATGGTCACACATAGGCTCTACCTATAGGTTTACATATGGGCTAACACCTATAGGATACTATCTATACATACATACTCTAAACTCACTCACTACACTCTTGATACCACACTTCTAGGCCCTCACACACATAGGCAAATAGCTACCTTAGGCTCACCTATAGGTTCTTATATATGAACTCACACACACACACACAATAGGCTCAATGTAGGGACTGATGTTAAGGGGTTACTAGGCTATGTATGGGGCATGTTTAGGACTGAAATTGGACAGCCAAGGGTGAGTATGTGGACTGATCTTTGAGGCAGTAAAGGACAGGTTTTGGGGAGCAAGGGGGACTAGAATATGGGTGAAACATGGACTGTTTTGGGATGGCCAAGGCCTGTGTTTAGGGGCTGAAAATGGGTGGTTCAAGGGACTGGACTGGGTAGCACCTAGGCTGATTTTAGGGACTGATTGGAGGGGTGTTTGAGGACTCAATTACCTGTCAATAGGACAGCCAAGAAGGGGGTTACATGGACTGAAATTGGACTGTGTTAAGGACCTGTGTTAAGCTGTTTAGGGACAGGTTTTAGGGGCTTTGTTGGGTTGTCAAGGGTGCTACTTAGGACTGATTAGGGGGGGCTGTTATTTGGCTGTGTGTAGGCTGTTTAGGGGTATAATGTGGGGACAAATTAGGACTTATATGTGGCAGCATATAGGAGCTGTTAACAGGGCTGATATGGGACATGTTAGGTGCTGGTTTGGGACAAACTATGGGAAGTACTAAGGGGTGGTTTGTGAGTGCTAAGTGTGGTTTGTAGGGCTGTTTTAAGGACAACCATATGCTGGTTTAGGGGCTGGATTGTGGGACTGTTTTGGACATGATAGGACTGGTCTGGGGATGGGTCTTAGGGACAGTGTATGGACTGTCTTGGGGACACTATAGTTGACTGTTTTGAGGCTGGGTTTAGACAGGTTTTAGGACAGCTAGTAGTTGAGTTTTAGGGGGTGGTAAGGGACTGGTTTTATGACAGGAAAGGGGAGGCTATTGGGGCTACAGCTGCTGTCCATGTGGACAGCAGCTACTGCGGCTACCAGCTGCTGTTTCCAGCAGTTCCCCCATCCCCTCTCACTAAATACAAATACACACACCACTCTCAATACTCTCCACCATTTCCTCAAACACCTTCTATACATCACATACACACACACACCTATCAACCCCACACTCTAACTTCCCATGCCCTTGGCCGAAATCCTCATACCCACCACCAACACAAAATATCACACCATAATATATATATCCACATATATATAAACCATAATATGTATATACATATATATATAGAGAGAGATTAATATATATCACCATATATATACATATATAGATATTAGAAATATGATACAATATGATACAATGGGAAACTCATTCCTAACACCTATAAAATCTGGAATAAATATTCGAACAACTTTAAATCAATATATAAATAAACCACATGTGTCCAAATAGGGTGTTTTTCCATTAGGACACGATCCTACACTTAGGACACCTCTATAAGTGTCCAAATGGACACGAAATGGACACAAATGGACACAAAACCATGGGGGTCATTCCTATGGGTCAAAAATCATCCTATATTCATGAAGAAATGAAAAGGAGAAGGGATTTATACCTCCCGGTAGATCGAATCGAAGAAAAAGCTTCCCAATGCGCCACTGACACGTAGGAACCCCGAATGGACACGAACGAGCTCCGACTCCTCCCAAACTTTGGTAGCTCCCTCCTTGGCTTGAATGGAAAAGGAAGAAAGAAGATTGGGTGAGAAAATGGAAGGATTTGGTGGAGAAATTTCTAGGGATTGCTCTCTAAAATTTGGGGAAGAACAAGAGAGAGAAAATGAGATGGAAAGGAATAGAAAATATCAAAGGGGTTTGTGCTTATCCCCTCTAGAGGTGGCCGGCCATAATAGGCTTTTTGTCCTATTATGGTAAGGTCCAAAATGCCCCTACACTAATCTATTGCTAATATATTGGAAAGGGGTTAAGTCGGGGCTACTTTGGTCTTTCCTAAAACACTAATCCAAATAATCCTAACCAAAATAAATTAGCCTAGTCACTAACTAAAATAACTAACATGTGGGCCATGGCTAACTAGTGTGTGGGTCCACTAGAGTCAAGCTATCCCGGGTCCCCGTTACAAGTCGGATTGAGTTGAAATTCGAACCCGACTTAAATAATCCCAAAACAATATCATAAATAATTTAATAAATTTCAAAAATATTTTAAAAATACAAAATTACAAAAATACCCCTGTTCCTGAAAACTGGGGGTGACAAATTCCTTGAAATTAAAACCAAACAATAGTAAAATGTCAAAATCACAAGTCATAATTTTAAATAGTTTAAAAATGATTAAAAATCACCAAAAATCATAATATGAAATAATTATCAATAAATAATAATTATAATTACAAAATTTCAAAATTACCCTCATCTGAAAAATTGGGTGTTACAGAATTTTATAGCATAATGTGATCGGTAAGGGTCAAGATCAGGCTTCCAGCCGACCGGCTACAAGTACGTGGACTCGGCCCGGCCGGGATGGCAAGCTATGGAACAAGTAGTAGCACAGGTCAGGCTATACCCATCGTGAGGAGAGGGTATAGCTATGATACAAGTAGTAACTCAAGGTGAGGGTATACAGATCCGGACATAGCACGTCAGGAATCGGTGTCAATACAAGTACAAGAACAAGATCGAGCAAGTACCAGTATCCCAAGAAAATCTAGAAATGACATCTCATGACAGAAATCCGGTATATACTAGTCTGTATACCATCGTGACGAGAATCAAGTAAAATACTATAACTGAATCGGATACAGAAAATATCAAGACAAGGAACTACTATCAGAGAATGTACTCGTCTGAGATCTGGTGGAATATGTCAACTGTGTAATCTGGCTCAGAGTGAAATCACAGACCTAAAGATGAGATATATATATATAAGCTAATTAGGGTTCAACAGTGTTAGGCATGATTAATCTAGGTCAATCTCAGTCCACTAAGTCAAACTAGGTCACACTGAGTCACACTAGATCAAACTAGGTCACAGGAAGTCAAACCAAGTCAAACTAGGTCACACTGAGTCACACTAGGTCAAACTGGATCAAAGGTTGACTTATAGTTGACTTTTGGTCAACTGGTCAACTCTAGTCAACTCTGGTCAACTATAGGTTAAACTAGGACAATTGTTGACTCTACTTCGACGTTCAGTCAAAGTAGTCAACCATGGTCAGACAGGGTCAAAGCTAGTCTCTATAAACATCTACAGGGTCAACATATCAATTTCAGTGATGGTGAAATCACTGGAATTGATGGATCTCAATTCCGATACAAGAATCTAAAAATACGAATAAAAAGAGAAGAATTATAATAATAGGATAAAAATCTACAGGTGTTGTCGGATGGTGAAACAAATATCACTAACGTGTCCAGAATGGTCAAATCATATAGGATAGCCTATCCATAAGTCCAATTTGGACACAGGGACAAAAAGGTAATTTTGGATCAAAATAGTGTCCGTGTCGGACCCACTTTGTACCAAATAATGTGTCAGAAATAAAAGTCCTCAAACCTAGCAAAATATATGTCCATGAATCCAGAATGACGATACGAACTCAACGGTATATCCGGAATTGGATTCCGATGAGAACCGATCTCAAAATGACCCGTTGACCCGGATATTGGTATCCGACTTACACCGAAATATGTGGCGGAATCAATGTCCACTAAAATCTAGCAAATTATATGTCAACGAGTCCAGAATGACGATACGAACTCAACGATATATCCGGAATTGGATTTCGATGAGCCGACATGAAAAAGTTCTGTTGACCCGGACTGTGGGTCCGCTTTGCACCGAAATGCATGCCAGGGTCCACGTCCTCCAAATTTAACAAACTTTATATGAAAACGTGCCAAAACGACGCCACGAGTCTACTGGTGTTGTCAAAAATTGAATCTGGAGTCCCGGATTCAAAAACAGAATTTTACAAGTTGGAAATTACGAATTCAGACGACCAACTTTGGCGTCGAATTCAACAAATCAAACATTCTCACAATGGAACGAAACTAGAGGGATAGGAACAGGGTTATACCAGCTGTGCATAGGAACTGGTGGCACGCCAAATGGAGCTGCGACGATGAAGATACCATCCCGCGAAGTTGGCTCCACGAAACTGTCCAAAAATAGTTCAAATTAAAATGTCAACTTGGTGGCCGGTTTTGATGTATCAAACGATAAAATTAACGGACGAAAATTGAAGGGAGTGAAGAGCTATATACCGAGATTGAGGCGGAATGAAGAAATCATCGATCCAACGGTCGAATTTCCCAAAAAATGTACGCGAAGTCGCTGCGACGAGGCGATATTTCTGGATCTCGTTCGCGCGCGCGTCGACGGGATTCCGTACAAAACGCACGAATCGCCTAGACGGCGCATTCTGGAGGACGGTGGCCGCCACAGAAAGGTGCACTCGGGTTCGTCGGAGCCAATAGGGCATTGTGGCGGCAGTGGTTGGCCGTGCGGCACGCTGTGGCGCCGCCACACGCGGCAGATACAGCCGCTGCTACTGTTGGTTCTTGCTGCTGCTGCTGTTGGTTCTTGCTGCTGCTGCTACTGCTGTTCGCGGTGGCACGGCCAGCCAGCGACGGCACGTAGGAGAGAGAAGGAGGCTGAAGGGAGTGGCGGAGGTGGTAGTGTTCGGCTATGGAGGAGGAGCTCGGGTTGGTTGTTGAAGAGGAGGATGAGGAGGAGTGGTAGTGAAGTGGTGATGGTGTTGACAATGATCATGAAAAAGGAGAGGGGAGGAGCTCGCGAAGGAGCTGCTGAAGAAGAAGGAGAGGAGTGGGCTGAGGTGGTTCGGCTGTGGCTTTGAGGAAGAAGGAGTGTGGAGGAAACTAAATGAAGAGAGAGAATGGTGATGTGAGGGGGTGGGTGAGAGAGAGAGAAAGTTATATGAGTGTGTGTATATATTATATAAAGATATATATATATATATATATATATATATATATATATATATATATATATATATATATATATATATATATATATATATATAAGAGAGAGAGAGAGAAATAGAGATATTTGTGTAAAATTGGGATATTTTTGAGTAGGAAAACAAGAAAAAAATATCAGTAGGGTGTATAGGTAGACATGGTAGGATCACACCAATTTGGGTTGGGTGTTGGGTCAAGTTGGACAAGCTTGGGGCCAAGATTTAATTAAAATAACAAATTTAAACCAATTAAAATCATGGACAAAATGGGATCACAAGGGAGATCAAATCGGTGGCACGCAAGTGGTACGTGCATAGTAGACTCAAAAAAAGCCAGAGTCATGTATTGGGTCGACTGGATTGGACCGATGTTGGGCCCAAAAATTAAATTGAAAGTTAAATCACAAATTACGACAGACTATAAATTGGTCTAATTTGACCCAAAAGTTGTGCGAAGCAAATGGAGCACAAGGGAACAAGTTTGAGTGGGACACGATGTATCCATATGAAGATAATCTCGTCTACTTCAACTTCAAGAAAAAAGTTTCCAGAGACTGGCATCCCTGATGCTCTAGAAATCAAAGTCACGGTAAAGAGCATTTAATGATCAAAATTAATTAAATCAAAATAAATTATCGAAAATAATTCATTTAGAAAATTTAAAAATAAATCTCAAAAATTCAGGGGGCTTACATCCTACCCACCTTATAAAAATTTCGTCCTCGAAATTAAAGGTTGTTAGTGGGGTTAAAACATGATAGAAGATTTAAGCAATACTTTAGGCACGATCCAAGAATGACGAGTTTTACACGATCAAGATAATTGATTCACAATTGTTCCACAATTGTTCAGGCACGATGAGGGATTTGGCACGATAGAATCATGATATGAACAAAATTATATTTGCATAATTTCATAAATAAGTCAAGTCATTGGGGCACGATTTTAGAGGCAAGGTAATACGTATAATTATGATTGTTAAAATCACGATCAAAGGATTCAAGTCGACTTAGTCACGCCAGGTCATCTGGATACGACTAAACATAATGAGTTCAGATATAAACAGAAAATTAAATCAGGGTCAAAAGGAGTTTAGGCACGAGTATTTAAAATCCAAACAGGTTCAAAATCAAAAGTTATAGCACGAGTGGTAATAACATGAAATTCAATCACGATAAGAAAATTAGCTTCAACACAATCTAAGTTGATCAATTTAAGTGAATCAAGATTTGGGCAAGATGGAGTATAAGATCATCGAAGTCCGGGAACGAGCATCCAAGGATGGAAATCCAAGTTAGAATTGAATTTAACTCAATTGAGTACGACCCAGGATACGGGTACGAATAGAAGAGATGATCAAAGTCGTTCGGTTGCGATCAATAAAATTATGATTTAACGATATTGAAACCTCAAGGGATGATTCAAAGATATAGAATAAGTCCAATTCCTCTTTGGTAGAAAATCAAAAGACAAGGTTTCATAGGGAAGCCAAGTTAATCATCTCTTTCTGATATTACCAAGTTTATCTGGTCATCATTGGCCAATCACACCTTTAATCTCACAAGTCCAATATAAAAACCAATCTTATACAACTATTACCAGAATTACCCTTCCATCATGAAGATTGGACCTTGTCATGACACCATAGGCCAGATCCTAAATTCCAAAACCCTAATCAAGAAGTACACCTTTCACTAGAACTAATCCACTTAATCATCCTTAAATCCGAATTCTTCCACCTCGTCCTAAATTGATCAGAAACCTCTAAATCAAGTTTATAATATCCCTGAACTTGTTCAAATCACGCTCATTATGTTATACAAATCTAATACCACTAGGCCTTACAAAACTTATTTTCCATTATAAAACCAGCCTTCATATCTTTCTTCAACGTACTCCTTCCAATATTATCCATCTTAAAATTCTCCTCCCCCTTTTTTCCACAAAATCTCCATTTTTTTACTTAAAATAATTGTGTTCTCTATCCTCTTACCAATGTCTTGGCCAATTTTGTATCATCATCGCATATCTTTAAAATCTCTTCCCCATTATTAAATTCCAATTTTGCATCATAACCTTAATATGAAATTGTAGGAGCGTAAAAAGTGCTTCAAAGAAAGAGTCATCTCGTTCATAAGTGGTCAGCTTTACGCCTAATAGAACGGGTAATCTCTTTACGCCCAAGACAAGGCTAGTCGCTTTACGCCTAAGCAGACTGATTGTTTTACGCTGGGGTCTACACTGGTGATTCTTACGCCAAGGACTGAGCAGCCTCTTTCACGCTGGACAAAAGCTATCAAATCTCGCATTTAATGCAGACTTTGACATGAAGATATCAATGATGGCATTTACCACAGAATTCAATGGAATTTGTCTTATACAAAGACCATTATTGTCGTTTATAGAGATCGAGCTACTTTACGCTCACTGAATGGTTTCTTTTACGTACGGAGTTTTACAATGAGTCCTTACGCTCATAAAAAACAATGTGTGCGTGAAGTCTATTTGAGCCATTTTACGCTCAAGGTTATTCAATAACTACTTTACGCTAGAAACCTATGACAGAGCTAGTTTACGCTCATCTTTTTACGCCCTATTCGTTCTGGCCAGTTTGGAACATGGTGTGCCTACGTGGTCTTCATGCCATATATTTCGAAGAACGTGTGTACATGTATCCTATTCTTACTGAAATAATGGGACACATGTCAACATATACAGAGAATGGCTCTGATCATGGATGGCAGTTGTTAGCGTAAAGACAGATTTTGATGCTCTTTTACGCACAGAAGCCTCAGTCTATAAATAGACTCATTTTTCTCATACAACAGACACACACAGAGAGACAAGAGAGAATACAGAGATCAGAGCTTCGAGATTTTGATTCTCTAGAGCATTCTTCTTCAACTTTTCTTCCAGAACAGAGTGAAGCAAAGCAGGAAAGCATTCGGCCTCGCCATCAGTGCCCAAGTACGTCGATACCTTTCTGGTGCATTAGTTCTTCCAAGTTGTTCTACTTCAAGCAGTGATCTTCATCATCATCATATGGTCCAAAGAACAAAGTGATCATTTACAGATCAGACTTCCATAGCAATACTTTTCCAGAATCAAATTTGTACTTCTTGTACATTTCCTTGTTTTATTTCCAAAAGCCAATTCCCTCCAAGGCATTTTGTTAAGTGAAACAAAAATATCTCGAGAATCAATAACCTAAAATTATCCAAATTCAAAAACGTTTCGATCTTTGGATATCTTCGTCAGTTTCTAAACTATATCCACGAAATATAAATGTTCTTTCTCATTGAAACTCTCTTACTTTCTTTCCAAGTAATTCATTTTCGAAATCCTCTGGTAAATCATTTATAATCTGATTATATCGACCTCTTGGTTTCATTTTTAAATCTCAACCATGATTTTATCTCAAAATTCTACACCAAGATCCAAAATCTCATATTCCTACCAAGATATCACTTGATGACAAGTTCGCCTTCCGAGCCAAATGATTTACGATACTTCCCTAACTTTTCCAAGGTGAAGAGATACAAGAATTTAAATGATTTTCACAGTATAGCTGAAAGAAACAGATACAAGATAGGTGATTGGTGAAATCAAAATATAATTAATCAAGACGAAGGAAGTAAGGGTAGGACGAGGAAATCATCATACGATGAGAGAGAAAAAGAATGATAAAACAAGAAATAATAGTAGGAATTATTCTTGCTCAATAGGTCAAAAGAAGTGAATCAATTCAATGTATGCTCTGATAACCATACACGTCTATCCAGAATCATGTTGCCAGAATTTCTGCCACACCAGTATAAGCATAACTGCAATAAACGATGGAGTCCATAACTATGGTATACACCCTATAATTATGTCATCTAGATTCCTTACCACGCCAACCGGTATGGCTGCAAGAAAATCTAAATTCTATAACTAGGATAGTATATCCAACATCAGGCTCCATGTCCCTGCCGTGCTAGCTAGTATGACTGCGATAAATTGTAAGGAGTATATCAGAATACTCGATCAAGAAGACAAAGACAAAGATAAAGACAAAGACAAAGACTAGGATAGTATATCCAACATCAGGCTCCATGTCCCACGCCAACCGGTATGACTGCGATAAACATGTCCTTTGAAGGAGTATATCAGAATACTCGATCAAGAAGACAAAGACAATTGCAGACTTCTGATTCAGAAGCAGGGGGTACTCAATCTTTTGAGTCTGATATCGATAGCGTGGATTCGTACTTCTATACAAATCCTTCTATATCTTCAAGAGAGGTTGAATCCTATGCTGTTGGAGATGAACCAGAGACGTCATCTGCTAATACGGAACAACGTCTCATTGCCGTTGAGCAATCACTGAAGGATATGCTTAATATGGTGCAAAGCATGCATCAAATAATTTTGAATCAGCAAACTGCTCAGCCAACAGTAGTGACACCGGCACCAGTAGCAGCACAAACTCAAGATAGTCAAGGGGCTGAAATACCTTTGAATATTCAAGAACCTGCTGTTAATCAGAATTCTGCATCGCCAGATCCCATCATTCCAGAAGATGCACCACCTCCAGTAGGGGTCATGGTACATCCAACGACTACTCAGTCAAATGTGCTTCCTCAAACCAGTGAAGCCATTCAAGCAGTGCGTGAACTTAAAGCACAGTTTGAAGTTTTGAGGCACAAAGATCAGCTCCAGAGGTTAGGGATTAAGCAATCTTATCCTCCTCATTGGAATGATGTACCCTTTCCACCGAAGTTCAAGCCACAATCCATGGTTTTTTTTTCGATGGAAAAGCATCTCCCAGTCAATATATCAATTACTTTGATATTATGACCGTACACTTGCAGAAAAATGATGCTCTTCTCACTCGAGTGTTCATCGGGTGCCTCACGGGTTCAGCTTATGACTGGTATCGTAGCTTACCCGATAATTCTATTTTGTCTTTTGACGAATTCAAAGCAATGTTCCTCTCCCGCTTCTATGAAGGAGGTATGGACATGAACATGTCCTCCTTGATAGAAATCAAACAAAAGGAGAAGGAAGATACTCGGACGTTCATTGAACGTTTTCGACAGGCTACTCTAAAGATGCCTCCTGGTATGCCAGATTCAGCGTTGATTGACACATGCAAGATGAATCTGCGACCATCCATCGCTGTCTTCACGGGTTCCCAATTCACAGATTGGGCTTCGTTCATCATAGCAGCAGTTTCTGCCGAGACCAATGGTAGGTTGGCTCGCGAATACGGGATGATTTTTGCTTCAGAAGACAAAGGGAAGAAAAATAATCCTGGCCATAATCCTGGCAATCGTAATGTGAAAGGAAAAGATACTCTTATGGTCAATCTTTCCAAGAATAAAACGACGCCAAGTAATCAAGAATCTTCCAGGCCAAAGGAAGAATACTCCTTTGACGAAAGTGATATCCCAGGAATATTTTAATATCTGGTGAAAAGTGGTAAACTTCAGATTCCAGAGCCAAAGAGGCCTAATGAGGTAAATCTGACTGACAATCCCAAGTATTGTATCTATCATAGATACATTAATCACCCTACCAGTGCTTGCTATATCTTGAAAAAGAAGATCCAAGAGCTGATAAATGGTGGCGCCATCGCTTTAACTAATGATGACCATACTGTCACAACCAATATGGTTTCTCTTCAGTTCGAGGATTTTCCTCCACAGCAAGTCCCAGATGGAATTATCCCAATTCCGAAGGCGACGATGAAGATTGTGAATATCCCGCCCGCCAGGGAAGAAAGTACAGAATTGCTGCCTCTCACATTGAAGAATGGTGAAATCATGTGGGTGCATCCTGACTTAGTGCCTGAGTTGGAAAATGAAGGTAAAACTTCAAAATCCAAGAAAGGCAAGAAAGTCAAAACTTGCAACATGATTTCTCATGTTATTCCAGATTCTGATGACTTAGATCATCTATGGGATGGCCTTCCTCTTGAAGATAGACTGAAAGGATTAAACATCTGTCCTCCAAGTCTAGCTCCTCATACCAAGCTCAAGCTCACTCATCAGCAGTGGCTAGCCATGAATAGTGTTCATTTATACTGGGCACAACAAGTCTTTGCTGCTTATGAAAGAGCTCCAACAGGGATTTCTCCTCGTATCCCAAATTCTTCTCTTCCTTTAACTACAGAGATATCTATGATTCACTCTCCCGTAGTTGCAGAGGTTTCTTCCTCTTCCTGTACTGAAACACCTGTTCAAAGTTCACTGCCTATCCACTTGTATAGTCAGCAATCTGTCCTTCTCATGAAGAAGATGGGTTACAACTTTCAAAAGGCGGAAGGTTTGAACCATGATAAAGGAATACGTCTTCCTCTACAAATTCAAAATCAGAATTCCACTGCTGGATTGGAATTTGAAGTTCCTTGTAACAACCCTCACAAGAAGAAGGCTAAGGGAAGAAAGACTAAATCCTGTAATATGGTACTTTCTTCTCCTGAGTCTGAGGAAGAAACTTTTGCTGGTACAAGATCTGGAAAAGAGTACCACAAAGACTATAAGGGATCCTCCAAAGAAGCAGAAAATGTAGTAGAAACACTACCAGTTCAACCTTTTCCTGTTTCTGCTAGACCGTCTGCGATTAAGAAGGGGAAACAGAAGGCAGTACGCTTTGATATCCCATTAAAGTCTGCTTCCAGTCAGGAGGTGGTGATGAAGCCTTACAAGTTCGATATTCTAGCTCAGTTAGCCAATACTCCGGCTAGGTTATCTATATTTGAACTGCTTCATCTTTCCAGAGAGAGCAGGAAAACTTTGAGCGAAGCTTTACTTCAAGCAGATTCATGCTTGGCTCAACTCAAGACTCCCGATAATATGCCAGTGTCATGTCCACAATGTCATAGCGTGATGAAAGCAATTCCCAACATCACCTTTACACAAGAGGATATGCTATTGAAACACAACAAGTATGATAGGCCTCTGTGCTACACTGGATATATCGGATCCACAAAAATTGACAGGATCTACATTGATCCCGGGTCCTCAATTAGCATAATTCTTCAGAGTATGCTAAGACCCCTGAGAATTCCTACTAGTGAGCTGACTTACACTAGTACCACCATTGTTGGTTTTAACTCTGGCAAGAGTAAGCCACTGGGGACTTTCTATGTTATCAACTCGGACGTGTCCTACAATATTCTTCTTGGAAGACCGTGGATTCATGAGCACAATATTGTGCCTTCAACTCTCCACCAATGCTTCAAATATGTGGATTCCCAAGGAGTTGTGAAAACTGAATTTGCTGATATTAATCCTTTCAAGGGTGTCGAAGCCTACTTCTCTGATTCAAGGCTTTATAAACAAGAGCATATGAAAGAGATATCAGACATGGCTGAAGAATCATCATCTGAGGATCAGTCTATTAATGAAGATCCGCCAGAGGAACAGCCCTTGAAGATCATGGTCAAGGGACGAATCCAATCTCAACTTGTCAATGATCAACCTTTGATAATCAAGGTTAAAGGAAGAACTCAAACTTCATCTGAGGAATCAATAAAAATTCCTGGTAAGAGCCAAGTTCAACCTTTTATGATCAAAGTCAAAGGACGTACTTCTGGTACGAATGATCCAGAATCACCATTGATCGTCAATATTGGCAATTCTACGCAGAAGACGGATGATGGTCCACCGTTGACTAATCCGAAGAGTAGCAATCAGACTGTAAATGATGTAAATATTACTCATTTCTTTGATATCAATGAAGATTTCCTTTTCGAGTATATGGCTGTCAAGTTTATTGAGAGAATGACGGTATCTTCTGATAATCAAAGTCATCAAAATAAAGACAACATAGAGCCGGAAGAAACTTTATACATTGATCATAAGGAGAATTCATTTCCTCCTCATGTCGACGTCAGACCTTATGCTCAAAGGTTCCTGACATCTTCTCTCTGCCCGCTTCCTGTAGCCGCTTCATCACAAGCTTGCATAACTTTCAGACGATACGAAGAATCCTATTTCGTGGTCCCATCTGATAAGAAAAACAAGCACCAAATTGTGTTTGGCCTGGCCAAAAATATCCATGTTACTCAGACAGATGATCTGAAGGATAAAGATAAAGGAAGAATCCGAATTGACAAATATAGTCAACAATCTATCAAGATCATCCAGAATATGGGATATGATCTGAAGACTATGCAAGGTCTCAATCAAGGCAAGGGTAGACGATTACCTTTATGCGGTGACCCGTTTTACCAGAAGACTCGTCATGGGTTGGGATATGATCCGTCCCACATTTTTGATGACGATATACAAGAAGAATTCTCTTCTAGCTCTTCGCGATCATCAGATTCGGAAGAAATTCTATTCATCGAATCCGATGTATCTCATTCCTCATATTGTGAATCCGAGCAAATATTCTTGGTCAATATGGTTCAAACCGATGATGAATCAGAGCCATTTGAGAATGATCCTTGAGGATAATCTCCTCTATCTTGAAAAATATAATAGGTTATTCATGACACATATATTCAATGACATCTGTCTTATTATCCCCCAGCTACCAAGGTTTGGTCAAGCTGACTACTCATCTCTTTTCTTATATCTTGCCGATTGGCGTATGAAGTTGGATTCGTTATTTATCACGATCTTAAGTCCTCTGAATGAATATCAAATCTTCTTACCTATCATGTCTATTTGACCTCTGCTTAGATTTTTCATCTACTTTTATATACTGTCATGTTCATATTACCCCTGATAAGTATTTCATTTTTATCTATCATGTTCATTTGACATCTGCATAGATATTGATCTACTCTTCTTTGAGTTCTTACATACCATCACGTCTACATTACCTATGATGGTATTCTCAAACAGAGATTAATCTTCTGTCTCATCAGACGATTAATTAGATTTATTATTTTCATCATGTTCTCATAACCGCTGGATGAATATTAAATCTACTTATCTATCATGTCCATATTACCTCTGGATAGATATAATGCATTGAGTTTAAAAGACTTGTCATGTTCCTATAACCTCTGATAAGTGTCTCCTATATCATACCTATTGTTTCAAATAAACGATAGGATCATAAAACATATATTCCAATCATCTTGGAAACATTGCAAAATGGATTACAAGATATTCTTTTAAAGAGGAATAGAAATATCTAGAAGTAATTGCCGTAGTTCTTCTAGCCGATTACCAAAAGAACTCATAACTTTCTTTGTAGCCTCGGCACGTCAAGCCTCAGGGGTGCAAATGCAAGAAAGTTTAGCGAAGGTGGTTATTAAACCCTCTTTGGCTTCAAAAAGGGCCCTGATAGTTGATTCAGCCCCAAAGGCTTTCTCTTCTAAAATCGAGCTCTGGGTGAGGTGCAGATTTCGAGCTTCGATCATCTTATCTCTTTCAGCCTTAAGGCGAGCTAACCCTGCTTCGAACTCGTAGATTTCATGATTTTTGTTCTGAATATCTATGTTCAGAGTATCATAAGCTACCCTGTGACTATGAAGTGAGGGCTTTATCCCAGCCAAGAATGCTTTCTCTTTGGCAACCTTCCGACTATGTTTACGAAGAGATTCATTGTATGTAGCTTCCCGAGCAAGGTAATCGGCTGTTAAGGCTTCATATTCCTCCTCAATGAGACTTTCTACGGTTCTACTTGACAGCCTGAGATATTCTCGGATTGGTTGTTCGAGATCCTCCACAATTTTCTCCAATTTGGCAGCTCTCTCTGCATCACTGAACAGAGCAACGTTATTTATGGTCGAAGCCATTGCCGTCTTCAAAGTCTCATAATTGAGGCCCTCATTTAGGACCATTTTTATCAAGGTTGCCAAACTTTTGTAAAAGGTCTCGGTATAAATCTCAATTAGGAGATTCTTTTCTGTGCTGGAACTTGGCCTGGCAACAATATCCAACGGGTCTTTTTCTCGGAGATCAGAAGCAGATATCGGTGGTACAACAGCAGAGTGAGACAAAGTCGTTGCTGCTACTACCGTTATAGCCAATTGGTCCCCAGACGCTTTAGGGATTATATCTCCCATCGGTGTAACAACAGACAGGGATGGAGCTGGTGTCGTCACTGCTATTATTTGGTTCCCAGGAATCTCATGAGCAATTTCTTCAATATTTGTCACTCCAGCCATTTCTAGAGTGCTAACGGCGGTAATATTGGTGGATATGACGACAGCTACAGGAGCGGATTCAGATTCTGGCATTGGCTTGTCAGAAATTAGTACTGAATCAGTCACGATAGCAGAGGATGTTATTATTCCCTCAGTTTCTATTTGAAGTTCAAATATGCCCCCGGCACCTCCTTCAATTGGTTGCTCCACAGGATTCTCTACTGCTTCAGTTGTGGTGATACTTTCTACAGTTGATTCTTTATTCAAGTCTGGGTTTTCTCCAGTAGCCCCATCATTACCCACGGTGGGGTCGACTCTAGTCTTCTCTTGGTGCTGATCCTCAGCAAGAGAAGCCGCTTCGGATTGTGCTTCTTTTGCCTCAAATGATGGAGGACGCTCTTCTCGAGACTCCACCTCAGGCTTTCGCACTCCCTCCTCCTCGGCATCCGCGCTTTCCGAAGAAGAAGATTCCTCTTCAGATTCCTCATTCTCTTCATAGATTTCTTCTTCTTGAAGAGGAGCCACAGGCTTTGGTGCAATTATGACATCTGCAAAACAAACAAAAACAAGTTAATATACAAAATCATGGTATATAATTCCATATAGGCTTTGTATAATACTTGGAATATGTGCGTTTTTCTCAAGATATGTATCATAATCACCATCCCAATCATCATCCTCAAAATCAAGAGCCGGTTCGTCTGATGGGATGCGTTCTTGATCAGTGGTGGATACAGCATTAGTACCCTCTGCAACCTGGGCTTTGGGCGGCAAAGATAAATGGAGTGAAGTGCTAAGACGTCCAGGAGACAAAAGTGTTATTGCTCCTGATCCAGCTATCGGTGGAGGGGCTGAAGACCCTTCTCCAGGATGAACTGAAGAAGGACCGACGAGAGGATCTTCTTCAATATCCTCTTCTGGAGTGTGAACGCTTGGCTTGGAAGGCCCTTTTGTGGTAGACCTCTTCCTCTTTCCTGGAGTTTTTTCTGGAGACGTGGCGACTGCACTCTGTTTTCTCTTTCGGCCTTTACCAATAATGATAGGTTCTGCAGCTGGTTCTCCAACTCCTGTCGGGATAACTACTAGAAATGGATCTGGGATGCCAGTGTCGTCAGGGATGTCTGCTGGTACCCTGACCTGCTCCTCAATATCCCCTTCTTTCGGCCACCTCAGACTACCCTTCATATTGTAACCATGGGCAAAGGAATGAATTGAAGCATAGAAGTGGGCAAACGTATGGAGTATACGTAGTTCTGTAGTGCTGGTGGCAGTCGAAATTCTAAATTTAGCACCAGTCCGAGCACTACCAAAATACCTCCATCCTCTAGCTCCATCAAGTAATTTCCCATAGTAACGGAAATTAGTTAAAGGATTACCAACATGAAGTTGGTCGTATCCAAATTGGCGAGCAAACCTACTGGGTAAGTATGGTTCGAACGCACAATTGTCTTCGTTTCTGTACATCAGATGAGATGGTCTGATGTACTGAAGCCACCTAAAGACTAACTGTGGTAATACAACTCTTCCGTCAACTTCATCTTCAAACTGGACACCGAAGCAATCTGCCGGAACATGCAGCCGGGTACAAAAGAAGTTCCAACCGTATGAATAATTCAAAACCGCTCGGGTATCTGCTACAGTTGTAGCAATCCATGTAGCTTTGCTGAATTTTTGGAGAAAGACCTCCGTATCATCGCCTGGGCCCGGCGGTAATAATCTGCAGTTGTGATGCAACAACCAGCCCATCAGATAAGTGTAGGGCATCTCTACCCTAGGGAAAACTTTCCGATGAGGAGCATTGTTGATTAACTCCTCACCGAAGGTTCTTAAACCTGCATTTATTCGACACACCATGGCCGACAGCAGGTTGATCCTAACTTTAAATACCAGACGTATTGCTGGCCATAGTACACTGCGATGAATTCTGTCAACAGTGCTAATACCCGGTACAACCCATCTTCTCAACCATAAAGAAAGAAAGCCTGCCAGCAAAGCTCTCCGAGAGATTTTCTGACTACCATATCTGAGGAAGCTCAAGGCTTCAGTTCCTGCAGGAAATTCCCCAGTCTTCGTAGACAGATATTTATTCGGGAATTTGTAAGTAACCATCATATCCCGAACCTTGTTAGAAGGGATTGTCGAATCTATGTTGATTACTGGAGCTTTGTTCTCTTGAAACCTTTCTTTATCTTCCTTGGAGATCTTATCCTTGTGGAAGAAAAGATAAGTCGTCCATTTGTTGATATACGCCAAATGGGACGTACTTTCATGCATCGTGGTACAAGTCAGGTAGTGGCACATCAGTTCTTCGTATGTCTCGACTAACTGAGGATTAACTTCTCTGACCTCAGCAAGCTCCCTGTTGGAGGGAACGTATTCTTCATATGGGGCCTCCCCCATCGGCAGCTTCAAAATAAACTGCATCTCATGAAGGGCAAGACCCATTTCACCTTTCGGAGTAGCAAAAGTTCCAGTTGAACTTAAATATAGCTCCATCAAGGCCAGAAATAAGTTTCCATTCGCAGGAATACCATAGCTGGTGGAAGCTACTGCTTCGTATAAGCCAATATCTTTCAACTCTTTCTCAAAGTTCTTCATCATCCAAAGGCTTATCTGAATCCGACTCTGGTTGAATGGAGTCAACCATCCTGGCAGTCAGGGGTTGGTTTGAGGATATAATACAGCTTCCTTCATAAATTTATTAACAAACATCGAGGTTTGAACTGGCTGTATTAGGCCCGAATCTTCGCTTGGATTAGAGCCTGGCATAAGGCCAAAGATAGAAGTAACACCTCCATTGGGAACACTAGCAAAGTATCCCATGTCATTGGCACGCTCTCTCTTGAAGACGATTCTACCCGGGCGTCCATGACTATTGGGAGTCAAATTCCACAACATCTGTCGAGGATGAGTGGCATGGACGAATGCCGATAAAGGATAATCTTTGTCCATATCTGGAAGATACATAGCTCTATTCCCAAATTTAAAAACCCAAGACTCTTTCTTGGGGTGTGTCTGGGATTTACAATCAATGGCATCTCCAAACAGAAAGGCTGGTTTTGTGAAGTGTTGTCCATCTAGTGAATTCAACAACTCCCTATTTATCATGGATAGCAACAATCTATCCCCTTGAGCTGCTATCAACTGTGCCCTCTCTGCCGGATACTCGGGGTTCGACTGAGAAAATTGGATATGAGATAAATCTTCCAAATAGTTCGAACCTACCATGCCAACTGATGATCCGAAAACTTCAGCGAGGGGGTGAACTTGCAGATCCACTGGTGAAATAACAAAAGAGATCAAGTTAGTTCGAAGTTTTTAAGAATTGGAGAAAAACTCATACAGTATTGGTTCGACAAAACCTCTCAGAAAAGATTGATTAACTTCACGCTACCATAAAGTGGCATGAGCGTAATACAACTTTTTACGCTGGCATGTACGAACATGAGCGTAGTTAAGTTTTACGCTAGCATATTAGCTGTGGGCACAAAAAACAACTTTACGCTAACACGTACAACGTGGGCGTACAATGTTATTTTAACTTTACGCTAACACGTGTAAACGTGGGCGTACAATGTTATTTTAACTTTACGCTAACACGTACAACGTGGGCGTACAATGCTATTTCAACTTTACGCTAACACGTACAACATGGGCGTAAAGAGCTGAAAGACTGGTTTATCTTCTTCCTCCCCGACGGATTTATTTTCTCTCAACTGAAGATTAGGGTTTTTACCTATCATAGGCGGAGCCACGGCCGGGTTCGGGTTTCGTTGTGGTGGTGATGACTGAGTAGTGGTCTTCACATGATCGGTCGACGAGGAATCAATGGCTGGTTTCTTTCCCTTGCTGCCGACGGCGGATGATTTCTTAGGAGCCATCAGATCAGAGTTTCGAAGAAAAAAAAGGCGAAGAGATTCAAGAAGATGAGTAAAAGTGTTTTCTCTCTCTAAAAAGGCCTATTTATAGAGAGATTCAAAACCGACTGTTGGATATCCCTATATTTACGCTGACTGTTGGATATCCCCGCTCTTACGCAGATGACTGTTGCGTATCCCGAATTTTGCGCTCATCAAATCTCAACTTTTACGCTTCTGTTCAAAGTGTTTCAAATTTTGGAGATATTTGAAAACTTTGAAGGGGGTCTTGTAGGAGCGTAAAAAGTGCTTCAAAGAAAGAGTCATCTCGTTCATAAGTGGTCAGCTTTACGCCAAATAGAACGGGTAATCTCTTTACGCCCAAGACAAGGCTAGTCGCTTTACGCCTAAGCAGACTGATTATTTTACGCTGGGGTCTACACTGGTGATTCTTACGCCAAGGACTGAGCAGCCTCTTTCACGCTGGACAAAAGCTATCAAATCTCGCATTTAATGCAGACTTTGACATGAAGATATCAATAATGGCATTTACCACAGAATTCAATGGAATTTGTCTTATACAAAGACCATTGTTGTCGTTTATAGAGATCGAGCTACTTTACGCTCACTGAATGGTTTCTTTTACGCACGGAGTTTTACAATGAGTCCTTACGCTCATAAAAAACAATGTGTGCGCGAAGTCTATTTGAGCCATTTTACGCTCAAGGTTATTCAATAACCACTTTACGCTGGAAACCTATGACAGAGCTAGTTTACGCTCATCTTTTTACGCCCTATTCGTTCTGGCCAGTTTGGAACGTGGTGTGCCTACGTGGTCTTCATGCCATATATTTCGAAGAACGTGTGTACATGTATCCTATTCTTACTGAAATGATGGGACACGTGTCAACATATACAGAGAATGGCTCTGATCATGGATGGCAGTTGTTAGCGTAAAGACAGATTTTGATGCTCTTTTACGCACAGAAGCCTCAGTCTATAAATAGACTCATTTTTCTCATACAACAGACACACACAGAGAGACAGAAGAGAATACAGAGATCAGAGCTTCGAGATTTTGATTCTCTAGAGCATTCTTCTTCAACTTTTCTTCCAGAACAGAGTGAAGCAAAGCAGGAAAGCATTCGGCCTCGCCATCAGTGCCCAAGTACGTCGATACCTTTCTGGTGCATTAGTTCTTCCAAGTTGTTCTACTTCAAGCAGTGATCTTCATCATCATCATATGGTCCAAGGAACAAAGTGATCATTTATAGATCAGACTTCCATAGCAATACTTTCCCAGAATCAAATTTGTACTTCTTGTACATTTCCTTGTTTTATTTCCAAAAGCCAATTCCCTCCAAGGCATTTTGTTAAGTGAAACAAAAATATCTCGAGAATCAATAACCTAAAATTATCCAAATTCAAAAACGTTTCGATCTTTGGATATCTTCGTCAGTTTCTAAACTATATCCACGAAATATAAATGTTCTTTCTCATTGAAACTCTCTTACTTTCTTTCCAAGTAATTCATTTTCGAAATCCTCTGGTAAATCATTTATAATCTGATTATATCGACCTCTTGGTTTCATTTTTAAATCTCAACCATGATTTTATCTCAAAATTCTATACCAAGATCCAAAATCTCATATTCCTACCAAGATATCACTTGATGACAAGTTCGCCTTCCGAGCCAGATGATTTACGATACTTCCCTAACTTTTCCAAGGTGAAGAGATACAAGAATTTAAATGATTTTCACAGTATAGCTGAAAGAAACAGATACAAGATAGGTGATTGGTGAAATCAAAATATAATTAATCAAGACGAAGGAAGTAAGGGTAGGACGAGGAAATCATCATACGATGAGAGAGAAAAAGAATGATAAAACAAGAAATAATAGTAGGAATTATTCTTGCTCAATAGGTCAAAAGAAGTGAATCAATTCAATGTATGCTCTGATAACCATACACGTCTATCCAGAATCATGTTGCCAGAATTTCTGCCACGCCAGTATAAGCATAACTGCAATAAACGATGGAGTCCATAACTATGGTATACACCCTATAATTATGTCATCTAGATTCCTTACCACGCCAACCGGTATGGCTGCAAGAAAATCTAAATTCTATAACTAGGATAGCATATCCAACATCAGGCTCCATGTCCCTGCCGTGCTAGCTAGTATGACTGTGATAAATTATAAACTCCATAAATAAAGTAGATATTTACCGTTCTCATCGTTCTCATCAAATATGTTTATCAGAATATCTTAACTCAATCCAGAGAAACTTATCTTCAAACAAAATCAAAATCGAAGTCAACAACGAACATCAAGATTCAAAATTTTCAACAACGAATCAAGGATAAGTAGATAGAAACTAGCGGAAACAGATCCCGAAGTAGAGTTTAGAAGAAAATTCTCAGGAGATGTCCAAAGGTATTATCTAGGTCAAGATAAAAGAAAATCATTGGAATATAATATAAAACAATCTCAACCTGATATGAAACTGGTAAATCATATTCTCGTCTCAACCTAGAAGATAAATAAGTCCAACTTATACCTTCCCTCCGGGGTCCACAAACTCATGCCAAAGAAAGAATACAATTGATAACGGACAGATGTTTCAGAAATCAGGACGGATAAAAACAAATAGGAAAAGTTTCGAAAAGTTTGAAATAAGATTCCCAGGGGTCATCCCTGGAATCTACCAAGAGTTCCTAATATGTGACTGATCCCAAAATCCTAAAATATTCTATGACTCAACCTTAATCCTAGGGCAGGCTCGCAGTAGTACAGATAAGCTCAAGTACTACCACGACTTCATATCAATTGCAAAGACTGACCTGCATGGGCCACCACAAAAATATGTCACGACCCGCACCCGGATATACGGATACGAATACGTGGGCCACGCCCTGCCTACGCCACAGTATCGGCAGTAGAATGCTGTCTAGTATCCAATAAATATACACTACATCTAGAAGGTCCATGAACTACAAATGTACTCAATCACAACCTAACATCTAAAGAAGATAAGACATAAAAGATAACTAAGGCACAAGAACAATTAGAAACTATTAGAAGGAATCATAAGACAAGAAAATAAAGAAGAAAAAATAAGACAAACTAAGGATAACTACCAGGCAACTCACATAGAAGAATAGTGAGATCCACCTCAGCTAGCAACATCATGAAGTCCAATAATGGCATAACAACTCCTAAAATATTATCAACGTATCCAGTCAGGATGGGAATGAGTACATAAACTAACAACAGTTTTATAGTATTGATAAATGCTGTAAGAGACAATCATAATGGAATACAAGATGATATATCAAGGCTGTAAGTAAAACAGGATATATAAATTGGAAATTATGTCAAGGTAAATCACGAAGGGAAAGTAAGCTGAACTGTAATATGTAACTGATGTAATAAATATAAAATGTGCCTCGAATATTATAGCATAATATGATCGATAAGGGTTAAGATCAAGCTTCCAGTCGACCGGCTACAAGTACGTGAACTCGGCCCGGCCGGGATGGCAAGCTATGGAACAAGTAGTAGCACAGGTCAGGCTATACCCATCGTGAGGTGAGGGTATAGCTATGATACAAGTAGTAACTCAAGATGGGCATTAATCACACTATCTATAAAATTTCCCATTCTTCGAATAGTATACAGATTCGGACATAGCACGTCATGGCACGAGATTCCCTAAGAAGGTAGCTACTCCCTCTCAGGAATCGGTGTCAATACAAGTACAAGAACAAGATCGAGCAAGTACCAGTATCCCAAGAAAATCCAGGAATGATATCTCATTACAGGAATCCGATATAGACTAGTCTGTGTACCATCGTGACGAGAATCAAGTAAAACACTATAACTGAATCGGATACAGAAAATATGAAGACAAGGAACTACTATCAGAGAATGTACTCGCCTGATATCTGGTGGAATATGTCAACTGTGTAATCTGGCTCAAAGTGAAATCACAGACCTAAAGATGAGATATATATATAAGCTAACTAGGGTTCAACAGTGTTTGGCATGATTAATCTAGGTCAATCTCAGTCCACTAAGTCAAACTAGGTCACACTGAGTCACACTAGGTCAAACTAGGTCACAGGAAGTCAAATCAAGTCAAACTAGGTCATACTGAGTCACACTAGGTCAAACTGGGTCAAAGGTTGACTTACAGTTGACTTTTGGTCAACTGGTCAACTCTAGGTTAAACTAGGTCAAATGTTGACTCTACCTCGACGTTCAGTCAAAGTAGTCAACCATGGTCAAACAGGGTCAAAGCTAGTCTCTATAAACATCTACAGGGTCAATATATCAATTTTAGTGATGGTGAAATCACTGGAATTGATGGATCTCAATTCCGATACAAGAATCTAAAAATACGAATAAAAGAGTAGGATTATAATAATAAGGTAAAAACCTACAGGTGTTGTCGGATGATGAAACAAATATCACCAACATGTCCAGAATGGTCAAATCAGCTAGGATAGCCTATCCATAAGTCCAATTTGGACACAGAGGCAAAAAGATAATTTCGGGTCAAAACGGTGTCCGTGTCGGACCCACTTTGTACCGAAAAACGTGCCAAAAATAAAATTCCTTATATTTAGAAAAATATACGTTCACGAATATCCAGAATGCCGATACGAACTCAACGGTATATCCGGAATTGGATTCCGATGAGACGATCTCAAAATGATCCGTTGACCCGGATATTGGTATCTGACTTGCACCGAAATGTGTGCCAAAATTAATGTCCACTAAAACCTATCAAATTATATGTCAACGATTCCAGAATGATGATACAAACTTAAGGTATATCCGAAATTGGATTCCGATGAGCCAGCGTCAAAAAGTCCCGTTGACCCGGACTGTAGGGCCCGCTTTGCACCGAAATACGTGTCAGGGTCCACGTCCTCCAAATCTAACAAACGTTATATAAAAACGTGCCAGAACGAAGCCACGAGTCTACTGGTGGTGTCAGAAATTGAATCTGGAGTCCCGGGATCAAAAACAGAATTTTACAAGTTGAAAATTACGAATTTGGACGACCAACTTTGGCGTCGAATTCAACCAATCAAACGTGCTCATAACGGAACGAAACTGGAAGGGTAGGAACAGGGATATACCAGCTGTGCACAAAAACTTGTGGTACGCCAAATGGAGCTGTAACGATGAAGATATGATCCCGTGAAGTTGGCTGCACGAAACTGTCCAAAAATAGTTCAAATTAAAACGTCAACTTGGTGGCCGGTTTTGATGTATCAAACGATAAAATTAACGGACAAAAATTGAAGGGAGTGAAGAGATATATACCGAGATTGAGGCGGAGCGAAGAAATCGTCGATCCAACGGTCGGATTTCTCAAAAAATATGCACAAAATCGTTGCACCGAGGCACCATTTATGGATCTCGTTTGCGCGCCGTCGACGGGATTCCGTGCAAAACGCACGAATCGCCTAGACGGCGCATCCCGGTGGACGGTGGCCGCTACGGAAAGGTGTGCCCGAGTTCGCCGGAGCCAATGGGGCATCGTGGCGGCGGTGGTTGGCCGCACGGTGCGCTGTGGCGCCGCCACACACGGCAGATGCAGCCGCTACTACTGTTGGTTCTTGCTGCTGCTGTTGTTGGTTCTTGCTGCTACTGCTACTGTTCACGATGGCACGGCCAGCCAGCGGCGGTGGCAGCGGCGGCGCATAGGAGGGAGGAGGAGGCTGAAGGGAGTAGCGGAGGTGGTAGTGTTCGGCTATGGATGGGGAGCTCGGGTTGGTTGTTGAAGAGGAGGATGAGGAGGAGTGGTAGTGAAGTGGTGATGGTGTTGACAATGATCATAAAAAAAGGAGAGGAGAAGAGCTCGAAAAGGAGCTGCTGAAGAAGAAGGAGAGGAGTGGGCTGAGGTGGTTCGACTGTGGCTTTGAGGAAGAAGGAGTGGGGAGGAAACTAAAGGAAGAGAGAGAAAGGTGATGTGAGGGGGTGGGTGAGAGAGAGAGAGAAAGTTATATGAGTGTGTGTATATATTATATAAAGAGAGAGAGAGAGAGATATTTAGAGTGAGAGATAGAGGTCGACTGTGATAGGAGTGAGGTGGGGTGTGTTTGTGTATAATAGGGGAGAGAGAGAAAGTTATATATATATATATATATATATATATATATATATATATATATATATATATATATATATATATATATATATATATATATATATATATATTTATATATATATATAAAAAAAAAATATATATATATATATATTTATATATATATATATATATATATATATATATATATATATATATATATATATATAAAAATATATATATATTAAAATATATATTTATATATTTATATATATATATATATATATATATATATATATATATATATATATATATATATATAAGAGAAATAGAGATATTTGTGTAAAATTGGGATATTTTTGAGTAGGGAAACAAGAAAAAAATATCAGTAGGGTGTATAGGTAGACACGGTAGGGTCACACCAATTTGGGTTGGATGTTGGGTCAAGTTGGACATGCTTAGGGCCAAGATTTAATTAAAATAACAAATTTAAACCAATTAAAATTATGGACGAAATGGTAGCACAAGGGAGATCAAATCGGTGGCACGCAAGTGGTACATGCATAGTAGACTCAAAAAAAGCCAGAGCCATGTATTGGGTCGACTGGATTGGACCGATGTCGGGCCCGAAAATTAAATTGAAAGTTAAATCACAAATTACGACAGACGATAAATTGGTCTAATTTGACCCGAAAGTTGCGCAAAGCAAATGGAGCACAAGGGAACAAGTTTGAGTCGGACACGATGTATCCACATGAAGATAATCTCGTCTACTACAAACTTCTAGAAGAAAGTTTCCAGAGACTGGCATCCCTGATGCTCTAAAAATCAAAGTCACGGTAAAGAGCATTTAATGATCAAAATTAATTAAATCAAAATGAATTATCGAAAATAATTCATTTAGAAAATTCAAAAATAAATCCCGAAAATTCAGGGGGCTTAAATTTAGCTTCTAGGGGTCGACCGTTTAAGGGAAATTTAAATAGAAAAATTACCAAAAGACCCCCTTCCTATTAATGATTTTGCAAACTTCTATTAATAGGCAATTTCACTAAGGCTAGTTCACTTAGGAATTGATAAAAAGAATAGCCACATATGTTTATAAAAAGAAAAAAAATTAAGATTTTAGTTCAAGGGCTCATATATTCCCGTGCACAGGGTGTGATAATTTCCCTCGAACGAGTTATATCTGCCGGGGCACCGGGACCGTTCGGCCTAGGAGGGATGAATAATCATTATTGGTGCACATCTTTTAGGTATGACTTACGATCTGCTACTGATATGATAAGCCACAATTGATGGTAAGTTCGACGTCCTTCGAATATTGGGCCAGCAAACCCGTACGGGAAGGACGCCAAATTATCCAGTTTGAAAAAGAGAAATAAAAGAAAGAGAAACAAGTTAGTCCATTCCGGCGCGGATACGCCAATGACCTTCATATAGTTAAGAAACGATAGGCCAAAAGTGCAGGAACACAGAGCTCCTGCACAGAGCACTTATAACATAACAGGAAAGAAATGAGGCATATTCACCTTGCATTGGTGCAAGGACGAGTGCGTCAGCGTTGGTAAGAAGTCACGAAACAACACGAGATTGCTATTGGTTGCCTGCTGTGAGACTCATCTCACAGTATCGATATTTATATACTGATACGTACTTTTGTACTGTATTTCGTATTTTATTGGTTTTCGGAACATTTTAAAATTTTCCCAACTTATAGATTTTTTTCTTGATCGGCATATCGCCAGTGTACCATTGTCTGTCGACGGCATGCATGTCACTCTCATTTTCTATTATGCATATTTTCAGTATACGTATACGGAATTCTGGCCTTTGTCAGGTGACCCATATTTTGACTTGTCTTTTTTAGCCTTGTTTTGGTTTAATTTTGACTTGGTTTAATTTGGTTTAGTTGGTTTGAGATGAGATAGTTTTGTATAAAACCCAAACTTCTCTCTCTCTCCTCCATTATTTTCATTCTCTTCATCTTCTTCCTTTTTCATTTTTCTCCTCTAACCTAAGGCAAGTACATCTTGCCAAATGTTGGACAAATATTATTTTGTTTGTTCTAAACTAGTCCTTACATAAATATAAGCCTCTTTAGTACTTAGCATTTTTTATTTTGGTGGATGATTCCTTGTAGATCTAAGTTGACTCAAACCTTGGTTTTTTTGGGTTTTGATCTACCAAATTTCATTATTTTCTAGTTTTTATTGTTTCATGTTGTAAAGAATTTGATTTTACTCAAAATGGACCTTTGAAAACCCGGATTTTGATTTGTTTTGAGTGATTTATGAACTTGGGAAGTTCATGGGCTCCATGAACACATGTTCTCGGATTGGGGAAGAAGAACAGTGCTGGGGGCATAGCATTTCCATGCGCCCACAGTAGTCTTCCTTTGGGCACATAGCCATTTTTATGCGCCCAAGGCCCCCAGCTTCCTATGCTTAGGCGCATGGCCCTTTGCACATAGCCCTGGGCACATAGCCCTTTATATCCGCCCAAGTACACCCTGTTTCCCCTTCGTTTGGGCGCATAGCCCTGATTATGCGCCCACTTGCCTAGGAAGATAGTCTCCAGACTTATCTTCCAATGCACGCTGTCTCTACCCTGTAGGCACATGCATGTAGGCGCATGCATGTAGGCGCATAGCTCTTGGCGTATGCTTCCCTAAATACTTGACTCTCCATGAAACGACTAGCCATAGGCACATAGCCTTAGGCGCATAACACTAGGCGCATAGTTTTGGGCGCATGCTCCCTGCTTGGGCGCATGCCATTCCCTGTGTATGTCACCCTAGGCGCATGCTCTCCTTGTACCATGTTGACCTTGGACGCATGCTATCCATGACACCCCATTCTGACCATGGTACCCTTCTTGGCCATGGTGCCATATTGGCCCGTATTGGCTGGCCCTAGTACGAATGACTGTTTTGCCCATTTGAGCTATTCAGCTGTTAGTCTTGAAAAACACTCGGCCACGAAGCTTGTAGACATTTGTCTTGGCTTCAAAAATGTTGACACAAAGTCACAGTCAACCAAATATTGACAACATTGACTAAATAATATCTGTATTAATTCAATACGACATACGGCGTCTGCATTAAGCTCAAGACAGACAACAGCTCAGCCTCTGCTTCTCAGTTGTATTCAAGTCTGTATTTTACATTTTTTTTGAGTCTAGACAAATGTAATCTGAGTCATGCTGAGCTCTTGAAACTTAGACTATAGCCTATCCAATAATCCCAAGCTCTACCAAACCAGAAATTGTCCAATGGTCCCCTTTGAACCACTCTGTGCTCTGGAGACAGAGTTCTGGCCGAACTCTGCCTCCACACAGAGTTCGGGCCGAACTCTGTCCCCTAGAAATCAGGAACCCTAATTTTAGGGTTAGCTGGTTGCTAGTTGTCCAACGGCCAAATTTTTGAATTTTCCTACCCGAATTCTGGCCGAATTCTGCCTATAAAAACACTATAAATAGGGCATGAATTCTCTCATTTCAAATCATCCAATCTTCTCTTATCTTCTCTCTTATAGCTCAAATAAGCCATACCCTTCCCATCTACTAGCCACAAGCCTCCTAAGTCTCGAGTGCTTAGCATCTCTCAGTTAGGATTCTTGTGCAAGAGTTGAAGAAGTCGCTTGGACAATTCCAAGCAAATTGCCACTGCGATCCTCTGTAAGAAGTTGACGTGCTCTTCTGAAGAAAAGGCACGGGTTGTAAACTACTATTTCACAAATAGTGGATTTAATCCTGAGCTGGAGTTCTTAGGCCTGGACTAGTCCTCCACGAGGGAAACCAGGTTAAAATCGCTGTGTTTGCGTATGCTTTCTTGCTCTTCATTTACTTTCCGCATTTTGCTCTGATTATTCATAGATCGTGAAAGAGTTATTTTTTAATCGGTTATTTTCTATAAAACTCTATTCACCCCCCTCTAGAGTTGCCAAACTGTTCTTCAATTGGTATCAGAGCTCTGTTCTCTTTACAAAGATTTACATCCTAGAGCTGATCCATGGCAACCACACAATCCTTGATTTCTAATCACGGTAAAGGACAGTCCACTCATAGGCCTCCCATATTTGATGGAACTAACTACACGTATTGAAAAACAAGGATAAGTTTCTATCTCAAGTCTCTAGACTTCGACCTGTGGACAGTCGTCACTGACGGCTACAAAAAGCCCGCCAGGATAGTTGTCAACGGTAATCTCATTGAGAAATCACATGACAAATATTCTGACGAAGAGAAGAAACAGGCAAGTCTAGACGCTAGAGCTATTAATGCTTTATTCTGTGCTATAGACAGGAATGAGTTTAACAAGGTATCCACATGCACCACATCCCACGAAGTATGGAAGCTTCTAGAAGTGACGCATGAAGGAACCACCCAAGTCAAGGAATCAAAAATTAGTTGTCTTACGCAAGAATACGAGGCATTCAAGATGAAGCCAAACGAGACGATCACACAGATGTTCACAAGATTCCTCGACATCGTCAACCCCCTGTCTTCACTTGGAAAACAATATTCAAATCATGAGAAGATTCGCAAGTTGCTTAGAGGGTTACCAAAGATTTGGAACCCTAAGGTGACAGCCATCATAGAAGGAAACGATCTTACAACAATGTCAATGGAGACCTTGATGGGTAAGCTCATGACTCACGAGCTTGACCTCAAGGACTTCGAAGAGCCTGCTCCGAAGACCAGGGAGATCACACTCAAAGCTCATCGACGAAGGGCTGATCACGATGAGACCGAAGACGACAACTCGGATGATGAAGACCAAGCTCTCATGGTTCGCAACTTCAGAAAATTCCTTCGCTTCAATCGAAGGAAGAAGGAATCACAAGAAGACGATGAAGAAGAGCCAACCTGCTATGGCTGCAAGAAGACTGGACACGTCCGAAAAGACTGTCCATTCTTGAAGAAGAGCAACCGTTATGAGAAGCCATACAAAAAGAACTCATCAAAGAAATATGCCAACACAAGCATTTGGCATGAAAGTGAAGCGAGTGACTCCGAGGAAGAAAAAGACTCTCCTCAAGACAAGGCAAATGTGTGCCTAATGGCATCTTCCAACAAGGTATCTAACGAAACTTTAGATGACTTCTCTTTTGATGAACTTGGCGATGCCTTCACTGATTTACTCGATGATCACAAAAAGGTCATCGGTAAATACAAACATGCCAAGGACAAAATCAAAAGTCTTGAAGACGAAATACAAAGAAATTCTTTACTTCTTGATAATGTTAGAGACACGTCACCCACTGATGTCACTAATGAAGTATCCAAGCTTAAATTAAGCTTACATGATGCTGAAACACGTATTGAGCAACAGACACAAGAAATCACAACACTCAACACGTTGCTTGCTGAAGAAAAGAGTAGACACAAGGTTTCAATGACTAAAATATATGGCTTAAATATTAAGGTTGATGAACTGCAAGCTGTTTCTAAGAGATTAGAAACCAAATTGGGAAAACAGGTTGCTCAACCTCAAACCCAATCACATGGGCACAACACCACTCATGCTAGTCAACCACATCATCCTCATGCAGCACGTAACCATGCTTTTATATACACTAACTTTCATAAAACACAAAAACCACGTGCACGTAAGAATACTTCTCATACTCATCATGCTGCACAAGGACACAACCAACATCACTCTACATATAGAAATCATCACTATGCCATGCCATATAGACAAGATCATCATGTCATGCCATATAGACAACATCACCATGCCATGCCATATCGACAAGATCATCATGTCATGCCATATAGACAACATCACAATGCCATGCCATATAAACCACATCACCATAGACAATATCACCATGCCACTCCACAGCATTCTATGCATACTCATCATCATCATGCTAATAATCATACTTCTGCTCATTATAGATATCATTCTCATGCTCCTAATGTGAATAAAAATGCTATCTGTACTTACTGTGGATCACATGGACACATCTCACCACAGTGTAGAGTTAGAAGACTAGTAGATAAAAAGATATATGCATGGTTCCCAAAGACTAACTTTTTAGGACCCTCAAGAACTCGGGTACCAAAGGTCACATCTACTCTTGAAGTAGGTGGACCTTCCCTCCTCAACTGAAAGTAAGTGGATTCTCGATAGTGGATGCTCGCGACATATGACGGAAGACGCAAATCTTTTTGCATCACTATCGATGAAGAGTGAAGGATACGTATCCTTCGGTAACAATCTCAAAGGGCACATAATAGGTAATGGTATCATTGGTCATCCTCCTTCTCCTGTAATAAAGGATGTCTGCCTAGTGACCGAGTTAAAGCATAACCTACTCAGCATTAGTCATCTTGCTGATCATGGATATGATATTAACATTGGACAAAACAATTGCTGCATCTATGATAGGTCAACGGGAGACATTGCTTTTGAAGGGAAAAGAGAGGACAACATCTATATTTTCTATCATTCTATAAATACTAACAATGCAGGAAGATGTCTATATGCCCATAAAGACGAATGACTACTTTGGCACCAGCATCTTGGTCATGCCAACATGGATGCTATATCCAGGCTATCGACCAAGAAGCTAGTGAGAGGATTGCCCGACATCACATTCAAAAAGGACACGATATGTGCCGAATGTGAATTAAACAAGGCAACCAAATCCTCATTTCATTCCATCAACTCTGTAAGTACTACTAGACCCCTGTAACTACTCCATATGGATTTATTTGGTCCTAGTAGAATAGCTAGTCTTGGTGGCAAGCTTTATGCATTCGTTATTGTTGATGATTTTTCAAGATTTACTTGGGTTCTCTTTCTCGCAAATAAGAGCGATGCTATTTCTTTTTCAAAGTTTTTGTAAAGAAAGTTCAAAACGAAAAAGGCTACATGATTACTCGAATCCGAAGTGATCATGGAGGCAAATTCGTAAATTATGATTTTGAAAATTTTTGTAATGCAAATGGTTTTGATCATGAATTTTCTTGTCCAAGAACTCCTCAACAAAATGGTGTTGTGGAGCGGAAGAATAGGACTCTCGGCGATATGGCTAGAGTCATGTTGAATAAATTTTCACTTCCGAAATATTTCTGGGCAGAAGCTGTCAGTACAGCATGCCACATTTTGAATAGGGTGCTTATTCGTCCCATTACGAAGAAAATACCCTATGAGCTTTGGTTTGGGAGAACCCCCAATGTTTCTTATTTTAAAGTTTTTGAATGTAGATGTTTTATCCTTAACACCAAAGACAACTTAGGCAAATTTGATGCCAAAGCTGACGATGGTATTTTTCTTGGTTATGCCGCCAAGAGTAAGGGATATAGAGTTTTTAATAAACGCTCACTAATTGTGGAAGAGTCAACTAATGTGACTTTTGATGAAGATAACAGTACAGTAAGTACTCTTGATGATGACGTTGAGCCATCAACTTCTACTCCAATGAATACTTCAACCGAAACTAATTCTCTGGAGGGTTTGCCTAAGAAATTTTCTTTCAAACCTTCTCATCCAGAAAATTTAGTGATAGGCGAAGTTTCACGTGGAGTAACTACCAGATCATCACTAAGAGACTCTATTGCTAGCACTGCCTTTATTTCACAAGTTGAGCCGAAAAACATTTCTGAAGCTTTTAATGATGAATTTTGGATTTTTGCTATGCAAGATGAACTCAACCAATTCGAGAGGAGCCAAGTGTGGGAACTAGTTCCTAGACCGGCTAATCACTCGATAATTGGTACTAAATGGGAGTTTAGAAACAAAGTGAATGAAGATGGTTCAGTCACACGCAACAAAGCTCGTCTAGTAGCTCAAGGATACAACCAAGAGGAAGGTATCGACTACGATGAGACGTATGCTCCTGTTGCTAGACTAGAATCCATTCGGATGCTTTGTACATTTGCTAATTATTAAAATTTCAAATTATTTCAAATGGATGTGAAAAGTGCTTTCTTGAATGGTTTTATTAAGGAGAAAGTTTATGTAAAACAACATCCTGGATTTGAAAATCACAAATTTCCTGACCACGTGTTCAAGCTAAAGAAAGTGCTATATGGCCTTAAACAAGCCCCCAGAGCTTGGTATGAAAGGCTGAGCAGTTTCTTGCTTGAGAAAGGTTTTTCAAAAGGGAAAATTGACACTACACTGTTTATAAAATCTTTTAAAGACACCATTCTATTGATTCAAATTTATGTTGATGATATCATTTTCGGTTCTACTGATGAAACCCTCTGTCAAGAATTTGCCAAGTGTATGCAGACAGAATTTGAGATGAGCATGATGGGAGAGCTCAACTACTTTCTTGGTCTGCAAGTAAAACAAATGGCTAATGGAACTTTTATCTGTCAGTCGAAGTATACAAAGGACATGCTGAAGAGGTTCGATCTTGACAACGTCAAACCAATCAGCACTCCAATGGCTACCTCAACCAAACTAGAACCAGATGAGAGTGGCAAACCCGTTGATCAACGTAAGTATCGAGGTATGATAGGCAGCTTACTTTATTTAACTGCTAGTCGCCCCGATATCATGTTTAGTGTTTGCCTATGTACTAGATATCAAGCAAATCCTAAGGAATCACACTTGACCGCGGTTAAGCGTATCTTTCGATACCTTAAGGGTACGGTTACTGTGGGCCTATGGTATCCCAAGACAACATCATTTGACCTCATTGGTTACTCTGATGCTGACTTCGTCGGATGCAAGGTCGACCGTAAAAGTACAAGCGGCACGTGTCACTTACTAGGAAAGGCTTTAGTCTCCTGGTTTAGCAAAAAACAGAATTCTGTCGCACTATCCACAACAGAAGCTGAATACATCGCAGCTGGGCGTTGTTGTGCACAGATTCTGTGGATGAAGCAAACCCTTGAAGACTATAATCTATCTTTCATGCACATTCCTATATTCTGTGACAATACTAGTGCTATTAACTTGACTAAGAACCCTATCTGTCACTCACGCACAAAACACATTGAGATCAGACACCTTTTTGCGTGATCATCAGCAAAATGGCACGATTAACTTAGAGTTTATTGACACTGATCATCAGCTAGCAGATTTCTTTACTAAGCCATTATCCGAAGAGCGCTTCAATTTCCTTTGTCGTGAACTTAGAATTTTAGATGAAGCTATCATAAATTGAAACTCACCTGCGTAAATATCGATTATATTATGATTCTCTTACAATGGACTTGCTATGGGTACAAGCCGAAAGGGCCCTTCTGACAACAAGGCGTAAAAGCCTAAGCGACACGGTGCACTAGTCCTCAGGACTACCGCTAGCTGGGATCCGGCCCCTGCAGCTAACCCATGGCAAATTCAAACTATTGAATTATAATATATTTTCTTGTTTATTATATGGTTCGTTTTAATTTATTATTGCCTACTTGATATTTTCTAAGTTCATTCTGATGTTAGTATACCTCACTATCTACTTGATTGATTCCATCAAGCTTTTATCCTCATTTCTAACTATTTTTTCAACACTTAACCATTTTTTATCTTCTTGCCCATCTTTCTGTTCTGGAAGACTAATCTAGAACTCGGGCCGAACCCTGGAAGACTAACTCCTTCTCCCTTTCTATTTCAAAGTTCTCTATCTCTTGCAAATGGCTCCTCGCTTGTTTAACCGTGGGAAGAGAATTCGTCTCGAGGGAGCATCCTCGTCGAATGCTCCTCCTCCCGTCAAGCAACCCTTTGAACAAATTCAACCACCTCATCCTTTGTTCAATCCTTCTCGTCCACGTGATCCAAACACCTACGATGACCAACTTTTTATATCACTAGTCGCATCCAATGCATTGTTTAGTGATTTTAGGTCACGTCCAATATTTTTGGGACACCCCATTGACTTCTCATTTTTCTCTCACTATGATACACTTTTTCATGACCTACATCTTGACGAACTTGTTACTTCTACTTCGGTCATATATCGTAGTGCAATTCAGATGTTTTACTGCAACCTGACTTTTGAAGATACTCACATCTATTCACGTGTTGCTGGTATCGATATCTCCTTTGATTACTTCGACTTAGCCGAATATCTTGATCTTCAAGAGCCCAATTCTTGGGAAAAGCTTGTTGACGCTCGGTCGTTCCGCTTTCCCGACAGGATTTCCCTTGAAAGCTTCAAGGACGACTTATGTACTCCGTACACTCGTCCTCGCAAGCTTATGGCTAAATATCTAAATCCTTACTTCTTTGATCTTCATCGGATTGTTTTCAATACTATTTTACCCAAGGCGGGCTCTACCGATGAAGTTACATACTTTGAAATCTCTACTTTATATCATCTCCACTTTGGTGTTTCTTTCAATCTTCCACGGACCATGATGGACTGGATGATTAGCTGCAGGAAGAAACCATGAGCCTTGGTTTATGCCTCATATCTTCCTATGATCTTTCGTGCATTCCATATACCTTTTCTTGCTTGTCCTTTCTTGTCTACTCCTGCTTTCCTGTCCAAGACACGACGCCTTCAGGCAGTTGTCGTCTCTCCTGAGACTTCTGAGCAGTCTGATGATGAGAAGCCTGATGCCCCTCCACTCGGTCAGGATGCACCACCTCCACCTGCCACTCTTGAGTCTATTCAGACTATGCTCCGGGATCGTTTTGCTCTTGAGGACGATCGCTGGACGCAGATGGATTATCGGACTACGCTGCAGATGAGTGCCCTCAGCAACTCGCTGCACGATATCCGGTATTCTATGTCTCGGCACCCCTCTATGCCCATTCCCATAGAGCGGGATCCTGGTCGCGCTGGATATCGCATTGTCGACCCCTGGGTCATGCGGTACCTGGATCCGGATGCTGCTATTGTGGACCCCAGCTGCTCTTTCACTGATCATTCAGACTTTGCTGGGCCTTCTCGTGCTCCGTGATGGAGATTGGCTACTATCTGCTGCTGCTGATGATGATCTTAGTTGATGCATTTTGATTTATAGTTATTTAGTTTGTTTTTAGATTTATGTACTTGGATATTCTATCACTCTGGTTTTACATTTGGCTCTATGTGATGACATTTTATGCTTATCGTAGTTTTATATTAGTGACTCATTTTGATTATTCATATACTGTTTCTTCTCTGCTTGGTGTGGTTGCATCACTATTAATTGTCTATACTGCAGTTTCTATTCATTCATCTGCAGTCTATATTGCTAAATGCCAAAAGGGGGAGAACTATGTATATTCTGGATATATTTAGTTCTTTTGTATATCTGTGCTTGTTTTTGGAGATATTATTTATCAAGCCAACAGGTTCAATGCATTATTTACGGGAGAGCTATTGCTTCTAGCTCAGCACCGTTCACTGATTACGGGAGAGCTATTACTTCTAGCTCGGCATCGATTATGGGGGAGCTATGTTGCTATAATCAACTGTGTCCAGGTATGAATATTGAATATACATATATTATTTTGCCAATTATCAATATGGGGGAGATTGTTGACACAAAGTCACAGTCAACCAAATATTGACAACATTGACTAAATAATATCTGTATTAATTCAATACGACACACGACGTCTGCATTAAGCTCAAGACAGACAACAGCTCAGCCTCTGCTTCTCAGTTGTATTCAAGTCTGTATTTTATATTTTCTTTGAGTCTAGACAAATGTAATTTGAGTCATGCTGAGCTCTTGAAACTTAGACTATAGCCTACCCAATAATCCCAAGCTCCACCAAACCAGAAATTGCCCAATGGTCCCCTTTGAACCATTCTGTGCTCTGGAGACAGAGTTCGGGCCGAACTCTGCCTCCACACAGAGTTCGGGCCGAACTCTGTCCCCTAGAAATCAGGAACCCTAATTTTAGGGTTAGCTGGTTGCTAGTTGTCCAACGGCCAAATTTTTGAATTTTCCTACCCGAATTTTAGCCGAATTCTGCCTATAAAAACACTATAAATAGGGCATAAATTCTCTCATTTCAAATCATCCAATCTTCTCTTCTCTTCTCTCTTATAGCTCAAATAAGCCATACCCTTCCCATCTACTAGCCACAAGCCTCCTAAGTCTCGAGTGCTCAGCATCTCTCAGTTAGGATTCTTGTGCAAGAGTTGAAGAAGTCGCTTGGACAATTCCAAACAAATCGCCACTGCGATCTTCTGTAAGAAGTTGACGTGCTCTTCTGAAGAAAAGGCACGGGTTGTAAACTACTATTTCATAAATAGTAGATTTAATCCTGAGCTAGAGTTCTCAGGCCTGGACTAGTCCTCCACGAGGGAAACCAGGTTAAAATCGTTGTGTTTGCGTATGCTTTCTTGCTCTTCATTTACTTTCCGCTTTTTGCTCTGATTATTCATAGATCGTGAAAGAGTTATTTTTTAATCGGTTATTTTCTATATAAACTCTATTCACCCCCCCCCCCCCCTCTAGAGTTGCCAAACTGTTCTTCAAAAAAAATTTTAGTTCACCTTATTGGAGTTCATATGCGATTGATAACTTAAACCATAGTTTTGACCTTTTGGTATTGTTTCTGTATTTGACGTTTTGAGGTTTTCTTCGGCTGCAATAAATTTCCTTAACATGATTAGATGATTTTGTACAATTAGAGAATAATTATACCCCCTTATATTCATAACACTAGCACAGATTCAATTGTTGTTTTATGCCAAGTAGTTACTTTTATTTATTCCTTCTTCCATGCCATGTGTAATGACCGTAGTTCGTATTACGTATTTTGGTATACGTGTACGTATTTTGTCTCGTATTGCATGCCTCCTTTGTATGGTTTAATTAGGCATTTTATTGCTTGGTTCATCTTGGTTCGGTTCGACTTGTTTGGCTTGGTTCGGTTTTGTTGTGAACCAACCCCTACCTACCACCATCATCATTTATTAACCCCAACCCTTTCTCTCTTCTCATTTATTCATCTTCTTCCTCACCATTACTCTTCACCTATCTGAGAGAGAGGGAGAGCTTAGGCAAGTGCATCTTGCTTCATGGAGGAACTCTACTTTTGTTGTTCCATTCTCTTCCTTACAACACCCTGAGACACTTTAGTACTTAGCATTTTTAATTTCCATGGCTAAGTTCATGTAGATCTAAGTTTATTTCATTTTCGGATTTTTTGGATTTTGATCTATTTAACCTTGTTATTTCCATATTTTGATGGTTCTATGTTGTAGAGAATTTTATTCTACCCCATTTCGACCTATGGAAGTTCAGATTCTGACCTCGAATGAAAGATTTATGGAGCTTGGAAGCAGGGCCTTCATGGTTCTTCTTCTCAAAAATTGGAGAAGAAGAACAGTGCTTGACCGCATGGCAATTCCATGCGACAAGTTTCTCCTGACTGTATGAACTTTTCGAGCAGCATGCGTCTTCCGCATGCTCCTAGCCGCATGAGACCCGATCTTACAGCCGCATGAACTTCTAATCTCCTGGCCGTATGAACTTCGAACCCCTGACCGCATGGAACCTAGCCGCATAAACTTTCCTGGCCGCATAAATTTTCCTAAGCCGCATGAGCTTCCAGCCGCATAGATTCTCAACCGCATGGACTCAATCCCACGGCCGCATAAGATTTATTTTCCTGAGCCGCGTGGACTCGATAAACCGGCCGCATAAGACTCATTTCCCTGAGCCGCATGAGTTTCTGATCCTAGCCGCATGAGGCCCATCCTTTCCCTGGCTGCATGAGATCCTTTCCTCTTAGCCGCATGAGTCGCTCTTCCCGATCCGCATGCGCCCCTCCCTTCCTCAGCCGCATGAGTTTTATTCCCTGAGCCGCATATGCTCGTAACCTCTGGCCGCATGAACTCATTTCTGTGAGCCGCATGACTCCTCTCCCAGCCTTGTCCCATTTCTATTTTTAATTATTTTATTATGCTCATATCTTGTGACCCTCTGTGTAACTTGGGCCTCTTGATAGAATGTTTGTACTATGTTATCCTGCACATGTACTATTAAAATGACAGTGACCCGTAGGGGTACACTCTTGACAAGTAACATGACATGATAGTGGCCTGCCGTGGCACACTCTTGACAAGTAAACCTGATATGGTACACCTTGATATGTGGTTACGACGGCTAGCATGACATGATAAGTATGAATGACCTGGACACGGTGGATGATTGTGCTTGTCCAAATGAACCAGTTTTGTCTTACATCATGTCTAGGACATGGACCTCTGAGTACCACAGTCAGGGGTACCTACTGAAATTGACTAAGGTTAATAACTAGAGTAACTCAGTAGTCATGAAGAGATTTTCCATCTACAGGCAATCCCGTTATCTGGGCGCTCAAGTGGGCTTGTAGCCTGCCGATGAGTAGGGCACATTTCTAGCACACTGTCAAGTGTTGCTCCCTTCATGAATAGATATTCGACCTGGATAACCTGGATGGTCTGCAGGGCTTGTGGCTGTTGGAATAATCTCATTGCATCTTGCTAGTAACTAGGCCTATGATAACCCTAGATAGTTAAGTATCAAGTCGTACTCGTTGCTTGGCCGTGATTGATTAGATGGAGTCTAACCCTGATCCTGTACAAGATTGTGACATGACATGATTACTTATGCTTGTCTTAACAATAATGATCAGGGGACCAGTTCTGTTCAGGCGAAGGATTACAATCCCGGTCCTTGTTTGGTTTAAGGGTTGTAACCTGGCTCCCGGAACAGCTTTGTGTCCTATCTTCGTTTATTGTCTTATTGTACCCCATGTCATGCTCGTCATGTTTTACCTTACTTCAATAGCATGATTATTTATGCTTGCCTTAACAATAATGATTAGGGGTCGAGTTCTGTTCAGACGAAGGGTTACAACCCCGGTTCTTGTTTGGTTTAAGGGTTGTAACCTGGCTCCCAGAATAGTTCTGTGTCCTCTCTTCGTCTATTGTCTTATTACCTTACCAACGATATTTGAGATGGGTTTCTATTCAGGTGAAGGGTTACAACCCTGGTCCTTGTTTGGTTTAAGGGTTGCGACCTGGCTACTTGAATAGTTTCCTCGTACTCAATTCTCTATTGTTGTCCCATTATTATCAGTTCCTTTTATGATTATCTTTAATATTCATTTATTATATACTGGTTTTAGTTCCTAAGTGAAGCCTCCTTTGTAGCACTTGCTCTTTCTAGGGTCTGACCCAGCTGGTTTTGTATGGCCAGATATCGGAGCAGCTCCAGAGGATCTACCTATCTTCCAGCCAGATGGTGACCACCAGGCGTAACCCTGGCAACGAGTGGGTTTATTTTTGGCTCTTCCACTTTATTGTAAAAATATTCTTTTGAGACGTTTAGCCGGCGAGCACGTGTTTAGCTCGTATTGCACCTTTATTTACTGTCTGCCTACGTGTTGTAACATGATTGACAAATCCTAGGGTTTATCATGTATGACTGAAACTCTTGCTAGTCTTGATATTTTGTACGACTAGCTTCATGATCATCCAAATATATAATGTATGGGACGTCTTACTATTGTATATTTGGTGCTCTGACATCTTGTAACTGTTATTACTTGCTTGAGATTGAGATAATAGTCTTATTCATGACCATAGGAGACTGATGGCTTGTAGTTAAACCCTCATGTATCTAGACAGCCGTGACCGTATAGCGAAGTGGGTTGCACTTCAATATACGTAGCTGGCTATGTATGCCCCCGCTCTCTAGTATTCTAGTTCTGGGATGTTACACCATGATGTCTTTTATCTAACTCTTTCTACATGTGATCCTTATTGTCATGTTTGCTTATTCTTAGATAGTGGCCCGTCGGGGTGCACTCATAATTTATGTCTTTTCTTTGCTTATTCTTAGATAGCGGCCCATCGTGGCGCACTCATGTTACATGTCTTTCTTTGCTTACATAATAGTGACCCGTCATGGTGCACTCTTGAATATGTCTTTCCTTGCTTACATGATAGTGGCCCGTAGAGGCGCACTCTTGACAAGTACTCTTTACATGACAAGTAAACCTAAGCATGACATGCTTAATCAAGATGCTGTTACAACGGCTATTTCCCTTTACTAATTTAACTATTTTGGACACCGTGGTTAAGTTCTTTGTGTATGCGTGCGCAAGCTACATGTCTCGTCTTGTATCATGTCTAGGATATGGATCCTTGATTACCACGGTCAGGGATTCATATTGAATCTGGCTAGAATAACGACTAGATTGATCAAGTAGCTCATAAAGAGATTTTCCAGCCACATGCAATCCCGTTATTTGGGCATTTTAATTGGACTTGTAGCCTGCCGAAAAGTAGGATGTATTTTTAGCACGTTGTCATATGTTGCACCCCCAAGTCACCTAATATAACTTTCTCAACCTGCAGAAGGATAACTCGGATAGTCTGCAGGGCTTGTGAGTGCTGGAACATCTCATAGCATCTTGTAGTAATTAGGCTTGTGATAACCCTAATTAGTTAAAGTATCAAGCCGTACTCATTGCTTGGCCGTGATTGATGGATGTAGTCCAGTCCAGTTTAGTTTTGTCTAGGCAGTGTTCGTATGTTTATTTCAGTACATTATTGTTTATGTTTTACTTTTGTCGATGAATGATCGGAGGCTAAGTTCTGTTCAGGAGAATGATTACAACCCCGGTCCTTGTTTGATTTACGGGTTGTAACTTGGTTTCCGAAATAGCTCCCAAGTCATCTTGTCATTTGTCGTCCTATTCAGTACCCACACGCCATACAGGATCCTCATGCTATACAACGGTTAGAGAACTAAGTTCTGTTCAGGAGAAGGGTTACAACCCCGATCCTTATTTGGTTTACGGGTTGTAATTTGACTTCCTCGATAGTTTCTAAGTCATCCTATCATTCTCATTCTATCTGGTTCTCACATGCTCATATGTTCAGTTATCTCACAAGCTTTACGTAATCTCCATGCTAAGTCAACATGCTCTCATGACCCGGCTGGCTCAAATGCTTATATGATCAATTGATTTTGCATATTCTCAAGCTTCCATTTACTTAACATGACTACATTGTACATTATGTCACATATTAATTACTTACGTCACATAATGCCTTATTGTCTTTTCTATTCTCGGGATAAGTGCATTAGTAGTGCATGAGTCTCGATTCACATCTACTTATTGCTTTCCCTAACTGTTGATATATTAGTTATTGCTGATTTTAGTCCATAGTTTGGCTTCCTTTGTGGTACTTGCTATTTGGGGTCTAACCCCACTGGTTTTGTTTGGCCAGATATGATAGAGGAGCCCGAAGGATCTTCCGTACCATCTACTCAACGGTGACTACCCGGAGCACCAGAGTACCTGAGTGGATTTCTTGTTTCATTCTCCCACTTGATATACACATTATTCTTTTGCGGAGTTTAGCATCCGGGCACATGTTTAGCTCGTATTTTGGTTCTTGACATTTAGCCTACGGGCCTAAACATGATGTGCGTATTCTAGACTATATCTAGAGCTTATCATGTATGACTATTGCTTTGGCTAGTTCTCTCTTTTGTATTACTAGCTTCATGATCATCCATGTATAAATGGTTTGGGACGCTTTACTTTTATATGTCTGATGATCATACTTCTTGTACTTTGTATAATTGCATGTGATTGAGATACCTAGGATTGCTTGACCTAGGATCGACTGTTGGCTTGTAGAAGTAACCCCCATATCTTGACAGCTTATACATGATTTCAGAGTACTGGCATACTTTAGTATCACATAGCTGGCCTTGTCCGTCCCTACCTGCCAATATTCTGGTTCTGGGGTATGACATAGGTTTTATTGGTGGCCCATGCAGGTCTGATTTATCAGATATGTGGGGGTTACTGATATTTAGTTATCTCAATCAAAATTATCCTTTATTGATATCCTTCGTATTATTCTCTATCTCTGATCCTTTGACCTGATATCTGCCTTGATCGTTGATCTCTTCTGTTTTCTCGATTTGATCCTTGTGTCCTTTAACTTTCAGGGACACTGTTCCAAATCCTTCCGATTACCTTATTCGGGTTCTGCCAATGGCAGGTCAGCAATCTTCTGTTAGGCCAGTTGTGGAGGATCAGTCTCAACATTCAGGTGCAGAGTCGAGATTTAACTCGAGGGCAGAGATGTCAGTCCATCCCGATCATCCCATTGTGCCCGTACAGTCAGCAGTCCGATCGAAGGTAGTTCCAGATCAGCCCGATGTACCTGCACTCATAGGGATTATCAAGAAAATGATGGAGTCACAACAACAACGAGATCTCGTTCTCCAGCAGAGTATTCAGATGTTGATAGACCGAAGTGAACAAGGAATACCCGACGAATTTCAAGCCGAGAACTTGCATCCAGAGGAAGTACGGAATGGAGCCAGACAGTACCAGTCATCCAGTCAGTCAGCATATCGAGTCCGGCCTACTGTAGAGGCAGTACGAGAGCGGGAGCATATAGCCAGGAGGACCGAATCTAGAACTAAGGGTCGTAAGAGGTACCATTCATCCGTATCAGGATTTTCACCTCAATGTCCCTCACCAGTACCAGCAGACCAATGTCCATACCAGCACCAGGAGTTACCAGTCGTATGTTCCTTCTGTGGAAGGGAAGGGCACACTCATCTTACTTGTCGGAGGGCTAACTTTCTATGTTTATCGTGCGGTTCACCTGACCACATGATAGGAATTTGTCCCCGGAGGAGTCAAGGTGGATTGTCATCCTTCCAGCCTTCCAACCAGCAGGTTCCAGTGCCGGTTCAGCAGCAGCAATCTCAGAGGCAGAGAAACCAGCAGCAGTATCAGGCAGAACAAGCATGTACATATTGTAGAAAGTTAAGACATTCTAGATCAGTTTGTTGGACGGCCAATAGGCGATGCTTCCGCTGTGGAGCAGAGAACCATTCCATTTGTACTTGCCCATATCCAACATCTCGAGGATGACCATCTACACCACCAGATATACCACCGCCATCCTTTCAATCACCCCCAGCATCACCTTCCGTAGTGGTTGAGCAGCTAGGGCCAATACTAGATGTTCAACCATTGGTAGAGTACCCACCGCCATCGCGAGCTCAGAGGATCAGGCAGCTCAGAGCACAGTTGTATGCGCAGTACCAGGAGCAGCCCTAGTATCAGCATGAAGATAATACCTTAGGAGTCTCAGGTACCATCTTCATGGTCTCCTTTCAGTTATGACCTTTGGATTTGTGTTTCAGTAGCAGGCTAGGTAGTAGCAGTATATCTTGGGTTCTGGTCGATGACTTTGTATTCTATCTATATATGGAGTACAATGGTCGGCTTGACTTATTCGATGAGTGAAGGCGAGTTTCTCGTCCCACTCTTCTGTCCTCATAGTCGAGACATGTGATAAATATCAGGTATCTCGACTACGACGATATGTCCTGGGTAGTGTCATATCTTAGATAAGTCATTGGTACCGACTTACTTTGAGACTCGACCTTTATCCATTTTTGGAGTCAGCGTAGGCCAGCGAGGACGTTGGTCCCTACTATACTGACTCAGGAGACATATCTATTCATATGCCTCCAGCCCTTCTTGATTGTGGTTGTGTTATTGTTTACGCATTTATTTATATTACTATTGCCTTCAATTACTTATATGTCATGCTTTGTTTTATGGAAATAGTTATATTTTCTTGAGCTTTTGTTTTGGTTATCTTGCTCGATTAGCTCTAGAAATTTTCAAGGATAGAATTTTTCTAAGGATGGGAGAGTTGTGAGACTCGTCTCACAGTATCGGTATTTATATACTGATACGTACTTGTGTACTGTATTTCGTATTTCATTGGTTTTTAGAACATTTTAAATTTTTCCAACTTATAGATTTTCTCCTTGATCGACATATCGCCAGTATACCATTGTATGCCGACGACATGCCTGTCACTCTCGTTTTCTGTTATACATATTTTCAGTATACGCATACGAAATTCTGGCCTTTGTCATGTGACCCGTGTTTTGACTTGTCTTTCTTAGCCTTGCTTTGGTTTAATTTTGACTTGGTTTAATTTGGTTTAGTTGGTTTGAGATGAGATAGTTTTGTATAAAACCCAAACTTCTCTCTCTCCTCCATTATTTTCATTCTCTTCATCTTCTTCCTTTTTCATTTTCTCCTCCAACCTAAGGCAAGTACATCTTACCAAATGTTGGACAAATGTTATTTTGTTTGTTCTAAACTCTTCCTTACATAATTATAAGCCTCTTTAGTACTTAGCATTTTTGATTTTGGTGGATGATTTCTTATAGATCTAAGTTTACTCAAATCTTGATTTTCTTGGGTTTTGATCTACCAAACTTTATTATTTTCAAGTTTTGATTGTTCCATGTTGTAGAGAATTTGATTTTACTCAAAATGGACCTTAGAAAACCCGGATTTCGATTTATTTTGAGTGATTTATGGACTTGGGAAGTTCATGGGTTCCATGAACACATGTTCTCGGATTGGAGAAGAAGAACAGTGCTGGGCGCATAGCATTTCCATGTGCCCACAACAGTCTTCCTTTGGGTGCATAGCCATTTTTATGCGCCAAAGGCCCCCAGCTTCCTGTGCTTAGTCGCATGGCCCTTTGCACATAGCCCTGGGCGCATAGCCCTTTATATGCGCCCAAGTACACCATGTTCCCCCTTCACTTGGGCGCATAGCCCTGATTATGCGCCCACTTGCCTAGGAAGATAGTCTCCAGACTTATCTTCTAATGCACCCTGTCTCCACCCTGTAGGCGCATGCATGTAGGCGCATGCATATGGGCGCATAGCACTTGGCGCATGCCTTCCCTAAATACTTGACTCTCCATAAAATGACTAGCCATAGGCGCATAGCCTTAGGCGCATAACCCTAGGCGCATAGTTTTGGGGGCATGCTTCCTGCTTGGGCGCATGCCATTCCCTGTGTATGTCACCCTAGGCGCATGCTCTCCTTGGACCATGTTGACCTTGGGCGCATGCTATACATGACACCCCATTCTGACCTTGGCACCCTTCTTGGCCATGGTGCCACATTGGCCCGTGTTGGCTGGCCCTAGCACGAATGACTGTTTTGCCCATTTGAGCTATTCAGCTGTTAGTCTTGAAAAACACTCGCACACGAAGCTTGTAGACATTTGTTTATGCTTTACTTCTGTCGATGAATGATCGGAGGCTAAATTCTGTTCAGGAGAAAGGTTGCAACCTCGGTCCTTGTTTGGTTTACGGGTTATAACTTGGCTTCTAGAATAGCTCCCAAGTCATCTTATCATTTGTCGTCCTATTCAGTACCCACACGCCATACAGGATCCTTATGCTATACAATGATTAGAGAACTAAATTCTGTTCAGGAGAAGGGTTACAACCCCGGTCCTTATTTGGTTTACGGGTTGTAATTTGACTTCCAGGATAGTTCCTAAGTCATCCTATCATTGTCATTCTATCTGGTTCTCACATGCTCACATGTTCAGTCATCTCACAAGCTTTACGTAATCCCCATGCTAAGTCAACATGCTCTCATGACCCGGCTGGCTCACATGCTTATATGATCAATTGATTTTACATATTCTCAAGCTTCCATTTACTTAACATGACTACATTGTACATTATGTCACATGTTAATTACTTACGTCACATGATGCCTTACTTATTGTCTTTTCTATTCTTGGGATAAGTGCATTGGTAGTGCACGAGTCTCGATTCACATCTACTTATTGCTTTTCCTAACCGTCGATGTTAGTTATTGCTGGTTTTAGTCCATAGTTTAGCTTTCTTTGTGGTACTTGTTATTTGGGGTCTGACCCCACTGGTTTTGTTTGACCATATCTGATAGAGGAGCCCGAAGGATCTTTCGTACCATCTACTCAACGGTGACTACCCGGAGCACTAGAGTACCTGAGTGGGTTTCCTGTTTCATTCTCCCATTTGATATGTACATTATTCTTTTGTGGCGTTTAGCCTCCGAGCGCGTGTTTAGCTCGTATTTTGGTTCTTGACATTTAGCCTACGGGCCTAAACATGATGTGCGTATTCTAGACTATAGCTAAAGCTTATCATGTATGACTATTACTCTGGCTAGTTCTCTCTTTTGTATTACTAGTTTCATGATCATCCATGTATAAATGGTTTGTGACGCTTTACTGTTGTATGTCTGATGATCATACTTCTTGTACTTTGTATAATTGCCTGTGATTGAGATACCTAGGATTGCTTGACCTAGGATCGACTGTTGGCTTGTAGAAGCAACCCCCATATCTTGACAGCTTATACGTGATTTCAGAGTACTGGCGTACTTTGCTATCACGTAGCTGGCCTTGTCCGTCCCCACCTGCCAATATTCTGGTTCTGGGACGTGACATTGGTTTTATGGTGGCCTATGCAGGTCTGATTTATCATATATGTTGGGGTTACTGATATTTAGTTCTCTCAATCAAAATTATCCTTTATTGATATCCTTCGTATTATTCTTTATCTATGATCCTTTGACCTGATATCTTCCTTGATCGTTGATGTCTTCTGTTCCCTTGATTTGATCCTTGTGTCTATTAACTTTCAGGGACACTATTCCAACTCCTTCCGATTACCTTGTTCGGGTTCTGCCAATGGCAGGTCAGCAATCTTCTGTTAGGCCAGTTGTGGATGATCAGTCTCAGCATTCAGGTACCGAGTCGAGAGTTGACTCGAGGGCAGAGATGTCAGTCCATCCCGATCATCCTACTGTTCCCGTACAGTCAGCAATCCGAACGGAGGTAGTTCCAGATCAGCCCGATGTACCTGCACTCATAGGGATTATCAAGGAAATGATGGAGTTACAACAACGACGAAATCTCGTTCTCCAGCAGAGTATCCAGATGTTGATAGACCGAAGTGAATAAGGAATACCCGACAAATTTCAAGCCGAGAACTTGCATCCAGAGGAAGTGCAGATTGGAGCCACTATCCATATGATTAAGGTCTGATTAATCTACTTTAGACATTAAATATTGTTTTAAATTATTGGTATATGATCATTTAATATAATTTGAATCAGTTATTAATTTGGGATTAGATTAACTTAATTTTGAATATTTATTTGAATTATTATTGTAAGCAAATAATATATTTAGATTTGATTGATTTTGTTTTGAAATTATTGATTATTATCTTTGACCAATAAAAATCTATTTGTTAAATTATTTTATATAAGATTTGGATTATGAAAATATGACTTCAAATTATGTATGGTAACTAAATATTGGATAATATTTGATTAATTAAGTTTTAAGTATTTATTCGATTTAAATTTATGCAAAGATTTGACATTGGTTTCTTAATCCATATCTATTTTGAAATCTTTATCTATTTAAGGAAAAAAAAAATTTCCTTCTAATCTAATCCTAATTTAATTAGGTAATAGCTACTCATTATCTATACCCTATTGAACTTATAAACATCTCTCATCTTTTCCTTTCTCAATTTTCTTTCTTTTTCGTCCAAAATAGTCCAAAATTTGTCATAAATCCACCTTTGTTTTTCAAATGTTGTAACAACTTCGAAGGGCCATAACTCCTAACTTCGGACTCCGTTTGACCTCCAATTTTTTTTTTGAATTGTTTTGAGGTTAAGCTTCGATAATCTATAATTTAATTTAGCAAATTTGTAATATATTTTTTTGTAAAATTGTTTGGGTGCCAGTTGTCCGAAAATTGACGTGTCGTACTATTCCTGAGATTTCGGGCGATCCCGAACTCGGTTTTACAATCTGTTTGATGTTTCAGAAAGCTGACATGATGAACTATAGCATGCAAATTTTTTCAAAAATTAATTTTAAAGTTTCAATTTTATTTTGGGCTAATGTATTTTTATATTATTTAGTGGTATTTAAAATAAGCTTTTGACCTTAAAATATTATTGTAATATTTTCTACCTAATTAGATTATATTTTTTTCTCTAAAAATGATTTCCTAGATTTTATCTAAAATTTTAGTTTCAAATATTATATATATTTTCTAAATTAGGTTATAAATACTTTTACTAAATAAATATATACATTTTCCTTATTATAAATTTTCTTTTAAAAAATTCTATATTATATTGGATTGATTTTGATCGTGACTAATCGTATTTCCTATTTTTTTGCGAAATCGGGCCACTTCGTATTGACTTGGCTAGTCGAACCAACCAGGACATTGTCAGATCTTTGCACCACCTTAAGCAAGTAGACCTTGCCTTTTTACAGTATATTACATGCTAATCATTTTTGTTTCTTCATATCACCTATTTTAACCAGTGTTCTCTATTATTGTCAGTTTATTTGTATTCATTTTTTCTTGATACATGTCATTATCTAGTTTCTTTCGTTGATTATTGATATGTGTTTTCTTTCATATTATGCATACTAGTTGTCTCGTTGAGATATCATTCTTGTTCATGTTTTGACCTTGTAGTTCATACTAGATTTCTTCTCACCTGTACCTTGTCGAAAGTCGGATCGTATCGTAGGACGAGTGCGTCATGACTGAACTGCTATTCATATTTCTGGTTTTCTCAACCTGAGAGTCTACGCAAGGGCGAGGGTTGACTGCTTGAAGCTAACATGAGAGTCCACATTAGGGACGGGGGTTGGTTGTTGTTCAAACCTGAGAGTCCACACTAGGGGAGAGGGGTTGGTTATTCTTTTGACTTCTTGCCATGTGTTCACCTAGGAACTTGGCATTTGTTACATGTTTCTTGTTTTCTTTACAGCAGTTCATTTATGCGTAGTTGTTCTTGCATGCTTGTATAGTTGTTGCTTAATTATTTTTGTTTCCTTCCTTGGATGCATGTATCGTTGTTACTTAGTCATTTTTGTTTCCTTTTTGGTTATTATTATGCATATTATTTATTGTTAGAAAGACATGTTTTTATGTATCTTGCTATATCCCCTGAGGACCTGATGATCTCTTTAGGTATAGACGATCGACAAGATCTCGAGGAGTACGACCCGGAGACTCTTCTATGCGTATGATCCCTTCCTTGGACAGTAGACTTGTTAGTTACTATTCATTTATTCTACATTTGATCCAATCGCTTGGAAGTAGATTTGTCTCCACCCGACAAATACTTCATTCTATATTTCAGTTGATATATTTGATTAGTTATTCCTTCATTGTGTTATGGATGAGATTTAGTATTCCCTATGACTTATTGTTATGAGCTGGAGCTCTTATATTACAGCTTATGTTTGTATATGTAGATTTTTATACATTGGACTGGTCTGCGTATATATATATATATATATATATATATATATATATATATATATATATATATATATATATATATATATATATATGGCATGTACGTCTTCCTAGTCCTATGTATTTTGGGACTGGGGCGTTACAGAGGCATTATCTTCTTGGCACTAAGTACGTGGTCATGACGGAAAATGTTGCCACGAGCTATTTCTAGTCCCAGAAGAAGTTGTCCCACAAGCAAGCGAGATGGCAAGACTTCTTGGCCGAGTACGACATGGAGCTTCGATACAAGTTGGGGAAGGAGAATCATGTGGCCAATGCACTCAGCATAAAGGCCGAGCTCGCAGCGGTCTGCTTACTAAAAGGAGACATTCTTGATCGTGTCAAATAGGTGTGGTCGAGGACCCATTAACAAAAGCAGTGGTGAAGCTCGTTCGTGAAGGCAAATGCGAAGGTTCTAGCTGAAGGATGGGTTTCTCTACATAAAGGGCGACAGGGTGGTCGTCCCTAAGTGGGGTAGCTTGCGGAGGCAGCTACTCAAAAAGTGTCACAATACCAAGTGGGCTGGGATCCGGGACAGAAGCGGACTTTGGCATTGTAGGAGGCCGCCTACTATTGGCCTCGCATGCGCGATGACGTCGAGGACTATGTGCGCACTTGTCTTGTGTGCCAATAAGACAAGGTGGATCATCAGAGACCCGGAGGCCTGCTTGAGCCTCTCCCCGTGCCAAGTCGACCGTGGGAGAGCATATCGATGGACTTCATCTCTGCCCTGCCGAAAGTAGGGGCGCTTAGGTCCATCCTCATGGTGGTGGACCGCTTCTCCAAGTACACATCATTGTTGCTTCATCAGACTGCATAGCAGAGGAGGCCGTGCGCTTGTTAATTTCCCATTTTGTGAAGTTTTGGGACATCCTGGAGAACATTGTCAGCGACCGAGATCCCCGCTTCATGGAAAAGTTCTGGATGGAGGTGTTTAAGATCCTCGGGATGGATTTGTACTTCTTGAGCATTTTTCACCCGCAAACGGATGGACAGACAGAGCGGGTCAACTCTTTGCTCGAGGAGTTCTTATGGCATTTTGTGAGTTTAAGCCAGCGGTATTGGGTGCACTACTTGGACATTGCTCAGTTCTGCTACAAGCTTTAGATGAGTGAGTCATCACACAGCAGCCCGTTCGAGTTAGTGATTGGTCGTCTGTCGCTCGCCCCGCACACGCTGAGTGTGGAATCCTCGAGTAGAAGCCTCGCAGCTAACCAGTTTGCCTTGGACATCAAGCTGAAGGCAGATATTGCCATGACATTTCTGGAGAAAGGCCGCGTAGAAGATTAAGAAATGGGCCGACACGAAGCGAAGGCCGGTTGAGTACAAGGAAGGGGGCTTCGTGATTATCAAGCTTGAACCGAAACAATTCAAAGTGTTCTGCAAGGTGCACAAGGGACTGATCTGGAAGTATGAAGGCCCATTTCCCGTCCTCAAGAAAGTAGACAAGGTGGCCTACGAGCTCGAACTTCCTGTCAAGCTGAAGATTCATCAAGTCTTCCATGCGAGTTACCTAAATCCCTACCATAAAGACTTGGAGGACCCTTAGCATGGAGTTTCGAAGCGACCCCTTGTGACCATGACTACGTCCTTCGACAAGGAAATGAAAGTCGTGCTCGACAAGAGGATCGTGCATCAGCAAGGAGTTTCCCCGTTCGTAAAGTACCTCATCAAGTGGAAGAAAATACCGCACGATGAGTCCAGCTGGGAATATGCTGATATGCTACATCAGTTCGAGGCCAAGGTCCAGGCATTTCTCAGTGGACATGGTTGACGAGGACGTCAACGCCTTAGGTGCGGAAGAATGTTATGTCCAATTTGTTGCTCCCCATCAAGTCTGATTTGCATAACTTTTCACGGACCAAGGTTATACGGGAAGCTTCCAGAACTCTCTAGAGATGACTGAATTCTCTAGAAGACGACGGAACTCTCTAGAAGATAGTGGAATCCTCTAGAAGGTTCAAGATCTCTTTAGAAGGTCCAGGATCATTCTGGATGGACTAGGAACTTTCTTATAATCATCTAGATATAGAATAATCCTTAAAATATTATGTTTCCAAAAAAAATTATGTATGCCCTATGGGCACTGTAAATAAGTAGAAGGCTTCATTTGTTCCTCATTACCAAAACTTGTAAGCATTCTCCAAGTTAATAAATGATAGTTAAAGTCCCTCGCTTGATCCACTCTTCTCTAATTTCTTAGCGTTCTAGCTAAGCGGGTTCGGAAAGGCTTGCACAAGTCTTCGAGAAGAAAAATAGTGTACCGCACGCGACGAAGTGTAGTCTAAAATACTAAGTCCATGACATATTGCAGTTAACAGACTTCAGCTTAGCACAATGTAATATATGTAAAATATTACTTTGGGATCAATTGGGGTACATTTTACTGAGTGGTTTATGACAAGGTTCGCAGTATTGATATAGGAGTCGGTATCGGACTATTCATATGAGTATCGGAATCGACAGTATCGGTTGTTTCAGATCGGAGTATCAAAAAAATTTATCGAAAAACAAATAATTACTAATAAATTATTAACATTTTAGAAAATATATTTTATACATTTAGGCATAATTTGAAGTATTTTCAACGTTGTTTCTTAATAGTTTTGAAATTGAATGAAACACTAGTCACCATTGTCGATTGGTTTATATGTGATAGATAACTTTTCTTCTTTTATATGCTTTTACGTTCTTACTATGTTTTTACACCATTTTGCTGATTGGTCTTTTTCGTTCAATTTTCTTTACCAAATTAACAAAAAAAAGGAAACCTCCCCCCCTCCCCCCCCCCCCCCAAATGTAGGTATCGGTTAATATTGGGTATCGGTCGGTATCGAATTGGGACATGTCAAATCGTATCGGTATTGGCGTACCTGATCAGTATCGGCCTATACTGCAAACTATGGTTTATGTACAAATATACAGAGGAGAACCATCTAATTGTGGGACTAGAGCAACTACATAGACCCACTAATTGTGTATGTTTGTGTTAATTTATATTCATTCTCTGATACATTGAAGTTCCTAGGTTTGAAAGACCTATTTAGAAACTAGAGGGTCTCAAACCTTCCTGCTTCAACTATCCAATTATATAGCAGAATGAATAACTCACCCATTTACCTAATTTGACATATTACTCGAGCAATCCTCTGTTAGATCCTCTCTGGATTTTTATGCAAGATGATGCTATGGGAGATGTCAGTTTGCCGACATTGAAGAGCCAAGTTGCTTTGAAGCAGCTGTGAAATCCTCTGTGGTGTTTTACCAGGGATGAAGAAATGGATGTGTCGATTGAGCAAACTATAAATATGTGAGAGAGTGAAATGGATTGACTAAGGCCAAGTACAAATTTGATGGCTCAGTTCAGAATACAAGCTCATATGGCATCCATGGCACTTGCACTGACAAGCTTGATCTGTATGGTTTTTCTGACACTGACTTGGTAGGTTCAATTGATGATAGGAGGGGCACTGCGGCGGGCTGCGTCTTCTGTATTGTACGGGTGCTATATCTTGGAGATCGAAGAATTAGCCATCTACCGCATTGAGGGGTGAGCGTTATTCGGTTTTGGACCGAAAATCGAACCGAATCGAATAAGAGATTCGGTTCGGTTTTGAAAGTACTAAAAGAAATTTATTCGGTTTTGAATTTCGGTTTCGATCCAAAACCAAAAATCGAATAAGACTTGTGTAATTATGTAAATAACCTCAATTTTATACATATGTTGTAATTAAATGTGCATATTTGAAATTAACAATTCTATTTATGTCTTTTGAAACCAAACTTTAGTAATTTAACAACTTGTCTAATTTTGGATGCAACTACAACAAATATGTGTATAAAAATTATAATTTTAATATCATTTAACTACAATTTTAAATTTGGACCCTACCAATTATACAAAAGAAATAGTCCAACTGAACAAACCGAATAAACCGAATTGTTATTCCGTTCGGTTCGGTTTCGACTTTGACTAATTTCGGTTTGGGTCCGATTTCGGTTTTGAATTTTTAGAATTTTGATTTATTCGATTTTGACTATTTCGATTCGATTTAAACCAAAAGCTCACCCTTACCCGCATTATCATCCTTGAGGCTGAATATATTAACTTCAACATCTAGTCGAGCAATATGATTTGCCTTTTAGAAGAAATGAAGCTTGATAAAGTGGACAAATAATTGAAAAAGGAAGCATCAAGATGAAATATTGCATGCAGCACCAACGAGAAAGGGGCTGATATATACTCACAAAGCCACTTCCTCTGCACAAATTTGAGTACTTAGGGCTATAAATCTCTGCATTGAAAAAAGAGAAGGGGAGGGGGGGGGGGGGGGGGGGGGGGGGGGGGGGGGGGGGAACAGGGGCGTTTGGTTGGATCGAAAACCGAACCGAACCGAACCGAATAAGAGATTCGGTTCAATTTTTTAAAAAAATCGGTTTGGTTTCGGTTTTTCCAAAAGATCAATACACGAGCGATTCGCCGTAGTATAATCGATTTCAGAGGACAGCCAATGACCGAGCTTGAGATGGGAGTACAGATATAATTGAAATATTTGTTTCCATTTTTTTCTACAGGAGGCCGGATTGATGCTTATTATCAATTCTTGTGGGAGCTTATACGGGAGCCCTATGCGATGGCTTTAACACGCCCTCCTTCTTACAAGGAGAAATGCCCATACTATTAAACTATAGCCCTTATATTAAATTTTCTTATTCGGTTTCGGTCCAAAACTGAAAACCGAATAAATTTTTTTTGTTATATATATATATATATATATATATATATATATATATATATATTAACAGAAAAAGCACAAATAAACTGAAAAACTTTGAATAAAAAAAAATCGAATATACTGAAAACCGAACCGATTTAATTCGGTTCGATTTGATTCGGTTATGGGTCATTTCGGTTCGATTTCGATTTTGCTTATTCGGTTCGATTTGAATCGAATTAACCGAATACTCACCCCTAGGGGAGTGTCAAGATTAACGCAGAAATTCAATTGGAGTTTTTTCTTTTGTTGTTGAGAGTCTGTTGAGTGTTAGAGATGTATTTAAACAGCTGATTATCTGAATAAAAATAGGGCTAATTAGCGTTTAGACCCTGGATTTTATACGAATTTAGAGTTTTAGCTCTGACATGTCCAATTAAAAAATTATGACCCTGAATTTTATTTTTGGTTTCCTTTTTCCATTATACCTTCATTTCCAGTTTGTGTTGGTCGTTGCCCTCGTACTCTATGTTCATGGTATAATGGAAGAAAAAAAATTATCGAAGATAAAAATTCGGGTTCAAAATTTTCAATCGAAATTGTCAGGACTTAAACATTAAGCTGTTAAAAACTCTAGGATATAAACGCTAACTAGCCCATAAAAATAACACAGAATTATGGTCTTCCTCTTTCTGTGTGAATGTTGTGTGTCATAGTGGCTGTTTTTGTATGAACTGTACAGCTTGTGCTCTTCAGTTCTCCTATTCATCATATGTTCATTACATGGCTGGAATTGCCCAAATCCTACTGTGAAGTTCCGTACTCTTCTTCTGAGCTACCTTTCATGGTTACAGGACTCGGTTAGGGTTACAGCATGATCACGCCTGAATTGACTTATAAGCTACATATTTTTGAGTGTTTGAATTGTGTCCGATACATGTCCGACACGATACGGTCTACGTTTTTGGAGTGTCTCTGCTTTCCAGGTTGGTCATCAGGCTGTTTTTTGTAATGAAATATGTAGCTTGTGTTTGCTTTAGTTCTCCTTTCGACCGCATGTTTGAGACGAAGTGCTAGTAGTCCCAGGGAGGACCAGTACTTGTTGGAATTTCAGAAGTTAAAAAAGAAGAGAATTTTATTTCTTACATGCTTGAAAAGGCCATTAAATGGGTTGATTAAATGAGGTTTCAATTCATTTTTGCAGCCCCTCTTAAATCATTTACTTGGTGTTTTAATATTTGGTTTATCACAAATTATTGTGAGTTCATTATGTTCTCTAGACAGCCATATACACAGGCCAAGTCTAGCATGGAGTTGAGATGGAATGGTCATGTCATTCACCTTTCTTCCCTAGCAGCTGTCTTTCCTTAAGGGACTGTTTGGATGCTTGTAACTTCTCGAAAATATGAAAATAATTTTTAACATGTTGTAATTCAGTATCATTTTTCAAAATATGTTTACGTAAGTTTTTGTTCCCGCAAGTGAGAAGTTTTAAAAATGTGGACATTAACGTTTAGATAGGTAGATTTGTTTTCCCCCACCCCTAGCTACTCCACAGCCCTCCGCCCAATCGCCCTCGTGCCTCCGGCTCTTGACCTCCTCGGTAGGTCGACCACCTTCATCTTCACTGTCCAGACCTGCTGCCTCCCGACCACCTCGGTAGGCCGACCATCGTTCACTCCCGACACCGAGCCCCCAGCTTCACCGCCACTTCAATACCTCAACCCCCACCTTCACCGCCGCCTTCCGACCTTCTCTGCAGACGACCACCACCCACACCTACCGCCTCCCAACCTCCTTGACAGTCCGACCATCATTCTCTTCCGACACCGAGCCCCCACCCACCGTTGCCTCCATACCTCAAACCCCACCTTCACTACTGGCTCCCAACCTCCTCTGCAGGCCGACCACCTTCACCATCACCACCAACCTTCTCGCAGCCCGACCACCGTTCTCTCCAGACTACGCCGCCGCCCACCGCTAGGGCTTCTCTTCGAACACAATCCAGAGTCGCCGCCGACTGTCGCCTACCGCTGGGGAAGAAGAACTCGGAGGAAAGAGAGAAAAACTTGACTTTTACCATTTCTCTCTCTTCCTGCAGCAACATTCCACTTCTAACGGAGTTATACATGTTTTTTGTTGCAGGTAAAAATGAAAAGAATGAGGGGGACATGAACTGAATTTGTCAGAGATTTTCTACTTACAACACACTTGCCATGTGTTAACCAAAGAAAGAAACTCCCAATTTCAGCTGTCACTTGCAACGAAAATGACAGTTTCTTGCAACGAAAATGCCAGTTTCATGCAACGAAACAGCCCCTAAGTACAACCGGTTTATTTGCATCGAATCTAAAGCCTAGGAAAGTCCTCATTTTTGTTCCTTTTTGTTTATCCCTTAAAGATATGTAACCTTGGTTTTGTTATAGTGGCACATGAACCATAGTAGAATTTCACATCTCCTTCTCCTCGATCTATATAGTCACAAATTAGTTGGAACTTGATATGATAAAATTATTCCTTTTTTCTCTGTGTTCATATCAATATCATCTATAACTTGGTAACATGTACCCTATAAAATATACACACTCCAATACTTGACACACCAATAGATACAATGTCTCACCGTGTTGGGTCGTAGTCGTATCTGTGCAACACGACACATGTGAATATCAAATCCATGTTTGTAACATACACAATGTCAACTTGTAATAGCATCTATACGAGAAAGATCCGGTAGGTTACAATTTGGACAATTTATGTATTACTATTAGAACAATTTTAAAGGGAACGTAATTTCGCTAACAATATGGAGCACAAGAGACCTGATAATATAGTTCACTACTTCACTGTTTGACATAATCATATAATTGTCGAAAATATGGTTCTCAGTAAATCAATAAGAGGAAAGAACGAACCCTAAGATTCAGTGAGCTTTAGCTTGATCTCTGCAAGTTCGACACGAAATTCGACGCAGCAAATGCGGCTGATCCTCCAACCACACAAACTAATGCCACCACAGCCTGCAGCACCACCTCTACAGCGTTCTGTTCGGGCACAACGTACACGCAGACTGGGCCGAGGAGCAGCAGCGCGAGGCTGAGGCTCAGGAGCGTGGTGGGGGTGCCGGGATCTGTGGCCGCCGACAGGACTCCCAGCTCCTCGGCCTTTGAGAGGAGGCCCAACCTCTCCACGGTGGATAGTGAGAGGCCCAACTTCTCGGCTGTAGAGAGCAGCCCTGCCTTCTCCGCCTTGGTCAGTAGTCTCAGCTTCTCTACGTTCGTCAGGAGCTTCACAGGAGGCAGGGCACCGTTGGTTCTCTCTAAGACGGTCGACGTCCCCTGCATTTAAGTGTAATCACTGTAAGATTGAAAGAATACAATAAGGTGGTAGAATCTCCATTCTGTCATACACATATAGGACATAGTTTGCACTATTGGATACTGATGCGATACAGCTAATATCGCTATGGTTTGACATGTCGTGATCTGATAACGACCAATACCGACATTGGGGATCTCTTTTTCAGTTAATTCGGCAAAGAAAATTCAATGAAAAATATCTATTGCAGGTAAATGAATCAGCAATAGTGATTACTATTTCATTAAATTTCAGAACTACTAAGAAATAACACTACTTAAAATTATGTGTATAAAACATTTCTTTCTAAAAATTTAATACTTTATTAATAATTATTTTTTCCCCATACCAAAAAATCCGATAATCCGATCTGAAACCGCAGATACCGCCGATCGCGATACTCATAGGAAGGGTCCGACACCGATATTGTGAACCTTGGTATAGGATACAACATAGACACTCCAAAATATATTAAGACATGCCAAAATAGGTATTGTGTCCATGTCACCATGTGTGTATCATGTCATAATCATGCAACATAGAGAATGAATATAATTAGAACACAGCTGATGTCTCTCATATTCTGTAGTGTTCAGTGACTGGCTAAAACATACTACAACTCAGATCAGAAGTGAAGGGGAAAACTTGAAATAAATAAATTTGATTGCGAAGTATTGTAGTCCGACTTATAAGTTATAACACAACATATAACACGGGAAATAATTACAAACAGATAACAGCAGCCTGTAGATGAAAAAATGTAACTTTAAAGTCCACTAGTTTTATGGGGACCAAATAAGAACTATGCAGTCTGCTTGCTCATCTTGAATTGCACTCTGTTTTTTCAGACTGACTGCTAAGAAAATGGAAAGTGCACATTGGCACGTAGCAAATGTGTCACAGAATCCAAAATACACATCAAAATCAATTCATGTCTGTCCCATTGTGTCCTTATAGCACCGTGACTTATAGCACCGTGACTGTTATATTTGTGTACGTGTCGACATGTCCATATAGTATAATGTTGTATTCAGGGCCGGCCCCGCGGTTTGGGTTGCCTAAGCCGGAGCTAATTTTTGTTGCCCTTTACCCTTATTGAAAAATAAATGTTTAATTTGGATTTTTGTTGGACCGGTCCTAAGAAAACTAAATGGCCTGGGGGGTTGCCCTATGGAGGGGGGTTGCCCAAGTCCGAAGTCTTGTCAGGCTTATCCCAGGGCCGGCCCTGGTTGTATTTGCATTTGTGTGCCATAGCATCACATAAGTTACATGTTGAGAATCAATAAGGGACTTTTAGTCCCACATCGGAATATGTAGTATGTAGAGGAGCTAGACTCCCTATAAGTAGTGAAGTAGTCCATCAATAAAATAATCCAACCATTATTTTCTACATGGTATCAGAGCCATAACTCTCTCTCTCTCTCTCTCTCTCTCTCTCTCTCTCTCCCTCCACAAAAAAAAAAAAAAAAAAAAAAAAAAAAATTTGCCGCCCCCCCTTCCCTTGCCGACCCCCCCCCCCTCGCCGACACCCCCTCGCCCCCCCCCCCTCGCCGCCCCACCACCACCAGCAGCCCGACCCCCCCCCCCCCCCCGACCCCCCCCCCCTTACCGACCTCCACCACCCTCGCCGACCCAACCCCGACCCCCCCGAAGCAGCAGCCCCCCGACCCCCCCCCCCTACCTTCCTCCACCAGCAGCCACCCGACCCCCCCCCCCCCACCCCCCCCCGACCCCCCCCCCCCCCCCGACGCAGCAGCCCCCCGACCCCTCCCGACCCCCCACCCCCCCGACCACCGGCGCCCCCCCCCCCCTTTCCCGACCTCCAGCGGCACCCCCCCTTCCCAAACCCTAACCCTAGCCACCACCATGTCTAACCCTAGCCTTTCCATCTACTACAAACCCTAGCCATCACACAAAAAAAAAAAAAATGGCGTATTTCGAAGACAGACGGCTGCCAAATGCTTTATTTGCACCAACTCTGATCCTCGCTTACGCCGTTTGGAACTAACAAATGCTTTATTTGTTATTCCTTCTTCACATCGGGATCTCTACAGAGACTGATCATGTCTTCTCTGGTGACCTGACGTGTTCACTTTACATGCGCGCGCCGGTGCTGGCCAAGTTAGTAGCGCATTCGTAAAGTCTGTGACGTCGAAGAAGAAGACAACGAAGACAAAGACGACGACGAAGTTGGGGAAGTTGCCGACTCCGACGTCGAAGACGCCGAAGAAGACGACGAATAGGGTTCACAGTTGAAGAAGCCATGGATTCAATCAGTGGCAAACTGACGGCCGAAGAGATGAAGGCCTTGGTTGATGATATCTTATCAAAGAGATTAACCGAGGCAACCCCACGTGTGATCCATACTGATGTGGATCCGTCACCTTACAAAATGGGAAAATTGGAGAAGCTGGAGACGAAGTTGGAAGGAACGTCCAACTACTTGAAGTGGTCGCAGCAGGCGATGCGGACGCTGAAGGGACGTAGCTTGGTTGGCTATGTCACTGGCCAAGCCAAGGCGCCAGCCGATCACTCCGCAAAGGAGTTTGCTGTTTGGGAGATTGTCAACAACGTAGTGGCTGGGTGGTTGACTGTCTCATTAACCGACCAGGTGTCGGGCAATGTCGAGGCAATGGAGGCTGCTGCTGATATATGGCGAACTCTAAAAGATATGTACTCCGGCTCCGGCAATCCTATGCGAGTCTTTCAACTGCAAAATGAACTCGATAGGGTGGCCCAAGACGAACGTACCATCTCTGAGTACGCAGTCCTGTTGAAGAAGTACTGGTCTGATCTGGATCATTATGATCCTCTTGGGATAAAAGATGCACAAGTCGAACCGGCATTCGCGAAGTACTTTCAGACGTTCCTGGCTTATATTTCGCGGCAGCGTATGATGAAATTCCTGAAGGGACTACACCCTGTATTTGAGCAAGAGACGGAATATCCTCCTATCCCAACCCACGCTTCCGACCTTGGAAGAAGCTATAGCCGTCATGACACAGGAAGAAGTTCGACTGAAGTTGATGCCCAACAAGGGCTCCTACCAGGGGGAGCAAGCCGCAGTTGAAAAGTCTGCCCTTGCTGTCTTCAATCAACCTCCATCTATGGGTGGTGTTTGCCACAATGTGGTGACTCCGGACATTACATCCGATTTTGTCCAAAACCCTTGCGCAATCAGTCTAATGATCGAGGACGGGGTCGTGGAGGCCGACATGGTAGTAGAGGAGGATATGCTGGTAGAAGGGACGGACACAAAGCAAATCTGGCGGAGAAAGAGGGAGAGAATCAACTGGCTGAAATAACCCCGCTTGAGCGGGAGTTCCTTGATAAGTTGCGAGGCACAAAGCTGGGTTCGGCCGACAGTCCTGGGGCGTCTTCTACCTCGGAAGATCACATCACTTGCTTTGCCCAAACCAGCACTGGTAATTCTGCGAGTGCTCTTGCATCTGTCCATCAGCCAGGATGGATTATGGACTCTGGGACATCTCGCCATGTCACGGGATCCCGTGGTGCGTTTCAGGACTATACTCACCTACCATTGCCGGAGAGTATTCAGACCGCTGATGGTACATCCAGCCCTGTAATGGGTAAAGGCATTGTCGCATGCACCCTTCCATCACTCTAACCAATGTCTTACATGCTCCGTCTTTTCCTGTCAATCTTCTATCAATTAGTGCCATTATACTTGATCTTAACTGTACTGTTTCCTTTGACATTCCTACGGTGACTTTTCAGGAGAAAGGGACAGGACGACGACTTGGGACTGACACATGGCATAAGGGGCTGTGGTATTTAGACAGGTGGACTGGACAACGCATTGGCATCCTTGGTAGCAGACGCACCACCAGAAGCTTCATGTCGCAGTGTTAAAGCCGACTTGCTACTCCACCACCAGCGTGTCGGTCATTCCTCTTTTCAAGTTATTAGTCGAATGTATCCGTCCTTATATCAAAGGGCTAATAAAGAGAAATTATTTTGTGATGCTTGTGAGTTGGAAAAACATACCAGAAGCTCGTATGTGAGCTCGGGGAATAGGAGTTCCGCTGCTTTTGACATGATACATTTGGACGTATGGGGCCCTTGTCCTACAACCGGAATTAACGGCTTCCGATGGTTCGTCACCTTTATTGACTGTTATACCCGCGTGACATGGGTCTACCTTATGAAGAATAAAAGTGACGTCCTTGAGGCCTTTCGGGACTTTCATCGACGGGTGGAAACACAATATAGCGCTAAAATTAAGTGTTTCCGGTCTGACAATGGAACGGAGTATACTAATAAGCGGGTTGCTGAGTATTTTTCCACTCATGGAATACTACATCAAACTTCATGTGCTTATACTCCGACACAAAATGGTGTGGCTGAACGAAAGAACAGACCTACTGGAAGTCGCACGGACGATGATGCTGGCTATGAATGTCCCGAAACACTTATGGGGACAGGCTATATTGACGGCCTCTTATCTCATCAACAGAATGCCATCTCAAGTGTTGGACTGGAAGACACCGTTGGAGATGCTTACTGGGGCAACTACATACACTGTTCCACCGAAAGTTTTTGGATGTGTGTGCTTTGTCCAAGATAATAGGTCAGGCATCGACAAACTGGATCCTAGGGCAGTTAAATGTGTCTTTGTCGGTTACACGGCGACTCAGAAGGGATATGCCTGTTGGAGTCCAGTCGAGCGGAATATGTTTGTCAGCATGGACGTTACATTCAGAGAGCTCGAACCATACTATGGTTCGGATGAAGGTTCAGCATTTGGTGACACACCTAACACGGATGGTGTTCGATGTGAGGGGAAGATAATAAGCCTAAATGTGGTCGTCGGATCGGTTCCGTGTCCGGTTGAAGAAAACTGGACGAAAGGGGGAGAGCACAGTGACTCAGATACAGAGAATGAAGAAGAAGATACATATGTTACGCAGGGGGAGCAGCAGACAAGGGAAAAGGAGCTCCAAGTCTACAGAAGGAGACAACAGAAGTCCAGTACTGTGCCTATGTCGTGCCCTGTGCCTACTGTACCAAGTCCCTCGTCTACTCCTGCTCCAACTCTTGAAGATGTTGCCCCCGCACTGAATCACTCGGATTCTGATGCGGATCTCTCCGACTCGGATGGTATGATCTCTCCACCACCTATTGCTCCCTTAAGGAGATCTTCTCGCATCAATGCGGGTAAGGCTCCTGCTCGTTTTGATGATTACGAACATGACATTGCCAACTTCTTGTCTTATTCTAACATTTCTTCGAATTATCGAGCCTTCATTGCATCGTTAGACTCTACTTCGTTGCCCAAGTGTTGGCAGGAAGCAAAGAAAGATCCAAGGTGGAAAGCTGCAATGATGGAAGAACTTGGGGCACTGGAGAAAAATAAGACGTGGGAGCTGGTTCCATTACCCAAAGGAAAGAAAGCTGTGGGATGCAAATGGGTGCACAGTGAAAGAGACGCCAGAACGAAAAGTAGAGCGATACAAGGCAAGGTTGGTTGCAAAAGGATTCACACAGTCATATGGAATAGACTATGATGAGACGTTTGTCCCAGTAGCAAAAATGAGCACCGTGAGAACTCTGGTCTCCATTGCAGCGAACTATGGGTGAAAGCTGTACCAGCTGGATGTGAAAAATGCCTTTCTTCATGGGGACCTGCAAGAAGAAGTATACATGGAGCTCCCGCCAGGGTACTACGCGACGGAATCAGACGGAGGGACGTCGCAAGGAAAGGTGTGTAAACTGAAGAAGTCGCTATACGGGCTCAAGCAATCTCCTCGAGCCTGGTTTGACGGATTCAGAAAGGCTGTTACAGGCATGGGATACCGTCAAACAAATACAGATCATACGGTCTTCCTCCAGCATGCAAGAGGCCACATCACTATACTTGCTGTATATGTGGATGATATAGTGATCACAGGTGATGATGAAGTCGAGATCACTAAGCTAAAGTCAAAACTCGCGAAGGAGTTTGAGGTGAAGGATTTAGGAGCGATGAGGTACTTTCTAGGTATCGAAGTATGTGAAGGCGAACAGGGAATTGTTCTATCACAAAGAAAATACGCACTAGATCTGCTGAAGGAGACAGGGATGCTGGGATGCAAAGCAGCCGTTACTCCAATTGACCAGAAGAGTAAGTTTGGAGCAGAAGCAGGAGAGCCTGTTGATCGTGAAAGATATCAAAAGACTTGTAGGGAGATTGATTTATCTGGGACACACTCGTCCTGATATCTCATTTGCGGTGAGTGTAGTGAGTCGCTACATGCATGATCCAAGAAAGGGTCATATGGAAGCAGTATTTCAGATCTTGAGATATCTGAAAGGAACGCCGGGAAAGGGGCTATGGTTCAAGAAGAATGGACGCATAGAAGTTGAGGGATACTGTGATGCAGACTGGACGAGCTGCATAGACGACAGAAGGTCTACCACGGGATACTGTGTTTTTGTAGGAGGAAATTTGGTCTCATGGAGAAGCAAGAAACAGTCAGTGGTAGCACGGTCGACAGCTGAAGCAGAAAACAGAGCAATGGCTCTGGGAGTGTCAGAGTTGCTGTGGGTGAAAGCATTGCTGACAGAGTTGCAGCTGGATAAGGGAGCACCATTGCGTCTTCTGAGCGATAGTCAAGCTGCAATAAGTATAGCTAACAATCCAGTTCAGCACGACAGAACGAAGCACATCGAGATTGATCGATTCTTCATCAAGGAGAAGCTGTAACAAGGGATACTGAAGATTGACCATGTCCGCTCAGAAGAACAAGTTGCAGACTGTCTGACTAAGGGTCTTAGTTCATTAAGTCTGTCGAAGCTATGTAACAAGATGGGGATGATCAATATCTATCGCCCATCTTGAGGGGGAGTGTTGAGAATCAATAAGGGACTTTTAGTCCCACATCGGAATATGTAGTATGTAGAGGAGCTAGACTCCCTATAAGTAGTGAAGTAGTCCATCAATAAAATCATCCAACCATTATTTTCTACATTACACTAGCACTAAATCTTTGCTAAAGAATTACAATGTCAATCAGAGATCATGCTGGATGACCGAGATGTTTTGTGCATATAGAATTTACTTTGTCAGTGAAAAGTTTAATGTGTCTAGAAGCGTTCGGTCAAATCCAGACAACTACAAAGTCCACAATATTCATCACCATCTCATTATAGAAGAAACATAATATTTTGATCAAGAAGTGCATTTTATTCTCTTAACAGAAACTCTTAACTGAAATTGAAAACAAGAATCTTGTGTTAATGCAATATCCTGACGAAAAATTGAGCTAGCATACTAATGGTTCCAGAATCAACCGAGAGCAACATATCCTGTAAGGCAAACAGATTATTAACTTTTGGTTGGAAGAGAGGAAAAAGGTTGTCAACTGCATAGACCATATTCTAACTTTCGCGGAATAGGCTGATACTATTACAAACCGATGCAATTTTGGCATGTCCCAATCTGATACCGACTACTACCACTACTGACATTGGGGTTTCTTTTCCAGTCAATTCAACAGAAAAAAAATTGAACAAAAAAGATACAAGAACGAAAAAATAGTGTCAAAACAATGATTGAGTCATACCGAAGACTCATAATATGTCGATATAATTTCGTACTAATAAACTATAACCATTGTCATTTCCAAAGTTGTATGTCTATAAATTCACAACATTCATCCATATTAATATTATTCCATTCAAAACTATTTATTGTGGTTGCACTATATCTAAATACAAATAAATAAACAACATCTATTGCAAATGAATATTATTCCATCTAAACTTAACGAAAAACAACATATAATATTTCAAACTTAAGAGTTGGAAATCGACTACGCCACCGTACTTCACTAATCTCCCCACCACAGGTTTCTCCTAAGATTTCCTTGTTGGCATATAAAGAGAGCGCCACAACAAAGAAAGGGCCTCGTAAGGTGTACATCTTTGTTGTTTACTAAAAAGAAATAAGGTTAGATGCATAGATTGGTACACTTGCCCCAAGGTTAGGTGCATAGATTGGTACATTTGCCCACCCCCACCCCCACCCCCAAGGGAACCATGCCAATTGATTATCCGGACTTACTAGACTCACCCACGGAACCTTCCATAGCTATTTAGTGATTAGTCCACTAGTTTCTTTGATCTCACTCGGTGTTCTTTTATATTTACTTCCAATAGTTTGACTACCCAGAAAATATCTCGGCCTACGAATGTGGTTCCAATAAGTCATTTCTTAGGTATCCAATCAATTCATCCTCTAAACCAACTAAACCGGAAAAGCTGAAGCGGAAATGAAATTGTAGGATGATTTTTTTTTCTCACTTCGCTCGCTTGCTCAATTTGCTCTAACGCTCGTTTAGTAGATAATGAGTGGAAGGCGTAGCAACCACGTCTTACTAAGCACGTAAGTCGGTAACGAGCCTTGTGTACAAAGCCAAGCCATCAACCTCGTTTTGCTTTCTTCTCGGAATTCCATCCTACGAGGGAGAACAAGATCCCGCAAACCATGAAAGAAGGGTCGACTGTTTCATATTGCACAAGGTCTACTGGTGATTCCTCCAAAGATATTCTGCGAGAGCCACCCCATCTTTAAATGACTAGGTTCGATAGGTACTCGAATGAGATTTACGAATGCTAAAAGCATGCTCAGCCTTTGAACAATCAAATAGTCCAAGTTTTATAGAAGGAAGGTCTTAACAGGTGTTTCTTGTATACTGCTCTGAGGCATTCCTGGACTAACAGTAAACTACAAGAAGACTTCTGTCCCTCTTAATTATTTGGGCACAACGTTCAAGTTTTAGCTGGATTTTAAAATGCAGATAATTGCTGATCAAGTATTTGGGCTAATTGCTGAGACTGATAAGATTGCATAAAAATGATTGGAATGCTGATTCATAGATTTGATTTTTTAAGACTAAATCTTAGAAATAAAAATCCCTAATCTTCCATGTTAGAGATAGTGGATGTGATTAAGTGTGAGGATCTATGTACTTTATGGCCTCTTTTCTACCGGTCCATATCCAAGTGCAAATAGATAACTCCCAGAAGAAGACAAAGGAACAAAAAATTACAAAATACAAATATTTAAGTACAAAGAAAACAATTTTCGACTAGTGAGTTTGCCTCAAGTAAAAACTTTGCTTTCACCGAGTCTGAGCATGTTGTGTACGAATTGAGCTTCCTCATGTCTCCATTGCTATACTCATGCTTACAGGCAATGGCGGATCCAGGATTACAATCCACTGGGGGCACAATCATAAGGGGATTCGAGGACAAAGTCTCTAAAAAAATTCTTGGAATATAATAATATTTTATTATATTAAATAGTACTATTTTCATATAATAGCATTACATTTCACAATTATTTTCTGAGTTTTCATACTTTGAAAGCGTTTAACTACATTATCATTTGTAATACTACTAAGCACTATTTTTTTCTAAAGCATTACATGAGGCATACCTTCTAAACTACTACTAAAGCATAACATAAAGCATAATACTAAACAACTACTAAAGCATTACATGAAACATATTTTCTATATATAAAAACATTCGCTGGGGGGCAGCCCCCCGGTGCAGTACATGTGCATCCGTCCCTGCTTACAGGGTGTTATAGGACCACAAGGCTCCCGCTTATGCAAAATCTGGAGAAGGTCAAGATGTACATAGTCTTATCCCCATATATATGGAGAGACTTTTCCATGGCTAGAACCTGCGTCCTTGTTGCCATACTCCTGCTTCAAAGACCAATATTAAACCTTGGTGAGTATAGGTCTCTTGGCGATCCAACACTCCACAATTCCCATGTCAAATGTGCATTTGGGTTCCCTTGTTGACCTAGACGCAGTCCCATACCCAATGTGTGTCTAGGCCCCTTGCCTATTCGACACACCACTTATTTGAAATTTCAAGAATAGAAACAAAAACCTTTATTTATTTATTTGTAGGTGGGAAACTTGCCTTGAACATCTTATTTTCCAGCCTTCCTATTGACTATATTTTGTTTTATGAGCGCTTATGTCTTGGAAGAGTCTAAAGACTTTAGAGATACAAGTTGGTGCTCAATCCAGGTGGTGGTAGATGATAAATCACAGGAAAGGTAGCCAAAGTAAAGAAATTGAGCAAAGTCGTAGATTGGAGGAGCGAAGCTATGTTGCACAGACACAGATACGACATGGTAATGACCTATTTTGGTGTGTCCTAGTATATTTTGGAGCGTTTGAGTTGTATCCAATACGTGTCTGACACGACACGGCGCACGTTTTTGGAGTGTCCATGCTTCCTAGGAGCGAAGTGATGCTTAGTTCCATGATCTTCTTAAATGAAACAAAACCAAATCTCTTGATGGTTGGTAGGTTGATTTGGTTGAGCATGCATCTTCTTTAGTAGAACTTAATGAGTCAATGACCTCAGAACGCATGGTTGTTGAGCATAGGAATTCAAACTATTCAGACTATCGTATATTAAAATCAGAACAGGTTCTTCAGAACTATTCTGGTTCGCTAGATTAAAGAGACAATTCAAAAAGGAGTAAAGGAAGGCATATCAGTGTAGCGGCCATTGATGCAGGATATTTAAAGATTGGCGCAATTTCAGTATTTTCCTAGATATAAACCATCTTGTTACTATTCTTGTAAGATGAAGAGGATGTAGCTAGGAAGCACAAAAAGCACCAAAACACAATGTCGTGTCTGTATCCAACAGTACCATTACTCCAAAATTGGTACCTTGACTTTGTCACATTGTCCCTATTGTGTAATACCCTAGTCTTTGGGTTTCTGCAACCTTGTGATTGAGTAAGCAAGTTCTGACAAATTCTTTTTTCCAGGTTGTATTTCTAATTTTATTTTGAAAAATAAAAAGATTTGCATAATTCACTAGTCATCTTCACGTGCGATGCACGTACCAAAAAGAAAAAGAAAAAAAGAAACTCTGACATTATTAAACATTTAGATAGAAATTTAGATTATACTAAAATACTTTAAATATAATTTTTATAATTAAAATTTGTTATAGATATGTTTTTATAATTTTGGATATATGTTTAGATAGTACCATTTAGTTAGTTTAAATATGATTTGAATATCGAATATATTTTAATTTGAATTTGTTATAGATAATATTTATAAGATTTTAGATATATGTTCATGTAGTTGGACGAATTTTGGGATTTTTTTTTTTACGTGAATGATATACATGCGGTAATAGTTAGGAGGATTTTTTTTTCTTAATTACTTGAATATATACATACGGCTTAGACAGCTCATTTTGAGCCATTTTCAAGCCCCTTTATAATAGTAAAGATTTGTTAATAATTTTAATAATTAATAAAAATTATTTAGCTAGCATGGTTGGAGTTCTTCATGTTAAGCTAGCTAAACCTAGCGTTTTGCTCAATACTCTCCAAACTTAGCTAGCAAACTCCAACCAGGATTGGAGATACTCTTATGAGATACTCCAATTCCTTCAAACTCTAAAGTTTTGATGTATTGGCATGGAATTTAACATGGCGTCATAGCATTTAAAGCATAGTTTGTAGTATCGGCCGATACCGATTTGATATGACCGATCCGATAGGGTTTGACATGTCCCGATCGATACCAACCGATACCTGATACCGACATTGGAGGTCTCTTTTCCGGTCAATTCGACAAAGAAGATTAAACGAAAAAAGACCGATCAGCAAGGGTAAAAATCATAGTAAGGTTGTAAAAGTATATAAAATAAGTAAACTTATCTACCGCATGTAAACCAATCGGAAAGGGTGATTACTATATCATTCAATTTCAAAACTACTAAGAGACGACACTGGAAATACTTAATATTATGCCTAAAGGTATAAAATATATTTTCTAAAATGTTACTAATTTATTAATAATTGTTTTCTTTCCAATAACAAAAAAAAATCCGATACTCCGATCCGAAACCGTCGATATTGTCGATATTGCCAATCCCGATACTCATAGGAATGGTCCGATACAGACTCTGATACCGGATTTAAAGAGGCTTTTAAAATTTATAACCCTGTGCGAACAATAAGTAAAAATATAACAACCCTCTAACTCTCGCGGCAACTCTAAAATTTTGGTGCAGTGACGGCGACTTTAACGTTGTTGCAACTTGCAACCATGTGCAAGAGTTGCACATTATATGTCATATAAACAGGCCCGGCCCTAAACCAGTGCAACTGGTGCGGCCGATCAGAGCCCACTAACACAAGAGGGCCCTTATTTTTACTATTTAAACCTAGGTATTTATGTCTAAGGAGTTCATAGTATAAAATGGCGTGTGATATTTAAAAGACAATGATCAACCTTAGCTCAAATGGTAAAGTGGAGTGTAGTTTGTTGTTGGAGTCCCAGGTTCGATTCCGGTCGGCTGGATGGATAAATTTTTTTTCCAATTTTTGGTTAATTTTTTGTTTTAAAAAATGATTATTAAAGAAGCACTTTTAGTGTAGAATAAAAGTTGTTACTAAATCTAACACTTTTTTAATAGTTAATTATTGAAATGATTAGTTTTTATGCTTCCACTTTAGTCTTTTTTTTTTGTAAATGGATAATAATAAACTTTAAAAAATACACTTTAGTACGAGAATAAAGTTTTATTAGAAATTAACAATTTTCTTTTTTAATCATTGATCATTGATATCATTACTTCTCATTTTCGTATTTTACTTGGGTTTAGAGTTATGTGTTCACTACATTCATTCATTATTTCTTTATATTTTTATGGATAGTTTTGTACGATCTTTTTTATGCAACATCTCTTATATATTAAGATTATTATTTTTGAATGGATTAGCTTTATTATACATTGAGAATGATTTTCTTGATAAGTTGGCATTCAAACCCTAAAAAATATATTTTTGCGTCTTAAAATGCAAGGAGGACAATTTTTTGGTGATGGTTCTTTTATTGTTGGTGTTCGATACTTTTGCTAGCTAGTGTTTAATTTATTTCTTTTGATGGTACTTACATTTTTTCAATTGTATACTGATTTTGTTTCGTTTGCATTATTTGTTCGCATCTATTATATTTTGATTTTGTTGATTTATCTATTTTTATTTTTATTTTTTCAAGTTTGCACTCATAAAATTGCTAGAAGGTATTGGTGGTTTTGGAGACGCGAAAGAGAGCTAAATATTTTACAAATTTGAGTAGTAATTTTTCTAATATTTAGACTTTATAGTCGTTCGATCAATACAATTCTTATAATATATGCAAGTTAATCGATATTCTCTTATTAATTTTAACTTATTTACATGAGTTATTTTGAAAAATTAAATTAAATTTTGCATAAATAATATATAACATGTAATAAAAAAAAATTATGTTTCCATAAAATAAGGCCATATTTTAGTTTTTGAACAGGGCCCTTTAAAACTCAGGACCTGCCCTGCATATAAAGCTCAAAGGGGATCCTAGTCTTGAATAATTCAGGATGCATGTACTAACTAACTATCAAGAATGTGTAGAAGAGAGCTGAGAAGAGTTGGTAAGGTTCCACCTTTCTGGTACCAGCAGCAACTTTGGTTCCTGCAGGTTTCTGGGCAGCCATTGGCTTGTTGAGCAGTCTTGTGGGCTTAGTTGCAGCGCTGGGAGAAGTAGAGAAGAGTGGCATGCTGCCGCTGCTGCAAACTCTCAAGCCCTCCATGAATGAAACCCCAAGTCTTTTAATGGAAGAGAAGGGGGGAGAGAGAGCGAGAGAGAGAGAGAGAGAGAGAGAGAGCTCCTTCGTGCTATCTTCACTCTGTGTTGGTGAGGGGTGGATAAGCAGCGAGTGGGCAGACACAAATTATTTATAAAGATTTTCTCAACATTTTCTTATTCTACCCGCAAGGCCCACAAAAGAATGGTGGGTTGGGGTATTGGAACAAACACCCATCCGTTTAGGTTGGGTTTGGTATTTGCTTTTTTTTTTATATGGTTTTTTTTTTCCAGAAATTTTCATTTAGGCTGTGTTAAAAGAAATTAATTCCACAGAATTATTTTTCTAGAATTCTAAATTTTTCATAATGGCGGTATTTGATTGAATTATTTTTTGTGGAAAATCAAACAAATTTTTATGGAAAAACTAATTTGGGTGTTTGATTGGCATTATTTTCCACGGAAAATGGCCATTTTTCGTGGAAAATGCTATTTTGCTGTTTGATTGCACTTTTTTTTCATGGAAAATATTCATTTTCCATTGAAAAACTTGCATTTTTCACATCTACAAATGCTCAATTCAACATTTTCAAGTTAACTATCACAACTAAAACGAGATAGAGATATACACTTGATATAATTCAGACAAACTTAGAACATGAGACGTTCAGAATAACAACAACAATAATTCCAAATCAATCCATCACAAATCTACACAATCATCTACAAACACATGTATCATAAAGGTTCAAGTTCAAAATGACAATACAATAATAACCGCACATTAATCCATCACAAATCTCCACAATCATCAACAAACACATGTATCATATAGGTACAAATTTGTTAACTAGTCATTCCTTAGCCAAATTAAAAAATATCCAACGCATCCATTATCGGGGCGGATCTCGTCCAACCTTACAGTAGACCCATAGTCGTCGGAACTCCACATCTGTAATCTCAAGAAAGAACTTTCCCACTTTTTCGTCCCCCTCAAATACTCCCATCAAATCCATTATGTCTCCTTAGTCAATGTCCATCTCTTTTAGCCTTTCCAAGAGTGCTTGTCTATTCACATAATTTTGTGATGCTTGTTTGTCGAAAGCAACGGCTTGTTTGTTGAAAGCAACGACGATCATCTCGGAGGACTTCGCTATCTTTGCAAGGGCCAATGCAGCATCTTCCATTGATTTTATATGCTTTCGTCGTTGTGAAGAACTCCCTTGCACTGACCGATGCGGATGCGCATTCGTTGATAGACTTGGTTGTGTTTCCTCCACATCATTTTCACCCTCCAAGTCATCCACGGGTTCGCTCATCAGAGGGAAATCATTCCCCGAGACCGTTCGATCACCTGTCACAGCGTCGTTACCATAGACCGTAAGCAAATCATAGTACCTGGGGCATAGTTTTCCCTTCATCTTTGCTTCATCATGTTTCTCCTAAAAGTTGACATTCAAGAACCAGAGTTAAAAATCTAACAAAATGAAACCAACCACAAAATGTTACTAATTAGATCAGTTCCACCAAATAATAATAGATACCACAACAAGCATTAGAAGCTAAGCTAGTTCAGAACTAAACACAAGCAAATATTAGCTGTAATATATTGCTCAGTTCAAACCCTTTTTCAGTCTACAGTTTCACAAAGATGCTTCATAACAAGCTGAGTATGCTTCATAACTAGCTGAGAAGGAATTTAATATTGTACTATTATCATACTATGGCTATGACAGTAATGCTGAAACAGAAAATGTCACTCCCCGATCCTGGAATACGTATTTTAATATGTAAACCGATAAACCGTATCTACCTTGTATTTATACTGTATTTATATGCTATATTTCTTCATGTATTTCTCAAAAATATTCAAAAAAAATATTATTTCGTAATTTATTATCTGCATTTGGGCCTACAGTTTTGGCTCATTTGGGGAACCTATTCTTGGTTCACCTTGGTTCATCATGAACCCATGGGTTCAAGATTCTATATAATAACTCAACTCATTCTCTCTCCTTTCATTTATTTTCTCTCATTTACTTTCCTCCACCAACCAAGGCAAGTACCAACTTGCTCAAGAGATGGATCCATAAATATTGTTGATATTTTCTTACAAAATTATTTGTCAAAATATGTTCTTCTCCTTATTCTATACTAGTTTAGAACTTGAAGTTTTCCATTTTGAAGCTTTAATCTTTGTAAATCTAGGTTTTAGCCATTTTCGGATTTTCTTGGTTTTGATCTAGCAAACTTCATTATTTTTAAGTTTTGATGGTTTCATGTTGTAGAGAATTTTGTTCTACCCTATTTTGACCTAAGGAAGTTCCGATTTGGACTCCGGATGAAGGTTTTGTGTAGTTTGGAAGCCATGGTTGCTTGGCTCCTCTTCTCGGTCAAGTGGAGAAGAAGAGCAGTACTTGACCGCATGAATCTTCATGCGGCAAGTCTCTGGCCGCATGGCCTATCCAGCCGCATGAGACTCGTTCGAGCTCAGCCGCATGGAAAGTCCTTCGCAGCCGCATAGCCTTGTTCAGACCCAGCCGCATGAGCCCCTGTCGCATGGACTTCATGCGGCTAGCCTTCGCAGCCGCATGAGTTCTTTTGCACCCAGCCGCATATGTGCCACTGTTTTGGGCCGCATAAAGCTCATCCGTCATCCAGCCGCATATGTATCGCCCATGCTCAGCCGCATAAGGCTTCGTCTGATCCTAGCCGCATATGTTGTTGAACCCCGGCCGCCTGGCGATTGCTCCCTTCGCAGCCGCATACGCTGACACCCCTTCGTCCGCATGAACCCGACCTTCCAGCCGCATGCGCCTTGGGGCTCTCTGAGCCGCATGAGCGTGTAGTCCCAGCCGCATGAACCAGTATTGACCCGGCCGCATGGACTCACTTCCCTTGGGCCGCATGGACTTTTGTGTCCCATATTGTTACTTTATTATTATTATTATTATATATATATATATTATATGTCCATTTTATATCCTTACGCCTTTTGTCCCGAGCATGATATGAGCACTAATGTGACCCCGAAGAACAAAGTGTTCCTACCTGATACATGTACATGAATGTCACAGTTCTTGTTCATGCTCGACAAAAGACTCGTAACTCCACGTGGCGTATTTGCAATGATGCATTACACTAAGGAGGGTAGAACATGTTGACATACTGATTGACATGGATCCTCTTTAGGGTACTCGTACTAAAGTACGACCTTAGGAGGATAATCATGCAGGCCACAGCATGTGAGTCCAAGATTTCACCTAGGGTTAAACTAGGCAACTAAATATACTAGATGCATGGGGAGGGCAAAATCTCGAGATCGTGTTACACCAGCCGCCTTGAGATGCTGTCTTGACGCGCCGGCTGGTCTCCACGGATACTGTGTCATCTGCAACGAGTGGATGACTGTATCCGATTAATTCCTGCTACATATTATATGTTTTAGCAAGGTGGCCTTGCAAGGGACCTGTGCTCAATCATACCTGTCTACGCGAACCCATGGGTTGGCTAGCCTTGCTGGAAAGATACGATCTGAGAATTTTCTAATAACATGACGCGAGGATAACCTCGTTCCACTAGAAACGCGTAGACTTGATTGGCCGTGAAAACGACTTGCTTGTATCCTATTACCTTCCGTGAGTAACTGAGGGAAGCGGACTGTCATGGTACGTGATCCAACCCATGTTCTTGTTTGATTGTTGGGTTGGTTATCGTACTATGATAGGCTGTAGACCGAAGTTATGAACGGAAGACTTATTCTGGTTGTGAAGTGCTACTTCTGTGAATGACCGAGGAACATGGTTTATCGTGGTACATGATCCAACCCATGTTCTTGTTTGATTGTTGGGTTAGTTATTGTGCTGCGATAGGCTATCGACCGAAGTCACGATCAGGAGATTTTTATTGTTTATACCCTTTAACTTATGCAAAAGTTATAGAGTACGACGCGTCCCGACTCCATGCGGCACCTTTTGTCCTTGTTTGGTTGTAAGGGTGCCATATGGGTTCAAGGATGTGGCGCCACCCTATAATGGTAGCATAAGTATTACTATTATCATTCATTCTATTAACTGGGTTTTTAGTCTTAACTCTTGTGCCCCTTTGGCGGTACTTGCTATTCGGGGCTGACCCCGCTGGTTTTGTTTGGCCAGATCCCGTAGCAGAGCCTGAGGACACGATCTTCCTCCCTGACATCCATGGTGCATACTAGGAGCATGGCAGTTCGGGGACTCGAGTGGGTTTCTTCTCCACCACTCCTGCTTATACTTTTGCGGCGTTTAGCCACCGGCACCTGTTAGCCGGATTACTTGATATTTTGTGTCAGTACATAATTGTAATTAAACAGACTGCAGCTGTGTATAATTTTGTACTCCTGACTCTCCAAGATAGCTAAATTATGAAGCTAGTGTCTCATGATCATTTTGATGAAGCGTCGGGGACGCCTTACTGCTTTATCTTTAATGTTCATCTATTTGCTGATGTGATTTGATTGATTGAGACATAGAACTCTGTGGGACCATAGGAGACTTGATTGTAGCATGTACCCCCTAGTCTCTCGACAGCCACGATCGCCGCATGACGTTACGTACCTCATATGGTGTAGCTGGCCTAGTCCGTCTCCGTATTTCGGTACTGGGGCGTAACAAGGTTTTAGTGGTGGCCCATGCAGGTCTGATTTTCAGACTTGTGGGGTATTGCGAATTATTAGGAGTCTCAATCAAAACTTGTTCCCCTTGAAATTCTGTTTCGAATTCTCTGTCCTTGCCTTGATCTCTAACCTGACTTACATCCTCGAAATCTTCCTCGTCCGGACTTGATAATCTTATATTCTTCTCTATAGGGGTGCTTTATTCTCAGTAGCGGGTGAGGCCCATGAGGAAGAGCAACAAGAGCATGGCTCGACTGGGCAGCAACAGGGGAGAGAACCTTCTCCAGTGCAGGCACGAGCAGAAATGGAGCCAGAGGCAGTGCAGCCGCAGGTTATTGAAACTCCAGCAGCACCAGCAGCAACGGCAGTACCAGACGCCGTAGCACTCCTAGAGATCATCCGGGGGTTTCTTGTCACTAACCAACAGCAACAGACTCGGCAGCAGGAGCAGAACGTGTTGCTGAACCAAGGGATTCAGTTAGCTCTTGAGAGGAGTACCAGGGTTGACTCGGGAGCATCAGGAAGGTTCCGTCGCTTGAACCCGAGGTATTTTGATGGCACGGAGGATGCTATCACTGCGGATGCATGGATTCAAGACATCGAAGCCATTCTTGTGGCAGCTAAGGTTCCAGATGATGAGAAGGTTGATCAGGTCAAACTGGTACTTCAGGATCTTGCCCGCGACTGGTGGGCATCAGAAGAAGTTGGTACAAGACGCCCTGTTCGTTGGACCACCTTCAGTGACAGATTCAAGGCCAAGTATTTTGGCGTAGTAGCTCGATATGAGCTCCAGCAGAAGTTCATCAGTCTCAAGCAAGCAGGCAAGACCGTAGATGGGTATGCAGCAGAGTTCTGCAGATTGTGCCGTTTCGCGCCAGTAATGGTGGCAACGGAGCCGGAGAAAGCTATGAGGTTCCAGCAGGGACTTCATTTGGAATTATTGCAGCTTGTGGAAGGACACGACTACCAGACGTTTGACGCTGTCTTGACGGCAGCCCGGAGGCACGAGCTTACCCAGCAGAGGTTGGCATCGAGGACAGGAGGTCAGAAGAGATCTCATTCCCAGGTTGGAGGAGGAGCAATGCAGCGAACATTGGCACCAGCACCCGGTGTACGTATTCATGATGCAGGAGCGCCGCGGAGGACGGCCGTGTCAACTAATACAGCGCCAGTTCGGCATCAGCAGCCGAAGAACCAGCAACAGCGTCAGGGAGCACCCCAGGGCTGTACATTCTGTAGGAAGGCAGGGCACACGAGGGAGGTGTGTCGGTCAGCGAATGGCTTATGCTTGAGGTATGGTAGTTCAGACCACCGTATTTCCACTTGTCCTATGATGCAGAGGCCAGGAGGGCCAGCTCAGCAGTTTCCAGCATTGCCAGCTCCAGTGGCAACCCCGAGTGGAGGGCCAGTATTAGCAGTAAGGTCCCTAGCCCAGCGTCTACCAACGCAGGCTCAGATGTTCCGCCAGGCACAGGAAGCCGAAGGCCCTCAGAGGCAGCAACAGCATGGTCGAGGAAGGTCGCAACAAGGGGCTCCGCGGGGCCAGGCTCTCACATTGACCTTGGGAGAGGCTCTAGCATCTAGTGACGTGGTGGCAGGTAAAATTCTCGTCACCTCATTTCCCGCTGTAGCATTATTTGATTCAGGCGCTACTCATTCATTCATCTCTGCACAATATGCTACACGGATTGGACTAGTGTTTGAGGCATTGCCGGAGAGGATGGATATACTCACCGGCAATGGGCTCGTAGAAGTGAGCAGAGTACGCTTTTCATGTCCGGTAGTGGTGTGTGGGCATTTATTGCCCGCATCATTGATTGAATTCCCTATGGGGAATTTTGATGTTGTTCTTGGCATGGACTGGTTGAGAGACAGTCATGCGACCATTGATTGTAGAGGAGGTAGGGTCATATTCTGCATTCCTGGGATGGAGCAGTTCATCTTTACTCGAACCTTGAAGAATCAGGCCGGAGGCGTCATCTCAGCAGCAGTGTCAGAGCCAGGACAGATTCCGAGAGTGGTCAAAGATTTTCTCGACGTCTTCCCTGATGAGCTCCCAGGAATACCCCCAGTCAGAGAGGTAGAATTTAGCATTGAGTTGAACCCTGGAACGAGGCCTATTGCAGACAGAGTTTACAGAATGTCGCCGTCAGAACAGGATAAGTTGTATCAACATGAAGAAGAGTTGAAGTCTAAGGGATTCATCCGAGACAGTAAATCGCCCTGGGCCGCGCCAGTGATTCTAGTTTCCAAGAAGGATGGGTCGACGAGGATGTGCATCGACTACCGCAAGCTGAATGCAGTAACAGTAAAGAATAAGTACCCGCTACCAAGGATTGATGACCTGTTTGACCAGTTGAGCAAGGCCAGCGTCTTTTCCAAGATCGATCTTCGGTCGGAATACTATCAAGTAAGAGTCCGGGAGCAAGACATACTGAAGACAGCATTCAGATCTAGATACGGGCATTATGAGTTTTTAGTAATGCCCTTTGGACTAACCAACGCACCCGCAGTATTCATGGATTTAATGAACCGCATCTTTTTGCCGTACTTGGATAAATTTGTGGTGGTGTTCATAGATGACATTCTTGTCTATTCCAGCAGTGAAGAGGAGCATGGGAAACATCTTAGGACTGTCTTGCAGACATTGAGGGAGCATCAACTTTATGCGAAGCTCGACAAGTGTGAATTCTGGTTAGATCACATTTCGTTCCTAGGGCATGTAATTTCTGGGGCAGGAGTGTCAGTGGATCCGAAGAAGATTGAGGTCGTAGAGCATTGGCCAGTCCCGAGAACGGTTGCAGAAGTGCGAAGTTTCTTGGAATTAGCTGGTTACTACAGAAGGTTCGTGGCGGACTTTGCCAAGATCTCTGCGCCCTTAACGCGTTTGACGCACAAGGACGTGGAGTTTGTTTGGTCAGCTAGCTGTCAGGCATCATTTGAAGAATTGAAGAAGAGGTTGATCTCAGCCCCGATCTTGACGCTTCCGGTAGGAGCGGGAGGCTTTACAGTATATTGTGACGCATCTGGGAAGGGTCTTGGATGTGTATTGATGCAGCATGGAAATGTGATAGCATATGCGTCTCGGCAGCTTCGAGACCATGAGAAGAATTACCCGACTCACGATTTGGAGTTAGCAGCTGTGGTGTTTTCACTCAAGTTGTGGAGGCATTATTTGTACGGGGATCGGGTAGAGATTTATACTGATCATAAGAGTTTGAAATACGTATTCACGCAACGAGATTTAAATATGAGGCAAAGAAGATGGTTAGAACTGCTGAAGAATTTTGATTTAGATCTTCAGTATCATCCAAGCAAGGCGAATGTAGTTGCAGATGCACTGAGTAGGAGAAATAGTGCCTTTATCCTGACCTCGCAGAAGCATATTTTAGAAGACCTTCAGAGTATGGGAATCGAAGTAGTTTTGCCAGGAGATATAGGAAGAATGACCAGTATGCAGATTCAGTCAACCTTAGTAGAAGGGATAAGGGCAACACAAGCAGGAGATCCACAGATTCAGAAGTTGCGGTCGGAGTGTGAATCAGGCCGTAGGAAGGAGTTAGTGATTCATGAAGATGGTACGCTCAGGTTTGGAAACAGACTCTGTGTACCGAGTGGAGACCTTCGGCAAGAAGTTATGTCCGAAGCTCATAGTTCCATTTACTCCATTCATCCAGGAGGAACGAAGATGTATCGAGATATCAGGCAGTTCTTTTGGTAGAATGGCATGAAAAGAGAGATAGCGAGATTTGTATCCAAGTGTCTGGTCTGTCAGCAGGTGAAAGCCGAGCAGCAGAGACCAGCAGGGTTGCTCCAGCCGCTTCCTATCCCAGAATGGAAATGGGAGCACATCACGATGGATTTTGTGACCGGTTTACCTAGATCCCCGGCTGGCAAGAATGCAGTCTGGGTAATAGTAGATCGACTCACGAAGGTCGCTCATTTTCTTCCCTTCCGAGTTGGACAGACTACTGAGCAGTTAGCAGAAATGTACATGAAGCAGATAGTAAGGCAGCACGGTATTCCAGTTAGTATAGTATCAGATCGGGATACGCGGTTTACTTCCCATTTTTGGCGGAGCTTACACCAAAGTTTGGGAACCAAGTTGAGATTCAGTACTGCTTATCATCCACAAACTGACGGGCAATCAGAAAGAACCATTCAGACGTTAGAAGATATGCTACGGGCATGTACCTTGGATTTTGGCGGATCTTGGGAGGATCACCTTTATCTAGTGGAGTTATCCTATAACAACAGCTATCAGGCTAGCATTCAGATGGCCCCGTTCGAAGCATTGTACGGAAGGAAGTGCAGGTCCCCTTTGGCATGGGACGACGTTGGAGAACGAAAGTTGTTGGGACCAGAGATGATCACACAGACTGTGGAGATAGTAAAGTTGGTCAGAGAGCGCCTTCGAGTTGCGCAGGACCGACATCGTCATTGGGCAGATCAGCATCGTAGGCCTCTAGAGTTCAGAGCGAGCGACCAAGTATTTCTGCGGATTTTACCTACTCGGGGTATCATCAGATTTGGAACCCGAGGAAAGCTTAGTCCAAGATACGTTGGTCCTTTTAAGATTCTCGCTCGGGTAGGCAATGTGGCTTATCGACTTGCCCTTCCGCCTTTGTTAACTGGCATACATGATGTGTTTCATGTGTCCCAGTTACGTGGGTATGTCCCGGATCCGAGTCATGTCCTCGATCATTCTGAGTTAGTCGTTGGTACCGACCTAACTTACGAGGAATAACCCGTATCTATTTTAGACCGGCGAGAGAAGGTACTCAAGAATCGGACGATCAGCCTTGTCCGTGTTTCTTGGAACCATCACTCCCCGGGAGAGTCAACCTGGGAGCGCGAGGACGAGATCAGATCTCGGTATCCGCATTTGTTTGACTGATAAGGTATCTTTTTGCACCTTATTGACACGATTCCATGCTTATCTGTACCTGCTTGTTTTGCACCTTATGATGTATGATAATAACTGCTATGATAGTTAACTTGTATACGATTGTGCCTTGCTTGCCCTGGTTTCACTATCATGTCTTGGCTGGAATTCCGAGGACGGAATTTTTCTAAGAAGGGTAGAGATGTCACTCCCCGATCCTGGAATACGTATTTTAATATGTAAACCGATAAACCATATCTACCTTGTATTTATACTGTATTTATATGCTGTATTTCTTCATGTATTTCCCAAAAATATTCAAAAAAAATATTATTTCGTAATTTATTATCTGCATTTGGGCCTACAGTTTTGGCTCATTTGGGGAACCTATTCTTGGTTCACCTTGGTTCATCATGAACCCATGGGTTCAAGATTCTATATAATAACTCAACTCATTCTCTCTCCTTTTATTTATTTTCTCTCATTTACTTTCCTCCACCAACCAAGGCAAGTACCAACTTGCTCAAGAGATGGATCCATAAATATTGTTGACTTACAAAATTATTTGTCAAAATATGTTCTTCTCCTTATTCTATACTAGTTTAGAACTTGAAGTTTTCCATTTTGAAGCTTTAATCTTTGTAGATCTAGGTTTTAGCCATTTTCGGATTTTCTTGGTTTTGATCTAGCAAACTTCATTATTTTTAAGTTTTGATGGTTCCATGTTGTAGAGAATTTTGTTCTACCCCATTTTGACCTAAGGAAGTTCCGATTTGGGCTCCGGATGAAGGTTTTGTGTAGTTTGGAAGCCATGGTTGCTTGGCTCCTCTTCTCGGTCAAGTGGAGAAGAAGAGCAGTACTTGACCGCATGAATCTTCATGCGGCAAGTCTCTGGCCGCATGGCCTTTCCAGCCGCATGAGACTCGTTCGAGCTCAGCCGCATGGAAAGTCCTTCGCAGCCGCATAGCCTTGTTCAGACCCAGCCGCATGAGCCCCTGTCGCATGGACTTCATGCGGCTAGCCTTCGCAGCCGCATGAGTTCTTTTGCACCCAGCCGCATATGCGCCACTGTTTTGGGCCGCATAAAGCTCATCCGTCATCCAGCCACATATGTATCGCCCATGCTCAGCCGCATAAGGCTTCGTCTGATCCTAGCCGCATATGCTGTTGAACCCCGGCCGCCTGGCGATTGCTCCCTTCGCAGCCGCATACGCTGACACCCCTTCGTCCGCATGAACCCGACCTTCCAGCCGCATGCACCTTGGGGCTCTCTGAGCCGCATGAGCGTGTAGTCCCAACCGCATGAACCAGTATTGACCCGGCCGCATGGACTCACTCCCCTTGGGCCGCATGGACTTTTGTGCCCCATATTGTTACTTTATTATTATTATATATATATATATATATATATATATATATATATATATATATATATATATATATATTATATGCCCATTTTATATCCTTACGCCTTTTGTCCCGAGCATAATATGAGCACTAATGTGACCCCGGAGAACAAAGTGTTCCTACCTGATACATGTACATGAATGTCACAGTTCTTGTTCATGCTCGACAAAAGACTCGTAACTCCACGTGGCGTATTTGCAATGATGCATTACACTAAGGAGGGTAGAACATGTTGACATACTGATTGACATGGATCCTCTTTAGGGTACTCGTACTAAAGTACGACCTTAGGAGGATAATCATGCAGGCCACAGCATGTGAGTCCAAGATTTCACCTAGGGTTAAACTAGGCAACTAAATATACTAGATGCATGGGGAGGGCAAAATCCCGAGATCGTGTTACACCAGCCGCCTTGAGATGCTGTCTTGACGCGCCGGCTGGTCTCCACGGATACTGTGTCATCTGCAACGAGTGGATGACTGTATCCGATTAATTCCTGCTACATATTATATATTTTAGCAAGGTGGCCTTGCGAGGGACCTGTGCTCAATCATACCTGTCTACGCGAACCCCTGGGTTGGCTAGCCTTGCTGGAAAGATACGATCTGAGGATTTTCTAATAACATGACGCGAGGATAACCTCGTTCCACTAGAAACGCGTAGACTTGATTGGCCGTGAAAACGACTTGCTTGTATCCTATTACCTTCCGTGAGTAACTGAGGGAAGCGGACTGTCATGGTACGTGATCCAACCCATGTTCTTGTTTGATTGTTGGGTTGGTTATCGTACTATGATAGGCTGTGGACCGAAGTTATGAACGGAAGACTTATTCTGGTTGTGAAGTGCTACTTCTGTGAATGACCGAGGAACATGGTTTATCGTGGTACATAATCAAACCCATGTTCTTGTTTGATTGTTGGGTTGGTTATTGTGCTGCGATAGGCTATCGACCGAAGTCACGATCAGGAGATTTTTATTGTTTATACCCTTTAACTTATGCGAAAGTTATAGAGTACGACGCGTCCCGACTCCATGCGGCACCTTTTGTCCTTGTTTGGTTGTAAGGGTGCCATATGGGTTCGAGGATGTGGCGCCACCCTATAATGGTAGCATAAGTATTACTATTATCATTCATTCTATTAACTGGGTTTTTAGTCTTAACTCTTGTGCCCCTTTGGCGGTACTTGCTATTCGGGGCTGACCCCGCTGGTTTTGTTTGGCCAGATCCCGTAGCAGAGCCTGAGGACACGATCTTCCTCCCTGACATCCATGGTGCATACTAGGAGCATGGCAGTTCGGGGACTCGAGTGGGTTTCTTCTCCACCACTCATGCTTATACTTTTGCGGCGTTTAGCCACCGGCACCTGTTAGCCGGATTACTTGATATTTTGTGTCAGTACATAATTGTAATTAAACAGACTGCAGCTGTGTATAATTTTGTACTCCTGACTCTCCGAGATAGCTAAATTATGAAGCTAGTCTCTCATGATTATTTTGATGAAGCGTCGTGGACGCCTTACTGCTTTATCTTTAATGTTCATCTATTTGCTGATGTGATTTGATTGATTGAGACATAGAACTCTGTGGGACCATAGGAGACTTGATTGTAGCATGTACCCCCTAGTCTCTCGACAACCACGATCGCCGCATGACGTTACGTACCTCATATGGTGTAGCTGGCCTAGTCCGTCTCCGTATTTCGGTACTGGGGCGTGACAGAAAAGTTCAACACCAATTTACAACTGTTAAGGAAAAAAAATCTGGTGGCTCTTTTTTCTCTACCATTATTAACTTGTGCCATCAATATCAAACTTGTTGGAGCTAAAATCAACTTTCTGATGTGTAATCTGAATCTCCTCAGTCTCTGATTGAGCTAAGAACCAACTATCATTTTTTTTTCTAACAATATTATATATATGCAAGTGGCAAAAACATTTCCTTGATCATCCTCAGTCTCTGATTGAGCGACTTCAGAGTAGTGTTCAAGAGTACAAGCTAATGAGGAAGCTATTGACAGGAATGTACCAATATCATTTTATTTTCCTAACAATATCATATATATGACAAGAAAGAACTATTAACAGGAATGTAACAATATCATATATATGAATTATAAAGACATCATCAATAGACAAGCAAAGGCTACTCTATATGACTAGCAACAAAAAGCCATTTTTTCCTAACAATATCATCCAGTAACCCAAAAAAAGTAACCATGGAGGGAGATCATTGCTAGGAACATAAAAAGACAAAGATCAATGGATGTGGTCTAACATAACTCTTAAGAGACATGAATGTAATAAAAGTTTTACCTTAATATATGTCTCCCAAGTGATAGGATCGGCTGAAACTCGTCTGCTAGGGTCCAATCCAAAGCCACTAATTTTGAACAATTTCGTGATGTCATCACATTCCTTTTTTAACGTCTTTAATCTGTCCCTCACATTATCAACAGAAATAGAAATATGACATGCTTCCCTCACTTTCTCTATAAACTGTAGTAGAGCATCAAATACATCAATGATACATTCACATATTCACATTTTAAATATTATTGAAAGTAAGAAAACTATAGCGTTTTAACCTTTGTAAACACCTTGGACTTGAACCCCTTTTCGGTTCGTTTTGATCTGGCCAGCACTATCTCAAGAATACCATTGATTAGTACTTGATCCCTATTTTTCAGCACTATCTCTTTTGGGTACTTGATCCATATTTCTCAGAGAACAATGAAAACATAACCAGTATCAGTTATACCAAAAAATATGAAGACAAGTACCCAAAATAAGATACTAAAAAATATGAAGACAAGTATCAGTAGTTCAAGAGTATCAGTTATACCAAAAATATGAAGACAAGTACCCAACAGAAGATACTGAAAAATAGTTGAGTCTGTATAGCCTCTTATACCAAAAATTAGCACCCAATAAATTGCATGAGAGTAACAAGAAGACTTCCTCACATTATCATTCCATTGAACAGAACAACTTAAGAACCCAAAACAGCAAGTAGCATTGGAAGGAACATGAGATTACATGCAACATATGAAGACATAGAAAAATAAGATAGCCAAGGATATGGTCAAGGAAAGAAATAAGCATGTCTCTACAAAAAAGCATCCGCCTTATGTTTTTTTGTCAGGTTGGTCATAACTATTAATACCACCATTAGCAAATTAAATAACCTGGGACTGATATTTCACCATTACAAACCCATTAGAATACTTGGTTTCTGATCATATGAATGAATTATACATTTTCTTTGATTATAAACACAATATATTTGCATATTTTTTCTTTGACAATCAGACTCACAAATCCTTTCGATTAACCACCAGATTACATGCAACATATGAAATAAGATAGCCAAGGATATGGTCAAGGAAAGAAATACTAAAGCTCATAACAAATCAAAAGAGTTGTAAAAGTACCCAAAAGAGAAAAAATAATATTATAGACTATTACCAACAACAATAAAGATAAAACTGTCAACTAACATATAGGTCCAGAATGTTAGCTTCTCGTTTGCAATATTACATGAAGATACTATAAAATATGTGATAAAACATGTCTCAAACAAGTACTATAATGTTCAATCAATTGGCACATAAGTATTAGGATTATAATCAACCCACATATCATTAGCAATCGTAGCTCTCTTATTGGTCCACGCAGCTTCAGGTGTGACAGTGATGTGGATATTGTTGGGGGCACCTTCGGGTACATCGACATGTGGAGGGTTAACTTCATCTTTGTAACATCCATATTCTGAATACGTATTTTGTCAAGCTTGCATGTATTTCATACATGTATTTATTTTCTCGGATTTTGGCATGTACTTGTAATTGACTTGACTTGCGGATTTTAGATTTCTCGTAATTGGGTTTTACCTGGCTTGGTTTTATGTTGTGGAGAAGGTTGGTTTGGTTTGGTTTATTTTGCATTGGAACACCTTAGCCTATGTTCAACCCTCATTCCAACACAACCCACCCTCATTAAAACTCTACCTACTTTTCTCTCTCCTCCATAATTTTCTCATTTATTTCTCCATCTTCTTCTTCTTCCTTCCTCTACACAACACTCCACCCATAGGCAAGTGCACCTTGCCACCACATGAGAACCCTATTTTATTTGTCCATTAGCTAGATTAGGCTATGGAGATGAACATTAGAACTTGACATTTTGTGATTTGGAGTCTCCTTTGTTCTAGATCTAAGTTTTCTCTATTTTTGGATTTATATGGTTTTGATCTATTTTAGTTGGGTTTTTGTGGGTTTTGATCCTTCCATGTGGAAGAGAATTCAATTTTACTCAAGTTAGAACTTTGAAAATCTAGATTTGGCTTTGATTTGACAAAGATATGAAAATTTGAATTCTTGGTGTTCTTGGTGTTCTTCTCGGCCTGGAGTAGCAGGCTACAGCCTGCGCTCTTTAGCGCAGTGCTGGACTGCGCATCCCCTCTCGGCCTGCGCTCTTTAGCGCAGCACCGACCGCGCAGCTTGCCCCATGGTGAACTGCGCTCAGCCCCATGCGACAACCATTCCTGCGCAATCCACCCCTGCGCAGTTCACTCCTGCGCAGTCTGTTCATGCGCAATCTACCCCTGCACAGATCACTCCTGCGTAGTCTGTTCATACGCAATCCACCCCTGTGTAGTTCACTCCTGCGCAGTCTGCTCATGCACAATCTGACCCATGCGCCATCTGCCTCTGCGCCCTGTGCCCCTGCGTACTTGGCACCCTGCGCAGCTGACACCTGCGCAATCCAACCCCTGACCCCTTGCGCAAACCATTGGCTCTTGGAGTTTTGGTTTTATTTCTTTAAGCTTGGCTCTCCTATACCCCTGTATATTGATATTTTATTAGATATTTTACGTCCATTTTATATCCTTACGCCTTTTGTCATGAACTTGATTTTACTTAATATGTTGGGATGGCTATTGTACATGGCATGGTATGACAAAGAACTAGCATAATACGACAGTGACCCGTAGTGGTGTACTCCTGACATGACCAACCTGACATGATAGTGGCCCGTCGTGGCGCACTCCTGACAAGTACCCTGACATGATTTATCTTGATGATGTTGCGACGGCTAACTTGACTCGTATAATCAACTTGACACCGTGGGTGTTCCTGTTTGCTTGCTTGTGCAATCCACTTGTCTTGTCTTGCATCATGTCTAGGACGTGACTCCCTGGTTCCCACGGTCAGGGATTCATACTGAATATGGATTAGGCTAATGACTAGATCAAACTATAGTTCATGGAGAATTTTCAGTCACAGGCAATCTCGTTATCTGGGCGCTCTTAATTGGACTTGTAGCTTGCCGACGAGTAGAGCACATTTCCAGCGCACTGTCATGTGTTGCACCCTCTAAGTCACCTAAGGGTATATAGTCTCCTGGACGATGTACCCAACCATACTCTCAACCCGCGAAAGGATAACTGGATGGTCTGCAGGGCTTGTGATTGGGAAATTCTTATTGCATCTTGTTAGTAATTAGGCTTGTGATAACCCTAGTTAGTTAATGTAGTAAGCCGTAGTATTTGCTTGGCCGCTCGTGAATGGATGTTGTCCAGCCTTGTCTAGTCCCTGTACCTGGCTACTCTTGTACATGCTTGTTTTACTTATCTCTAACAATAATTGGGTAGAGACAAGGAGCTATTCAGGCGAAGGGTTACAACCCCGGTCCTTGTTTGGTTTACGGGTTGTAACCTGGCTCCCAGAATGGTTTCACGTCTCTAGTCGTTTATTGCCCTGACGTGCTCCTTATTACTTGTACTTTTCTTTCATTTTCTTATGTTCTGATATGCTGGCTTTTGTTCTTATTTCGTGGCCTCCTTTGTGGCACTTGCTCTTTCTGGGGTTTGACCCAGCTGGTTTTGTGTGGCCAGATTTCGGAGCAGCACCCGAGGATCTACCGAACCTCCAGCCCGATGGTGGCGACTAGAAGGAACCCGGGCTACGAGTGGGTTTTCTATTTTGTTTCGCTCACTCTATTGTAAATTATTCTTTTGAGGCGTTTAGCCGACGAGCACCTGTTAGCTCGATGCACTTTACTTACTGTCTGCCTACGGGCTGTAAACATGATTAACAAATCCTGGGGTTGATCATGTATGACTTAACTCTTGCTAGTCCTAGCATTTTGTACGACTAGCTTCATGATCAGCTGATATGTAATATTTGGGACGCCTTTTATTGTATATTGGTGGTCAAACATCTTGTGATTATATTATTTGCTTGAGATTGAGACAGTAGGCTTGACCTTAAGAGACTGTTGGCTTGTAGTAAACCCTCATATCTAGACAGCCGTGACCGTATAGTTGAGATGTATTCTATTTTAATATACGTAGCTAGCTATGTACGCCCCCGCTCTCCAGTATTCTGGTTCTGGGGCGTGACATGGTTTAAGTGGTGGCCCATGCAGGTCATGTCAATCAAGAAATATGAGGGTTTACCGAATAGATGTCTCAATCAGTATTCGCCTTTGATCTCCGCACATATTTTCAAATCCCTGAAATTCTTGCTCTGATTACGTGCTTGTATCGTTGATCTGTCCTGGTCCTTCCTTATTGTTTCCCTGTGTCGTCTTCTTCAGCGGTACTGTACCTGACCCTGCCGATCAGCAAGGAGGAGCACCTCCCGTGGACCAGCAACAACCTAGAGATCAAGCCCAGCACTCCGGAGTCGCCTCCAGAGTTATACCTACTGGAGGAGAACCCCCAGTTCAGCCCGTCCAGCCTGCGAAACTTGATGATGGTACCTTGGTAGGTCTCATCAGGACCTTGATAGCTTCCCAGGATCGCAGAGGAGACGTCTTGCACCAGACTGTGGCAGATGCTTTGACCAAAGGCGGTCATCCAGGGAACAGCGCGGCCAACAGCTTCAAGCGCTTGAACCCTCCCTTCTTCGACGGCAGCGAGGATGCGATTGCCGCAGACGCTTGGCTTCAGGATACCGAGGTAGTTCTGGAAGCAGCTAGGACACCTGAGAATGAGAAGGTGGCGGTGGTACGCCTGCAGTTGTTGGACTTAGCTCGCAGTTGGTGGGCAGCGCAAGCGATGGGATTAGTGGCACCCATTGCATGGGCGATGTTTAGAGAGAGATTCCAGACGAAGTATTTCGATGCTGTGGCTCGGTACGACCTGCAGACCAGATTTACCAACTTGAAGCAAGGAGGCAGAACAGTCGACAGTTATGCATCTGAGTTTTCTAGACTCAGTAGGTTTGCCCCCACCTTGGTGGCGACCGAGTTTGATAGGGCCCAGCGATTCCAGCAGGGGCTGCATTTGGAGATCTTGTTGGCGGTTGAGCAGTTCGAGCACCAGACGTTCGATGCAGTATTGAGGGCAGCTAGGAGGCATGAGTATACCTCCCAGCGGATCGTGGATAGGACCGGAGGCAGGAAGCGGTCCCACAGTCAGATGCACCAATCATCAACTCCAGCCCCAGCAGCTAGAAGTTTGACCATTGGAACTCCGAGGCGGGCGGCCTCAGTGACGTCGGTTCAACATTCAGCCCCGACGTATCCGCAGCAGCAGAAGCAGAAGCAGACTTCCGTAATGGGATGTTCACATTGCGGGAAGCCAGGCCATGTAGTGGCAGATTATCGTAGGGCACAAGGATTGTGCCTGGCTTATGGAGCGGCAGATCACAAGATAGGAGCCTGCCCGAATAGGGGTAGTTCTTCCTCTTCCAACCTAACCAGTCCATCGGTTAGGGGACCAGCACCCATGCAGCAGCAGCAGTACCCAAGGCCATTGTTGCCTCAGGCCCAGGCATTCCAGCAGAAGTGTGCCCAGGCTCCAGTGTAGAGCAGGCAGAGAGGTTTCCAGCAGAGGGGACCCGCAGCTAGAGGTCAGGCCATGATGATGGCTTTGGAAGAAGAAGTTGCACCAGGTGAGGTAGTGGCAGGTACTATTCTCGTCAACTCCTTTCCAGCTTCAGTATTATTTGATTCTGGTACATCGCATTCATTCATGTCTGCACGATTCGCGATACGGATAGGATTGGAGCCCGAGTCATTATCAGTGAGGCTCAATATACTTACTGGTAATGGTCTTGTGGGAGTAGATCGAGTGTTTTCTTCGTGTCGGATCGTAGTTAGCGGTAGAGAGTTCCCCGCTAGATTTATAGAATTCCCTATGGCAGACTATGATGTAGTCTTAGGCATGGATTGGTTGAGGAGCCAGTATGCTAGGATAGACTGCCATGTGGGCAGAGTTGTTTTCAGCATTCCAGGCGAGCCAGAGTTCTCATTTTCCAGAGGAGCAGTGGAGCCATCTTCCCCAGTGTTGCGGATGGCAGTAGCAGCAGTGCAGTTACCCAGGATAGTTGAAGAGTTTCCAGATGTCTTTCCAGAAGAACTTTCAGGGATGCCGCCAGAGAGGAAGATCGAGTTCACTATAGACTTGATCCCCGGGACAGCACCAGTATCAGAGCGAGTCTACAGGATGGCGCCTTCAGAGTTGGAGATTTTGTACAAGATGATTGAAGAACTCAGGACCAAGGGATTCATTCGTGCAAGTGGATCGCCTTGGGGAGCCCCGATGCTTCTTGTGAAAAAGAAGGATGGTACGTCCAGGTTATGTGTAGATTATCGTACCTTGAACTCAGTGACAATCAAGAACATATACCCTCTCCCGAGGATAGATGACTTGTTTGATCAACTCAAAGGGGCTTCAGTGTTCTCGAAGATAGACTTGCGGTCAGGATACCACCAGATCAGAGTCAGAGAGCAGGACATCCCGAAGACAGCGTTTAGATCGAGGTATGGACATTGGGAGTTCCTTGTTATGTCCTTTGGAGCGACCAATGCGCCAGCTGTATTCATGGACCTCATGAATCATATTTTTATGCCTTACCTGGATCAGTTCGTGATCATGTTCCTAGATGATATCTTGGTCTACAGCAAGAGCGAAGCAGAGCATGAGCAGCATCTCAGAATCGTCCTTCAGACACTTAGGGAGCACCAGTTGTACGCCAAGTTTAGTAAATACGAGTTCTGGCTTGATCGTATTTCGTACTTGGGTCACATCATTACTCGAGGAGGAGTGGAAGTGGATCTCCAGAAGATTGTGGCTATCGAGACTTGGCCAGCACCTAGTTCAGTGGCAGAGGTTCGCAGCTTCCTTGGATTGGTCGGCTACTACCGGCGATTCATTTCAGATTTTGCAAGGATTTCAGCACCGATGACCCAGTTGACCCGCAAGGATGTGCCGTTTGTTTGGACAGCAGAGTGTCAGGAATCATTCGAGAAGTTGAAGCGAGGTTTGATAACGGCTCCCATTCTCACACTTCCAGATGGGACCGGAGGATTCACAGTTTATTGCGACGCTTCAGACAGAGAATTGGGGTGTGTCTTGATGCAGCATGGGAAGGTAATATCTTATGCATCATGCCAACTTCGTGATCATGAGAAGAATTACCCGACCCACGACTTGGAACTTGCCGCAGTAGTGTTTACACTTAAGTTGTGGAGGCACTACTTGTACGGAGATAGAGTGGAGATATTTACTGATCACAAGAGCCTGAAGTATATTTTCATCCAGAAGGACCTTAATATGCGGCAGAGAAGATGGCTTGAGCTACTGGTGGACTACGATGTAGATTTACAGTATCACTCGGGGAAGGCTAACGTTGTAGCAGATGCGTTGAGCCGGAGAGCCGGAGTTTATTTCCTAACGGCGCAACCAGAGTTATTGGCAGATTTTCAGAAGATGGGGATTGAAGTGGTTCTTCCTTCCAACGTGGCATTGATGGCCAGTCTACAGGTTCAGTCCAGCATAGTTGAGAGGATCCGAGTGGCGCAGTCTACAGATTCCAAGCTTCAGCGGCTCAGAGCAGAGTATGAGGCAAGAAGAAGGCCAGAGTTATGCATTCATGAAGATGGTACACTTCGACACGGCTCTCGTCTTTGTGTACCCAGTGGAGATATCAGACAGGAAGTCATGGCAGAAGCTCACAGTTCGCAGTATTCTATCCATCCCGGTGGCACAAAGATGTAACGTGATATCCGTCAGCACTTCTGGTGGAATGGCATGAAGAGAAAGATAGCCCAATTTGTCTCTCGGTATTTGGTTTGCCAGCAGGTTAAAGCTGAACATCAGAGGCCCGCTGGACTTCTTCAGCCCTTGTCGATTTCAGAATGGAAGTGGGAGCATGTGACCATGGATTTTGTGACTGGATTGCCTAGATCCCCAGCTGGTCGAGATGCTATTTGGGTTATAGTTGACAGGCTCACGAAGGTGGCTCATTTTCTTCCATTTAGAGTTGGGCAGTCAACGGCTCAGCTAGCAGAGATGTACCTCAGGCAGATTGTCAGGCTTCACGGTGTGCCCGTCAGTATCACCTCGGACCGAGATTCAAGGTTTATATCGCACTTTTGGCGTAGCTTACAAGAGAGTTTGGGAACTCATCTCCAGTTCAGTTCAGCATATCATCCGCAGACAGATGGCCAGTCAGAGCGCACTATCCAGACTCTTGAAGACATGTTGAGGTCTTGTACCCTCGACTTTGGTGGTTCATGGGAAGATCACATGCATCTTGTAGAATTCTCGTACAACAATAGTTTCCAGGCCAGTATCCAGATGGCTCCATTCGAGGCTCTGTATGGTAGGAAGTGCAGATCCCCGCTAGCATGGGATGATGTCGGAGAGCGGCAGATGCTTGGTCCAGAGATGATTGCCCAGATAGTTAAAGTGGTCAGAAGGATCAGAGATCGTCTTCGAGTTGCCCAAAATTGCCAGCGGCATTGGGCCGATGCTCATCGGCGTCCCTTAGAGTTTGCTATCGGCGACCATGTATTCCTCAGGATCTCGCCTAACCGCGGCATCATTCGTTTTGGCGTGCGGGGAAAGCTTAGTCCTAGGTATATAGGGCCGTTCGATATCCTGGAGCGAGTAGGAGATGTATCCTATCGTCTTGCTCTTCCACCGCCGCTAAGTGAGGTGTATGGTGTATTCCATGTGTCCCAATTACGACGGTACATCCCAGACCTGAGCCATATCCTAGACCATTCGGAATTGGTCGTTGGTACCAACCTTTCGTATGAGGAGAGGCCCGTGTCTATATTGGACCGGAGAGAGAAGATACTCAAGAACAAGACTATTAGTTTAGTTCGTGTTGCTTGGGGTCATCACTCTCTAGGTGAGTCAACGTGGGAGCGTGATGATGATATCCGATCGCGATATCCCTACCTGTTTGACTCGTAAGGTATAATGTCTTCCTTATGCCTTATGTTTTCCATCCCTTGCTTGCATGTATGATTGTCTGATTGCTTGCCTGGTTATAGCTTGCCTGTGATTAATATAGCTTGTCCATGTCTCTCTAGCCTCTTAATTAAATTTCGAGGACGGAATTCTTTTAAGGTGGGTAGAGTTGTAACATCCATATTCTGAATACGTATTTTGTCAAGCTTGCATGTATTTCAGACCTGTATTTATTTTCTCGGATTTTGGCATGTACTTATAATTGACTTGACTTGCGAATTTTAGATTTCTCGTAATTGGGTTTTACCTGGCTTGGTTTTATGTTGTGGAGAAGGTTGGTTTGGTTTGGTTTATTTTGCATTAGAACACCTTAGCCTATGTTCAACCCTCATTCCAACACAACCCACCCTCATTAAAACTCTACCTACTTTTCTCTCTCCTCCATAATTCTCTCATTTATTTCTCCATCTTCTTCTTCCTTCCTCTACACAACACTCCACCCATAGGCAAGTGCACCTTGCCACCACATGAGAACCCTATTTTATTTGTCCATTAGCTAGATTAGGCTATGGAGATGAACATTAGAACTTGACATTTTGTGATTTGGAGTCTCCTTTGTTCTAGATCTAAGTTTTCTCTATTTTTGGATTTATATGGTTTTGATCTATTTTAGTTGGGTTTTTGTGGGTTTTGATGCTTCCATGTGGAAGAGAATTCAATTTTACTCAAGCTAGAACTTTAAAAATCTAGATTTGGCTTTGATTTGACAAAGATATGAAAATTTGAATTCTTGGTGTTCTTGGTGTTCTTCTCGGCCTGGAGTAGCAGGCTGCAGCCTGCGCTCTTTAGCGCAGTGCTGGACTGTGCATCCCCTCTCGGCCTGCGCTCTTTAGTGCAGCGCCGACCGTGCAGCTTGCCCCATGGTGAACTGCGCTCAGCCCCATGTGCCAACCATTCCTGCGCAATCCACCCCTGCGTAGTTCACTCCTGCGCAGTCTGTTCATGCGCAATCCACCCCTGCGCAGTTCACTCCTGTGCAGTCTGTTCATGCGTAATCCACCCCTGCGCAGTTCACTCCTGCGCAGTCTGCTCATGCACAATCTGACCCATGCGCCATCTGCCCCTGCGCCCTGTGCCCCTGCGCACTTGGCACCCTGCGCAGCTGACACCTGCGCAATCCAACCCCTGACCCCTTGCGCAAACCATTGGCTCTTGGAGTTTTGGTTCTATTTCTTTAAGCTTGGCTCTCCTATAGCCCTGTATATTGATATTTTATTAGATATTTTACGTCCATTTTATATCCTTACGCCTTTTGTCATGAACTTGATTTTACTTAATATGTTGGGATGGCTATTGTACATGGCATGGTATGACAAGGAACTAGCATAACACGACAGTGACCCGTAGTGGTGCACTCCTGACATGACCAACCTGACATGATAGTGGCCCGTCGTGGCGCACTCCTGACAAGTACTCTGACATGATTTATCTTGATGCTGTTGCGACGGCTAACTTGACTCGTATAATCAACTTAACACCGTGGGTGTTCCTGCTTGCTTGCTTGTGCAATCCACTTGTCTTGTCTTGCATCATGTCTAGGACGTGACTCCCCGGTTCCCACGGTCAGGGATTCATACTGAATATGGATTAGGCTAATGACTAGATCAAACTATAGTTCATGGAGAATTTCTAGTCACAGGCAATCTCGTTATCTGGGCGCTCTTAATTGGACTTGTAGCTTGCCGACGAGTAAAGCACATTTCCAGCGCACTGTCATGTGTTGCACCCTCTAAGTCACCTAAGGGTATATCGTCTCCTGGGCGATGTACCCAACCATACTCTCAACCCGCGGAAGGATAACTGGATGGTCTGCAGGGCTTGGGACTGGGAAATTCTCATTGCATCTTGTTAGTAATTAGGCTTGTGATAACCCTAGTTAGTTAAAGTAGTAAGTCGTAGTATTTGCTTGGCCGCTCGTGAATGGATGTTGTCCAGCCTTGTCTAAGTCTTGTTTAGTCCCTGTACCTGGCTACTCTTGTACATGCTTGTTTTACTTATCTCTAACAATAATTGGGTAGAGACAAGGAGCAATTCAGGCGAAGGGTTACAACCCCGGTCCTTGTTTGGTTTACGGGTTGTAACCTGGCTCCCAGAATGGTTCCACGTCCTTAGTCGTTTATTGCCCTGACGTGCTCCTTATTACTTGTACTTTTCTTTCATTTTCTTATGTTCTGATATGCTGGCTTTTGTTCTTATTTCGTGGCCTCCTTTGTGGCACTTGCTCTTTCTGGGGTTTGATCCAGCTGGTTTTGTGTGGCCAGATTTTGGAGCAGCACCCGAGGATCTACCGAACCTCCAGTCCGATGGTGGCGACTAGAAGGAACCCGGGCTACGAGTGGGTTTTCTATTTTGTTTCGCTCACTCTATTGTAAATTATTCTTTTGAGGCGTTTAGCCGACGAGCACCTGTTAGCTCGATGCACTTTACTTACTGTCTGCCTACGGGCTGTAAACATGATTAACAAATCCTAGGGTTGATCATGTATGACTTAACTCTTGCTAGTTCTAGCATTTTGTACGACTAGCTTCATGATCAGCTGATATGTAATATTTGGGACGCCTTTTATTATATATTTGTGGTCAAACATCTTGTGATTATATTATTTGCTTGAGATTGAGACAGTAGGCTTGACCTTAAGAGACTGTTGGCTTGTAGTAAACCCTTATATCTAGACAGCCGTGACCGTATAGTTGAGATGTATTCTATTTCAATATACGTAGCTGGCTATGTACACCCCCGCTCTCCAGTATTCTGGTTCTGGGGCGTGACAATCTTCACCTTCACTTTCGGAATTATCACCTTATGTATATTCATCACAGAGATCATCATTGTCATCAACCCATAAAAAGTTGTACAAAGCACAACATGCAAGAACTATCTTCACTTGCGTGTCAATATCGTGGAACGATTGGTGTCTAAGATAAGCAATTTTTTCTTCAATAAGCCAATCGTCCTCTCAACAATATTACGGAGAGATGAGTGGCGAAAGTTAAACAACTCTCTTCTATTTTGAGGAAGAAGCCCCACAATATCTCTACGATGATAACGCGTACTCCGATACGGTGTGACGAAGCCTGGAACCAAGGGGAACCACGCATCGGCAAGATAGTATTTACATATTATAAGAAATAATTATTAATGCATCTAGATGTTCATATTTAAGTTGTTAAATTTATGAACAATCACGGGATGTAAAGCATACCAATTGGAACTATTAGTCTACGTCCTTGCCGTAAAATGCACTCCTCAACAAACAACCATCATGTGCAGACCCCTCCCAGCCAGCAAGCATGTAGGTAAATTTTATATCAAATGTGCATGCCACCAAAATGTTTTGAGATATTATTTGTTTTCTATTTCGATACCTAGGGTGTTCATGCACAGGCACGTTTGCAGCAACGTGAGTACCGTCGATGGCACCCACAGCATCCTATAAAAACAAAAAAAACTATTTTCTATTAATTTTAACTAAAAAATAAAAACATAACTTTCCAATAGTAAATAAACATTGAACCTGAAAGTAATGGTACCAGCCTTCGTCACCCTTATTGTAGGAGGAGTTTTGGGCAGTGGCGTTGATGACGACGTCCCTATAGAGTGCAAGACATGCATTTAGCACCCTATGAAAATAATGGCTCACAGTTTGGCTAGACCTGAAAAAGGTATAAGCCCCCATCCTGCTACAATGGTCGTGGCCAACTGTGCTTAAAAACATTGCCACTTGTTCTTCAAATCGCACGAACCGGCTATCGGCTAAACCGTAACAACGTAAGCGACCACATAATCGTTAGAATGCACCAATTTTCATCCGAAGTATCTCATGGCATACCCTGTCACTCAAGTCGAACATTTGATTCAATGCTACCTCTCTCTCACTCTAAAATTACGATAAGGGTGCCTTGTGAGACATCGGATAAAATGATGGTGCATCATAGTACTATAGATCGCCATTGCTTACATCATCATCATCCAAAACACAGCGACAAGTTGCATTTGCCTCGGTACTCTCGCCATTCTAACACTAAAAAATCAGAGTTAATAAGTGTTGACCCTTTGTTATTAGATATAAATTTGACATGATAGGAAGTTCTATGACTACTTCTACTAGTTTTAGCTTATAACAAAACAAAAATGACAGAAGCTATGTTTTAAAAATTTAGGTCAGAAAATAGATTGAAAATTTGTGAAGAAGGAAATCAAATGTAAACTCCAAAATTAGAGATGCACTACTCGTGTCCTGTTGTGTCCTGTTGTGGCGGACATGTGTCCTATTGTGTCCAAAATTAGAGATGCACTCCAAAATTAGAGATGCATCTGACTTCACATATAGACATTGTAAAATATTATACAAACAATGAGCATAGGCGCTCACTCCAAAAGCTACAGGCAAGGAGCATCGTGTTCTGTTGTGTCGGACATGCATCTGACGTCATCGAGGATCCGCTCCACCAGTTGGACGTAATCGAGGAGTCGAGATCCGCTCGTGTCGAGATCTGCTTGTGTCGAGATCCGCTCGACACAACAATAGGATCTCCAAATCTCGATAGGGGAGAGAGATGTTCGGATCAAGAGAGGGGAGAGAAGATCTGATCTAGAGAGGAGAGACAGAAAGAGAAATTCGAAAGAGGAGTACCTCTTCTTCTCCAGCCGATCACACGCGCGCGGGAGAGCTTCTTCTCCAGCAGCCGACCTAGAAATTTCGAGAGGAACAGGAAATCACGAGAGAATGAGAGAGATAAGGGGCAGAAATAATTATTTTCCATGAAATTCATTTCATATGGGCTGGACTAGAAATCATTTTCCACAATTTTAAAAGAAAATATGGAAAATGATGATTTTTGGAAAATAATTTCATGGAAAATATAAGTTATCAAATACTACAATTGGTGGAAATTTGTGATGGCAAACTTTTTCGTAGAAAAAAAGCCCAATCAAACACAGCCTTAGTAGAAAATTTTTACTCAATTACAAAAATGAGGAGAAGTTTAGGACAATTGTGAATTGGGTAAAGGAACGACACTTCATGAGTTGGCGTGTCGTTGGAAAAAGAAGAAAGAGGAAAGGACGAGCCAACTGAGTTGGCACGCGGGGAGGGGGCAACTCAGTTGGCGCGTAAGAAGAGAGGATGAAGGAGGAAGAGGAGAGAGGAAGATGGTAGGAGAGAGAGGAGGGGAGGAGCCAACTGAGTTGGCACGCTGGAGAGGGGGGATGCCAACTCAATTGACGCGCGAGGAGAGATGAAACTATAGGGGCACTCCATGGGAGTTGACGCACGGGTGTGGGGCGCCAACTCACTTGACGCCCCCTGGCTACGTGTGTGAGTGTGTGTGTGTGTCAGAGTGTGTTGTGTGAGTATGTGTGTATATGGAATATGTATGTCAGAGTGTTTGTAGGGAGAGAGAAGAGAGGGAGTCAGAGTGTGTATGGGGAGAGAGAAGAGAGGGTGTCAGAAGGAGAGAGAGAAGAGGGTGGGTGTGTGTCAGAGCAGAGAATATTTTTTGAGCGCCAACCTAGTTGGCGCGTGCATATCCAACAACCACATTTCAATGGCTACATTTTAACATCTATATTTTTGTTCTATTTATTATTGCATTCACCTTTCTCTCTCTCCACACCAACACTCTTCTCCATTTTATCACCTCTCTCTCTCTCCACACCAACAGAAGCTGTTCTCTCAAGCTTAGAAGCTCGATCTCCTAACACAAAAGCTAATCTCTTCATCTTAGAAGCTCCCTCTCCTTGGAACGCGACTCTCATGTAACTAAACATTTGCGAAGTCTTTCTTCTTCATGGATCATAGTATTAAAATAGTATGCTTGCATGGAGGTAAAGTAAATGGGTTATCTTACGAAGGAGGTGAAACCTAATTTTTTTACAACTTATTGCCATATTACTTTAGAAATTTTACGCAATTTTATTTTTGAACATTTTCTGTTAGTTACCAATTTATTTTAAAGTCTGTTTTTGGTTCAACATGTTTATTGATAGATGGTAAAGAAGCATGAAATTTTATTCTTGAGATTATTTACAGTCACCTTATATTAGTTTATATGTTACTCAAGTATCATCATTTGCTAATAGAATTAATGATGAATTTATTTCTAATTACCAGCACGTTAACATGGGTACTAGTTTTTCTTCTCAACCAATTGCTCCATTGGTAGATGAATATTATGATGATGATGATGATGATAATGATGAGGACAACGAAAATAATGACGATTTAATTAAAAATACCGATTATGGGATAGATGATGATGATGTTGATAATTCTAACACTCCTGAATTATTTATAGGCCGACAAACATTCGATAGTCGTTTAAAATTTAGAAATTTTGTAAGTAGTTTAGCAATTCAGTATAATTTTAGTTTTTCAGCTAGTGCTATGAATAATTTCCATAGAATTATATATATTTGTGATCAACAGAATTGCAATTGGAGAGTATATGTTAAATCCATTGGAACAGGCCAAATAGTTAAAGTTAATACATGAGAAAGTCATCATTCTTATTTAAGTGAACTTATGACATGACGTCATAGATTAGCTACCAATACATGGGTTAAGACAACAATAATTGATTTAATTAGAGATAATCAGTCATATAGTGCATCACAAATTATGAAGGATATATTCAAAAAACATCGTATACATATTACATATTCCAAAGCATGGAGAGCCCGAGAGATGGCATTACGTGAAATAAATGGTAGTTATGTTGAGGCATATGCTGGTCTTGAGGAATATGGTTTTAGAATTATGGAGTCAAATCCAGGTAGTAGATGTTTCCTTAAGACATCTGAAGACAACAAATTTGAAAGAATGTTTATTTGTTTCAAGGTGTACATTGATGGGTTTTTAAGGGACTGTTTACCTATTTTTAGCACTGATGCCACTTTTCTTTCATCAAAATATCAAGATATTTTATTTATTGCCTGTGCCCATGATCCTAACTATCAATTGTTTCATATTGCTTATGTTGTAGCTGAAGGTGAAAATACTGACTCTTGGTCTTGGTTTTTAAATGCTTTAAGAATATCGTTTGAAAGTTATTTTAATGAATAGAGTAGAATTTTATTTATATCTGATAAGCAAAAAAGGATTAATACATGCCATGCGAGATATTTTTTCAGAATCTTCTTATTTTTCTTGCATTCAACATTTTAAGCAGAATATGAAGTCGATTGTGAAAGAAATTTTTTTATAGATTGTTAGACTCGCTTGCTAGATCATATAATCAAACAGATGCACAATATTTATTTAAAATAATTAAAGCTGAGAACATGCCGATGTACAATTGGCTTGTTGGTGTAAATGATGAAAGCTGTCATTTTGTACATTGGATTACATCGTATGCTCCTCGTCCTAGATTAGATATTAACACTTTTAATCTTGCTGAATGTTTTAACAATTGGATTAAGAGATTACGTGACAAACCAATAACTACACTTCTCGATGGTATTAGAGCCAAGATTATAACACTTCATCACAAGAACAGAAACGTTGCTAGAAATTTAGACACAAGTTACTGTCCAAAGATGTTAAAAACTATGGCATCTATTACCAATGAGAGACACCAACTTCATATATTAGGAATTGATAGTTATTTGTTCAAAATATTAGACCATGCATCGAGTAGAAATATGTTGTACGGTTAGGTGACATATCTTGTTCATGTTTAAGGTGGTATCATATTTACATACCATGTATACAAGCCTATTTGCATGTCAATATTGCAGTCATGATATTAAAAGTTATTATCCTGTAATATTTTCTAATGAGAGATTGTGCAGTGTGTATGAGCCACAAATGGAACCAATTCCAGTTCCTTAAAACATTCAATCTGCTTTAGTTATGGGAGAAATTGGAGTTCTAGATGTCAGGCGCAAAGTTGGAAGGCCGAAAAAAACCCTGCATCAAACCACATGAATCATCGACAAGAAAACTTCGCTGCGACAATTATGGTTTGATGGGACATAACAAAAGAAAATGTACAAGTCAACCAACAGAGTAAAATATTGTAGTACCAAATTGTATTTTTTATTTTAGACATACTCAAATTGTTTCATTTCATGCCAACTTTTTAACATTCCATAATAAAATTTTATTTCATTACAAATGATGCTTCATCTATGGCCTAGTCGGGCAACTCGTTTGTAACTCCTTCGTACTACAGGTCTGAGGTCTAGTCGGTATCTTCTTTGTTCTGTGTTCTCCTCCACTCTTCTTTCATCTGGATCCTCTTCCACTCTTCTTTCATCTCTATTTTCTTCCTCGACCTTCTGAGTAGACACCAGGGCAGATGGGGACGTAATCAACTGTGTGTAATATGACATGTCATCAAACGAATACGCAGCGACAGTGTTGATTTGCTGAGTCGTCCTGATTAACGTGACAAAACTCTTCCCTCCTATGTCTGATGGTTACATAATGCCGAGATATCTCACGATTATTTTAGATGGATATAACTGTGTATCAAAATATATAATTTTACCTGTGACAGATAACCCTAAAATATTTACAACATCCCAAAGTGTGATAGTCATTTCACCAACTGGTAATTGAAAAGTGCTGCGTTGAGGCCACCAACGCTCAGCGAGACTAAAAATGAGGTGTACATCGTAAATCAAAATTTGAATCTCATCCAGATATTGAAACCCAAAGGAACACAACAGCTCCTTTTGGGGAGCAATTAACTCCCATTTGCGGTAGTCCCTTTGCATCCTCCAATTTCCATGCTCCCGTATTCGTGCCTTAGGAGAATAATCGTATAGCTACTAACAAATTATATTTATTATATTTATGTAAAAATAAATAAATACCATATTTATCATTTTTAAATCTACCTGACCGTCAAAAACCATCTTAGCTACATGATTGTCTCGTTCATGTCTTATGACTTGTGTAACCGGTCCCCCGAAAATACGCTCGTCATTCGGTTGAGCCATCTGTAATAAATTTTTAAAAACTATGATTAGTGATATAGATATTCATAGAAAATCTAAATTAATTTAAAAATAATAAAATAATTACTTACTTTGAGAAAATAATGAGTCTTTGGGAAAAAAAAAAGAAGAATTTGAAGAGGTGGCTACTCTAAGACGAAGAAGAAGAAGGAGGAGGAGGAGGAGGAGGAGGTTCTGTGAAGAACAAGGAGCGAGGAAGGGGGCTTATGAAGAAGAGGAGGGGGTGGTCTCCAAGGCGGGAGGGTGATCTCTAAGGCGGGGCGGTCTCCAAAACATATTCCCCCCCACCCCCACCCCCTCTTTCTCTCTGATAACACAACGACATCATCTCCCTCTCCCTCTCTCTCTCTCTGACAGCCCCCACTACCCACAGTTTGCTCTCCGCTTGAGCGCCAACTGAGTTGGCGCCCCCCCTCCCCCGTGCGCCAACTCAGTTGGCTCCTCCCTCCTCTCTCCTGACGTCTTCCTCTCTCTCTCTCCTCCCCTTCTCTCCTCGTGCGCTAATTGAGCTGCCCCCCCATGTGCCAACTCAGTTGGCTCCTCCTTTCCTTCTCTTCTTTTTTAACCAGCACACCAACTCAAGTGTCGTTCCTTTACCCAGTTGTCACGACCCGCACTCGGATATACGGGTACAAATACGTAGGCCACGCCCAGCCTACGCCGCAGTATCGGCGGTAGAGCGCTGTCAAGTACCCGATAGTAACTACAACATCTAAAAGTTCTATAACTATAACGGTACTCATATCACATCACAAAAGCTAAGGAAGATAAGACAAAAAATAATAACAATATCACTAGAACAACTAGAATCTACAAGGATCATAAGAGACAAGAAATAAAACAGGGGAAAAATAATAACAAAACTAAAATAACTACCAGACCTAGAACTCCTGAGAGACAACTCACGGTGAAGAATACCGAGAACTACCCCAGCTAGCATCATCCTAAAGTCCAATAATGAGGGTATAACAACTCCTAAAATACTGTCAACGTATCCAGTCATGATGGGAACGAGTACATAAACTAATAACAGTTCCATGTGAATTGACAAATTCTATAAGAGACAATTATAATGAATTATAAGATGAAATATCAAGACTGGAATATAAACAGGATATGTAAAACTGGATATCATGTCAGGGTATGAAATACTGGAATATAAAACAGTACAGTAATATCTGATGTATAATGTAAATATAAATAGTGTCTTGAGATATTATAGTATTATGTGATCGGCTTGGGTCAAGATCAGGCTATTCCATTTGGTCCGGCTATCACAAGAAAATCTCAAGAAGGGTCAAGCCGGCCAACATGGAAAGCGAGCACAAGAAATATAAGATCTCGCTACACCCTACGTACAGTGAGGGTGACGCAAGCACAAGAATAGTAACATGGGGGTATTGATCACATAACTTATAATAACTCCCCATCTCCAAATAATATAATAGATCCGGACATGTCATGTCATGATGCGGGATTCTCTAAGAGGGTAGCAAATTCCCTTAGGAATCGGCGTCTATACAAGTATAAGAAAAACAAGATCGAACAATGTACCAATATACCATGGTAACCCAGGAATGACATCACATGACAGGATCCAACGTATACTATTCCGTGCACCATCGTGTTGGAAATCCAGTAAAACACTACAACTGAATTGGATATAGCAGATATCAAGACAATAAAAACTATCAGAGAATGTACTCGCCTGCTGTCCTGAGCAATAAGTGAGGGTCTATGCCTGAACCGACGTCACAGAGACCTAACATGAATTTACAGGGTTACTTAGTGTTCTAGAGTAAACAATATATATAAATACATTAATTCTATGCTTCTAGGCTTATTCTAGGTCAAACTAAGACAAACTAAGTCAAACTGGGTCAAAGGTTGACTTACAGTTGACTTTGGTCAATTGGTCAACTCTGGTCAACTCTTAGTCTACTCTAGGTTAAACTAGATCAAAGCTAGTCTCTATAATCATCCACATGGCCAACTAATCAATTTCAGTGATATAAAATTACTGGAATCGACGGATCTCAATTTCGATGCACGGATCTCAAAATACGAACCAAAAAGAGAAGGATTATAACAAATGGTAATAGATAGGGAAAAAGTCTACAGATGTTGTCGGATGATGAAACAAATATCACCAACGTGTCCAAAATGGTCAAAATAGCTAGAATAGCCTACCTAAAAGTCCAGTTTGGAAACAAGAGGAAAAAGATAATTTTGGATCAAAATGATGTCCGGTATGGGACCAACTTTGCACCGAAAAATATGTCAGGATACAAGTGCTCAAAACCTAGCAAAATATATTTCTATGAATCCAGAATGACGATATGAACTCAACTGTATATCCGGAAGTGCATTCCGATGACCCGATCTCAAAATGGTCCGTTGACCCGAATATTGGTATCCAATTTACACAGAAATGCGTGTCGGAGCCAATGTCCACAAAACTCAGCAAATTATATGTCAACGAGTCTAGAATGACGATACAAACTCAACGGCATATACAAAAATGGATTCTGATGAGCCGATCTCAAAAAGACCCGTTGACTCGGACTGTGGGGCCCGCATTGCACCGAAATGCGTGTCGGGGCCCATGTCCTCCAAATCTAACAAAATTTATATAAAAATGTGCCAGAACGATGCCATGAGTCTACTGGTGGTGTCAGAAATTAAATTCGGAGCCCCGGATTCAAAAATAGAATTTAACAAGTTGGAAATTACGAATTCGGACGGCCAACTTTGGCGTCAAATTCAACCAATCAAACATGCTCACAATGAAATGAAACTTGAGGAGCAGGAAGAGTGTTATACCAGCTATGCACAGGAACTAGTGGCACGCCAAACGGAGCTGCGATGGCGAAGATACGAGTCCACGAAGTTGGCTCCACAAAACTGTCCAAAAATAACACAATTTAAAGGGTCAACTTGGTGGCCGATTTTGATGTATCAAACGACAAAATTAATGGACGAAACTTGAGGGTGAGGTAGAGCTATATACCGAGATTATGACGGAGTAAAGAGTTCGTCGATCCAACGGTCGGATTTCTCGAAAAATATGCATGAAGTCGCTGTCCTGAGGAATAATTCTGGACTTCGATTCTCGCGCGCGCCGACGGGATCTCGTGCGAAACGCACGGATCGACCGTTCCTCGCATCGGGGGCGAAGGTGGCGCACTGGAGGATCCTCGCCGGAGGTTGCCGTCCATGGGGGGTCGTCAAGGCGATGGCGGTTGGCCGCGGCAGTGCGTGATGGCGCTGCCACACGCGGCTGCTGCTGCTCGCGCTGCTGCTGCTGCGGCCTACTGGCCGCTGCTGTGGGTTGCCCTACTCGGCTGAGAGGGTGCTCGCCGGTCACAAGGAGGAGGAGGAGAGAAAAAGAAGAAGTTGGTGGTTGTGGTGGTGGTGTCACGACCCGCACCATAGAATAAGGGTACGTGACGTGGGTACGTCCAGCCTACGTCGCAGTGTCGGCGGTAGAACGCTGTCCTAGGTCATAACATCTAACAGATAAGGGTAATATACAGTTGTACTCCCCGAACGGGAGTGACATAACACAATATAACTCAACCACATCTAGGATAGAACAGGAATGAGATAGAAAGATAAAAATAGATAACATCCAGGAATGTAACATCACAGAGATACAATCCAGAATTCTAAGTGTCTAAAATAAATACATCTCAGAATATCCCTGAATCTAAATACAGTAATCCCAAAATAGTAAGACAATCCTAAACTAATGAAAGTAACACCAACTGCTAGCAGGTTCAAGTCACTAGTAATGTCTAATGCTGCACCAAGAGGGATAGACACCAGAGCCTCATCATTCACTGTAAAATTTTCAACAGGTCCAGTCAGGACGGGAACGAGCACATATCTCTCAAAACAGTTCATAACAGGTTAGGAGTATAAATCATGCAATAGAGTAAAATACAGGAAGTGCTGAAAAGGAAGTACGAGTAAACAGGAGATATTTTGTAACTGAAAGTAAATACATGATAGTAGAGACTGTAAGTGGCTACGTGATCTAGAGCATAATGGTTATGTAAACGGCTTGGGGGCACATGAATACAAATAAGGAGGCACATTTATACAGCTACTTGGGATAGTGTTCACATAACCAATTCTACTCACCCCGCCCCAACCAGTACACAAGGATCCGTTCAAGTTACGTTATAAGCACATGAATACAACTAAGATACGTGAACTCATGTAATGAGTAGTACATGAGGCACGTGAAAGCACATGAGAACATGTAAAAACATGAACTAGTACGAGTACAAGGAGTACCTGATGCACATGATAAAGTACATGAACATGAAATACCCGATGCACCCGTAGAGGGATAACATCTCAGGAAGGGATCCATATAGTACTAATCCGTGAAGATACGTGTCCGCATCATGTAGAGTAATCTAGAGCAAGAATATAATCCAGGTAAGTATGAAAAGATCAGAGAATATACTCGCCTGCTATCTGAGTGTCCAAGAGAAATGTACTGTCCGAGGAGTGGTGTCTGGCTCCTATTAGAACAGCACAAGTCACAACGAGTCCAGAATAGTAATAACATGTACTACAATGCGTTCTACATGAATCTAGGTCAATTTAGACCAAAGTCAACTCTTGGTCAACTCTGGTCAACCCTAGAAGTCAAACTAGGTCAACCAAGTCAAACCTAGGTCAATCTAGTCTATACTAGGCTAACTAGTCATATCTAGGTTTTCTAGGCAATAACATGCCTATCCCAACCTATAACATAAATCTACACAAGATATTATCTATGTCTAACAATACACATATTGACTAGGCTACAATGTACTTGAAATACCTAACCTATAGCCACTATACAATATCACTCATCCACTATACATATATATATCTATATATATATATATAGAGCACACACCATTATCTATTGGAACTTATATATATCACAATTCACATAATATATATATATATATATATATATATATATATATATATATATATATATATATATATATATATATATATATATATATATACATAGGAAAAGAGAGGGAGAGGGCACTCTAGTACAAGGCATATGTGTTGTGTGTGTGAATTAGAGTGTTAGGCCTGTGTGTAGGCTAAAGGAAAAATCACATCTTGATGTGATACACAATATAACTTAGAATTTCCTATAGGCTATGAGTACCATACTACCATATATGACAATACTTATAATATACACTTATGGAGAGGGGCACATGATATTCAATGTGTGTGTGAGTGTGGAGGATACTAGTGATGTGAAACATGTGAGTGTGAGGTTGTTCATGTGTGTATGTGTGTGGTGAGGCATGAAGGTATTAGGCTTGAGTGTCAAGTGAAAGTGTATTTGTGAAAACAATGAAAAATCAGTGATGTTGAGTGTGTGTGGCAAAACAGTGAGAAGGGAAGGCAATTAGAAGACATAACTCAAACTCAGATTTTGCTTGATCATAAAAATTCTCAGATTTATACCTTAACATTGAAACACAACAGTCAAAGGGAAAAAAAAACTGGAAGCAATCAATTCAGTAATGAACTACCTCATTCTCTATTTTTAAAACACCATACCAACTTACATAATTCAGATTCCTAAACACCCTTCCCCATATCATAACAGTAAATAGATAACTTAGTGATTTACACTAGTAAACAAAGGAAGCTCATTTCAGTCAACACAGTAATTCCCAGGAAACTGAACTTCAACTCAGTTTTGCATTGAACGTACATCAATCTCAGTCCTAAAACATTAACTTCAGATTTCAGTTTGAATACATTCATAGGTTTTACAAAGCATGAACTCAGATATTTAACTTCATTCTCAGTTTTAGGAAAAAAAACTAACAGTTATTAAGAAGAACATTGGACCAATAATATAAACTCATGAATCACACATAACCAATTAACATGTCCAGGTTACAATACATTAAGGGAACTCATTTTATAGTTTTGCAAGAACACAAAAAATTAGTTAAACTATTCTCTATACCACAGTTTCAGTCCCCAATTGAAAACTCAGAATTTAGCCTTAAATCTCAACAAATTCGACCCAAATTCCTCATACGATTAGATATCAAGTAGGTACACATATTAGGCTTTTAATAACATGTAACTAACAGTGAAAAATGGATTACAATGATGACAAATTTCAAATTATGAAAACTGGACAGAAAAGGAGAACAGTGCACTGATACACAGTTTTAGGAATAGGGGAATTGAGTTTTAATCATCTAATTCAATTTAAAATGATGAATTTAAGGTTGGTAACAATTAAACAAAATGTACACATGCTATATGATGTGTTTGTGTCCACAGAAGTGGACACAAAGGTGTCCAACAATTAAATTCCAAAAAAACAGTGAACTGTGCAACACAAGAAAATAAATCGTCGTGCACGTGTTCGTGTCGATCGTGTGCACGACACACAGCGACACGACCCACGAGAATTGGTCCACGTGTTCACCTAGACTAGGGCTATCGACTGGACACCCTGAATCGTGTCCAAGTCGCGTGTACACGACACAACACTCGCGTGTCAGCGCTCATTTTTAGGGGAAAATCGTACAGGCAAAGGCCCATGCACGAGCTCGTGCGTGTCCGACACACCACGTGGGCCCGTGCAACTTGACACATGGGGTGACAGACGTTGCCCCATGATGTGTGTCAAGTTTCACGTGTCGAGGACGCGTGTCCGTGTCGGAATAAGGCTCGAGCAGCAGGGCATCACAGCCCCCCGCGCGCGCGTGTGCACGACCGTGTGTACACGTGTCCGTGCAGCCTAGACACGACACTAAGACACCACGAAAACTATAGAAATGCATAAGCGAGACCAAATACCAATTTCTTATTCAAACCAAACCCCAAAATTCACACGAAATGCCCATTGGGGCATTTCATCAAACACCTAGCACAGCCCACTGATACGTGTCCTGTTTGGACACGAAAGGACACGAAAAAATTGGGGATTCCTATTCCTATAGTTAGGCTAGGTATAGGGCTTCCTAATGATGCAAAAATTTTAGAAATCTATGGTGAGGAAATGGATTTACCTAAAAGTATCACAAGCTTCACAAAGCTTCACAAAGAGGGGCTCCTCTTGATGGTCAAACACCTCAAAAGCTTTCCAAATCTGAGAACAATGATTTCCAACAGAAAATAGATGGAAATTAGAACCCAATGAAATTTGTTTGGGTTAAAAAGGAATTAAAATGGATTTACTAGGATTTTTAGAAGATGGAGAAATACCTTTTCTAAAACTTGATGAAATTTCCTAATGGAGGCTAGCCCTAACTTTGGGAGGGGGTTAAATAGGATGGGGAGGATCATTTGTCCAGCCATGGGCTGATTAGAATTAGGGTTAGCTACTTGGTGGGCCTATGGGCTTTAATGTCTTAAGTCATTAACCATGACTTATGAAGTCATAAGCCAATTTAGCCTAATCAACTCCAAATCTCTCCTAACAAGTTCTAATGACTTAAACCTCACTAAATTAGGTCAAACCAAGTTTACTTAACCTAACCAAGTGGCCATAATCTAGGTTAGTCACTAGGTTAGTCTTCTAGTCAACACTAGTCGAAGTCAACCATAGGGCCAAAATCAATTCTACTAAAAATCACTAAAAATCACCAAAAATCATATTAATTATAATAAATATAATTAATACTAATAATCACTAAAAAATGGTTAGCTGGGACTATCTATGACTAATCTAGGTTGGGTCCAAACCAAATTAGGCTAATCACAATACATGGCAATCAATTAAATAATATTTTAATCACACCATTCTTAATAATACAATAAAAGTCCAAATAATATTTATTAATTCAATTAAATACAAAATTTAAAAATTACCCTCATTTGGAAAACTGGGTGTTACAATCCTACCCACCTTAGAAAAATTTCGTCCTCGAAATTAAAATGTTCCTACCCCTTCCAGGTCAAGCCAAACAATCAAGGTCAAAAGAGGACTTATCTAAATCATGCTATTGGAAGGATATCATATAGGATTTGGTAAGTGGTATGAGTCTGAGGTCTTATCTAGGCATTCTAGTCATATTAGATCAAGCAATCATAAGGTATCAAACATACAACAAAATGGTAGGGTGCATCAATTTCAAAGACTGGCTAAGATATAGGTCAAGGACTCACCTCCAACTAGGTCTGGTGGCTGGAACTCCCTCCCGAAGGCGGAGTCCTGGCTGGGATAAGTGCAGCAGGACAGTCTCGCAGCCTGTGTGCAGCTGACCCACATAACAGGCACACCCCTCTTCTCTTTCTACAGATGTCCCACACATGTCCAGGCTTCTTACAGAAGGTGCAGGTAGGCACTCTCTCAGCTGGCCTCTGCTGAACAGGAGTCTGGACTGGGTAGGCTGGTCTAGGCTGATAGTCTGGGTGCTCACGGGAGTGTTGGTGTGGGTGTATAGTTGTGTACAGGAAATAGTGTCTGTCCCTGTTTTCTAAAGGAAGAAGCTATGAAGAGTGAGATGAGTATGTACAAGAGCCAGTAGGCAGGTAGGGGTCATCCTAAATCAGTGTGTACTAGTAAGATATGTATAAGATTTGTAGTTGATAGGGGATTTTGGATAGTTTTAGCTTGGTTAATGTTCAGTAAGAATCGATAGCGTATGTGTACACGTTGGATGCATAAGAACTTATGTACGATATAGCATGGTTATTAGTAACTATCCGCTACTAATGTGTGTCCCATAATAAGACATAATATACGAATTTGTGCCTATTGGATAATGTGTGTCCATCTTTGCAGAATTATTTCCAAATGGATATGAATTACTACTTGCGGAATCGTTCATGGATGTACTATCGTCGTCCTGATGATATGTGTGGTGTGCGAGATGAATACATAGCAGGAGTAGAGCAGTTCCTGCAGTTTGCTAAGGCGTTCCCTCAGTACATGGACGGCACCAAAATTAAGTGTCCGTGTGTGAAATATCGTAACGTAAAATATTATCTAGAAGTGAAAGTGACATATCATTTGTACTTGTCACGACCCGCTCCCAATTTTGGGATACGAGTACGTGGCCAAGTCCAGCCTACGCCGCAGCATCGGCGGTAGTACGCTGTCTGGGCTCAATATAAATCTCAAGTATAACAAATATCTCTATTTTGCTCATTCACAATAATAATTTTAATTACAATTCTAATAATACATACAAATTTCTTTTCGATACAAATCCGCTACATGTGACTATTCTAACTAGAATCTATGGTTGGCCTCCAAGATACCTCTAACTCCACCCGAAGAAACCCAAAAGAAGATAGCAAGTCATCAAGAATAGTCATCAAGAATCTGTCAACTGAAAAATGGTTATCCAGTCAGGATTGGAACAAGTACAAGTCTAAACCAACATGATACAAGTACAATATAAAGTAATAAAACACTAAACATGGAAAGTAAGAATCAATGGAAATAATGAACAATATGAACAAGAAATCATGAGATGGAAGAAACTGATAAGGAAAGTAACAATCATGAAAAGTAAAGAGACTCATGTAACCACTCGTAGTGCACGTGTCGTGAGAAGTACAACGTTCCTACACATGGACGGCTTGGGCGAACGATGAGGTTATAAGGCCCGCCCCCGTAAACGGGAGAGTTGCCAACGATACCATCTGGGCTTTGTCCACGTGCCTAGTAATTGTACCCCTCCAATATCCATACCTCATAATCACGAAAACACAATCACGATAAAGATCAAGATAACAATGAGAAAACATGATCAATAGTCAAACACTCAACTCTCGTGTGTGTAACAGTCAAGACACAGAAGATAGCATGTATAAGTGAAATACGACAATATAAAGTAAATGCACATGAAGGTGTCAACAAGTACTTGCCTGAACTCTTGGACGGATTGATTTCACAAGTTGAAGACAATATGAACTCCGGCCTAGAAGCTATCAAATCAAGCCATCATCCCACGAACCCCGTCGCACAAACAACCACAAGTTAGATATATAATCCCACTCTAAAAATCCTAAAAAGTGGCTAATGGGTTAAATCAATTAATACTATTCTAATTCTGGAATAAATCATCTAAAATCCTATTTTAACCTATTTAATTCTGAAATAATAATCTACACAAAAATATTTGGCCAAGAAAAGTCACGGTTCCAAATTCGGGACCCATGGCACGCAAACCGAGACATACTGTTGACTAACTGGTCAAACATTATGAATTCAAAGTTTGAGTGTACAACATGATAGATTTCAGCGCCATGAGTGCACTGGAATTGACCGTGCCGCAAAATCACGCTTTGGTCAAAAGTTATCGCCATTATGGCTAACCATGACCAAATCGATGAACTGATGACCAAATCTGACTTCTAGGAACAAAATAAAATACTAGATGAAACTCTGAATTTCTGGAAAAATTATATGTTGAAGAGCTCGGTGTCAGCTTTCCAAAACTTCAAACGGATCGCAAAACGGAGTTCGGGATTGCTTGGAATCTCGAAAACCGTGCGACGTGTTGATTTTTGGACAACCGACACTCAAATAATTATTCAGAAATTCCAGATCAAAACTACAGAAAATAAAATATATTTTCGGAAACCTAACCTCAATACGCTTCCAATAAAAAAAACGGCGCGCAAAAAGGACGTCTAGATCAACGGCAATCCCCCCGCAAAGTTGAAGAACTCCAATGGAACTCTCCACAAAAAGCTGCTGAAAGATAAAGGGTTTTCGAAAAACCTAATAACTAATATATATATAGGAAATTAGAGTCGGTGGCTCTCTGACGGCTGGCGCTGCCACGTGGCGCTATCCTGAGCGCCTACAGCCAAGATCGAACGGTCAAAAGAAATCCGAGCTAGACTCGGCTTAGGAGAGCCCTTAAGCCGGCTCGGCTTAAATTTGAGGGCGGCTCGGAGACCGAGCCCTGCACCCCCCTTACACTGCCACGTGGGCCCGCCCTCTCTGCTTCAGCGGCTGACGGGTGGGCCCCCCCCGGAGGCTGATTGTGTATATATTTTAAAAATAGGTTTTTAAATGCAGAAAATTAAATAAAAATTCCAGAAAAATCCTAAAAATTCCAAATAAATCCCAGAAAATTTCTAAAAATTCCTAGAAAAATATAGAAAATATTTTAGGGGTTCTAGAGCCCAAATAAATTACTTGGCCTCAAAAATACCCTCGGGTGCTCTCACTGAAAATCCTAGAAGCATAAGAAAATAATGAAATAATATATAAAAATTATCTAAAAATCTCCAATAAATCCTGAAAATTCTAAAATGGTAAAATAATACTCTAGAGGCTGCCTGGGGACCCTGGAGACCATATATGACCTAATTTCCTTATATCTAACCTATAGGCTTAGGCAAAATCTTACGATCCCAAATCGACATCCTAGTGAATAATTGATTCTAACTAAAATAAAAATAAAAAAAATCTCCAAAATAGAAAATAAATTCTAGGAACCCAAATGCTACAAACTATCCCCCTTAAAAGATTTTTGTCCTCAAAAATCAAAACATCACAAATAGTATAGTATAATACCTAACTCTTACAAGCAATAATTTCTTAAGCTAAGTCACGGAGAGATAATGGCTAGGAACATAAGGGAACTGATCGATAATAATCCTACTACAAACTAACTAAGCATGCATACCAACTAAAACTAAAGAAGGCTCTACGAACTCGGTACTCTCTGCTGTCGATCCTTCGGTTCGGGAGTAGCAAAAGGATTAGCTACCCTTTTTCCCTTACGGATCGCACTGCGCCTTGTCTCGACCATTGCAAACTAAAAGGAAAGAAAGGATATGGTTAGAACGGTAGATACAAACATATCGAAGAAATCACGGACGGAATCAAGCAAGATGCAAATTAAGAGACAATAAGATCCTAAGACAAAATAGACTCATAAGGTTGGAGATCCTATTTGTGGATGATATAACCTCCTAACTTCAAATCTATTCGCAGGCTCGTAGTAGTACAGCTAACTTAAGCACTACCACGAGTTTGCAGTCTTTTGCGAAATTGGACCTGCATGGGCCACCATAAAAACTTGTCACGACCCGCTCCCAATTTTGGGATACGAGTACGTGGCCAAGTCCAGCCTACGCCGCAGCATCGGCGGTAGTACGCTGTCTGGGCTCAATATAAATCTCAAGTATAACAAATATCTCTATTTTGCTCATTCACAATAATAATTTTAATTACAATTCTAATAATACATACAAATTTCTTTTCGATACAAATCCGCTACATGTGACTATTCTAACTAGAATCTATGGTTGGCCTCCAAGATACCTCTAACTCCACCCGAAGAAACCCAAAAGAAGATAGCAAGTCATCAAGAATAGTCATCAAGAATCTGTCAACTGAAAAATGGTTATCCAGTCAGGATTGGAACAAGTACAAGTCTAAACCAACATGATACAAGTACAATATAAAGTAATAAAACACTAAACATGGAAAGTAAGAATCAATGGAAATAATGAACAATATGAACAAGAAATCATGAGATGGAAGAAACTGATAAGGAAAGTAACAATCATGAAAAGTAAAGAGACTCATGTAACCACTCGTAGTGCACGTGTCGTGAGAAGTACAACGTTCCTACACATGGACGGCTTGGGCGAACGATGAGGTTATAAGGCCCGCCCCCGTAAACGGGAGAGTTGCCAACGATACCATCTGGGCTTTGTCCACGTGCCTAGTAATTGTACCCCTCCAATATCCATACCTCATAATCACGAAAACACAATCACGATAAAGATCAAGATAACAATGAGAAAACATGATCAATAGTCAAACACTCAACTCTCGTGTGTGTAACAGTCAAGACACAGAAGATAGCATGTATAAGTGAAATACGACAATATAAAGTAAATGCACATGAAGGTGTCAACAAGTACTTGCCTGAACTCTTGGACGGATTGATTTCACAAGTTGAAGACAATATGAACTCCGGCCTAGAAGCTATCAAATCAAGCCATCATCCCACGAACCCCGTCGCACAAACAACCACAAGTTAGATATATAATCCCACTCTAAAAATCCTAAAAAGTGGCTAATGGGTTAAATCAATTAATACTATTCTAATTCTGGAATAAATCATCTAAAATCCTATTTTAACCTATTTAATTCTGAAATAATAATCTACACAAAAATATTTGGCCAAGAAAAGTCACGGTTCCAAATTCGGGACCCATGGCACGCAAACCGAGACATACTGTTGACTAACTGGTCAAACATTATGAATTCAAAGTTTGAGTGTACAACATGATAGATTTCAGCGCCATGAGTGCACTGGAATTGACCGTGCCGCAAAATCACGCTTTGGTCAAAAGTTATCGCCATTATGGCTAACCATGACCAAATCGATGAACTGATGACCAAATCTGACTTCTAGGAACAAAATAAAATACTAGATGAAACTCTGAATTTCTGGAAAAATTATATGTTGAAGAGCTCGGTGTCAGCTTTCCAAAACTTCAAACGGATCGCAAAACGGAGTTCGGGATTGCTTGGAATCTCGAAAACCGTGCGACGTGTTGATTTTTGGACAACCGACACTCAAATAATTATTCAGAAATTCCAGATCAAAACTACAGAAAATAAAATATATTTTCGGAAACCTAACCTCAATACGCTTCCAATAAAAAAAACGGCGCGCAAAAAGGACGTCTAGATCAACGGCAATCCCCCCGCAAAGTTGAAGAACTCCAATGGAACTCTCCACAAAAAGCTGCTGAAAGATAAAGGGTTTTCGAAAAACCTAATAACTAATATATATATAGGAAATTAGAGTCGGTGGCTCTCTGACGGCTGGCGCTGCCACGTGGCGCTATCCTGAGCGCCTACAGCCAAGATCGAACGGTCAAAAGAAATCCGAGCTAGACTCGGCTTAGGAGAGCCCTTAAGCCGGCTCGGCTTAAATTTGAGGGCGGCTCGGAGACCGAGCCCTGCACCCCCCTTACACTGCCACGTGGGCCCGCCCTCTCTGCTTCAGCGGCTGACGGGTGGGCCCCCCCGGAGGCTGATTGTGTATATATTTTAAAAATAGGTTTTTAAATGCAGAAAATTAAATAAAAATTCCAGAAAAATCCTAAAAATTCCAAATAAATCCCAGAAAATTTCTAAAAATTCCTAGAAAAATATAGAAAATATTTTAGGGGTTCTAGAGCCCAAATAAATTACTTGGCCTCAAAAATACCCTCGGGTGCTCTCACTGAAAATCCTAGAAGCATAAGAAAATAATGAAATAATATATAAAAATTATCTAAAAATCTCCAATAAATCCTGAAAATTCTAAAATGGTAAAATAATACTCTAGAGGCTGCCTGGGGACCCTGGAGACCATATATGACCTAATTTCCTTATATCTAACCTATAGGCTTAGGCAAAATCTTACGATCCCAAATCGACATCCTAGTGAATAATTGATTCTAACTAAAATAAAAATAAAAAAAATCTCCAAAATAGAAAATAAATTCTAGGAACCCAAATGCTACAGTACTCAAGGGGTTTCACACCTAATTACTATCAGTGGACCGCATATGGAGAACTTGTGTCTTTAGCATTAGAGCCGGAGCCTTATGTTGAGCCGTATATGCATGCGGGACCTAATTTTGTTTCAGATAATCATGCATACGACGACGAGTGCGTGAACATGGTTTTCGACGCTGCGGGGCCTAGTTTCGTTCATGATGTAGCTGAGGAGGCACCGAATGTCGATGCTGCAAAGTTCATGGAGTTGCTAGAGAATGTAAGGACTCCATTGTATCCTGGTTGTGAGGATCATTCACCGTTGGTGGTGGTTACAAGACTGTTGAGCATTAAGTCAGATTTTAACATGTCGCAAGAATGCTACAACCGAGTATTGGAGTTGATTATAGAGATCTTGTCAGCGGGTGCTAAGTTACCTAAAGACTTCTATCGGTCTAAGAGGATGGTGAGATCGCTCTGGATGGAATACAAGAAAATCGATTCTTGTCGCAATGGGTGCATGCTGTATTACAAAGACGATAAGGACGTAGATGTGTGCAGATTTTGTGCTGCTGATCACTATAAGACCACTAGTACAGGAAGGTCTACCAGTGCAAGAAGACTGACCGATTCAATGCACTATTTGCCTTCAACGCTACGGTTGCAAAGATTATTTATGGTGAAATAGATGGCCAAAAATATGAGTTGGCACATGCGAGAACAGATTGAAGGAGTGTTGGATCACCCATCCGATGGAGAAGCGTGGAAGCACTTTAATCGAGTGTATCCTGATTTTGCTTCAGATTCGCGTAATATCAGATTGGGGCTATCTTCTGACGGTTTTACTCTTTTTGGTCTTTCGGGATCCCAGTATTCGTGCTGGCCTGTGATTGTCACTCCGTATAACCTACCGCCATGGATGTGCATGAAGACTCAGTACATGTTTCTAACCGTTATAATTCTTGGTCCAAACAATCCCAAGAGGAACATTGATGTGTACTTACAGCCTTTGATAGATGAGTTGAATCAGTTATGGGAAGTAGGCGCTAACACGTACGATGTTTCCAGGAAGCAAAATTTTTAGATGAAGGCAACCCTTATGTGGACCATCAACGACTTTCTGGCCTATGGAATGTTATTTAGATGGAGCACTCATGGCCGTCTCTCATGTCCATATTGCATGGACCGTACTAAGGCTTTTCGCTTGAAACACGAAGGAAAACCGTGCTTCTTTGATTGTCATCGGCAATTTTCTGCCAAAAGATCATCCGTTCAGAAGGAACATGAATGCATTCTGTGCCGGCGTTGTAGAGAAGGGTGATCTACCGCCAAGGTGGTACGGAGACACGATATGGGAGGAGGTTAGAGATTTTCCAAGTGCTATCGAAGATCCTACAACTGGGTACAAGTGCGATGGATTTGGTAGAGATCATAACTGGACAAAGAGGAGCATATTCTAGGGTCTGCCATATTGGAGTACCAATCTGATCAGACATAATCTTGATGTCATGCATATTGAGAAGAATGTGTTCGATAACATAATTAATACTGTGATGGACGTAAAGGAAAAAACAAAAGATAATCCCATGGCCAGGTTGGACTTAGAAGAAATATGCAAACGACCTGCATTGCATTTGATAGAGGAGAATGGAAAACAGTTCCTGCCGAAGTCAATTTTTTTTTACTGGACAAGGAGGATAAAGTGAGGCTTTGTCGGTGGATCCAGGGCCTAAAATTTCCAGACGGATATGTGTCAAATCTGAGAAGATGTGTCGATCCGAAGGAAAATAAATTAACGGGTATGAAGAGCCACGATTGTCAAGTATTCATGGAGAGGTTAATTCCAATTGCATTTCGGGAATTCTTACCGCAGGCAGTTTGGGATACATTGACGGAGCTTAGCATATTCTTCAGGAATCTTTGTTCTAAGAAATTGCTCGTTGATCGTCTAAAAAAGCAAGAGAAGGACATTGCGGTAACACTGTGCAAGCTAGAGAGGGTGTTTCCTCCTGGATTCATCGACTCTATGGAGCATTTGTCGATTCATCTATCCTATGAGGCACGTGTTGGTGGACCCGTCGAATATCGATGGATGTACCTGTCACGCCCCGCTCCCGTAGGAGCGATCGTCCTCGCTAAGGCGTGATGTCGCACGAGCGTAGATTGCGCTCGTGCAAGGCGGGTTCCATAACGGCCGATTTCAGCGGCTACGACGGGGTCGTCGCACAGAAGTCCCGTGCAGAGACATTGAATATATTGCAGCAGAATTTAAAGAACACATGAACACAAGTATTTCAAAGAAAGCTCTTTTATTGATATTGAATTCAAGGATTACATTGTGGGCGCAAGGCCAATTACAAGTCTCTCAAGTCTCACTTTTCTCTCATTTTACAAGTCACTCTGCTCTCTCTCATCTCTCGATACAATACTTGATTCCAGCGGAAGCTTCGGAAGGCGATGTCCATACATTACGTCCTGTATAAGTCTTCAGATCACGCGACCGCACGCTTCGACTCGCCAAGGAACTCTGTGCCTCGACGCATCCAAGCGAGCTCCGCGCCACGAGCTTCTACCTGTGCCTGCACATGAAACACTGTGTGGGTGTCAGTACCACTGTACTGGTGGAGTGAGCTTCTCGCCCACCCATACAAAACCTACACGTTTCATTTACTTTGTGTAACATAAACCCTCTTTCGATTGTCTTTCTATTCTTGCCTTAGGATCAGTTTAGGACCGGCGCCTTAGCGCAACTTGTGTATCAGAACCATCCCGTGCTTGCAATGTCAACGTTAACTCATACTTTGTCGCTAGACCACTTCTCGTGCCAACAACGTTAACCTATCAAGTCGTGTTTGCCTTACGGCCATAATCGGAGACGCAGCTACACGAAAGACTCCATTTCCTTGTCTCTAGACCTTTCTCGTGCTTGCATTGTCAATGCACCGACTTATACTTATCTTCCGTGCCAAACTCTGGGACATAACGACTTGGTCGTGCCATACTCGATTCGTGCTTCAATATCACCGAGGCAGTACCTCCTCGCTTAGTCTCGCATACACTTGTGTTGTGACAACGCGACCGTGCCTCATAACTCAACGTAACTCCACACAACATGCCCTACGGCCCTTTTTGACTTAACTCGCAACTTAAAAGTCGACGCCACATCTCGTGCCGAAGCACGTCGCCTTTGCTGTAGCTAAATCTTAGGCTCCGACATTGTGTCTTTTTAACTCATACATATTCAACTCAATCCAAAGGCACGCACACGGATTGCCGCCCGTGCCGACACAAAACTTACCATATTAGTTGAAAACAACAATTATTATTAAGTGTTTGTTATGGGATTGGCCTAACCAGCCGCCTTGGACGTAGCCTGGTACTCGAGATCCTTGCACCGCAGGTTGCGATCCCCGATGCAAGTCCCCGACATACCGATCGCCTAACCAGCGTTGCCTATTACCCAGCTCGGCTACAACTTGTTTCTTCCTAGGCCGAGACGGTCCCGTGGCCGCGGGTCTCCGCTCGAAGAAACCACCCCTTGTCGACAAGTGTCCAAGTTCATAAGGGTTACATGGAGTGTTTTAGGATACAGTTTGGGCTTGTTATGTGATCAATTCATTTACTTGGTTGTTTTAACTCTTTCCCTTTTTCATACTTCCTTTGCAGAGCCCCTAACCAGGGTTGCCTCGGCGACTAACCATCGCTTAGACTTAACGTTCTTTGAACTCAGGGAACGGCTACTGCATAGCCTTCCAACTTAACTTGAACATAACATGTTTTCTTGAGTGTCGACCGACCGTGGATAACTTTCCACTGAACCAACCGTGGCTCGTGCCTCTAAACTGACTCGTGTTCTATGCAACGCTGTCGCCCAAGTCATACTTCATATGACGGGCCTTGGGGTCGTGGGACTATTTATCTTGACAACCGCAGAATGAGCGGGACAGCACGTAGAATAACTTAGGTCGACCGGCATAACTTTTGCCTAACTCACTCAAGCCTACAACTTAACCCAAGGGACGAGCAAAGGCTACGTCAAGCCTTGCGGGACAGGACCGTGCATGCTTTAACAAGCATTTGTGCGGGCGACGCCTATGACTTAGGCTAACTCTCAGCTTTTGCACCGAAGATCAACTTTCCTTCTCCCAAGCCACGGGATGAAGGACCGAGTGTCATTTTCAAAGCACGCCGTGCACTAACTCTAAGCCGACAATGGGACGTTTTCCATGTTCTAACTCGATTCAAACCGTCGGGATTAATCCCTTAGCTATGTGGATGCGTAGCTTTTATTATTAAGCCTAACTTGTGCAAGTTGAAAACACGATTTATTATGTGAAGGCAAAGATGAGGAGAGTTCACCGAAACTACCCCACCTGAGCGATGTCTCCGAGCAAGCCGTTGCAAGGCTAAGACCGAACGCCGTCGGCGTTTCGATTCCTCCGATTGACTTTGCGGGACGGGGCACTACAACATACACCACTCAGAACAAGTCTCGTCCTCGAGACTTTCCTGAGGGCAAGTCATCCTACCATTTCTTTGGCCAAGACTTAATCGTACACATTTCGCCTACGTGTTCCTTCGATTCCGAGCCACGCTCGCACTATTATCAATCTTTACTTCAACACGATTTCAAGATCTCGACACACTCCCACATTTCAAGCCTTGCTTGAACTCGCCACATCACTTGGCTGGATCGTGCACGCATTCCAAGCGTCCCTAAAATACATGCATTCAGCCAAGCCGCATGATAGAAAATTTGTCATTCTCACTCAAGTCGCATCGTGCACATACCCAGGCGTCCCTGAAATATATGCATGTCAGCCGAATCTCGTGAGCAGGGTTTTCTACATTCGTGATTCACGCTATCCATCCATGCCAATCCTCAAGATCAATCCTTCGACTGATAACTCATGAAACATGGCGTCTCGCCTAACCGCTAGGCCATTTCTTTTCGAGGCTAAGTCAATGTCAGGATTGGAATCATAGTTCCCCAACAATAATGCCAACACTGACCCCTATCCTAGGGTCAAACCAGAGTCGATCATATGGGGTCTTCTACCCAAGCTCGCGTCACTCAAATTTCTAAACATCAAGCACGATCACCTAATTCGTATTATGGCACGCATTGTGTATATTCAAATTCCTTCAATTCACCAATTCTAACCAATTCATGTATTCGATCACGAGGTCGTCTCGCTCGACAATACGTTGCGCCCCAATCTCACGCGAGTCCGATTATCCACGGCGGTTCATGAATCACCACGCAACGCTCCCGCGGAATAATTATTCTCATCGGGGCGTAACTCTTGTTTGAGTTTAGACTCATTCATTCTCGATACGCGGATTGGACCTACTCAATCCTCAAGTTCAATCGACAAGCACACCAATTCAATCTCGAGTCTAACTTCGTGTCAAGCCACAAGTCAAAGCACAATCTGTCGCACCGTACAAGTTCGACCACTCCCGCTGTATGAATCACCATACCAGCGCTCACGCAGAGTGATCGCCCTAATCGGTGTGACGCATGTGCGAGGCTGGAGTAGCGCTCGCATAAGACAAGAACATCAACATTGTGGTTGTCGACGAAGCAAATCCAAACATTCCAGTTTTCATCCAAGCCAAGTTCGATAGTTTGATCGTCATTCGTTCAACTTAGAAAGTCCTCGAGCCAAGTCTATCCTTTCCTCGACACATTTTTAATATTTCAAGTATAGCGTCCAACGGAACAATGACATTTGCACGACCGTCATTCGCCGAGTCAGAGTGCCCCCGAGTTATCGCATATCGATCTTTGATACGCCTCAATACCATCGACGATATGCGTAACCTGACGATCTTCCTTTGCAACCAATTTCGAGTCGTGCGTTGATGCTGTTGTCCGAGTTGGATATTCCTCAATTTTCTCAATACTCAAGATCAAGTTCAGTCGCTTTTCCTCAAGCTCGTTTCAAGATCATTATTCAAAACTCAAGTCGCATTTCAGTTGTATCAATCCGATATCGCACGTACGATCCTCTAAGTTTCCTCGATCAAGACCATTCATTTTCATTCATCGTTTCGAATCGTTTTCTAACTCGCATTGCTCATTCACAAGTTGTCCGAACGAAATGCTCGTTCGGGACATTCGAAGTCACGACCAACTAAGCGTGACGCATTCTAACGCTTTGCGCGATCGCATCGCCTTGCCGACATACTCGTAATCCTCAATATTCACTCGAACAATTTCCAAGACAAACCATACACCACTCGGACTCGAGCCACTCGACTAATCGTCGACACTCATTCTTATTCTTCTCCGAACCTATCACATACACCACTCGGATTCAAGCCATAAGATCTAGTCCTCAATCACGTTCGCGTCATGCGCTAAGATATCCTTCAGATTCGTTCGACGAATCGCTAACGTAGTCGCTCGCGTCGTATCGACGCACTAAGTCGTTCGCACTATTTCCTCAAAATCCAAATCAATCTTCCGTGTACGCCTAAGCGTTAGTCCGATAGCGTTCCTATCGATAGACACTCTAAGTGCATCTCTGTTCCCGACCGAATGATACTTGATATCGCTCGCAACTCGTTTGCACCAAGGGTCAAGGTGTGCGACGCGAAACACAACTTAGCCAAAAGGCCGTGTGCATAGCCATCCTGTGCGGACTACATTCCGAGTTTGCACGCTCAATTGCTAGGGTCAACGTTGGACTAATTAGGCATGCACGCGACTTGTTAACAGCAGCACATATTTTCTATCGCGTCAAGTTTGCAACGTTCGGCACAAAGGCCCTATCGACGTATTTGGCAACAGCCTACCGATGCGTTAGATTGAACGCTTGTACGAGCTTTCGAAAATATTTAGACTTATTGTATGGACATGCCGAGGAGCATTTGAGAGAGAGCGCACCAATGATAACAACTTGCGGAAGCAACAGAGTTTTGTGGAAACATCAAAGTTAAAGAATTCAATCGACGGTCCAAGGACGTAAAGCCGTGCTCTGATACCATTATGTCACGCCCCGCTCCCGTAGGAGCGATCGTCCTCGCTAAGGCGTGATGCCGCACGAGCCTAGATTGCGCTCGTGCAAGGCGGGTTCCATAACGGCCGATTTCAGCGGCTACGACGGGGTCGTCGCACAGAAGTCCCGTGCAGAGACATTGAATATATTGCAGCGGAATTTAAAGAACACATGAACACAAGTATTTCAAAGAAAGCTCTTTTATTGATATTGAATTCAAGGATTACATTGTGGGCGCAAGGCCAATTACAAGTCTTTCAAGTCTCACTTTTCTCTCATTTTACAAGTCACTCTGCTCTCTCTCATCTCTCGATACAATACTTGATTCCAGCGGAAGCTTCGGAAGGCGATGTCCATACATTACGTCCTGTATAAGTCTTCAGATCACGCGACCGTACGCTTCGACTCGCCAAGGAACTCCGTGCCTCGACGCATCCAAGCGAGCTCCGCGCCACGAGCTTCTACCTGTGCCTGCACATGAAACACTGTGTGGGTGTCAGTACCACTGTACTGGTGGAGTGAGCTTCTCGCCCACCCATACAAAACCTACACGTTTCATTTACTTTGTGTAACATAAACCCTCTTTCGATTGTCTTTCTATTCTTGCCTTAGGATCAGTTTAGGACCGGCGCCTTAGCGCAACTTGTGTATCAGAACCATCCCGTGCTTGCAATGTCAACGTTAACTCATACTTTGTCGCTAGACCACTTCTCGTGCCAACAACGTTAACCTATCAAGTCGTGTTTGCCTTACGGCCATAATCGGAGACGCAGCTACACGAAAGACTCCATTTCCTTGTCTCTAGACCTTTCTCGTGCTTGCATTGTCAATGTACCGACTTATACTTATCTTCCGTGCCAAACTCTGGGACGTAACGACTTGGTCGTGCCATACTCGATTCGTGCTTCAATATCACCGAGGCAGTACCTCCTCGCTTAGTCTCGCATACACTTGTGTTGTGACAACGCGACCGTGCCTCATAACTCAACGTAACTCCACACAACATGCCCTACGGCCCTTTTTGACTTAACTCGCAACTTAAAAGTCGACGCCACATCTCGTGCCGAAGCACGTCGCCTTTGCTGTAGCTAAATCTTAGGCTCCGACATTGTGTCTTTTTAACTCATACATATTCAACTCAATCCAAAGGCACGCACACGGATTGCCGCCCGTGCCGACACAAAACTTACCATATTAGTTGAAAACAACAATTATTATTAAGTGTTTGTTATGGGATTGGCCTAACCAGCCGCCTTGGACGTAGCCTGGTACTCGAGATCCTTGCACCGCAGGTTGCGATCCTCGATGCAAGTCCCCAACATACTGATCGCCTAACCAGCGTTGCCTATTACCCAGCTCGGCTACAACTTGTTTCTTCCTAGGCCGAGACGGTCCCGTGGCCGCGGGTCTCCGCTCGAAGAAACCACCCCTTGTCGACAAGTGTCCAAGTTCATAAGGGTTACATGGAGTGTTTTAGGATACAGTTTGGGCTTGTTATGTGATCAATTCATTTACTTGGTTGTTTTAACTCTTTCCCTTTTTCATACTTCCTTTGCAGAGCCCCTAACCAGGGTTGCCTCGGCGACTAACCATCGCTTAGACTTAACGTTCTTTGAACTCAGGGAACGGCTACTGCATAGCCTTCCAACTTAACTTGAACATAACATGTTTTCTTGAGTGTCGACCGACCGTGGATAACTTTCCACTGAACCAACCGTGGCTCGTGCCTCTAAACCGACTCGTGTTCTATGCAACGCTGTCGCCCAAGTCATACTTCATATGACGGGCCTTGGGGTCGTGGGACTATTTATCTTGACAACCGCAGAATGAGCGGGACAGCACGTAGAATAACTTAGGTCGACCGGCATAACTTTTGCCTAACTCACTCAAGCCTACAACTTAACCCAAGGGACGAGCAAAGGCTACGCCAAGCCTTGCGGGACAGGACCGTGCATGGTTTAACAAGCATTTGTGCGGGCGACGCCTATGACTTAGGCTAACTCTCAGCTTTTGCACCGAAGATCAACTTTCCTTCTCCCAAGCCACGGGATGAAGGACCGAGTGTCATTTTCAAAGCACGCCGTGCACTAACTCTAGGCCGACAGTGGGACGTTTTCCATGTTCTAACTCGATTCAAACCGTCGGGATTAATCCCTTAGCTATGTGGATGCGTAGCTTTTATTATTAAGCCTAACTTGTGCAAGTTGAAAACACGATTTATTATGTGAAGGCAAAGATGAGGAGAGTTCACCGAAACTACCCCACCTGAGCGATGTCTCCGAGCAAGCCGTTGCAAGGCTAAGACCGAACGCCGTCGGCGTTTCGATTCCTCCGATTGACTTTGCGGGACGGGGCACTACAGTACCCGTTCGAGCGATATTAGAATCACCTAAAAAGAAAGGTGAAAAATAAGGCACGGGTCGAGGGTTCTATTTGTGAAGCCTATGTTCTCGAGGAGATCACAAACTTTTGTTCGATGTATTTCAAGCCTCATGTTGCAACTAATAAAACAAAAGCTTCCAGAAACGACGACGGTGATCATGAATGTAATAATACAATAATAAAGGTATTCAACGCCCCAGGAAAGCCATCGGATAAAATGAAGAAGAGATATCTGAACGATGATGAGCTAAGGGCTGCTCAGGTGTATGTATTACTCAACTGCGACGATGATGAAGTAGAGAAGCTGGAGGGATAAGTAATTAATACGTCTATATTATTTTATTAGTGTTGATTATTGTACTATTAAATTAATTGAACAATGTTGTTTTCAGCATATTTAATGATGATGTGAGGTCAGGTAGGCCACATATAATAGAAGAAGAACTAGAACAAGAAATGAGGCATTATTTTCCACCATGGTTGAGTGCATATGTAAGACTTGAGAACTCTATAATTACCTTTCTGTATATGCACTTGAGAATGAGCTTAATTTATTTTTTCATGCTATTTAGGTCGATCGTCCATACACAAGACTTGAGAATGAGTCTATTAGAACGCTAGCCAAGGGACCAATTTATGCTGCAAAAATATGGCCAAGGTACTGTGTTAATGGGTTTAGGTTCAAGTCAACAACTTGCCCGATCAGAGACAACTTTGTGGATCTCGATTCCACCAAAAACAGTTGTTTGTGTATCAGATCTTCGAACTACAAAGATGTTGATGCGGGCAACGATTTCTATGGCGTCCTACGGGAGATTATGGAGCTGACATATAGTTATGGAATAGAGCCTGCTAAGATTGTGTTATTCATGTGTGATTGGTTCGATCCGATTGAAGGTCAAGGGTGGAAAGTAGATAAGCACGGTCTTGTGGATATAAACTATCGGCGTCGATATCAAGCCTATGAACCATTTTTCCTATCAAGTCAGGCTCAGCTCGTGTACTTCGCAAGTTATCCTAAACGGGAAACAACAAGGTCGGACTGGTGGGCAGTATGCAAGACCAAAGCTAGAAATATCTTTGAGGTTGACGATATAGCTTATCAGGAGGATAAACTACCTCTTGTAACAAATATTATAGAAGTGGACATGACGGAAGTTCCTCATTACACATCTAATTGTGTAGAAGAAGTAGAATTATCTAAAGAGGAAGATGCAGATGAAAATGAAGATGTAGAGGAAGAAGAAGAAGAAGAAGAAGAAGAAGAAGAAGAGCTAAACGAACTAGATGAATTTTCAAAAGAGGATTAAATCTGTACGTTTGTTTTATCATCATATTTGACACTTTAGTGACACTTTTATCATATAAATTTGTGACACTTTAGTGACACTTTTATCTATGACTATGAAATTTTTGAAAAATTTGTGATGTCTATCATATAAATATGTATATTTGTTTTATAGTCATATGTTATTATCAGGTATGACTAGACCCGGACGACGCGAAGGATATTATGTTAGGCAGTCCCGTCTGCCTCAGGCTGGGGATGCAGATTCCGTACCCTCATCCTCATTTTCGAGTACGCCAGTGTACCGTTCTGTTCCCGGTCCATTACCGGGACAAGGCAATTCCAGCAGGTTGGCGACTCCTCCCTCGTCATCCAGCATTCCTGATCCCGCGTCCAGTATTCCTCCTGCTGACGGCTCCATGGGGAGAGCCGAAGCCGAGCATATGGAGGACGGCGATCAGACTGATCCTGCCCAGCCAGGAAGTGAGAGCGACCCTCTATGCGCTCCCCCGGACGAGACGCGTATGAAGATTTGGATGGACGGGTCTACGAAGTAAGTTAATTAGTTAATATGTATTTCTCAAATGATTATATGTACATATATATTCATAAAATTTAGTATTGTATAGATATCGGCCTCCTGCAGTACAGAGACAGCTGGGGTTATTTCTGAGGCAGAACTATGATGGGCCTTGGATTAACTGCTCAGATGCTCCCGCAGATAGGAAGGCCTTATGGTTGGCCCACTTCAAGGTAAAAAAATTATTTATTTTTAAATTTTAATAATCATTTGTGTATATTATATAACTTTTTTATTTTACTTCTTGTAGAGGACCTATTTCTATCTACCACATCGGGCGGTGAAGATCGAGGCCCAATTTTTTGCCGTCGCAGGCAAGCTCATCCGTGATGCGATCCACGACCAGAAGTCTCGTGATCGCTCCAGAAAGTCGATCCATGGTTGGATCACGCCAGAGCAGTGGACTGCGATGAAGGCTAGATTCGCCGAGGCCAGGTACCAGGAGCAGTCTGACAAGGCCAAGGTGGCATGGTCGAGCGCCAGTAAGTGGTGTGGTGGCTCCATTCCGATGACGGACCATTTTCGTCGTCTAGTACATTTCCTATGATGGACATCATTTTATATATAGTTGGATAGAATGTTTAATACTAATAATAGATAATATATTTTAACAGGTAAAAAAGGGTGAGGATCCGAACATGGTGACCGTCTTCCTGGTCACCCATCGGAGGGCTGGGAAGTTCATTGACGAGAGGGTGACACAGGCATATGTACGTTCTATTCTTTAAATTAATTTACTATAATTTAGAAAACAGGAAAATAGATATCAATATAGACTTTAGCAAACACTTACACGTTAGCAAACATTATTCTAGGCCGAGTTTGTTCGGCTACAAGAGGAGGCGGCTGCTGCTGCTAGTGCACCAGCAGAGGAAGGGGCTGGTACTTCCTCCCAGCCGCCTACAGCTTCATCGTCGGACGACCTTTGGATGACCGCCGTTGACGATCTTCAGAAGGGTACATACTACGGTACAGGATCGTACGGTGCGTATTTGGCTTCAGAGTCATCCCAGGTCCCCTCTGTCAGTGTGCAGTCTCCAGCTTCGCAGGCGTCGTCACGAGCTCAGAATATTCGTCGTCAGATCGACGAGCTGCGTCGCGAGTTATAGCAGCAGATTTCTGATCACCTTACCGCAGAGCGACGATCCGACCCTCCGATAATCACCAGACGATTTGATGTGGTCGAGCGCAGTATACATGAGCTTATGAGTTTGCAGCAGGCTACAGCTGCCAGCTTGCACATGCTCACCGAGTCTACGCAGCGCACAGAGCGTAGACAGGTCGAGCTAGAGGGACCGCAGAGGACCATGTCTGCCTCACTCACTCAGGTATCGGCTTCGATTGAGGAGAGTACTCAGAGGATGGTGAGTACCCTTGCTGCGCATGGTGAGCGACTGCGAGAGCTGGAGCAGATACGTCCTCCCGGTCCATCGACGGCACCGACTCCAGACATTGCACTGCCTCCTACTGCCCCTACGGTGCATCTCACACATGAGCAGTATAAGTACATGCTATCCTAGATGCGCGGCAGGGGTCCTCAGTGATCCAGTAATTTTTTTATCATTTTTATATTTATTGGCCCTATGGCCCCTTGACCGTTCTGTACACTGATTTTTATTATTATTTGACTCTGTTGGACATGTATGTTTGTTGGACATGTATGTTTGTGATATTTAATTTGTTGGTATTTTCATTGAGTATATGTATGATATTTAGTTATAGACTGTTATGATGGGAAACTGTTATTCATCTATTAATTGTAGACTGTTATGATGGGAGACTGGTAATTATGATGATATCTGCGACGGGGATGACAAATATACCTATGCTGGGTTATAAGCGATGATCTGATATACAAAGGAGGTACTGCCCAAATTTTAAAAAAATATAATGTATATTTTTGTAATGATGTGTGTCTGTGTTTACAGTGTATGTGAAATGCAGTATTCAGAACCATCGATAGTTTCGATTACTGTTGTATGTTTTATCTCGGACAGAAAGAGCAACTGTTCAGGGTGTACTTCTGAGAGCTTCATTTTCACATCCTTCACTCTCTCGGGACGTCGTACAGGATCCTGAGAAGGTGAAGGACGTGAAGAGGAACCTCTGAGAAGTGCACCCTGAACTGTTGCTCTTTATATCCAAGATAAAACATAGAACAGTAAGCGAAACTGTCGATGGTTCGAACACTGTACTTCACACACACTGTAAACACAGACACACAGCATAACAAAAATACACATTATATTTTTTAAATTTTTTTCAGGATTCTGCGACGGATAGCGGCGTATTAGCGACATATGTGGACGTCGCTAATACGCCGCTTTTTAGTGGCATTTCGTCGCTGTACATCGCTACTATGCTGACGTGGCAGGCATGCCATGTCATCACATAAATAGAAATAAATGTTGCTACGTAGTCACACTGCGTCGCTAATTTTTTATCGTAAAGTTATCGTCGCTCTCCGTCGCTAACTTTGTGACGACCCAGCGACACGGCAGTGACGTCGCAAACTGCGACGTAGAGCGACGAATTTGTCATCTGCGACTAGCTTTTTCGCGACCTTCATTTTCCGTCGCTAAAGTCGTCGCTAATCATGATTAGCCACATATTTTCCATAATTAGAGACGTATCTGGACGTCGCTAATCTGCCTTATTTTAGTAGTGGGATAATGATGGGGATGGTGTTGTTAATGGTGGTGGAGGTATGGACTATGGTGATGTGAAGAAGAAGAAGAAGAAGAGGAGGAGGAGGGGAGCTCCGCATAGGAGAGGGGGAGTTGTGTGCTAGTGAGAGAGGGGGGTGTGGGTGATGGGTGAAGAGAGAGAGAGATTGTAATAATGATAGAGAGAGAGAGAGAGAAAGTTGAGAGAGAGTTATATTTGTGTGTGTGTATATATATATTATATATAGAAAGAGAGAGAGAATGAGAGATTAATTAGAGAGAGGGAAAGAGAAAAGTAGAGAGAGACGGGTGAGGTGACCGGCCATAGGGGTGTTGGGTGAAAAGAGAGAGGGATGTAAATGAAGAGAGAGGGAGAGTGTATTATATATATATATATATAAATATAATAGAGAGAGAAAATAATATATTTGTGTAAAGATGAGGATATTTTTGAGTAGAGAAAAAGGCAAGTACATTAGTGGGGTGTATGGGTAGTCATGACAGGGGTCACACCAAATTAGGTTGGGTGTTGGGTCAAGTTTGGACAAGATTGGGCTAAGGTTGATCAAAATCATAGATTTAAATCATTTAAAATCATGGCTGAAATGGGAGCACAAGGGAGATCAACTGGGTGGCACGCAAGTTGTACGTGCATAGTAGACTCAAAACAGGCCAGAGCCATATATTGGGTCGATCAGATTGGACCGATGTCGTGTCCCGAAATTAAAATGAAAGTTAAATCATAAATTACGGCAGACGATAAATTGGTCTAAATTGACCCGAAAGTTGCGCGAAGCAAAAAGAATACAAAAGAACAAGTTTAAGTGAGACATGATATATCAACAGGAAGATAATCATGTCTACTACAAACTTAGAGAAGAAAGTTTTCAGAGACTAACATCTCTGATGCTCCAGAAATCAAAGTCACGGAAAAGAGCATTAATGATCAAAAATAATTCAAATAAAAATTATTATTGAAAATAATTCTTTTAGAAAAATCAAAAATAAATCCCTGAAATTTAGGGGGCTTACACCAGTTCACAATTATCCTAAACTTCTCCTCTTTTTTGCAATTGAGTGAAAATTCTCTACTCTAAATGAAAATTTCTGTTTTTTTTTTTCATTTTTAGATGGTCCTATAACAACTTCTTATTAAAAATAAAAAATAAAAAATAATTCAAATTTGGGATAGTTTTGGACAAGTGTCATCTATCGACAACCAAAAGTAGCTTATATTTGTGGACTTTGAAAAGCAACAACAATTACATACCAACACTTAGTCTAAAAGGTGACTGTAATGATATAGCTAAAGACAAGATAAACTATGGGGTTCTTTTGTTCTGTGTACCCTCAGGAAGTGTAAAAGTGAATTTTTGTCTTAGAAGTAAAATGTGTATCATTTTGGGTTTCATCATGATTCTTGCCTATTAAAACTATTTTTAATATTTGGATACATGATAAAATTTACAGTTTTGTGATTGGATGTTAATATAGAACAAAATTAATTATAATATAAAAACTAATTAATTATCAACATTGTTCGTCTTAGACTATTCCTAATACTAATCCTCTATTATATTATCCAAAAAATAATAATTACATCTAATCACTTCACTGCCTGCTCTCTGCTAACTTCTCCTTCGAGCGGCTCCCAAGGCGCTTCGCTATGTTTTGTTGCTGCAGTACCTTCTTCATGGCAGCATGGTTGGGTCGAGTTTGGTCTTGTTTTTTTTCCAAAATTTGCAAGGAACGAAAACTCAAATGCAATAAATCGATGTCCCTACTGCCACAATGAACCAATAATCTAGCAATTTGGTGTACACAACTAAACAATCACTAATGCCATGTTTGTTTCGCATAATTAGAAACTTGAGAAACAAGTCATTTAGAAAATAGTTAAATTTTTCTACTACTTTCTTGCATTTATGATAAAAATTTAGGACTAAACTATTCATATTCAAATATATATATTTTTGACATTTTCAAACATCTATTTTTTTAATAAAAATTATAATTTCTCAAAGGATAAAAAAGAGCAAAGATTTTTTTTAACTTTTTTTTATGCAAATCAATCAAATGAAGCCTAAGAGTAATACACATACATGGACCAACGTGCTTAACCTATTCTCTTGTTAGAGGTGTATCACTTGAAATTATCCAATATAATTGTAACATTGTTGTTCACTTGTTTTAGTACATGACTGGCCAGGGGAGGCGAGTTGGACGACCGTCCAGGCTCCTCAATAGACAATGCCTCCGAACAAGACCTAAGATTAGTTATTACCTTAGACAACCCTTGCAATGGGAAGTCCAAAACATGTTCTAGACTCACTTAAGTAGTATTTCCTAGTAGTGACTTTAGTAGGAAGACGGTTCAAATGGAGCCAACATCTACTTATACATAGTAAAATTTGATAAATTTTAGAGTTATTTGTATTTACCTACCCATTATTAATTCATAATTCGGTTTCCCTCTTATTTTTAATATAATCACTACTACCCCCATTCTAACGGTCAGGAGCTGACGTTAGAGACGGAAGGGAAGAAAATACCACGTCAGTCCATATACATATTGAAAAGACCAAAACACCTTAGGGTTAAATTAAACAAATTGGGATTAAATAAGAGGAAGAATTCCATATAAATCAACCAAGTGGCTGAAACAAAGAACCCTTAAAAAAACTTGCTTCGTCATTTAGTGAGAGGATTTGTATAACGAGTCAAATTTTCATGTTAGTCTTGTTTCAATCATACATTTTTATTCTATTTTTCATATGTTAGAATTTTGAAATACAACTTTATGTTAAAACCTTGCTCCATAGATGCTCCTATTTCCATATTATGAAATCGTTCTTCTTCTTTTTACCATCAACATAGTTGGCCTTATGCTTAGATAAAAACTGAAACAACATTGTCAAAGTGGGTCCAATCATCCGGTCCTTACTGGGCTGGCACGACTGGTTCGGCTAACCGATCAGTGATTGAAAAACTGCTTGGTTGATCTATTCTTGCATGAATCCCCTTTGTCGAATCTAGTTCATGGCAGTCCTACCTGGATGAAAGGAATCTCCCTGTATCATCTCTTTTATATCTTTTCTTTGGTCGTATTTCCTCCTTCCTGGTACCATGCCATTTCTTATTTGCATTATAAAAAATTTCTTTTACTCTCTTACCTTATGGGATTATTAACCACATTACTTGCTTTGGTAGTGTCATGACCCGCACCCGGTATAGGGGCATAAGTGTGTGACAGCGTCCAGCCTACACCGTAATATCGACGGTAGAACGTTGTCTAGGTCTACTAAAATAACAATGAATATAATAACCTGTCAATGCATCTCATCTTCAATTGGAGGGCAAATATGAAATAGCATACTCAATCATAAATCTATGAGGAAGATATAAAGGCACGATAAATGATACTGATATAAAGAAAAATATCTAGAAGTCCAGAGTATCATAATACATATCCATAGTCAAATATATCAGTACAAGTATGAATAATAATAACAGGCTAATGAGATAGCATTGGAGACATAGTCCAGTATAAAGCCTAGTTTACTGCCTTCTCGACTGGGACTAGGCCCCCCTGTACCAAAGTCTCCTGGTCTATACCCACTACGTCATGCAAACCATAGTAGTTAGTACACTCGTCCTCGTCCTCATCTGAAAAATATATCCAGTCAAGATTGGAGCGAAGTACATTTCCAACAACAGTTCCAGTAAATGATATGGACTATGTAACAGTAAATAGAGAGAATATACAAGAATAAGTAAAGTGTATATGAAAGTAGCATGGCATGATAAAACTATAAACAAGAGCAAAACGAGTAAAACAAGTTATATCATGTACAAGAGTCAAGAATCCATACTGTCTATGTTAGTGAGCACTAGCTTCAACAAGTGACCGGCTTGGGAACTCGTACGGGAAAATATGGTCTGGCTAGTCATATGTGCGGTGTATGACTAAAACTCATGGGAAAACAATATCATGCACGGGAAGGGTATGGTCACATGTCTCTACTACTTCCCGCCCCCGACTGGTACAGTGGATCCAACTATGGTATGTTATGACATGAGATACTCTGAGAATGTAGCTAATCCTCTCAGGAATTGTAACGCCCCAGTCCCAAAATATTTGAGACTAGATACGTATCATGCCAGCTGTATACATACGAGTAAATGAAAGGCTCGTATGTATACATAAGCTGTAAAATGTAGAAAGCCATGCTCAAACTAAATAAATCTCATCCACAAATATGAAGATTTAATGATATGATCAAATAGTCATTTGTACAAACGTTGGACGGAGACATATCCGCTACCAACAAATTTAAATAAGAAGAAATGTACAAATAAATGACTTGTCGAGTGAAGCAAATGACGAGTCCAAGAGCAATCATCACGAAGGAAGGAATGGCCTTAGCTAGAGCACCTACAAGAAACCATAAAACACACACATGCAGAGATCACTAGGTCCTCAGAGAGATGTAACAAGACACATAATATCATGCCAATAAACTGAATAATAAAAGCTCAACAGAAAATATGCATGAGTAAAGGTTCCTAACCATTCTATGTGGAATGCACTTTAGAAGACAACGTTCTACGCATGAGCTTAGGTGTTCAGCATAGATGGAGAGAGAGAGTGGTAGTAGGTAGCGCTCATAAGAGACACTATCGGCCATGGACAGAAAGTAGCGCTCATTCGAGTTACTATCGGCCCCGGGGCAGTAAGTAGCGCTCATACGAGACACTATCGACCCAAATCTATGTGTGTACTGAACATGTAGCCCCTACGCTAATAACTGTCTCCTCCCTCCCCATGATACTATACATGTGTCGACTCCACGATACTGTTTAATCTTTAATAACTGCCAAGTCTTCTACACAATCTATTAGCAGTTATATCCTAACGCACGGCCTGTACGCACCAATGATCAGTCAGCATGCAAGTCCGTATCTATATGCGACTCACAACTCACACACAACCCATGGCACATCGTGACAGTTTATGAGATGCTCTAAACATATGGTAGTCACTTAACTCTAAGCCAATTGCATAAAATATAGTAATTTGCATCTACATATAATTTAGAAAGAAACAACTTAAAAATAAACAAAACATGCATGATATTGAGCAGGAAATTCAAACAGTAAAGGCAAGGTGTCTTGTCTGGTGTGACGCCCGGTGTGAGGTGATGGTACGACAGGTTCCGATTTTTCGATTGCGATGGTCATTGCATACGGGTCCGAATTTCATGGGAATATAGGAAAGCGAGATTAGTCATGGTCAAGGATACTCTAATTTAAAAGAAGATTTATTTAGGAATTTTATTACTTTACATAAAGTATATATATCTTAAAAACTACTACAAAATATTTTATAACATATTTCACAATCATAATAGAGAATTGGTTTTGTAAAAGGGATTTACTTAATATATATATATATGTGTGGAAAAATATTTATAAACTTTTTAGAAATTATTTGTTGAAGTCATAACATATAAAAAATACCCATACATATAAGTTTTAGCTACACATCCAAATTATTTATAGAGCCCACAATGATTTGTCCCAAAATTATAATTCAAGTTCCTATAAAAACATGTCTAAGGAGTATTTGGTAAAAAGTCCCAAATCAGTTTTTGAAATATGGCCTAAAATATATTATAATTGGCAGTACAAAAATGTGTCTATAATTCTTTTAATAAATTCAAATATATTTTGTTGCCCAAAGCGGTAGCGAACCCAAAACTCAATTAGCCGTACTATAAAATAGATTATTGATAAAAATAGTAATTTAAAATTTTATATATCTCTATTATTCAAATAATCCTATCTACAGTACACAAGTAAAAATAAAATAACAAATATACATTATAATATAATCATAATAACAGTAATAATAACAATAATAATAATAATAATAATAATAATAATAATAATAATAATAATAATAATAATAATAATGCTCTTAAAACCATACAGCCCTTATCCCTAATTTTCCCATACAGTATGAGAGAGGGAGAGAGAGAGGTGGGAAAATAGGTGTTACCGGAGTCCGGCACGCGGCTCGGCGGAGGCAGCAGCGCGCTCGCGAGCGCTGCACGGTGATGCGCGGCTCCGGCGCGCTCAACGGAGCTGTGGTGGTCTGGAGTGGCTCGGTCGACGGTCGATGCCCACGGCGCACGCCGGCGCTGATGGATAAAGACCCGCCACACGGCGGAGAGTCACTAGGCGGTGGCGGACGCGCGGCTTCACCGACGGTCGACGCGCGCTCGGAGGCAGGCGGGGAGCGGCAGGTCGGGCGGTAGATGAATGGCTCAGCTGGGGGTCCTCTACCCCAGTGTGAGGTCGCCGGGCAACGCCGCAGCATCAGGCGGGTGCGGGCGGTGGCTCGACAGATCCGGGTCCCGAGCGGCTGGTTGGAGACAGGGCTCAGGAAAAAACCGCTCACGGCGAAGTGGTCGGCGTGCGATGCTGACGTGGAGGCTGGGCGTATCTCGGAGGGTGGTTCGACGGATCTGGGGAAAGGCTCGACATTGCCAGCGGCCAGGTGAGGGTTCTCACTTCTTCTTCTTTGTTGTGGATTTTGGGATTGTGTCGGCAGAGATTGGGAAATTGGTGGTAGCAGCGATGTGGCGACCCGCTGATGATGGTGGTTTACTTGTTGGGACGGGTGTCTACGGCAGTTGGGGAGTCGTAGCTGACCGGGGTTTGGTGATGGTTCGGGGATGATGGGGTTGCATCGGCGGGGATGGTAACGGTGGTGGTGTTGGGTCCTGGTAGTTCGGAACGAGGGAGTCGTGGCGTTGGCTGTGTCGGGATGACGATACAGGAGTGGTAATTGGGTTGCTGGAGACGACAAGGAGGAGTAGGAGATGGGTTGTAGTGTCGGGTGTGTCCGACACGATGGAGGTAGTATATTTGTAATAACTGGAATAATATTCTGGATGGACATAGACACGATGCACGGTTCATGGTAGAAAATTATGGAGGAGTACCTATCCTTATATAGGAGGTGGGAATTCTCAGTTGGATAAGGATTGTGATGGTTTAAACCCCAATGGATAATTCCATCTTTTAAAATTTAAATTGCTAAATTAATTTGATAAAATCTTTCGAATATAACATAGAAAAATCCTTGTCTTTAATGTAAAGCTATTTGAAAATTTTCCAATAAAATCAAATCTTGATTTAAATCACCATAAATATATTTTAAATATCTTTTTATAAGTTGGAAAAATAATATGACAATTAATTTCAAAAATTAGAAATTAAAATCTATATATAATATAGATTCATGTATGCAAATATTTACAATATTCTCGTTTTCCAAACTATTACTATATTTGTATTAAAAATAATTTAGCATTTTATAAGGTAAAATAGATAAAGTTTTGAAATTCTCTTGCTCACAACCTTAAACGAATTTATATATATACATATTTGAAATACTATTCTTCCTTTATAATATAATCAAAATATTTTTCTAAAAAATATGTACCCCACACATATTCGCACTCGACGAGACATACGAAATTTACGAACTCATCCGCGATGTCCAATATGACAATTTCGTACGCGACGTATAATACGACTATGCGACGTACAAATACCAAGTAAAAATTTTAAATACTCAAATTATAAAAAAATTTAAAGTATAAATTTAGGGAGTTTACAGGAATCAGTGTCTATATAATGCACAAGAATAATAACGGGGCTTGCACATGGTATACCAATATATGGGAATTATATCTCATGACGGGATCCGGGAAATACCAATCCGTGTAACCATCTGTCACGCCCAGAACCAGAATTCTAGAGAACGGAGGACAGACACAGCTAGCTACGTACATTGGAATGCAACACACTTCGCAATACGATCATGGCTGTCAAGATACATGAGGGTTTATCTATAATCCATCAGTCTCTTATGGTCAAGAACAAACCTAGTGTCTCAATCTCAAGCAAGCAAATAGATGTTACAAGATATTTGATCATCAGACATACAAAAGTAAGGCGTCTCAAACATTATATATTCAGATGATCATGAAGCTAATCACACAAAATGTGAAGACTAACAAGAATTAAGTCATACATAATCAACCCTGGGATTTGCTAATCATGTTATAGCCCTTAGAAAGACAGAAATAAAGTTGTAATACGAGCTAACATATGCTCGGCGGCTAAATGCCTCAAAAGAATAAGTTACAGTAGAGTAGGAGAGCAAAAATAAAAAAACCCACTTGTTGTCACGGCTACTCCTGGTGCTCACCATCTGGCTGGAAAGCAGTAAGATCCTCGGGTATCACTCCGAAATCTGGCCATACAAAAGCAGCTGGGTCAGACCCCAGAAAGAGCAAGTACCACAAGGGAGGCTCTGCTTATGAAATAAAACCAGCATATAAAGAATAGAAGAACTGATACAAGCAACATATTGATAATAACATAAATGACAAGAGTTAAAGTGAACATACTTGCTTGCATCAGGAAGAATAAGAGTTGGAATTTAATTCCCATGTTAATCAGGAGACAATCATTCAGGTACGACCAATCAAGTCCTACGGCTTGCTATCATTAACTAACTAGGGTTATCACAGGCATAGTTACTAATAAGATGTAGTTGAGATATTCCCGTAGTCACAAGCCATGCAGACTATCCCGGCTATCCAGGCGAAAGTTACAAGAATTATCAAGTTAAGAGTTATCAAGATTTTTGGTATACCTGAGTACTTAGGATACAAGAAGTGCAACACATGACAGTGTGCTGGAAATGTGCCCTACTCGACGGCAGGCTACAAGTCCACAGGTGTGGCCGAGATAACAGGATCGTCTGTAATTGGAAAATCTCTCTATATGAACTACTTTATCATTCTAGTTGTTTAAACTAGTCAGACTCATTATGAATCCTGATCATGGTAACTAGAAATCCATGTCCTAGACATGATACAAGATAATACATGTAGCTTTTACAATCACAATCAGAAAAATCAACCACGGAGTAAAGACAAGAGTTACACTAGCAAGACAGGATAGTTGTCGCAACAGCATTCAGGGTTATACATGTCACGTCACGTTTACTTGTCATATCAAGAATACTTGTTAGAAGTGCACTTCGACGGGCCACTATCAAGATTATCAAGATAGGATCATGTTATCATGTTCAAGTTCAAGTTACTAGCTCAAGATTATCAAGTTGTCAAGTCGGGTCATCACAATTTAGGCCAAGTACAGAAAATATACAAAGAAGATCAAGAACATCCATGGGTGATTGAAACTATCAGTTACATATGAACTCCAATTAAAGTGAGACAGAAATATTCTTGAAGCCAAGACGAAGATCTATAACTTTCATGTTTTGAGTTGTACAAGATTCTAGCTACAAAACAGCTTAAACAGGCAAAACAATACAAATCCGTACATGGGCAATTTTGGGCAAATCTGCGCATGGGAATTCTGGGTAATCCGACGCATGAAAATTTTGGATAATCTGATGCATGGACAATTCTGGACAAATTCAGCGCATGGGAATTTTCTACACAAATCCACGCATGATAATTCTGGGTAATCCGACGCATAGGAATTCCGGGTAATCTGGCGCATGGACAATTCTGGGCAAATCCAGCGCATGGACAATTCTGGGCAAATATGACGCGTGGAAATTTCTTGCACAAATCTGCACATGGAAAATTCCTGCACAAATTCGCGTATGGGAATTTCCTACACAAATTTGCGCATGGGAATTTTCTGCACAAATTCGCGCATGGGAATAAACTCACGTTGCGTCTACAGTACATACGCATATAGAACCTACGTGCATGACACACTCAGAGTCAAAGAATGTGTTGCCAAGACTTCACGGTGCATGGCCTCCCGGATGCATGGGGTCGTCTTCCCAAAACAACAAGTTTAGCCATGAAAGTTCCAAAAACTTGCTATGGCCATAACTTCTTCATCCAAACTCAAAATCAAGCGGAATAAAAGCCAAAACTGCATGAAATCAAATTCTCTACAACATAGAACCACTAGTTTTTGGAAATACCAAGTTTTTAGAGATCAAAACTAAGAAAAATAAGAAAAAATTTAAAACTTAGATCTACAAAAATATAACCATCAAAACCAAAAGTTTCAAGCTCTAAAGATATTTAGAATCATGCAAGAAAGAGAATAAAATAATAAAAAAAATGAAGAACCATCATGTTCTCTATAGAGCAAGTTATACTTGCCTTGGGTTGGTTGGTGGGAGGAGTAATGGAGAAGGAGGAGAAGAGTTAATGAAGAAATAAATTAGAGAAGAGAGAGAAGTTGATATAAATACCAAGCGAAGTCATATTAAACCAACCCAAAGCAAACCAAGCCAAGCCAACATGTTATATAGAACCAAGGTGAACCGAACCAAGACTGGCCAAGAACAACCAAAACTAAACCAATCCAAGACTAAGCAAGACAAGTCTAAATATGGTTCACCTGACAAATGTCAGAAATATGTATACGTATACTGAAAATATAAATAACAAAAAACAGGAGTGACAACTCTACCCACCTTAAAAGAATTCTATCCTTGGAATTTAATCAAGAGGCTAGAGGTGTCGGAGCAATTTATGCTAACAACATGCAATCTATGTCTAGCAGTCAATCAAGCAATCATTCATGCAAGTAAGGAATTCAAGGCATAAGAAAGACACTATACCTTACGAGTCAAACATGTGTGGATATCATGATCGGATATCATCCTCACGTTCCCAAATTGACTTACCAAAGAGTGATGATCCCAAGCGACATGGACTAAACTAATAGTCTTGTTCTTCAGTATCTTTTTTCTTCGGTCCAATATGGATACGGGCCTTTCCTCATACGAAAGGTTGGTACCAACAACCAATTCTGAATGATTAAGGATATGGCTCGGATCTGGGATATACCACCTCAATTGGGATATATGGAATACACCATGTACTTCATATAACGACGGCGAAAGAGCGAGACGATATGACACATCACCTACTCATTCGAGAACATCAAACGGCCCTATATACCAAGGACTAAGCTTTCCCCATACGTTGAATCGAATGACGCAATGGGTAGACGAGACCCTAAGAAATACGTGGTCGCTGATAGAAAACTCAAGAGAACGCCGTGAGAATCGGCCCAATGGTACTGACGATCTTGTGTAACAGAAAGATGATCTCTAACTTGTCTGACTACCTCGATAGTCTGAGTAACCATTTCTGGACCAAGCATCTGCCTCTCGCCTACATTATCCTAAGCTAAAGGTGATATGCATTTCCTACAATACAGTGCCTCAAATGGTGCCATTTGGATACTGGCCTAGAAATTGTTATTGTAGAAGAACTTCACTAGATGCAGGTGATCTTCCCACGAACCACCGAAGTCAAGTGTACAGGATTGTAACATATTCTCAAGAGTTTGAATCATGCGTTCCGACTGACCATCTGTCTGCGGATGATAGGCTGAACTAAACTTGAGACGAGTCTCCAAACTCTCTTAAAGACTCCGCCAAAAGTGCGATGACTCTTGAATCTCTGTCGGATACGATACTGATTGGAACTTCATGCAATCTGACTATCTGTCTGAGGTATAGCTCTACAAGATGATCCATTGACTGACCAATTCTGGAAAAAATGAGCTACTTTTGTGAGTCGGTCAACAATAGATATTGCATCTCTTCCAGCTGGGGATTTAGGTAACCCAGTCACAAAATCTATGGTAATGTATTTTTATTTCCATTCTAGGATTGGTAAAGGTTGAAGAAGTTCAACTGGTCTCTGATGTTCAGCCTTAACTTACTGGCAAACTACGAGAGACAAATCGGGGTATTTTTCTCTTCATGTCATTCCACCAGAAATGTTGACGAATATTATGATACATCTTCGTGCTACTGGAATGGATTGAATATTGTGAACTGTAAGCCTCTGCCATGATCTCTTGTCTGATGTCACCATTGGGTACATAAAGACGCCTTCTATGCCAGAGTGTGTCGTCTTCGTGAATGTATAACTCTGCTCTTCGTCCCGCTTGACATTCTGTCCTAAGCCGTTGAAGCTTGAAATCCGTTGATTGAGCTATCTATTCAGTAAAACCCTCACACATCTTGATTTACAAGACCTGTATGGGCTACTACTTAAATCGTGTCACACCCCAAAACCAGAATACTAGAGAACAAGGAACAAATACAACCAACTACGTATATTGGAGTGTAACATACTTCGCAATACGGTCACGGCTGTCGAGATGCATGAGAATTTATCTACAATCCATGCATCGGTCTCTTATAGTAAAGAACAAGCCTAGTGTCTCAATCTCAAGCAAACAAATAGATGTTACAAGATATTTGATCATCAGACATACAAAAGTAAGGCGTCCCAAACATTATATATTAAGATGATCATGAAGCTAGTCATACAAAATAAAAAGACTAGCTAGAGTTAAGTCATACATGATCAACCCTAGGATTTGCTAATCATGTTACCGCCCTTAGGCAGACAGAAATAAAGTTACAACACGAGCTAACACTTGCTCGACGACTAAACGCCTCAAAAAAATAAGTTACAGTAGAGTGGGAGAGCAAAAATAAGAAATCCATTCGTTGCCACGGTTGCTCCTGGTGTTCACCATCTGGCTGGAAAGCAGTTAGATCCTCAGGTATCACTCCAAAATCTGACCATATAAAATCAGCTAGGTCAGACCCCAAAAAGAGCAAGTACCACAAGGGAGGCTCCACTTGTGAACTAAAACCAATATATAAAGAATAAAAGAACTGATACAAGCAACATATTGATAATAACATAAATAACAAGAGTTAAAGTGAACATACTTGCTTGCATCAGGAAGAACAAGAGTTAAAATATAATTTCCATGTTAATTAGGAGACAATCATTCAGGCACGGCCAATCAAGTCATACGGTTTGCTATCATTAGCTAACTAGGATTATCACAGGCCTAGTTACTAATAAGATGTAGTTGAAATATTCCTACAGTCACAAACCCTGCAGACTATCCAGGTTATCCAGGCGAAAGTTACAAGAGTTATCAAAAAATTTGGTGTACCTGAGTACTTAGATACAAGAAATGCAACACATTGTTGACACAAAATCACAGTCAACCAAATATTGATACAATTGACGACATGATACTTGTAATATTTTAATACAACACATGAAGACTGAACTCAGCACAAGACGGACGACAGCTCGCACCTGCTATGTTAAATGTTTTAAGTCTGTATTTTACACTTTTATTGAGTCTAGACATATGTAAACTGAGTCGTACTGAGCAATTTGAGACTTAACCTATACCCATACCTCAAATCAAAAGCTCCACAAAAATCTAAATAAACTCATTTACCCATTGGACCAGTTCTGTGCTCTAGAGACAGAGTTCGGGCCGAACTCTGCCTCCATACAGAGTTCGGGCCGAACTCTGTCTCCTAAAATCCAGGACCCTAGTTTTTAGGGTTGGCTGGATGCAAGTTGTCCAACGACCAAATTTTTGAATATTTGACCCAGAATTCTGGCCGAATTCTGCCTATCTGGTATCCTATAAATAGGCCATAAATTCTTCCATTTTCAATCATCCAATCTTCTTTTCTCTTCTCTCTAAAGCCTTATACAAGCCATACCCTTCTCATCTACTAGCCACAAGCTCTCTAAGCCTCAAAGGCTTAAAAAAATTCCAAGCATTGCCACTGCAATCACTGTAAGAAGTTGACGTGCTCTTCTGAAGAAAAGGCACGAGGTATAACTACTATTTCACAAATAGTGGATTTAATCCTGAGCTAGAGTTCTCAGGCCTGGACTAGTCCTCCACGAGGGAAACCAGGTTAAAATCGGCTGTGTTTGCGTATGCTTTCTCGCTCTTTACTATTTCCGTATTTACTCTGATTATTTACTGTTGGTAAAAGAGTTTAATTTTTAATTGGACATTATTGTCATAAACTCTATTCACCCCTCTCTAGAGTTGCCTATTTGTTCTTCAATTGGTATCAGAGCTCTGTTCTCTCAACAAGGACTAACATCCTAGAGCTGATCCATGGCAACCACACAATCCATGATTTCCAATCACAGTGAAGGGCAGTCCACTCATAGGCCTCCCCTATTTGATGGGACAAACTACACCTATTAGAAAATAAGGATGAGCTTTTATCTTAAGTCGCTAGACTTCGACCTGTGGACCATTGTTACCGATGGTTACAAAAAGCCCACCAGGATAGTTGTCAATGGTGATCTCGTTGAGAAACCACATGACAAATATTTTAACGAGGAGAAGAAACAGGCGATTCTAGACGCGAGAGCTATTAATGCTTTATTCTGTGCTATAGACATGAATGAGTTTAACAGGGTCTCAACATGAACCACCTCTCACGAAGTATGGAGACTTCTAGAAGTGACGCATGAAGGAACCACCCAAGTCAAGGAGTCAAAAATAAGTTGTCTCACTCAAGAATATGAGGCATTCAAGATGAAGCCAAATGAGACGATCACACAAATGTTTACAAGATTCCTCGACATCATCAACCCCCTGTCTTCTCTCGGCAAGCAATATACAAATCACGAGAAGATCCGCAAGCTACTTAGGGGGCTACCAAAGATTTGGAACCCTAAGGTAACAGCCATCATAGAAGGAAATGATCTCACGACTATGTCCATGGAGACTTTGATAGGAAAGTTGATGACTCATGAGCTTGACCTCAAAGACTTCGAAGAGCCTGCTCCTAAGGCAAAGGAGATTGCCCTTAAAGCTCACCGACGAAGGGCTGATCCTGAAGAGACGAATGATGACAACTCGGAAGGTGATGATCAAGCTCTCCTTGTCCGTAACTTTAAGAAATTCCTTCGCTTCAATCGAAGAAAGAAGGAACCGCAAGAAGATGACGAAGAAGAGCCAACATGCTACGATTGTAAGAAGACTGGACACGTCCGAAAAGACTGTCCATCCGCAAAGAAGAGCAACCGATATGAGAAACCATACAAGAAGGTTTCCTCAAGAAAATATGCCAACACAAGTATTTGGCATGAAAGCGAAGCTAGTGACTCCGAGGAAGAAAAGGACTCTCCTCAAGACACCGCCAATATTTGTCTAATGGCTACATCCGACAAGGTAACTAGCGAAACTCTCGATGATTTCACTTTTGACGAACTTGGCGATGCATTCAATGATTTACTCAATGACCACAAGAAAGTCATTAGTAAATATAAACACGCCAAAGAGAAGATCAAAAGTTATGAAGTCGAGATTCAAAGACTCTCTTCATTGCTTGATAATAATAGAGACACTTCACCCACGAAAGTCACAAATGGGTGTCTAAGCTTAAATTAAGCCTATATGATGCCGAAGCACGTATTGAAAAGCAAACACAAGAGATCACAACACTCAACACTGAGATTGCTGAAGAAAAGAATAGACACAAGATCTCTATCACTAAGATTTCTGGTTTGAATACTAAGATTAATGAACTGCAGGCTGTCTCTAAGAAATTAGAGACTAGATTGGGAAAACAGGTTGCTCAACCTCAAACCCAATCATATGAGACACACACAAAGCATAATACTACTCATACTAGTCAAACACGTCATCCACCTACAGCATGTAATCATGCTTACATGTACACCTATTTTCATAAAGTACACAAACCACATGCACGTAGAAATAATTCTTATATGACACATAATCACCATGCTACACATAGATACAATCATCACTATGTTGCACATAAACAAAATCACCATCATACTGTATATGGATATAAACATCATCCTACAGCCACATATAGTCATCATCATGCTGCTCCACACCACTCTTACCATGCTACATATAGACATCATCATCATGCTACTCCACACCACTCTACATATAGACATCATCAACATGCTCCTAACATAAATAGGAATGCTATTTGTACTTATTGTGGATTACATGGACACATCTCACCACAATATAGAGTTAGAAGATTAGTAGATAGAAACATATATGCATGGTTGCCGAAAACTAACTTTTCAGGACCCTCAAGAACTTGGGTACCAAAGGTTACATCTACTCTTAATGTAGGTGGACCTTCCCTCCTCAACTAAGAGTAAGTGGATTCTCGATAGTGGATGCTCGCGACATATGACGGAAGACACAAATCTTTTCGTATCACTATCGATGAAGAGGGAAGGGTATGTATCCTTCGGCAAAAACCTAAAAGGGTATATTATTGGTAATGGTACTATTGGTCATCCTCCTTCTCCTGTAATAAAGAATGTCTGCCTAGTGACCGAGTTAAAGCATAACCTGCTCAGCATAAGTCATCTTGCTGATCATGGATAAAATAAATGCTACATTTATGATAGGTCAATAGGAGACATCGCTTTTGAAGGGATAAGAGAGGATAACATTTACATTTTCTATCTATCTAGAGATACTAATAGTGCAGGAAGATGTCTCTATACTCATAAGGATGAAAGATTACTATGGCACCAGCGTCTTGGTCATGCCAATATGGATACTATATCCAGGCTATCGACTAAAAAGCTAGTCAGAGGCTTGCCCGATATCACATTCAAAAAAGACACGGTATGTGCCGAATGTGAGTTGAAAAAGGCAACCAAGTCCTCATTTCATTCCATAAACTCTGTAAGTACTACTAGACCCTTGCAATTACTTTATATGGATTTATTTGGCCCTAGTAGAGTAGCCGGTCTTGGTGGAAAACTCTATGCTTTTGTTATAGTAGATGACTTTTCTAGATTTACTTGGGTTTTCTTTCTTACAAACAAAAGTGATGCCATTTCAGTTTTCAAAATTTTTGCTAAAAAGGTTCAAAATAAAAAAGGCTACATGATTACTCGAATCCGAAGTGATCATAGAAGCGAATTCAAAAATACTGATTTTGAAAAGTTTTGTGATTTAAATAGTTTTGATCATGAGTTTTCTTGTCCAAGAACTCCTCAACAAAATGGTGTTGTAGAGCGGAAGAATAAGACTCTTGGCGATATGGCTAGAGTCATGTTGAATAAATTTTTACTTTCGAAATATTTTTGGGCTGAAGCTGTCAGTACAGCGTGCCATATTTTAAATAGGGTGCTTATTCGTCCTATTACGAAGAAAATACCCTATGAGCTTTGGTTTGGAAGAACTCCAAATATTTTATATTTTAGAGTTTTTGGTTGTCGATGTTTTATCCTTAACACCAAAGACAACTTAGGCAAATTTGATGCCAAAGCTGACGATGGTATTTTCCTTGGCTATGCTGCCAAGAGCAAGGGATATAGAGTATTCAACAAACGCTCATTAATTGTGGAAGAGTCTACCCATGTGACTTTTGATGAGGATAACAGTATAATAACTACTCTTGATGATGATGTTGAGCCATCAACTTCTACTCCAATGAATACCACCACTGAAACCAATTCTCTGGAGGGCTTGCCAAAGAAATTCTCTTTCAAGCCGTCACATCCAAAAAATTTGGTTATAGGTGAGGTTTCACGCGGAGTAAGTACTAGATCATCATTAAGAGACTCCATTGCTAGTACTGCCTTCATTTCATAAATTGAGCCGAAAAACATTTTAGAAGCTTTTAATGATGAATTTTGGATTTCTACCATGCAAGAAGAACTCAACCAATTCGAGAGGAGCCAAGTTTGGAAACTTGTTCCTAGGCCGGTAAATCACTCGATTATTGGTACTAAATAGGTTTTTCGAAATAAAGTAAATAAAGATGGTTCAGTTACATGCAACAAAGCTCGTCTGGTAGCTCAATGATACAACCAAGAGGAAGGTATCGACTACGATGAGACGTATGCTCCTGTTGCGAGATTGGAATCCATTCGGATGCTTTGCGCATTTGCTAACTTTCAAAATTTCAAATTATTTCAAATGGATGTTAAAAGTGCTTTCTTGAATGGATTTATTAAGGAGGAAGTTTTTGTAAAACAACCCCCTGGTTTTGAAAATCATAAATTTTCCGACCATGTTTTTAAGCTCAAGAAAGCGTTATATGGCCTCAAACAAGCCCCTAGAGCTTGGTATGAACGGCTAAGCAATTTCTTGCTTGAAAAATATTTTTAAAAGGGAAAGTTGACACTACACTTTTTATAAAATCTTTCAAAGACACTATTCTCTTAGTGCAAATTTACGTTGATGATATTATATTTGGTTCTACTGATGAAACTCTCAGTCAAGTTTTTGCCAAGTGTATGCAGACCGAGTTTGAGATAAGCATGAAGGGGAAGCTCAATTACTTTCTTGGACTGCAAGTCAAACAAACATCAAATGGAACTTTCATCTGTCAGTCGAAGTATACAAAGGACATGCTGAAGAAATTTGACCTTGACAACGTCAAACCAATCGACACTCCAATGGCTACTACAACTAAACTAGAACCAGATGAAAGCGACAAACCTGTGGATCAACATAAGTATCGAGGTATGATAGGCAGTCTACGGTATTTAACTGCTAGTCGCCCTGATATTATGTTTAGCGTTTGTCTGTGTGCTAGATATCAAGCTAATCCTAAGGAATCACACATGTCTGCCGTTAAGCGTATCTTTCGATACCTTAAGGGTACGGTTACAGTGGGCCTATGGTATCCCAAATCAACATTATTTGACCTCATTGGTTACTCTGATGCTAATTTTGTCGGATGCAAGGTCGACCGTAAAAGTACGAGCGGCACGTGTCATTTATTAGAAAAGGCTCTAGTCTCTTGGTTAACTTAGCAAGAAGCAAAATTTTGTCGCACTATCCATAACAGAAGCTGAATATATCGCAGCTGGTCGTTGTTGTGCACAAATTCTATGGATGAAGCAAACCCTTGAAGACTATAACTTATCTTTTATGCATATTCCTATATTTTGTGACAACACTAGTGCTATAAATCTCACTAAGAACCCCATATGTCACTCACACACGAAGCACATTGAAATACGTCACAACTTTTTGCGTGATCACCAGCAAAATGGCACTATTAACTTAGAATTTATTGACACTGATCATCGGCTAGCCGATTTCTTTACAAAACCACTATCCGAAGAGTGTTTTAACTTTCTTTATCGTGAACTAGGAATTTTGGATAAAGCTGTTATTCATTAAAGTAACCTGCATAAATATCGATTATGTCTTGATTCTTTATGATGAAATTGCTATGGGTACAAGCTGAAAGGGTCCTTCTGACAACAAGGCGTAAAAGCCTAAGCGACACGGTGCACTAGTCCTCAGGACTACCGCTAGCTGGAATCCGGCCCCTGCAGCTACCCCATAGCAGCTTCAAAATATTGAATTGTGGCATAATTCCTTGTTTATTACATGATATACTTTTATTTATCACATGCTAAAATTCAAATTTTCAAACTTCATTTTGATTCAGCATTGACTTTTTGCTATTCTCTACTTGGTTTTCTCATTTTGTATATGCATCTATCCATTATCGTATTCCTCTTAGTCTCACTTATTTGATCAAACTTCTTTTTAGCCTGATTTCTGTTCTGGCTACAGAAACCAGAATTCGGGCCGAACTCTGTCTAACCCAGAGTTCGGGCCGAATTCGGTCTGTCCTTCCAGAACCGAACGCAGGCTCAGCTGCTGATCAAATTTTGATCCAATGGTCCAAAATTGTTCCGACCATTCGAGCCTTTACACTTAAAACCGGTTTCTCCTCTTCTTTCTCTGCCATTGCCACCTTTTAAACTTCTCCAAACTACTTCTCTTCAAACCCTAACCCTAGTTCTTCCATCCTAGTGCATCTTTCTTCTCAAAATTCAAGGAGAATGATTCTCTCACCATTCTCTTTCATCTTTCATCAACAAATTGAGGTATATTTTCACACTTCTCTCCATCAAAATTTCTTCAATTTTTTTCTATTATTTCATAGCTCCCAAGTTGTTCAATAGAGGGAAGAGACTTCGAACTGAGGGTGCGTCCTCTTCGAATGCTCCTCCTCGTGTTGAACAACCCGTTGAACAACCTAATCAACAACCTATTCACCCGTTGTTCAACCCACCTCGTCCACTCGATCCCAACACGTACGATGACCGAATATTTGTATCATTTGATGCTTCCAATGAGTGGTTTAGTGATTTTCGATCACGTCATGTGTATGCGGGTCATCCTATAAATTTTACTATCTTTTCACAATATGATTCATTATTTCATGATCTATGTCTTGATGAACTTGTCACTACCAATTCGGTTATATATCTCAATGCCATCCAAATATTTTATTGCAACCTTACTCACAATGATACACATCTATTTTTACGTGTTGCGGGTATTGATATTTTTTGATGATTTTGACTTGGCCGAATACCTTGAAATTCCGGAGCCAAACTCATGGAAGAAACTTGTTGAAACTCGCAAGTTCCAATTCCCCGATGGGTCATCCCTAGAAAGCTTTAAGGACGATTTGTGTACTCCTAACACACGTCCTCGCAAGCTTCTCGCCAAGTTTCTTAATCCTTACTTTTATGAACTTCATCGCATTGTTTTTAACACGATTCTGTCCAAAGCAGGATCAACTGATGAGGTTACATACTTTAAAATCTCTATTGTACCACCTCCATTTTCATGTTTCTTTTAATCTTCCACGTACCATGATGGACTGGATGATTAATGCTAGGAAGAAGCCAAGATCCTTGGTTTATGCTCTTTATCTTCCTATGATGTTTCGTACCTTTCGTGTACCTCTTGATGAGTGCCAATTCCTACCTGCCCCTGCCTTCCTCTCTAAGGTACGGTGGCTTCAGGCAGCAGTTGGCTCACCTGCTGCGTCTGAGCACTCTAACGATGAGCCCGACGTACCTCCTCTTGGACAGGATGCGCCTCCTCCTCCTGCTACTCTTGAGTCACTACATACTATGCTATGCGATCGATTCACTTTAGAGGATGATCGCTGGACTCAGCTTGACTACCGGACCACCCTGCAGATGAGTGCCATCAGCAACTCACTGCACGATATTTGGTACTCTATGTCCCGGCATCCTTCTATGCCTATTTCTATGGAGCGGGACCCTGCTCGCGATGGATACCGTATCGATGACCCTTGGGTTATCTGCTACCTGGATCCGGATACGACTTTCGTGGACCCTCGTCGTTCCTTCACTGATCCATCCGACGACGCTGGGCCTTCATGAGCTCGATGATGGATATGGATTTCTACGTGCTGCTGCTGCTGAGGATCGTAGTTTATGTTTTTTCTGCATTTTTAGTTGATGTAGTTGTTTTTATTCTGCTCTTTGGTTGTATTAGAACTTTTTATGTGACTCTTGAGACATTTTATTCTGCAGTTTATCAGTTTATGCCGTTTATTATTATTATTTTTGATGTACTTGTCAGTCATTATTTCTGGTTGTTTGATAAATGCCAAAAGGGGGAGAAATATTTTGCTATATTCATCATCATATCATATCATTGTGTATCTGTGCTTTGGGAAAGAATGTTTGTATCAGGACAACAGGAACAGAGCAATGTTTACGAGGGAGCTATTGATAGCTCTGCACTGATTACGGCGGAGCTACGCTACTGCTCTTTAATGTGTCCAGGTATGAATATTGAATATACAAATATCATTTTGTCAATTATCAATATGGGGGAGATTGTTGGCATAAAATCACAGTCAACCAAATATTGATACAATTGACGACATGATACTTGTAATATTTCAATACGACACATGAAGACTGAACTCAGTACAAGACGGACGACAGCTCGCACCTGCTATGTTAAATGATTTAAGTCTGTATTTTACACTTTTATTGAGTCTAGACATATGTAAACTGAGTCGTACTGAGCAATTTGAGACTTAACCTATATCCATACCTCAAATCAAAAGCTCCACAAAAATCCAAATAAACTCATTTACCCATTGGACCAGTTCTGTGCTCTGGAGACAGAGTTCGGGCCGAACTCTGCCTCTACACAGAGTTCGGGCCGAACTCTGCCTCCTAAAATCCAAGACCCTAATTTTTAGGGTTGGCTGGATGCAAGTTGTCCAACGGCCAAATTTTTGAATATTTGACCCAGAATTCTGGCCGAATTCTGCCTATCTGGTATCCTATAAATAGGCCATGAATTCTCCCATTTTTAATCATCCAATCTTCTCTTCTCTTCTCTCTAATTCCTTATACAAGCCATACCCTTCTCATCTACTAGCCACAATCTCTCTAAGCCTCAAAGTGCTTAGTACTTTTCAGTTAGGAGTTTGTGCAAGAGTTCAAGAAGTCGCTTGGAAAATTTCAAGCATCGCCACTGCGATCTCTGTAAAAAGTTGACATGCTCTTCTGAAGAAAAGGCACGGGGTGTAACTACTATTTCACAAATAGTGGATTTAATCCTGAGCTAGAGTTCTCAGGCCTGGACTAGTCCTCCACGAGGGAAACCAGGTTAAAATCGGCTGTGTTTGCATATGCTTTCTCGCTCTTTACTATTTTCACATTTACTCTGATTATTTACTGTTGGTGAAAGAGTTTAATTTTTTAATTGGACATTATTGTCATAAACTCTATTCACCCCCCCTCTCTAGATTTGCCTATTTGTTCTTCACACATGACAGTGTGTTGAAAATGCGTCATACTCGACGGCAGGCTACAAGTCCATATTTGTGTCCGGGATAACGAGATTGTTTGTAATTGAGAAATCTCTCTATATGAACTACTTGATCATTCTAGTTGTTTAACCTAGACAACTCATTATGAATTCCTAACCGTGGTAACCAGAAATCCATGTTCTAGACATGATGTAAGACAAGACATGTAGCTTATATAATCACAATCAGAAAAATCAACCATGGAGTCAAGACAAGAGTTATACGAGCAAAACAATAATAATTATCGCAACAACATTTAGGGTTGTCATGTCAGATTTACTTGTCATATCAAGAATACTTGTCAAAAGTGCGCATCGACGGACAACTATCAAGAATATCAAGATGGGATCATGTTGTCATGTTCAAGTTCAAGTTACTAGCTCAAGATTATCAAGTTGTCAAGTCGGGTCGTTGCAATTTAGGCCAAGTACAAAAAACATGCAAAGAAGATCAAGAACATCCATGGATGATTGAAACCATTAGTTGCATATGAACTCTAATTAAAGCGAGATAGGAAGATTCTTGTTGCCAAGACGAAGATCTACAACTTTTATGTTTTGAGTTTTACAAGATTCTAGATACAAAACAGCTTAAACAGGCAAAAGTAGCACAAATCCACGCATTGACAATTCTGGGCAAATTCGGCGCATGGGAATTTCCTACACAAATTCGCGTATGGAAAGTTTTTGCACAAATCTGCGCATAAAAATTCTGGGTAATCCGGCACATGGAAATTCTGGGTAATCCGGCGCATGGACAACTCTGGGCAAATCCGGCGCATGGAAATTTTTTGCACAAATTTGTACATGGAAATTCTGGGTAATCCGGTGCATGAAAGTTCTGGGTAATCCGGCGCATGGACAATTCTGGGCAAATCTAGCACATGGACAATTCTGGACAAATTCGACGCATGAAAATTTCCTGCACAAATTCGTGCATAGGAAATTCTTGCACAAATCCGTGCATGGAAATTTTCTGCACAAATCCGTGCATGGGGATTTCTTGCACAAATCCGCGCATGGGAATAAACTCATGTTGCGTATACAGTAGATGCACATAGGGAATCTGCGCGTATAATACGCTCGGAGTCAAAAGATGCGTTGCCAGGACTTCATGGTGCATGGCCTCTCGGGTGCATGGGGGTTGTCGTCCCAAAATAGGAAGTTCAGCCATAGAAGTTCCAAAAACTTGTCATGGCCATAACTTCCTCATCCAAACTCGAAATCAAGCGAAATAAAAGCCAAATTGTATGAAATCAAATTCTCTACAATATAGAATCACTAGTTTTTGGAAATACCAAGTTTTTAGGATCAAAACCAAGAAAAACAAGAAAAAGCTTAAAACTTAGATCTACAAAAATATAACCATCAAAACTAAAAGTTTCAATCTCTAAAGATATTTAGAATCATGCAAGAAAGAGAATAGAACAATAAAAAATAATGAACCGTCACATTCTCCATGGAGCAAGTTATACTTGCCTTGGATTGGTTGGTGGGAGGAGTAATGGAGAAGGAGGAGAAGAGTTAATGAAGAAATAAATGTGAGAAGAGGGAGAAGTTGGTATAAATACCAAGCAAAGTCATATTAAACCAACCCAACCCAAACCAAACCAAGCCAACATATTATGTAGAACCAGATGAACCGAACCAAGATTAGCCAAGAACAACCAAAACTAAACCAAGGCAAGACTAAGCAAGACAAGTCTAAATACGGTTCACCTGACAAATGTCAGAAATCTGTATATGTATACTAAAAATACGTATAACAAAAAATAGGAGTGACACCATCGAGTCGATAATTTAAGGATATCTATACTAAAAACATGAAACATAGAAAATACCATGAACGGAAAATTATCAGAGAATGTACTTGCCTGAGATCAAATGTGAAGTCTCAATGAGATCCAATACGACGTCTCGACGACCTAAATATGGAATATTATATCAATATCATGTTTGGAAATAAAAATAAGTTATACTAGTCCATTTCTAGGTCAATAGGTCAATTCTAGGTCAATTGGTCAAACCAAGTCAATACTAAGTCTATTTAGTCAATCTTGACCAATAATAGCTATCAACTAGCCAATACTAGTCAAATCTAACTAACCCAGCTATCTAATACTAATACCTAAGATGTAGGATACTAGGATACCCTTGGTATCCATATACACTATCTACCAATATATATATACTAGTATCCCTATCTTCTTTTCCCTTACCTTAGTCACCCTAGGTAAACCAATTCCTAGCTACCTAATCTTATACTTGTATTACCTATTACCTACTCAAATCCTTAACACAACGTAACTTAACCTATATCAACATTACTCACATATCCTACATATAGGATACCCTCATATCCTAACCCTATCCTAGCTACTAACCTTCCTAACTTGTATAGACTGATACTTGTATTGGATGGCCAGACAAACCCCCAAATGCTATCAGTCCTATTACTAATACTTCTTTAGTTCAGACCTTCACTTCACTGCTTTAGTTCAGTCTAAGATTGAACTCAAGCATCCCCAGTTCAGTCCTTAACTGAACTTAAACTTTTCTCCAGTTTAGTCCTAGACTGAACTTAACATCCAATACTTCATTTCCTTTTGAACCTACCCTATTATCTCCCTCTCAGTCAGTTCAAGACTGAACTGATCCATTCATCTCAGTTCAGTCCTCAACTGAACTGATACTCAAAGCAATCACACTACTCCCTTTTAACTTCCTACTCGGGCCCCCAAACCCCAACTGAACTTTACTGATGTCCTTCACTCAAACACAAATCCCCTTTTAGTTCAGTCTACTGACTGAAGTTGGAAAAGCTATGGATTGAAATCCCTTAAATGGTAGTGGACATCCCCCTTTCAGTTCAGCCTACTGACTCTCCAATCTCCTAACTGAACATGGGTTTCTTTCCTATTACCTGTTAACTTAGTTCTTTATATCAGTCCTTAGGGACTGATACATCAATTCCTACTCTAACTACCAGATCATACTCTAAACTGATATAGTCCTCTTCCCTGTATCAGTCCATATTTACTGATACACCAAGTTTCCTATCTATCAGTCCAATTTTCCTACTTCACTTCACTGTTCAGTCCTTAACTGAAATCGATTTTAGTTCACCCTCTAAACTGAAACATCAATTCCCTTTTCCTATTGTGCTTGAGCTCCCTTCTCCTATACACTGGCCAAACAGGAAACCCCCTGCCCTCACAACTAGACTGGGATCCCCAAAGACAAAGGGTTGCCTATTACCTACTGATAGCTTTCAAATGGCCAGGCAAAATAAGTGCATTACTGCACAGATGCCAAATCCCTTACTCCTATCTATTTACCGATACATCTAATACTTGACTTTACTGATACAAAATAAGTTCAGTCCATGACTGAACAGCAGTCCCACACACACAATACATTATATCATTAAGATACAACACTCTATCCCCTATATCTATAACAGTACATATATATATATATATATATATATATATATATATATATATATATATATATATATAACAGTATGTATGAACAAGTTGTATCTATATATATATATATATATATATATATATATATATATATATATATATATATATAACACTTACATGGTATCACTATATGGGATACATACAAACGTTAACAACATAAGACACATACCCTTAACTTCTATAGTATTCATATACACATATATGATACTAAACATATAGCCATTTATATATATACACATTATAAGATACATATGTATATGCTTGTATATACATAAAGAGACTCATAGGCATATACATATAGAATGTACATGACTAATACCTATGCATATATGAAAACATGTGTATATATAGGGATACACACAAATTGTGAGCCACTAGGCTAGTGTCAAAGTGTCATGATAATAGAGTGTGTGCACCAATGTGTTGAGGTCTAAAAAGTCCTAAATTGATCATGTGTCCTACCGTATCACGACACTACCAATATGTATCCATTTATGGACACGATAGGGACACTCACTACCGAAATATACTACGTAGCCCTAACAAACCTAGTATCAAATACTTAGTGTGTCATTCTCAAAATTCTTTCAAGAATGGCAAAAACCTAGTATCAAACCTTAAATTCCTGAAGTTAACCTGCGAGTCCACACTAGGGGCGAGGGTTAGTAGTTATTTGTATCTTGATTTCGTGAAGCTAACCTGCGAGTCCACACTAGGGGCGAGGGATAGTAGTTATCTGTTCCGCACCTGCGAGACCACACTAGGGGCGAGGGTGATTCTTGATGCTAGCCTGCGAGTCCACACTAGGGGCGAGGGTTAGTAGTCATTTGTCCGCACCTGCGAGTCCACACTAGGGTCGAGGGTGATTTCTTGAAGCTAACCTACGAGTCCATACTAGGGGCGAGGGTTAGTAGTTGTTCAAACCTGCGAGTCCATACTAGGGACGAGGGTTTTAGTATTCGATTGATTATTCTTTGACATCGTGACATCGTGTTCTCTTATTCTCCTTCCGCAGTTCGTTTATGCGTAGTGGTTCTTCCAGTCGTGTATAGTCGTGTTTTCATGTTGATTGGTCTTTTTCTATTTATTTTTTGTATTTTCTTTATCGTATGATAAACTGCTAGATAGGCATGTGTTTTATGTATCTTGCTATGTCTCCTGAGGACCTGATGATCTCTTTAGGTTTAGTGATTACATGTAGTTAGCTAGTAGTTCTGGATGGCGGAGGTGATAATACGCTTACGAGATTCAGGTATTGTTATTATGTTTGTTATTCTTTCGTGCTTTACATTCCTTATCATGAGATATCTTGCTTATTGATTCAGTTTAGAGACTCTTGTTATATTCCTTGGAGTCTCATCGGACATGTATGCTAGTGGGCTGCAGACCACGACCCATAGTGTTCATTCATTTTTTATATTCTTATTGTGGATTGAGATATAGATTGTATTGCCATGATTTGGCAGTATACCATAGCCTTGACAGCGTTTACGTACTCGAGTCGGGCTGGATTTCGCTTGATACGTAGCTGGCTTGCTTACGAGCTCGCGTCCGAAAAGCGGGTGCGGGTCGTAAAAAGTTATTTTGGTCGCCCATGCAGGTCAGAGCATATCGTATCGGTTATGTAAGTGTACTGATACGAGCCTGCGACTATGACTAAACCTTAGAAATCTCAATCCACTCCGCCTTAAAAATTCTCTTAGAAATTTCTCTACCGTCTTTGAAACTTCATATTCGTTCTCGATTATTCTCTCTTGCTCTCCCGTACCATTGATTCTCGTCCCTTCCTATTCTGGGGTAACGAATGATCGTGCTGTCTAGAATTTATCAAAAATTCTTAAATTGTAGTATAATATTACTTGATTATTCAATTTTTGGTTGTTTGCTAGGTATGGGGGATTAAAGATACCATGTGTCCTAGATATTTTGGTAGAATTATTAACCACTAGTTAGAAGGTTGTAAGATTTTAGTGACAGTGTTTTGAGGAGTAGTGTGACCAAAGGTGGGTAGAAGTCCCCAAGTATTCGGAGTTATAAAATGACTAAAGAAGGTTATAAAATATTTTTGAGAGATAAAATTTGAGGAGATTAAGGTAATAGTAGACTTTGATTTTTTAAGGAATAGTTATGAATTAGAATTTCGAGGACGAAATTATTTTTAAGGTGAGTAGATTTGTAGCTCCCCTTCCCAGAATTTTTGAAATATATTTTATTTATTTATTTGATTTAAATGGTGATTTTTAGATTTTTATAAATAATTGTTTAGTTAATTATTACGGTAGACGACTTTAGCCGTGGCTGAGTTTTGAAGTACCAGACGACTAAAAATCATGGCACGGATAGTGCAGTGACGTGCCTTGACTAGTATATTAGCCAGAGTAGGGAAGGCTGAGCCATAGTGATATCCTAACTAGAAAAACTAGGCCAAGTTGTGACATGACCATTATAAATAGTTTAATTATTTATTATTAGGAATTATTGACTTGTAGAAGACTCGATTGTACCCAACTAGTCCGGACTGGACCTAAACCAAGCATAAGCCTGTGCAGTGATGTAGTGCATCCAAAGACGTCCATGTAGACGTATTTTAAGCATATGCATCATTTTATATGTTACTTTATTTTGAGATTTTACAAATACTTTCTTAATTGTATTACGTATAATATAAGTATTATAAATATTTATATGACATTTTAGAGTACTTGCACGATTTATTATGGTCCCAGTAACGTGGGAGTATATTGTGTCACTCAATACTCTGGTATTGGTTTAATGTATTTTATTATTATTATTATTATTATTATTATTATTATTATTATTATTATTATTATTATTATAATTATTATTATTATTATTATTATTATTATTATTATTATTATTATTATTATTATTATTATCATTATTATTATTATTATCGATATTATAATTATTATCAAATATAGTCATTAATTGGTTATTTCTGTATTCCTAGAATATATGTATTGAATTATATGTACACAAGTATATATGTATAACACTATCCTAGAAGAATATTGCTAAGGTTGTATTTAGAATTTTCTGAATATCTATTTATGGCTATACATGTATATTATTTGTTATTATATGTGTGTATGTGTATGTATATATAAATATATATTATATATGTGTGTATGTATATGTATATATAAATATATATTATATATATGTGTACGTATTTGTATATATAAATATATATTATATATGTGTGTACGTATATATATATATATATATATATATATATATATATATATATATATTTATATATATATATATATATATATATATATATATATATATATATATATATATTTATATATATATATACAAAAAAAATATATATATATATATATTTATATATATATATATATTTATATTTATATATATATACAAAGGTACATGTATATATGTAGATATGTATTTATTTATGTTAATAAAGAAAAAAAAAAGGAAGCAGGGAATTCCAGCCCAGCCCATCCGGGTCAGCAGGCCCACAGGCCCGTAACAAGAAAATACCCCGATCAGTTCAGCCGAACCCGAGCCTTTCCCACATTCGGTTTTCCTATATAGCAATAACGAAAGATCGAGGAAGGAGTTGTAACAAAAACCCTAAACCTAATTCGTACAAACTCATCGAAAGTTGCGACCCCCACGCTGCGCACCATCCGCCGCCGGGACCGCCACCGCGCGCGGCCGCGCGGACAGCAGCCGCGCGCAACAAAGGCGACAGCAGCAGCAACAGTGTACAATGCCAGGCCATCTTTGCGGCGACTTTTCGTCGTATATACGCGATCGTTTCGCGAGCCGTTTTCTCGGGTATGTCCCCAATCTATACAAGATTAGTTCCTTTCAATTAGATCGAATTTAGATAGTTTATGTTGGCCGATAAGTCGACTCGAAGTCGACGAAAAAAACGTTTGTAAACAGGGTAAAACCCAGTCCCAATATCCGTTTTGGAAGGCGGTTTCTCGTCGATCCTTCCTCTGTTTCAAAATTGTGTTTGAACAAAATCATAGAAAACCTAATCGAGATGGAAATCCCATCATTAGTTGTATTTTTAATGGTTTATACAGTAATATAAATAGGGTTGAAAATCGAGGAAAAACATGATAACTGTTTTCGAAAAAACTAGAAAAGTCTTCGATACGACGTGCGTTCCGCCAATTCGGGCGACGTGGTCGCGAACCGAAAGCATCGAAAGATGCGTAACAGCTTCGTGGACGTGTGGGCTTTGACAGAATTCAAATTGGTCGCGTGTGCGCGACGAATTTGATGCGTATCCATCAAAATTTACCATATCGGCCTCTGTGCAAATTTCCCAATTACTTTGTGCACGTTCGTCAGATCGAGACGAAACTTGTGCCAACATGACAGTATCATTTTTTGGTCTTGTATCCCAAGTTTGGTTCGATTCTGAAACAGTTGATCGGATCGTCGTTTTGCGGGCCCCACGATCTGATTCAACGGGCGATTTTGTGCACGGTCCACCGGAATCCACAATTGGATATACCGTTGGGTTCGTATCATCAAAACAAATCTGTAGACATGTAGTTTGATGACTTTAAAAATCATAGACTCTGGCATGCTTTTCGGTATAAAATGCGTCCAACGGCGGACACCGTTTTGACCCAAAATTACCGTTTTGTCCCTCTGTCCAGAATTGGACTTAAGGACAGGCAATCTTAGATAATTTGACTATTCTGAGAACATTGGTAATGTCTATTTCAGTTTTGGAGACAGTTGTGAGATTTGGACTTGTGGCTTATCAGTTGACGACATATTGTTGGTTCTTCGTGCTACCTCCAGGCAAGTATTCCTTGCCTCCCTCTACAGTTTATTTACATGCATATTTATATTATTATATAGTTTTACTAGTGGATTATGGATTATTGACATGTGATTTGTACATCGTGCATGCTAGTATATATATATATATATATATATATATATATATATATATATATATAGTTCTTGTTCATAGTTAATTTTGTAGTTCATATTGGATTGGTTCTCTCGTGTATCTTGATTGGGTCGTGTCGTGTCATCACCTGCACTTGGACTGAGTCGCATCGTGTCATAGGATGAATAAGTCATAACGGAAGTGATGTACCTTGAATTCCTGAAGCTAACCTGCGAGTCCTCACTAGGGGCGAGGGTTAGTAGTTATTTGTATCTTGATTTTGTGAAGCTAACCTACGAGTCCATACTAGGGACGAGGGTTAGTAGTTATCTGTTCCGCACCTGCGAGTCCATACTAGGGGCGAGGGTGATTCTTGATACTAGCCTACGAGTCCACACTAGGGGCGAGGGTTAGTAGTCATTTGTCCGCACCTGTGAGTCCACATTAGGGGCGAGGGTAATTTCTTGAAGCTAACCTACGAGTCCATACTAGGGGCGAGGGTTAGTAGTTGTTCAAACCTGCGAGTCCATACTAGGGACGAGGGTTTTAGTATTCGATTAATTATTCTTTGACATCGTGTTCTCTTGTTCTCCTCCAGCAGTTCGTTTATGCGTAGTGGTTCTTCCAATCGTGTATAGTCGTATTTTCGTATTTATTGGTCTTTTTTTCTATTTATTTTTTGTATTTTCTTTATCGTATGATAAACTGCTAGATAGGCATGTTTTTATGTATCTTGCTATGTCCCCTGAGGACCTGATGATCTCTTCAGGTTTAGTGATTGCATGGAGTTAGCTAGTAGTTCTGGATGGCGGAGGTGATAATACGCTTGCGAGATTCAGGTATCGTTATTACGTTTGTTATCCTTTCGTGCTTTACATTCCTTATCATGAGATATTTTGCTTATTGATTCAGTTTAGAGACTCTTGTTATATTCCTTGGAGTCTCATTGGACATGTATGCTAGTGGGCTGCAGACCACGACCCATAATGTTCATTCATGTTTCATATTTTTATTGTGGATTGAGATATAGATTGCATTGCCATGATTTGGCAGTATACCATAGCCTTGACAGCGTTTACGTACTCGAGTCGGGCTGGAATCCGCTTGATACGTAGCTGGCTTGCTCACGAGCTCGCGTCCGAAAAGCGGGTGCGGGTCATGACATGGAGGCTATGGAATAAATGAATAGAGTGAAGAGGGAGTCCCCATATGGCCGGCCACTATATTCCTAGGTTAGGGCTTAAGCACAATGTCAAATATGCCCTCTAAGTTGTCTTAAGGCTAATTAAATGCATGGAGAGCTTTGGACCTATTTTGGTAAATTGCCTAATCTTCGTTCTAACTAATTGGGCATGACTAATTAGTCTAATGGAACTAATCTAATAAGTGGGTTTATGAGTCATGTCATGCTAATTATTGGGCTCTAATTTAGTGTATAGGCTAACCGGTTCACTAACACAAGTCTGACAATTGGGCTAGCCACTAACCATATTAACTAACACAATTAAAAATAAATACACATAATATTCCTAAATAAATATCCACATTATATAATAATTATAAAATGACAAAATTAGCCATATTTGGAAAAGTAGCAGTGACAAGTCTACCCCCTTAAAATAATTTCGTCCTCAAAATTAAAAAGGCAAAACTATCACAGGTAACAAAATCAGAACAAAGGAAGACTAATACCTCAAGGCTCAAAAAGATAAGGATATCGCTCTCGCATGTCATCCTCCCTCTTCCAGGTAGACTCACCCGAAGAGTGATGCCTCCATACGATACGTACTAAAGGAATGACTTGGTTCTGGAGCACCTTCTCCTTACGATCCAAAATCTTAACTGGCTGCTCTGGATAACTAAGATTTGGCCCCACCTCGATCTTGGAGTGGTCCAAAACGTGATCGAAATCTGCTGCACTCCCTCTGATGGATGTGATAACTCTAGTCGGTATGTCACTGCACCGACCCTCTCAAGAATACTGAAGGGTCCGATGAATCACAGACTAAGCTTTCTGCCTCCACCAAAGCGAATCGTGTCCCGTGTCGAAAAAATCTTCAAAAACACTAGATCACCAACCTATCACAAAACACAATCTTAAAACTTAATCTATAACAAACAATCACAATCAGACACAAACACTAGAAATCTAAATTATACCTCAAACTCCAAAGGTCTACGGTAGCTATCGGCCCAATGTTGCTGCCTGTCCTGCGCTACCCGAAATCTATCCCTGATCAGCTTGACCTTCTCCGCTGCATCCACAATCATCTCCGGGCCAAGCGAACCTCTCTCGCCGACATCATCCTAAGATAAGGAAGTATGGCACCTCCGTCCGTATAGAACCTCAAATGGTGACATCTCTATACTGGCTTGGTAACTGTTGTTGTAAGCAAACTCTACCAAGTAGAGATGGTCCTTCCAAGATCCTTCAAAATCCAGCACACAGGTGTGAAGCATATCCTTAAGAGTCTGAATAGTCATCTCCGACTGCCCATCCGTTTGAGGATGATATGCAGTACTAAACTTGAGCTGAGTGCCCAAGCTAGCCTGCAAACTCCTCTAGAAGTGAGAAGTGAAGCAACTATCCCGATCCGAGACTATGCTTACCGGAACTTCGTTCAATCTGACTATCTGTCATACGTATATCTCTGCCAGATTCTTCGTAGACAAACCTACCTTAAAAGGCAAAAAAGTGGGCCAATTTGGTCAATTTATCAATGATGACCCAAATCGCGTCTTTTCCTCCTGAAGATCGTGGAAGTCCAGACACAAAATCTATAGTGATGTGCTCCCACTTCCACTCTGAAATGGGTAGTGGCTGAAGCAGACCACCTGGCCTCTGTCTCTCGACTTTCACCTACTGGCACACCAAGATCTAGATACAAATCATGCCACCTCCCGCTTCATGCCATACCACCACACGTGTTGTCTCAGATCTTTGTACATATTGTTGGCACTAAGATACATAAAGTACTGAGAACAGTGTGCCTCTTGAAGAATCTTCTTTCGAAGCTTTCTACTCGGCACGCACAGTCTAGTACCATACCTCAGCGATCCATCCTCGGCGATAGATAAATCATCCAGCAATTCTATATGCACCTGCTCCCTGATGCTCCTCAAGGCCACATCATCAAATTATGTCGATCTGATCATGTGTATCAGCTCAGACTGAATCAACAAACCCTACATCTATATCTCAATCCCAGGGACTATTACCTCAATGTCCAAGCGCTCAAAATCTGCCAATAGGTGATGGTCCATCATCAGATAGATGGCTACCAGATACCTGCTCAAAGTATCGGCAACCACGTTGGCCTTTCCTGGATGATACTGCAAGGATATCAAAATTCTTCATCGGCTCTAACCACCGTCTATGCCTCATGTTCAGCTCCTTCTATGTAAACATGTACTTCAAGCTCTTGTGGTCCGTGAAAATCTCCACAAGCTCTCCATACTTTGCTCCTCTTCTGACTGGATATGTTGCAGGTGAACTTGAGGATATTGTCCAAACTTTTTTGGGCTAGAGCCCGGGACCTTAGCGCTGGACAGAATGGAGCCATGACTCAGGACTTAGGAGCTGCAAGGAGTACTTAGCTTTAATTTTGTCACGCCCCGATTCCGTAGAATCGATAGTCGTCCCCCGGGCGTGATGCCGTGCGAGCCTAAGGTGAGCTTGCACAAGGCATAGTCATAATTGTTATCCGAAACACAGCAACTTGCAGAATGCGCAGAGTAAATTGAACACACATTATAGAGAAGGAAACATAAGCTTTATTGATAATGAAACATCATTTTACAGACTCGATACAAAGGCGCCGCGCGGGCTTTTTACAAACTGACTCCATTACAAAATGAACGTCGACGAGATAGCCATTCCATACATTCATCCCTTGACTTTACAACCAAAATTACAAACCACCTGGGATGGTGGGAAGGCGCTCCATCTGTCTTCGATGCTTCAACAGCGGAGTCTTCAAAAGGGTTGATCCAAGCCTCAATGCACGGACGAAGCTTCAAAACACGAGCGTTGCCTCCTTTTACGTAGCACGCCCTTCCAGATCTATCGCACCTGTATAGAGAGCGAGGATCAGTACAATCAACATGTACTGGCGAGTGGCTAATTAATTTCCAGGCTCTCATTTGGTTCAAGAATTTGATAAAATCATACAACTTGCTCATTCAGTGGTCTTTCTAACCATCCTAGATGTTTTCATAAGAAGCATTAGGTTACACCAAGGTTTCTTCCGGCGGAGCGCGCCGTGCGGCATAAAACTTACCGTGTTAGTTTATAACAATTTATATCAAGTGTTTGATATAGAGGTCAATTGGCCTAACCAGCCATCTTGGACATAGCCTGGTAATACGGGACCCTTACAACGCAAGTAGCGAGCCCCGATGCAAGCCCCCGTCTTACCGATTGCCTATTACCCAGCTCGGCTAAAACCAGTTTCTTCCTAGGCCGAGTCGGTCCCGTGGCCCCGGGTCGCCGCTCGAAGAAACCATTACCCTTGTCGACAAGTTGTCCAAGTCCATGATAGGTTAACATGGTGTATTTTTAGGATACCGTTGGGGCTTATTATGTGTTCGATTCATTTACTTGGTCGTTTTGCAGGCATGAATTAATTATATCTCTTTTCAACACAACACATTTCTTTTTCCCTTCTAACATACAAGACTAGTATTCTACAAGCGAATCATTCAATTTTTGTAACATTACCCGAGTTCTCATTTGAAATAGAGGGTCGAGACGAAGGGGGTCAGCCACTCACCTTGAGTTTTGCTTGAGGCGAGGGACTTGTTGGCTGCGCTAGACGTCGCCTACGCGATCACCTGAAATCGCACAAGCAACCGATTAGAACACTGTATTATGCAAGAGTTCGATAGGAAATGCGAGCTCGAAATGTAAACCATGAAAACCATCGAAAACATTCACGAAAACGCAATTCGGAAAACCAAAGCCAAAACCAACGCAAGCGGCGTGAAAAGCAGAGCAACGGGAGGTCTCTCCCGACTCAGCCGCAAAGTCAATCCTCGAGACGCAACCCGCTGAATATGGGACTTGGTTCCGAAGAATCCATCTCATAACGTGGAATGGATCTTAATTCAACCGTTCCCGTTTGATCGATTCGATCGATCCCGACCTATCGGTCCCGACCGAGTCGATAGCAACAGTGTTCCTTTCTCGCGCACCCCGTGGACGGATCAACGGGGCACGATGTAGGGACGGGGCACTACACCATAACCAACTAAGAAAAAGTTTCGTCCTCGAAACTTATGAACAGAACCTACCTCTATGAAAACAACGAAGGAAACTTTTCCTTCATCTCAGACTCGAGTTCCCATGTCGACTCTTCTGCCGCATGGTTCCTCCAAAGTACGCGAACGAGAGGGATCGTCCGATTCCGCAGCAGCTTATCCTTGCGTTCTAAGATTTGAACTGGCACTTCGACGTAGGATAAGTCGGACTTTAGCTCCAGCTGGCCAAAATCCACCACGTGGCTAGGGTCGTGCACGTACTTCCGCAGCTGGGAGACGTGGAAGACGTTGTGCACACCTACGAGCGCCGGCGGTAGGGCAATTTTATAGGCCACTGGGGCGACCCGCTCGAGTATTTCAAACGGCCCAACGAATCTCGGACTCAGCTTCCCCTTCGCGCCGAACCGAGTAACTCCTCGCATAGGCGACACCTTCAGGAACACATGATCGCCCACCTGGAACTCAAGCGGTCTTCGATGGGTATCGGCGTAGCTCTTTTGCCGACTCTGTGCAATCTTCAGTCTTTCCCGAATGAGCTTGACCTTCTCCACAGTCTGTTCCACCAGCTCCGGGCCGAGTATCTGCCGTTCCCCGACTTCATCCCAGCAAATGGGCGATCTGCACTTCCGGCCGTACAAAGCTTCATACGGCGCCATTTGGATGCTGGACTGATAGCTATTATTATATGCAAATTCCGCCAACGGTAGGTGGACGTCCCAGCTTGATTTGAAGTCAATTGCGCAGAGCCGTAGCATGTCTTCGAGAATCTGATTAACGCGCTCCGTTTGGCCGTCGGTCTGAGGATGGTAAGCTGAGCTGAACTGCAACTTGGTACCCAGCGCCGACTGAAGGCTACTCCAGAATCGCGACATGAACCGTGAATCCCGATCAGAGACGATGGATACTGGAACTCCGTGCAGCCGTACTATCTCGTCAAGATAGATCTGTGCCAGGCGATCAACGCTCCAAGTAACTTTAATGGCAATGAAGTGCGCTGACTTGGTTAGTCGATCGACGATGACCCAGATAGCGTCGCTCCCCCGTGGTGTCTTCGGCAGGCCAACAATAAAGTCCATCGTGACATGATCCCATTTCCATTCTGGAATGGCAAGGTTCTGCATCTCCCCGCCCGGTCGTTGATGTTCAGCTTTCACCTGCTGACAGGCCATGCATTGCGACACGAAGAGCGCCACATCTCTCTTCATACCGTGCCACCAGAAGGTCGTGCGGAGGTCCTTATACATCTTGGTACTGCCTGGATGCAATGTATATTTCGTATAATGGGCCTCCGACATTATCTCCTTTCGTAGTTCTTTATCATCCGGAACGCATAGTCGGCCATTCATTCTCAGCACGCCGGTGTTGTCTTCCGCAAAGTCGGTCGCACTACCTGTTGAAATTCGCTCGCGCATTTTCTTCAGGTACGGATCATCCTTCTGAGCGGTCTTGATCTTTTCCAGCAAACTCGGCTCTAACTGCAGCTGCGCCAACCGTATATCCCTGAATCGAACCCGGAGATCGATGCCCATTTCTTCTAAATCTCGTAGTAGTCTACGGTTGATGGAGAGCGAAGCAAGATATTTCCGACTCAGAGCGTCCACCACCACATTTCCCTTGCCCGGAGTGTAGTCGATCGTCAAGTCATAGTCTTTAATCAGTTCGAGCCAGCGCCGCTGTCGCAAGTTCAACTCCTTCTGGGTGAAGAGATACTTGAGGCTCTTGTGGTCAGTATAGATCGCGCACGCCACACCATATAGATAGTGACGCCACAATTTCAACGCGAACACAATTGCCGCTAACTCCAAGTCGTGCGTAGGATAGTTCTTCTCGTGCGGCTTCAATTGTCTCGAGGCGAAGGATATCACCTTGTTCCGCTGCATGAGCACACATCCCAAGCCCTGGCCTGAAGCATCGCTGAATATCTGGAAACCCTCTGGCCCATCCGGAAGCGCGAGTATAGGTGCCGAAATCAATCGCCGTTTTAGCTCCTGGAATGAAGCTTCACAGTCATCCGACCACTCATACGCGACTTCCTTTTGAGTGAGGCGAGTCAATGGCGATGCAATCTTCGCGAAGTCTTTCACGAAGCGTCGATAGTATCCCGCCAAACCAAGAAAGCTTCGAATCTCACTAGCAGACGCAGGCCGCCTCCAATCAGCAACGGCTTCCACCTTCTTCGGATCGACTGCAATACCTTCGGACGAAATGATGTGTCCCAGAAAGGATACGCTGCTGAGCCAAAATTCGCACTTACTCTGCTTTGCATACAACTCATGTTCTCGAAGTGTCTGGAGCACGGCCCGTAGATGTTCTGCATGCTGCGCCCTGTCTTTCGAGTAGACGAGAATATCATCAATAAAGACTACCACAAATTATCAAGGAAGGGTCGAAATACCCGATTCATCAGATCCATAAAGGCGGCAGGGGCGTTCGTCAGGCCGAAGGGCATCACCAGGAACTCGTAGTGGCCGTAACGGGTGCGAAAGGCTGACTTTTGCACGTCGTCTGACTTAATCTTGAGTTGATGATAGCCCGAGCGGAGATCAATCTTCGAAAATACCGAGGCGCCTTGCAGTTGATCGAATAGGTCGTCTATGCGGGGCAATGGGTACTTGTTCCGGATGGTGGCCTTATTCAGCTCTCGGTAATCGACGCACAGACGCATAGACCCATCCTTCTTCTTCACGAACAATACGGGCGCTCCCCACGGTGAAACACTAGGCCGAATAAACCCTCTATCGAGTAACTCTTGTAGCTGGACCTTGAGTTCCTTCAGTTCAGCAGGAGCCATTCTGTACGGGGCCTTAGAAATCGGTCGAGTATCGGGAAATGTATCGATGCTGAACTCGATCTCTCGGTCGGGGGGCATGCCGGGTAGCTCGTCCGGAAACACATCGGGGAATTCTGCCACAACGTCGGTCTGACCTACGTTTGCACCATCCTGTCGCATGTCTCGGACGGACGCCAAATAGCCTTCGCACCCAGAATGCAGCATCCTCCGAGCAGAGATTGCCGAGATCAACATGCAGGTCGACGACGCCTCACCACACGAAAAGCAGAATTCAGGCACTCCTGGTATGCGGAAAGTGACCGTCTTCCTGGCACAGTCTATGGTTGCGTTGCACGGCCCAAGCCAATCCATTCCCAGAATGATATCGAAGTCATTCATGTCTAGGACCATCACGTCCAGACCGATCTTTTGACCGCCGATACAGATAATCCCGTCGGTGCAAGCTGAATTTGTGAGTATAGGTGTGCCCGAAGGTGTGCTCACGCTAAGGTCGAGGTCTAATGATACTAACGGAAATTTGTGCTCGGCGACAAAGTCCGCCGCTATAAAACTATGCGAAGCACCTGAATCAAATAGTACACGAGCAGGCACATTATTGAAACTAAGTATACCTGTCACGACCGTATCTGACGCAAGCACTTCATCTCGAGTCATGGCATAAACGCGGCCCTGGGCATTGGGGCGACGGTCTTGGCCATTTTGCGGTACGGGCTGATGGGCTCGAGGCGCTGGAACTTGATTCCCTGGACGATGCTGCTGGGGCGCCGCTGGACGGTACTGTTGGGGCGCCGTTGGGTTCGGCCTTCTAGTTGGACACTCATCACGTTTGTGGCCCATCTTGCCACAGTTCCAGCATGCATCCTCTGGTATCCGGCAGTAGTCGATCGTGTGACCGACTCGGTGACATCGGTTGCAGTACCGTGGATTACGCCCTTGATATCCGCCTTGGGGCCCGTTGTTCGGACGCTTGGTCACGTTGTTTCCTCCCGCGTGGCTAGGGCGTTTGTGATTGTAGGTATGCACAGCGCCGGCAGCACCTGGAGGGTATTGGCTTTCAAGGCGGAGGGCGTGGTTGAGAGACTCCCCCATCGTTGGGTATTTTGGAACGGACACATGAGCGGAAATAGATGGCCGTAGGCCCACTTCGAACCGTCGTGCACGACTCGCTATGGAAGGCAGGTATTGTCCAGCAAACTTGGCTAACTTGTTGAACTCTGCTGCATACTGCCGCACCGTCATATTCCCTTGCCTTAGTTGCATAAATTCATTCTCCTTCTCTTGTTGAACGGCTTCGGGGAGGTACTCGATCTCGAACGCCTCGCGGAAGGTGGCCCAAGAAATTGTTGCTGTCTCGTCGTCGCGTCTGATCGCTCGCTTTTGCACGGCCCACCAGTCGTGCGCGTTCGACCGGAGTAGAAGTTGAGCGCAAGCGACTTTCTTGGACTCTTCGACGTCTAGCAGCTCGAACTTGTCTTCCAGTTCCTCTAACCAGTCGATCGCCAAGGAGGGATCTTCTGTGCCGTAGAAGGAAGTACGGCAACTTTTTGTGAATTTCGACACGTCGAAGTTAGAACTTCTCGGTGTTGCATATGTAGGCTCGGGTGCCTCCGGATCGACATCACTTTGTCTGGCCGCAGGCTCGGTCACGGCAGGAGTTGTCGTAGAGTTGTTGTTGTTGGCCACCACCGTCTGTACAATCTGCTGAAGAGTATCAAGCTGCTTCTGCTGCAACTTGAATTGTGCATCGAATCGGGCCTCGAACTGGGTCTGGCGAGCCTCTACCTCCCGTCGATGTGCCTCCGTCTCCCGTCGATGTTGCTCATTCAGGCGTTGATTCTCCAGAGCTTGTTGTTGTTGCGCTTCCAGCATGCGCAACATCCGTCCCATGGCATCGTTTGAGGGTCCGGGCCTCGAGCTACTCGAGCCGCTCGAAGCACTTTCTTCGTTCGCTACATTCACCGTCGCACCTTCTGGGATTTTGAAGGTAAAAATGCATTAGTAACCAAACTTATTACGGACTCCCCTGTATGGAACGACGTATCTCATCGACACGAGACCAACGATTGAGACAGAAAACTCGACACTAGAGGCCAAGGACGTAAAGCCGTGCTCTGATACCATTATGTCACGCCCCGATTCCGTAGAATCGATAGTCGTCCCCCGGGCGTGATGCCGTGCGAGCCTAAGGTGAGCTTGCACAAGGCATAGTCATAATTGTTATCCGAAACACAGCAACTTGCAGAATACGCAGAGTAAATTGAACACACATTATAGAGAAGGAAACATAAGCTTTATTGATAATGAAACATCATTTTACAGACTCGATACAAAGGCGCCGCGCGGGCTTTTTACAAACTGACTCCATTACAAAATGAACGTCGACGAGATAGCCATTCCATACATTCATCCCTTGACTTTACAACCAAAATTACAAACCACCTGGGATGGTGGGAAGGCGCTCCATCTGTCTTCGATGCTTCAACAGCGGAGTCTTCAAAAGGGTTGATCCAAGCCTCAATGCACGGACGAAGCTTCAAAACACGAGCGTTGCCTCCTTTTACGTAGCACGCCCTTCCAGATCTATCGCACCTGTATAGAGAGCGAGGATCAGTACAATCAACATGTACTGGCGAGTGGCTAATTAATTTCCAGGCTCTCATTTGGTTCAAGAATTTGATAAAATCATACAACTTGCTCATTCAGTGGTCTTTCTAACCATCCTAGATGTTTTCATAAGAAGCATTAGGTTACACCAAGGTTTCTTCCGGCGGAGCGCGCCGTGCGGCATAAAACTTACCGTGTTAGTTTATAACAATTTATATCAAGTGTTTGATATAGAGGTCAATTGGCCTAACCAGCCATCTTGGACATAGCCTGGTAATACGGGACCCTTACAACGCAAGTAGCGAGCCCCGATGCAAGCCCCCGTCTTACCGATTGCCTATTACCCAGCTCGGCTAAAACCAGTTTCTTCCTAGGCCGAGTCGGTCCCGTGGCCCCGGGTCGCCGCTCGAAGAAACCATTACCCTTGTCGACAAGTTGTCCAAGTCCATGATAGGTTAACATGGTGTATTTTTAGGATACCGTTGGGGCTTATTATGTGTTCGATTCATTTACTTGGTCGTTTTGCAGGCATGAATTAATTATATCTCTTTTCAACACAACACATTTCTTTTTCCCTTCTAACATACAAGACTAGTATTCTACAAGCGAATCATTCAATTTTTGTAACATTACCCGAGTTCTCATTTGAAATAGAGGGTCGAGACGAAGGGGGTCAGCCACTCACCTTGAGTTTTGCTTGAGGCGAGGGACTTGTTGGCTGCGCTAGACGTCGCCTACGCGATCACCTGAAATCGCACAAGCAACCGATTAGAACACTGTATTATGCAAGAGTTCGATAGGAAATGCGAGCTCGAAATGTAAACCATGAAAACCATCGAAAACATTCACGAAAACGCAATTCGGAAAACCAAAGCCAAAACCAACGCAAGCGGCGTGAAAAGCAGAGCAACGGGAGGTCTCTCCCGACTCAGCCGCAAAGTCAATCCTCGAGACGCAACCCGCTGAATATGGGACTTGGTTCCGAAGAATCCATCTCATAACGTGGAATGGATCTTAATTCAACCGTTCCCGTTTGATCGATTCGATCGATCCCGACCTATCGGTCCCGACCGAGTCGATAGCAACAGTGTTCCTTTCTCGCGCACCCCGTGGACGGATCAACGGGGCACGATGTAGGGACGGGGCACTACAAATTTTCTTTCCTAGATTTGTATAATAGACTTTTTACAGTTGGATATTTGTATTGTGAGGATTTCTGTTACCGGATTTGTTTCCAGTATTATCTCTTATAAGTTGTAATAATGACTAGTATTGTAGTGACTTTCTGGGATATTATAGATGCTATGATGTTTTATTTATCATGTCACTTAGAGTTTTTCTTAGACTTTTACATCTTATTTCGTTGTATCTATCAACGAAGGTTGGGCGTGTCCGACTCGTATCCAATTATTCGGGAGCGGATCATGACAGTATATGTGTGTAGATATGAGAATGTTGCTAAGTGGAGAAGCTTTCTAGAGAACTTGAAGGGAGAATTGACAAGACATCCTTTGAAACTAACTTTCATCTCGGATATACATAAGGGGTTGATACATGCTGTGAAGGATGTTTTAAGTGATGTAAATCACAATCACATATTCTCTTTTAGACACAATCACAAATTCTGTTTTAGACATAATCACATATTCTAATTTAGAAGAGCTGCGGATGAAGAGTCAGCTGGAGCAAAAAATTCAAGAAATTGCTCGAAATGTAGAGGTTCAGGCCATAACAACATGACTTATCCACTAACCAAGAAGAATCAAACACAGGGAAGCAGGGGCAGGAGCATGTCAAGAAGCAGCTCAGCAGGGGTAGGAGTATGTCAAGAAGCAGTGCTTGAGTGACTTTCAGTCAAAATATCAATGGGGTGATTCATGCACCACTCGCACAAATTGTTGGTTTTAGTGTTCTTTTTTGTTAGTAAATTGTTGTTATTTTGGTTGGATGATGGTCCATCATTTTGTGTGTTTTTTCCTTCTTCTGATGGACTACTTGAGTGTTTTCAAACGATGGTTCTTCATTGTTATTATTTTGGTTGGATAACGGTTATGATGTTATGTTACATTGCATTGCAATGGTTCATCCTGTTATGTCCCGGGCCTTTTGCTCTTCTACCATTTCTCACAAAATCCATTAACTCCTCAACATATGGCAAAGGAATCTCCTATCCATCTTGAGAGTGTTGGTGTCCACCAGTTTGTCACGTATTAGATTAAAAGATCCACCATGGTGTAAGTCTGCATTTAGTTTACACCGAGTTATTCACAAATTGGTTTGAGCTTACTTGAAATTCACTGAAGGGTTCTTTTTTCTCCACTCATTGTGTTAATTTTGTGCATTTGAGTTTCTGCACCAACTAAAACCTAAACATCACCTGGCATGACATTAGTCTCAAGGATGTTTTGGTCTTTTTAATATGTAAATGGAATGACGTGACATTTTTTCCCCTTCCGTCTCTAACATCATCTCCTGGCCATTAGAATAGGGGGTAATAGTTATTATATTAAAAATGGGGGAGAAACATAATTATGAATCAATAGGGGGGGGGGGTTTGTAAATACAAATAACTCCTATTTGGTTGATTTATGTGGAATTCTTCCTCTTATTTAACCCAAATTTGTTTGATTTAATCCTAAGGGTGTTTTGGTCTTTTCAATATATATGTGGACTGATGTGGCATTTTTTTTGCCTTCCGTCTCTAATGTCAGCTTCTGACCATTAGAATTGTTGGGGGGGGGTGTAATAGTGACCATATCAAAAATGGGGAGGAACAAAATATGAATTAAGAATTGGGGGGAAGGGGGGGGGGGGGGTGAGGTCAATACAAATAACTCTAAATTTTACTTGTGAAAATATATCATTCGTTAACTTGATTAATAAAACTGATTTCCAAGAAAAATATATAAAATTTGTTTAAAAAAGGATTTTTTTTATTTACCCATTTACTTTAAGAGGTCTCACTTTTAAATCCCGTCCTAGGCTCCCAGAATTTTGAGACTTGTCCTGTTTTAGTACTAATTATGGAAACTAATCACTTATTTAATCCTTGGAAAAATAATGTCCGAAACTTCATAAATCCCCCTACACATGCCATTTTTTTTTCTTACAAGAATATATTTGTGATCTTTAGTTATTAATTACTGGGCTCACATAATATAATGAATTATTGGGCTTTTATTTTTGAATGAAAGCAAGCCCATTCATAAGAGGAGACCAGTGGCGCTTTCGTAATTTCCCAACAGGAGGTAACCCTTAAACTTGTCCATATATATATATATAGGGAGGATTTATGAAATGCCCAAAAACTAAAAAAGTTTTATGTAAAATCCACCGCTAAAAAACCTTTCATCGCGTGCCCAGAATTAGAGAAACTTATCCAAAGCGGGTTCCAAATGACCCTTTTGCCCTTCCTTTTAATTTATTGAAAACACCCACGAAACTGCTCTTAAAAAAAAACGTTTCGATACTTCATCTTCTTCCATAAGCTGCTCACTTTCGAATCTAGGTTTTCTCCTCAAAAATCTTCAAAAACTCGTTGAAAAATTTCGAAAAGACTGGGACAAACGACAAAAGTGCTAAAACGGAGGTCCAAACATCATTTTTTTGCGATTCTAAAATTTCGGAAGACCGTCTAACTATGAAGCTGTTACTTTCAGTCTCCTCGACGATACGCTCATTTTGCGACAAACGGGACCTCGTTTCGACCTCCCAGTCAAAAGTTATGGCTCTCCAAAGTTTCATCTAACCATAAAATGCAGGAGAATGGCCATTCTCCGTGTTAGAACACAAAAAATGTTAATTTCGCATGAGGGTGGTTATTCTCCGTGTTAGTAAAACGGAGAATGGCATTTTCCGTCTTAATTTACACGGAGAATGACCATTCTCCGTGCTAAATTACACGGAGAATGACTATTCTCCGTCTTAATTTACACGGAGAATGCCATTCTCCGTGTAGTTTATCACGGAGAATGGTCATTCCAGTGTTAAAACACAGGAGAATGACCATTCTCCGTGTTAGAAACACAGGAGAATGACCATTCTCCGTGTTAAATAAAATGGAGAATGTTATTCTCCGTGTTAAATAAAACGGAGAATAGCATTCTCCGTGTAATTTAGCACGGAGAATGGTTATTTCAGTGTTAAAACGCAGGAGAATGGCATTCTCCGTTTTTAATAAAACGGAGAATGACGTTCTCCGTGTTAAATAAAACGGAGAATGGTCATTCTCCGTGTTAAATAAAACGGAGAATGGTCATTTCAGTGTTAAAACGCAGGAGAATGACCATTCTCCGTGTTAGAAACACGGAGAATGTCATTCTCCGTTTTAAGTAAAACGGAGAATGGCATTCTCCGTGTTAATTTACACGGAGAATGGTCATTCTCCGTGTTAAATAAAACGGAGAATGGTCATTCTCCGTCTAATTTAGCACGGAGAATGGTCATTTCAGTGTTAAAACGCAGGAGAATGGCCATTCTCCGTGTTAGAAACACGGAGAATGTCATTCTCCGTTTTAAATAAAACGGAGAATGGCATTCTCCGTGTTAATTTACACGGAGAATGGTCATTTTCAGTGTTAAAACGTAGGAGAATGGCCATTCTCCGTGTAATTTAGTTTTTTCAGGAATAAAGAGTTTCGTTCTTCTTTCAAAGCGATGATAATTCTTATGGAAAAGAAGAAGAAAGATCTTCTCTCCAAAATTGACGTCGATGAAGATGATGATGATGGTGATGATGATGACGAGCGATGATCTGAGTTCGACCGAAGAAAATCACACCGAACTACGAACGATCTTTGCGATCTCTGCTGAATATGAGAGCAATGGAATTCAGATTTTCCGTGAAGAAGAAGAAGACGAAAATCGCAATCCAGATCTGAGTTTTTTGAATTCAAATACATATAGATGACCAATTCGCGCGGAGGGGTAGTTTCGGTATTATAAAAATAGCAGTTTCCAGCGGGTGGCATCTAAAAGGGAATCTTGGAATATTTAACGTGAAAATACTTAATTCTGGGCATTTCATAAAACTCATCCAGCGGATGGGCATTTCATAAAAGCCCATCCCGAAATTGGGTTTCTCAGCAATTTCCAGTATAATGAATTATTGGGCTTTTATTTTTGAATGAAAGCAAGCCCATTCATAAGAGGAGACCAGTGGCGCTTTCGTAATTTCCCAACAGGAGGTAACCCTTAAACTTGTCCACATATATATATATGACACGAGTTCTCCAGAAAAGAAAAACAAAAAGAAAAGGAAAAGGTCATTCGACACCGACCCCAAACCCTAACCCTAGCTCGGAAGAAATTTAGCAATGTCGAGAGCGGCCGACGCGGTGGAGAAATTGAAGGACCTCTGGAACTCTCAGGTCCATGACGAAGAGAAGTGGGCCCAGAACGCGGTAACCATCCCCATTTTCGCTTTCTCGATTGATGTCGCTGTGTTGTAAATTTGGTATTTTTCTCTAGTCGTCGCTTGATCTGTGGGTGTTCTTGAAATTGAAGTTGAACCCGTCGATTCCATATTTGAATTATAACGAACCAAAGATTGTTAGGAAGAGAGAGCAATGGGAGCCAACGCCTACATATATGATTTTTTTTTCTTATTAGAAATCATCAAAGAATATGACCTTAAGGAATAGTTTAAAGATGTTGAATTTAAGTAAGTATAATAAAGTATACATTTATACATCTTCATATACAACTTATAAAATCCGAAACCGTTCAAGTTTGGGATTACATAAACCTATGTTGTTACAGGCGATGCCTAGGGGCCTCTAGGTTGAGGGGAGGGCGCCTCGACCAGGATAATTATCTCCTTGTCTGATGATGGGCACCTAGGCGCGCCTAGACGGACGCCTAGGGTCGACCAGGGGAAGTGAAAGGCGGAGAAGGCGTCTTAATATCTATATTGTTATAAGTACATACAAATTTATCAACTGTTCATGTTAATGTTAATTGTGTATATTAGTTATCAACTATTCTTGACAAATCAATTGTTCTTTTATACTGTTATATTGTTGCTGCTTAATATCTTATACTTTTACAAGTATATAAATTATACATAAGTACATAACTGCAATGTCTGCATATTGTATTTTTTTTCATGTACATAATCATCTATGACCTGGGCGGACGCCTAGGCGCGCCTAGGCGAGGCTGGTAGGCTGTCGCCTCGCCTAGCGTCCAATACAACATAGACATAAACACAAACGAAAATTAACTCGTCAACAACCCCAGGCACAAAGTCTACTCTCACGGGGGAGTTGGGAAGAGCAGGAGATTCCGTCATCCGATACCACCGATATTGTAGATTTGATGCTAAGTAGTAGATTCGCACTGCTGGGCACAATGCCTATGCGTTGTGCGGTTTCGCGTTGATTCAGATGTTAAGCTTATTTTAGGGGTGAGCATTCGATTTATTCGGTTTCAGCCGAACCGAAATAGTCACAACCGAGTAAGCCTGAATTCTAAAAATCTAAAACCGAAACCGAACCGAAACTACCGAAACCGAACCAAACCAAATAATTGATTCAGTTTGTTCAGTTGGACTAATTCTATTTTTTAATGGGTCCAGTCCAAAGTTGGGATAGTGGTTAAATTATATTTTAAAAAAATTATACACATATTTGTTGCATTTTCAAAATTGTGTCCAAAGTTGGACTGGTTGTTAAATTACCAAAGTTGGACTTCAAAACACATACATAGAATTGTTGTTTTCAAAGTACACACATTTTTAATCACAAAATACGCATAGAGTTGAAGGTATTTACATAATTTTACAATTCTTATTCGGTTTTGGACCGAAACCGAAAACCGAAACCGAATAAGAGTTTTAGTATTTTCAAAACCGAAACCTACCCGAATTTTTTCAAACCGAACCGAATCTCTTGTTCGGTGTGATACAGTTTGGTTTTCGGTCCAAAACCGATTAATGCTCACCCCTAGCTTATTTAGTCGACAAACCTCGAACGAGATCTTGGTCGTGCCACCTGTGCTCGTTCCCAATTGGAAGCGTCACTTTGTTGGAAAATACAATTGGTGTTCTTGTGACCTATGTTCACAGATGCTTTGTTCGGTTTATATACTTTAAGGGAACTCATAAGAAGATTCATTCTTTACGCTCACCTGTTCTTGGATTTGCCAGGTGGTTGAAAAAATATGGATATAGTTGTACATATAATTAATCGATAAGTTAGATTGACAATCGATTGACCTATAAGTTAAAACTTTAAGGTATATCAACATGCTTAGATAATGTTATACCAGAGAACCTTTTGATATCTCCGTTCTGAGGTTTAAAGGGTGTATAAGAAAATAGAGAACAAATATTTCTCTCGGGCAAACATATAGCTTTGGATGTCACTGTTTGTATTGGAAACCATTAGCAAAAGGAAAACCAAGGGAAGTTTCTTGTTTTTATGTTCACTCTACATGAATCCATTACTTTAGTTCCCTTATATATGTTGCAAGGAGATGAATACGATCCAATATGGACAGAGCGACACAGAACGCAACTGTTATTGTCTGATCTATTGTAATTTGGATTGTCTCTGTCATGTCTGTCACGGATACACCACCAATATTGCCTAAAGTAAAAAATTACCATATAGTATAGAACAACACCTTTATGCGAACTATTTTGGGGTGACTGTTTGAAATTTGAATCCTTTTATTCCGTTCAGCCCTGTTAAGAGCCATACCTTATATAACGTCAACAAAAACCATATCCTTCTTTACCTCTTAAATCCATATCCATTTAGGCGTACCCTTAGTCTAGTGGCTCATGTAGCTACGATCTTGTCATCCCTAGATAATTATATAGCATGGGTGAGGAGTAGGATCTCAATCCCCCACTGGATTTTTCGGACAAGGACCACTTCTCTATTAATGGTTAAGGGTAGCTCAGTTGGTAAAGTACTTTGAGTTTATTTTGTAAGTCTTCAGTTTGAATCCTCTCTCACACATTTGAAATGGATATTTTTTTATAAGCCCCCACTCACTTTTTGTTAAATCACCACCACACCCCCCCCCCCCCCCCCCCCCCCAAAAAAAAATAAAAATAAATAAATAAATAAATAAATTTTCTGGATCTGCCCTTGATATAGCATATGCAGTAAAAATTTACATGGCCCTTTTCTCCGGTTATTACTTCTTTATTCACTGAAGTTTCTTCTTGACATGACCTGTGTGAGGAATCTGTCTAGTATTTAAGGCACGATAATAGGCATACTAGTTTACAAACCTCTTTTGTTTTATTCCATTGCATCATTGTTCATCAAGTACTTCTATTTCTTTTGTTTCATGCCCTTTTCTGTCAGTATGTCTTGCATTGGTTGACTCCAAAAATCTGGAATGAAGGATTTGATGTTGTTGACTTGTTTAGAAAGCATTGGCACATAATATCAGCCCGTGAAATATTTTAATGGTTAGCCTCTATCCTTTTTATGGTCAATATGCCAACAAATCTGTTTGAAATAAACTTTGTTTCTGTTTCTTTCCAAAGAAAAATAGAATATAATCATACATGGCTATAAAAACTAGGTCCCTTTGAACAGAAAGAGACACCAGACTAGAGAATTACAATATAGCACGTGTACGTTAACATTAGAGCTAAACCAGTTTGTTTTATATACCCTTGTCAAAGAAATCGCTAGCTCATGCACATATGTACCTTGGTACTCTTAATGGCAATAAATCTGATTTCTGAAGATGGACTCGAGCATTTGTTCCCCACTTTGTCACAGACATGAGGTATTTGTCCACTCACCAAATCAGAGACGGCATGCTACTATAAGTGTACTTCTGAACATATAGATGTAGTTAACATGATAACTTGTCTTACTGAGTTTATGTGTGGATACAAATGAACTTAACAGAGTGCAAAAATGGGTAAGTGCATTGAAATCTTATAATAGGTGCCTAGTAGGGACACAGTAATCATCATGTTATGCATATTTATGTTCCATGGATATCACAAGTATTGGACACATGTAAAGGGACAGATACGGATGGACACAAATTTTAGAATGGAGAAGTTTCTTGCATATCATAGCACTAGACGTGTTTGTGGTTGGTGTGACCATAGCCACCCACATTCTCTTGGCATATTCTCTCCGTAGTATAATAAGGTCGTGGTTCCTTCTGGAACATGAGAATGTGGCTATCCTCTTTAATTTTTAAACTTGGAAGGTACAAGTCACTAAATCTTGTACGCCTGTAAAAGGCAGCCTGAGTATCCAGGAGTCTACCTCTGGTGGCCATATAAGTGGGTCGTCTTTTCTTCTTTTTAAGGTATGCCTATGCCAGATGAGATATTAGGGCATCCCAAACCTACCCTGGGCGGCAATCTAGGCTTGTTTTGCTGCCATGATCTAAATCGTTGAAGCCATAAATTAGGAAAACATAATTGAATGAGGCACAGTGCCTTTCTATCATGAATTTATCTTTTTGCAATTTGGCACCTCCTTGCAAATAAGCCAACTTGTCCTGTCCTTTACCCGGACGCTTGGTATGTACGTTTTGCTATCCCAGAGGACCTAGACATTGTTATCGTTCATATATTTTGTGCCTCTATTTTGTTCACCCAAGCCTCGTACTCTTGGAACACAAGCCAAACTACTGCGCCGTTCGACGATTATGCACTCTTCTTTTACACAGTACTGAAGAGTGACGGGGACCCATTGCTAAAAGTCGAATATATGCTCCTCTACACAAGTACGCATGAATTGTGTTTAAATCATGCATTTCTTTTGTGGAAAACAACTCAGGCATAACCCATATGTCCTCTTTCAGTGATTGTGCACTCTTCTGTTGTTCACTATCAAAGACCCCATTGCATAGAAGATGAGGGTTGCCACATCATTCTTCTTACCTAGCCAAGCACCGTATGCGTCGTGCATAAATTATGCACTTCTTCCCTAGCTTTTAGGATCATTCTATCATCTGATGCCTATTGAATTACAATCTTGATGCTAAACTGTAAATTCAGAGTGTTTGGTAGAACAACGCTTTTGTGCAAAATAGTTTCCCCTGAACTTGGTCACTAAAACTTATTTAGTCTACCAACCTCGGAAAGATCTTGGTTGTGCCATCCATGTTCTTTCCCAGTTAGAAGCTCACTTCATTGGAACATACAGTTGATGGCTCTACAAATGCATGCTGTTGCAGTTTAGCCCTGTCAACAATATTGTGAACTTCATCAGGATCTTAGACGTCAGGTTTAAGTACAGACAATTTGCAGCGCAAGCTCCTGACAGTTCAGCACTTCACTTTCAAGATGTTGAACTGACCTTACAATCTATGTGCACAGATGCTTCATTCGGTTTAGATACTTTGATGAAACACGAAGAACCATTCCTTGGTCCTTACACTCGATCTATTCTAGAATTTTCCTGATGTTTGAAGAAATATCTTAATATAATTGTAGATATTGAGTCGGACACGCTACATTTCAAAGCATTAGGCTGACACCGTGACCCAGCTACTCCTAATCCACTTTTCTGTAAGTTAACTTTGAGTAATACTAACATGATTACAAACTATAAGTATAATACCAGAGAACCTTTTGCTATTTCTGTTCTTAGTTTTTAAATGATATTGAAAATAAAGAACATATATTTCTCTCATCCAAATATATAGCCAGGGATACTTTCTATGAAAAACTATTAGTATAGGTAAAAGCAAGGAATGTCATCTCATCTTTTATGTCACGCCTACATGAATCCCATCGCATTAGTTCCTCATCAATGTTTTACAGAGATGAATATGGCACAATTTGGTCACGATATAACCCCTTATTTCTTATCCTAGAATCCTAGAGTACTTTGGAGTGTTTGTGCCATGCCTGCCACAGACTCGCCACCAATGCTATCCTTTAGTAGGCAATAAATCATATAATATATTAAGTCAAAATTTATGTGACTCTCTTCTCTGATTGTTATTGAATTTGTGAGTTCATTCTTTATTGCAGAAGTTTCTGCGTGCATTTGGATTGTTTGCTGGCTCGGTATTTTTGATGCGCAATTTCGGTGATCTCATGGCTATATGAAGATAGAAGTCCTTGCAGCAATCTGAGTTCGTTATGAGTCTCTGCATGGATGACGTTTAAGTCTCTTTGTCTGTGTGACTGCTTCTAGAGCTATGCCATAAGTCATGTAGCAAACTTATTACTTTGTACTTCAGATGTTATTTCAAGCATTATTAGAGCTGGTACTGCTATTGTTTGTTTTCTTGCATAATTTATCTTGCTTTTGTGATATTTCTTGTTAGTTGTTGGTTGAGAACTGAGAACATTATAAATTATCTTGCATTTTGTAGTCATTAGTCCTTAGGAGAAGCTTATGATAAAGGGCAAGTTGTTGCTGTAAAGCTTGTATGTTTCGGATTGCTTTCTAGGTTCCAAACTCTTCTTGATTGCTTCCTGAGTTCCATCTTAGTTTTGAGGTGATTGTACCCTCAAAACCTTCATCCTGTAACACAAGTATTTGCCATGAACGACTTGTTACCTGCAGATTTACTTTCGAAGTCTTTCTTGCAGAAGCAAGATTGGTAAGTTCAAATGCACTCTTATGGTGTTTTACTTTTTCTCATAGAACTTCGAATGCAATTGTTACACAAGTATCAATTGCCAAAGAATGTTATCATGTTATTAAATAGAACCATATGAACAAACCCTTTCCCCAGGTTCTCTAAGATTTTAGAGTTTATGTTGTATGTTCTCTCATTTCTCTCTTTTCCAGTTGTGTATGGATGAGTTCTCTCACCTCATTTGTCCAGAGTATGCTAGTGTGTGCAAGGTGGACCTTAGAATTTAATTAGGCCAATATGAGAAGTCCACGAAACGTCACGAACTGAGAAATATTAATTATGCTGTCATTATACGTGTATGTACCCATTGCATCTTGCAATAAGTTTTCTATAGGCCTAATTGTAGGCAATTATCTATTTTCTTTTATGACCACATGCTTGTGCATTGTTGTACAATAATTTGAAGGTGCAATCTTTTATAGCATGGTATTGATTGCGTAAAATTATTTTTGACGTCTTGAAGCTCTTTATGAAGTTTGGAGCCTTTTGCAGAGTGACCAACATCTATATGAATAAAAGTCTGGAAGTCTTATATGAGAAAATTGGATATTTTGGTACCAGAACTGGGATGTTCAGGGTGACCACAATCACTATGGCAAAATAATTTGTATTTGGACTGGGTTTACATTTCTTTCTAGGGAAAGTCTCAAGGAACCGAGGGCGACTGCGATTGTGAACAACCCCAACCCCCCTTTCTCTCTCTCTCTCTCTCTCTCTCTCTCTTCTCCCATTGGGTCGGGAAGGTTTCCTGTTATTGTCAGTTAAACGTCCCCACCAATGGGGGCCGACATGTGGCCATCTGTTCACGTGAACCACTGTTCTTTCTATATGTTAAAGGCTTTATTCTTTTTGTTTTTTTTTTGGCTATGGTATGTTGTCAGAGTTCAAGCTTACATCATTTCTGCTGTATACATTATTCTACACTATTGGAATTTATTAGATGCATGTTGTTTGTTGTCAGTTCATTTCACTCTGCTTGCAGTTTTCCATTTCTTTCGATCACCACTGAGGTGACTTGCTCCTTCCACTCCCAATTTGGTCATATTTGTATGGTTCAATGGTCAATTCTCTGCTGCTGCAAGTAGTAGTTTATGGCATTGGCATTGAATGATCTTGTTGGTTGGTTTTGCAAGTTGATTTTGCTGTCAGTTCATTTCACTCTACTTGCAGTTCATTTCTTTCCATCACCACTTGGTGACTTGCTCCTTCCACTCTCAATTTTGTCATATTTGTATGGTTAAATGGTCAAGTCTCTGCTGCTGCAAGTAGTTTATGGGCATTGAATGATCTTGTTGGTTTGTTTTGCAAGTTGATATAAAATTTTATACTCTTCTGCTCCTTTCATTTATAGAATTCTTCTGACCATCAATATATACCGCTGTATTCACAGTTCCTGAGAAAATACTGATGGTTGAGCACATGGAAAAAAGGCGAAGACCCGACCGGCAATGGTGCGACGTATGATCTCGTGCTCGGTTGGATCTGATCCGCTCTTAGCTGTCTTCTTGATTATCTTTGTAAATTCTGTCGAAATTTTTTACTTCTTCGTTCAATTTGCAGGTACCAGCAAGGTGGGCCCGGGACATTTTAATGCACAGGCCGAAATTCAAAATAATGTCCTTGTTCTAAAGATGAATTAAAATTAAAGTATTAATTTCTTTGGGAAGGTTCGACATTCCATTATCATGAACGAATTTTACATACATTTAGGTTTCTCGTTGAAACCTTTTTTTTTTTCTCTCGAGGAAACAGTACCCTAGTAATTTAAGAACAAGTGTTTTGAACACGTTTAAACACTATCGTAAAAATATTCTACAAAATCAATTAAAACTTCCTTTTTTAAGGTGTAACGTTCAGGACCTTTTGTACACACTACATTGTAAGTCTTTTGGGTCCATTGTTTCTCAACTTACACCATAAATAGAAGGAATAATACGTTTCTGTGGCTCGATCCACTGATCTTTCGCCATCCAGACAGAGCTTTTATGCCTCTCCTCGTTGACCACAAGGGTCACTCGGATTCGACAATCAATAAAAACTTCTAAATATGAATTCTTGTACCATTTTTCAATAATAATCCGTACAACCCGATATCATTAAAATTATTATCACTATTTGTATCACCAACACTCAAGTTCATCGTTAAAACTCGAATTTTTGACCAAACGCTCGAGTTCATTGCCTAGAGATCGTTCAACGGAAGTTGTATCGTCGTTTCAATGAGTAGTTGTTTATTGGAGTGTATCTCGTTTTCGGTTAAGCTCTCCAAAGGATGTGCAATGGAGTTGATAATTTAGTGGGATCATGAGATATAGATAATTGAGATTGGTTCAGGCCTTACATGAAAATTCTCTTTTAAGGCATATGAGCCGAGTCCAATATCGGACCTCATGGGTCAACTCTAGTTCGGATCACACCGCGTTTCCAGTAAGTGGTATTAGAGTCCATAGTTAAGGGGCTAGTTTGGGTGGCTCTAATTGCTTTGAGACAAATTGTATTGAACGTTCATGCGTATAATCGGATTATACTGGCTCTCTTTTCAAGATGGAGTTAGAATTTAGAAACATCCTCCATAAGGTGGTTGGATGTCAAATTCGCAGGAAGGCAGATCAGACCTAATGTTGGAGACAGCTATATGGATTGGTTTAAAAGGTAGGTCCAACACGTCATAGGGGGAGCAGGACGTTATGGTTGGCGCACAATGGTGGTGTGGATGAACGTGTCGATTTGACCCACGGTGGAGCAAGATGTTGTGGATGTGGATGAACGTGTCGGTTTGGTTATATGGTCGAACGTGTCGGTTTGGTTATGTGGTCGAACGTGTCGGTTTGGTTATGTGGTCGAACGAATTGAGATAACAATATATTGGATCTCCTGAGTTCTCAAAAGAGGGGGTAACAATAGAGTTGATAATTTAGTCCCCACATTGGGTAGGAAGTGAGATCATAAGATGTAGATAATCGAAATTTGTTTAGGTCTGACATGAGAATTTTTTGAGGCACATGTGCCCAGTCCAAAATCGCACCTCATAGGTCAACTCCGAATCGGATCACGCCGCGTTCCTAACATTGTTGTTGTTCTAGCTGCAGATCACGCCAATTCAATGATTGTACAATCCCAATATTCAACTTCAAATTCTAGTAGAAGAAGAGGGCGTAAACAATTCCAATTCTCAAATTCAAATTCCTAAATAGATTTCAAAATTCTGGATAGAAGAAAAGGATGTGAAGGTGGCTAGAAGAACATATGTGCCCAGTTCAATACCGTACTTCATGGACTAACTCCGGTTTGGATCATACCTTGTTCCCAACATCTTGTTCCTAAGTAGATTTCAAAATTCTGGATACTATAAGAGGGCATGCATGAGGACAAAAGAACATTTGTGTCAAGTCCACGTATCTTATGGACCAACCCTTGTTCGTTGTTGTTCTAGCTGCAGATCACGCCAGTTCAACAATTATAAAATTTCGATTTCCAACTTCAAATTGTTACTTAGATTTCAAAATTCTGGACAAAAAAGAGGGCGTGAAGGAGGACAGAAGAACATATGTGAGGGCAGAAGAAGAGGGTCTGTAGGACGGCAGAAGAAGAGGACGTGAAGAAGGGCAGAAGAATATATGTAAGGGCAGAAGAAGAGGGCGTGAAGAAGGACAGAAGAAGAGGGCAAAGAAGAGAACGTGAAGGAGGACATAAGAATATATGTAAGGGCAGCAGCAGAGGTCATGAAGAAGAAATGATTGAAGAAACTTATGTGTTTACGATTGGAAGAGAGATTATGATTCAATTATAAGTAGGAGAGAGTTTATGATTCAATTATAAGCAGAAGAAGAAGGAAGAGAGAATTAAAATCGACAACTTTCAAGAACACACTTACCGTTGGCTATCAATTCGTCTTTGGAATTGGAAAAAACAAAAAAGTTCTTCTCTAAAATTAGAGGGAACAAACTTTCACGATGGGAAAAACAATTGACCGACTTTTTTTTTTTTTTCTTCTTTTATTAAATATTTTGTCATACATTAATACTATATATTATATGTTATGGACTCTTAAAATTCTTTGGACCCTTGTATCTTGGTGTTCCGGACCCACGTCCGTTCGGTCTGCCCCCTCCCCCGGGCCACCGCTGGACACCAGCTGCTTGAGGCTGCAAGTTGCGTGCTTGTGGACCAAGTTAAAACGTGTGGGAGCCTCCGAGCGATCAGCGAAAGTATTGGCGAACAGCTCATGAGTGAAGACGATCACTTTCGTGTCATGAATTGATACGTGAATTGAACCAACAGCTAGCACGTACACAATGTGTGCTCCTCATAATTAAATCTTCTCCTGTTCATCAAGAAAAGTGCAGAAAAGAAAAAGCAGTGGTTAGCTTGAAAGCTAGCGTCTACTTGTCTAGTGCAAGTAGGCATTTGTTTTGTTGGCCAACCTGGGGCCAGCTCTGGTTTCTCTTTCCTCAAAAACACTTCTTTTTTCTTTGCGATGCCCGGGACACATATTTCCGCAGTTCGATTTGGAGATTATTTCGTCTAGTCAAAAAAATTATACCTTTTTTCACATACCACAAGAGTCAGATAAGTTTGGTAAATATTTATTTTCTTCTATAGATACATATACATATATCAGCAAAGTGACATCAACAGTTCAATTTGGATGTAAGCATTTATACTGGAGTGCTTCTACACATCGAAGGGAGGAACCGACGGACAAATTATATACCACGTGTTGACTTTCCATCTGCCGGAGCTGTGTGGCTAATGTTAGCAGGAGGTGCTGGCGTTTGGTGGAAACGAATCGACCAATAGGAAGCCGACATATGACGTCGGTTCACGCGTTGGTTTCTTCCATCGGTTCATTTAGAGCATCTCCAACCCTATTGTGAGTTTGAAAAAAATGGTTGCCACATAGGAATGACAACCATTTTTTCCAAAAGTACTTCTCCAATGCAAATGTGAAATAAAGTGTGGAGTTGACATGGCAATGACATGGCAAAGACAATGTGAAGTTGGTTGTCTAGATCTAGACAATGCACTTCACAATGTCTTTATGTCCACATCATCATTTGTGAATAAAAATATTTATAAAAAAGAAGTAGAAGAGTAAAAGTTGTCTTGGAAGTTGTAAAAAATTATTTGTATTGTCTTCTCAATACTTTTGCATTGGAGATGACTTTTTAAACCCATTGTCATTTGTGAATATAACCTTGCCACCTATACAAGACATTGTCTTGTCCCTCATGCCACATAGGATTCACAACACAAAACAAGACAATAGGGTTGGAGATGCTCTTAGGGTATGCTTGATAATTATATGGTAGCGATTTGAGGTATTTTTAGAGTACCGGTTATGAGAGGTCCGATTTTGTGTGGTTTTTAAGTATCAACTTTTAAATCAGTTCAGTCCATGCTTGTTAATTCGTTAACGAGAGAGGTTCCGAAAGTTTTTTTTTACACGAATAAGATTACCTATATGTTCACATAAATTAAAATAATAAAAATACATGAAATAATATAAACATATGAAATAATATAAACACCTAGATGAAAGTAGGAGAGAACGACTTTAAGAACTAACCGTGAAAACTAGTCGTAGTTTGGAAGAAGTAGAAGAAAAATATAGATGAGAAAAAAAATGATATTAGTAGTTATAATAATTATTTTTTTGTGAGAATATAAATGTAATAAAATAACAAAATCTCTCAAAATTCACCGATTCTGGATATTTATAAAGACACGCTTAATTGTGTTACTTCCATTTTGAAAGATTTTTGAGTTGATCAAAACAAGTGATTAAAAAATTAATAAGCAAGAATTTTTAAAATACTTCATAAACGGTTGGTTCAGAAATACCTCGTAATCGATAAAAATATCGTTACCGAACAGACCCGAGTTTCTCTTTATATTATCCCACTCTAACTCCTCACCATCCTAGTCACTTAATCTGAAGAGCAAAAATTATTTGCATAAAATTTAAATTATGTTTTAATGATAAGAAAAAAACATGAAAATAACGAACAAATATTTACCGTTTATTATGAATTTTATCTATGAAGAGCAAATATTATAGTATTACCAACAATAATCAACTTAGATCACACAATTATATAAAATAGTGTCTAAAAAATCATTTTCTATCAAATAATAAGTACATCGTAATTTACACTTCTAAAATATCATCATGCACTACTTTATAATTTTCTATCATTCAAATTCTAAATTTGTATCTATATTAATATTATTAACACTCCTAAAATATTATTTTGTATTCCTCCCTTCACACATGCACAAATTAATGTCAGATTTAATACATGAATAGATTTATATTTTGAATAATATAAAATTAAAAATGAGTACATGATGATATTTTAGGAGTATTAATAACAGCCCCCAATAGTAATTCTAATCTAGACATGATTTTTTTCAGCTCTTAATGTGTCAGTGTCGTTGTTACCTTGATCTCTAGTTTCAAGATATCGCGATGGAGCAACTGTAAAAATTATATTTTTGAAGGGTATACGTGCAATTCAAATAATTTCAGGAGGAGAATTTCCAAACTGGACACAACAATTATCAAATAGTAAATTCACGTTGGTGGCAGATAAAATATATATATTTTCCTTTTGATATCCTTAAAAAATAATTTAAATATTTACATATATTTTGAATTAAGATTTGTTATATATGTTTATATTTTAAGTAGGAATATTATAGATTTGTTTATATTTTAATTATAATTTGTTATGGATATATGTCAAAAAAATATGTGAATAAGAGTGAGGGTTTGGTTATGGGAAGGGAAAAAAGAGAGTTAGTTTTAGGGGCTCTGGAACACTAATTTTTTTATTTCTTAAAAAATTTAGGGTGAAAATTTTATTTCCATATTTGTTTATGTTATAAAAATCTATCTACGAAATATTCAAATAAATAATTTATTCATAAAACATGAAAAATTTATTCTTTAAGAAATATGAGATGGGTATATTTTGTTTGTTAGGATAAAATATTTTTTTGTTGCCTTCTTCCCTGCTCTCTTTTAACTTTTTCTTGTTTTCATTTTTTTAGGAGTTTTTTCCTTCAGTTTTTGTTCTTTTTTCATATTTTTGTTTTATTATTATATTTTTATAAGATTCTTTTTATTAATTTTTTTTAAGAATATTTTTTTTTTCATTTTAAAGATTTTTTTTCCATTTATTCCATTTTTGTTTCAATTTGTTATTCTTTTTTTCCTTTTTTTCGAAAATATTTATCTATTTAAAAATATGAAAATAATTTTTTAAAGAATTTAATTTATACCTTTTTTAAAAAATAAAATAAAATAGTGAAGGACGGCAAGGTTCTAGCCGTCCCAACGTATTATATTAGTAGAGATTAGAGATGTGGAGCAGATTTGTGACACGAGGAGGATTCCCTGCGGGACCCACAGGAACGCGCCCACCGCACGTGACCGGCCGCCTCCAACGACGAGTTCTGTCTCCTCCACGTCACCGCCTGGCGACCGACGTCTAAGGTGCCGACACGTGCTCGGCCCGCGTCACGTGGCCGCAGGTGAGAGTGCTAAAAGAGCAAGTTGGGCTGGGTCCATGGCCCAAGTCCTTGGCGGGAGCTACGTGTCCCAATTGTTTTTGACTGCCGATCAAGATCTCAAGCGGTAGCGGATCCCAAAATACCCGACCCGATAGCACGGCAATCAAATTGTTAAATTAAATCCTCAACTTCGATTAATTCCCCTCGGGGGCTGCTCCTAGCCTTCTCGCCACGTGTCGAGTCACTACAGTTTCCAGCTTATCCCTTGATATCCGTGCTCCTTGTCGCACACGTCCGAAACGTGTCCGCGAGCCGAGAAAGTGCAGCTAAGCGACCGCCACGTGTTGCTAAGAAGCCTGCTGGTCACTCTATGGACGACGCGTGTCCCAGGACACCGAGGCTTCCTTCCCTCCTCCTCCTCTGACCTCCCAACACGTGTATATGGATAAGGGTGTTTCCGTAAATTCGGATCTCCACGGCACTCCAAAAGCCCTCCTTCCTCCTCTTTTCTCCCCCTCCCCCCCAACCCCCATGGAATTTCTCCAATTCGAAATTGGACACAAGGTTTCTGTAGATTTTGTTTTCTAGGTCACGAAAGTGTTCGCGAAAGATTCGATATTTGATGGCTGCTGCGGGAGAGATCGAAGATTTTCCCTACTCGAAGGACCTCCTCCGGAGGTTCGCCGGCGGGATGACGGCGCCGGAGGCGCCGACGGAGGCTGCCGGGGGAGATTTCCGCGGAGTGGAGCTCAGCTTGGGGCTTTCTTTGGGTGGCTGCTTCGGGGACCCGAAGGAGAAGGGGATGGTCCGGTCGTCGTCGGTGTCGGCGTTTCCGCCGGAGAGCCGACACGCCGGGGATGGGGCGATAGCGAGGACGTGCTCGCTGCCGGCGGAGATCGAGGAGGAGTGGAGGAGGAGGAAGGAAATGCAGAGCCTGAAGAGGATGGAGGCGAAGAGGAAGCGGTCGGAGAAGCGGGCAAAGGAGAGGAGGGAGGAGGAGGAGGAAGCCGCGGCGGCGGCGGCGGTCCCCGCCAAGGAGGCGAAAGGCGCCCTGCGGTGGGCCGGGGCGGGAAAGCCGGCCTCGCAGGGCTCGATAGGCTCGTCGGGGAGCAGCTCGTCCGGCGTGTTGGATCTCGAGAGCAAGCCTATGCATGGTAATGACGATTCTCTCCCTGATCCTTCCTTCCACTATTCGTTTGTTGTTGTTGTTATTATATTGCTTCATTTGTCTATGCTTTCGAGTTTCAAGAACAATTTTTTTAAAGAAGATTAGCATAGGTTGCATTTTTTTTTTTTTGTAGATTCGAAGTTTGGAAGCTTCGATTATGTCTTCATGCAAATGTCACTTCCTCTTTTTGTTCATAGATCACATCCGAGTTCTATTAGGTCCGTTTCTAGTTTTGGAAGCGGAGAACTCGAATAGCCCCCACAACCAAAAATATGGGATGTGGGCCATCTTGCTGACGAAAAATTATTCAGTGAGCCGGGTTCATCATGAGGCTTGATGAGCCTCCACTTCGAGTGAGGACATGCAATGGCAGCCTTGGTTCTCCTCCACATCCTCAAATCGCCAGATTATCAAGTGGAGGAGAATCAAGGCTCATGGTGAGCCCGACTCACTGACTAATTTCTCGTTGTTGTCGACATGCTCACAGTAGATGGAGAGGCGTTTAGTGGTTGGTTTCCCTACCGTCCGTCCGTCTCCTTATACTGCTACAATCCTCTAGATTATACTTGCCATGGCTAAGTTTGTAGTTTGTCGATTTTTTTGTTGCATAGGGGTTCAATGTTCTCGCAAGATAATAACTACTAGTCTGAGCAGAAAGAAATGGCTCTTCGATTTGCAAGATGCATTGCTTTTGATTGTGGATGTCTTGGAAATCGATATCGATGGAAGTTCCATTAAATTATCTGAACATGTTGTAATACATTGCCTACTCTAGACGTTTGCATCTCCTTAATTACCCATATAGAGATGGCTCACTGCATTTTCGCCGTTATCCCCACTAGGTCTAGCTTAAGGAATTTGTTACAATCTTGAGGAACAGTGAAGAATACGAACATTCTAGAGATTCATTTCCGAGTTGGTATCCATGTCTGGTATCCATGTCCAAGTGATTGACAAACTTAAGAAGCACAGTGAGTGTATATTTTGTGGGTTCTTGTAGGTTCGACGATCTCTTCTTACTTCTTGAAGAACACTTTTACACCAGGTTTAGATCACGGGCATATTTCTATATGCTCATTCCTTGTTCGTTGGGACCATTGATAATATTGTGCTTGTTTCATTCCTTGTCCCATTGCGAGAAACCCGTCAAACTTCAAGATGCTCAACATTTCCCTGAGTGGGGAAGTAGGAAGATACTTCTTGTTTGGTACTTCACTACTATCCAAATAGTCTCTATCGGCAGCGTTTCGTATCATAAACAAATTCGTAACTGATAGCTCCATACTAGTGGAAAATCTGCACCCACGTACGTGATACGACACTAGCACAATCTACCTATGAGTACCGACAAATAGAGAACTTGTCTGTCCTACGGTAGCTTGGATCGAAGTCTACATCCAAAATTCCACGTTGCAAGAATCATAACCTGTAATGGCAACTTCATCACTAGGGGCCAAATTCTGTATTATTGTTGCATCTTTCCATTTTATTCGTGCTTGATCTATGTACTACAGACGAATGATTCTTTATGTATCAATTATTCATCATTATGCGTTTATGCAGCTGTGATAGACGAGGACAGACGAAAATTAAGTTTGTAGAGAGCCCCAAAACTGTTTCTTTTCAAAATCGAGATCTTGTTCTTTTTCTTTTCCCTCAGCGTTTTCCTCTTAGGCCTCGTTTGGTTCGCGGAATGGAAGGAAAAGGAAATCAATTCCTTGTCATTTCCTTTCCTTTGGGAAACTTTAATTCCTATTGATTTTCCTTTCCGATGTTTGGCAATGCCAAGGAATTTGGAAAGGAAAGTGAATACTTCAATGTGGGAAAGTGATTCCTTCCTTGGATGGATGGAATCACTTTCCCCCCCTAATTTCTCTTCATTGGGAATCACTTTCCTTTCCTCCTCAATTCCTTGGGCGTCCAAACATAGGAAAGTAATCACTTTCCTTTCCCAACCGGGAGATTCCGCCAACCAAACGAGGCCTTAAGATATCATAATCATTTGTGGCAGACACGAGTAGGGGTGAGCATTATTCGGTTTTGGACCGAAAATCGAACCGAACCGAACCGAACCGAATAAGAGGTTCGGCTCGGTTTTAAAAAAATTAGGTTCGGTTTCGGTTTTGAAAATACTAAATTTTCTTAGTCGGTTTCGGTTTTGGGTTTCGGTTTCGGTCCAAAACCGAAAACCGAATAAGAAAATTTAATTAATTAATTTATATATATATATATATATATATATATATATATATATATATATATGTGTGTGTGTGTGTGTGTGTGTGTGTGTGTACTATATATATAAGTATTAATATATATAGGTACATACTAAATATATATAGGTATATACTAAATATGTCTATGTATATTTAGTTACTATATATATTAACAAAAAAAAAGCTCAAAAAAAATCAAAAAATATGAATAAACCGAATAAACCGAAAATCGAACCGATTTAATTCGGTTCGGTTTGATTCGGTTTTGGGCCAATTCGGTTCGGTTTCGGTTTTGCTTATTCGGTTTCGGTCCAATTCGGTTTTGGGTTATTCGGTTCGGTTTAAACCGAATAAACCGAATGCTCACCCCTAGACACGAGTAGATTGCTTTTGTGCGTGGGGTTCTGAAATTTTACAAACTAAAGAGGATTCAAGGCTCTTCAAGGACCAAATTAGGGGGATTTAAGATCCAATGCACCAGACTAGTAACAGCTGGGCTATCCACAAATTAACAAATGTCCCATTCAAAATATAGGAAATTGTTGGGATTTTGGTCTTTGTTTAGAAATTTTAGTTCCACATCGGCTAGGCCAAAGGAGTTGTATCTCTATATATTAGCTATGCTAGTTTAGAGATGCACATGTGGTGTGGAGGTGCACATGGATGTGCCATGTGAGGTTATTTTTCTAATGAAAAAAAGGCTAAATCGACAATTGAAAGCATTCATGCTTTTTGCTCTTGGAAAATTTATTTCCATAGGAGCTAAGTCCCGTAGGGGCTTAGCGACTCGGACTCGGACCTGGGCTCGGGCTCGGGCTCATGGGCGTAATGTTGTGCTAACCGGACAGTTGCTACTCGGGCCTATAAAAGGTCTCTTCTCCCTCACAGGAAATATACACAGAGCATATACAGAGAGTTACGAAAGTTTACAAGTGTTTCTTAACACAAGTAAACAGAGGCTGTGAGAGAGAAGAAAAGATTTGCACCAGCGATCCGAGGAGTCAGAAGAGCAGAAGTGTTCCAAAGTTCTCCGACGAATTTGCTGGTTCCTGGAAGCTATTCGTGTGGGACGAATATAGCTTTGAGCAACGGTGGTCATTCACCCCAGCAGGATCTTCCATCTTTCGTCTGTCATCTTCTTCGCTGTTGTGGATTACGAAATCTTCTTAGATTCTCGTAATATCATACGCTGCTGTAACGAGATCTTCTTTGATTTTCGTTAAACTTGTGCAACCTTCCTAGAAGTGCTGCGTTGGAACATTGTTTTTTACAATTGTTTCTTCTCAGTTTTTCATCGAAAAAATTGTGTCCCGGCACTAACAGAACTAACATATACTTCCACTATTTTAAAAAACTAGCAAATGTTTCATTTCTTTGTAAATCAGTCAAAATTTTGGTTAAATTGTGGAGATACATCTTACAATTTTATTTATTCCATACAAAAGAATGGGAACATTTGCTTCTTTTTTTATTTTTAAGTAAAGGTATATGCTAGTTTCTATATTTTGAATGGAGGTATTTGCTAAAATATTCCAACATATGTATATGATTGAATTTATATATGACTGAATTTCTTATCTTACCAGGAACGGATTGAAAATTTTCTTGTGTGTTTTTAGGAATTTGAGAGAATCTTCAAAACAACATGTTTCATCTATGTTGTGTGCTAGCTTGTCTCTATATATATGACTTAAGTTTGATGTTAGCAATAGAATTTGTATGCGGAACGATCCTTCTTCTTGTGCGTTATTGGGGTATTACCGAGCTCTCTAAGAAAGTAGAAAAGATTGAAGATGCTATTTGTATTCTGTAATTTCTCGGGTAATTTAATCACATAAAACTTGTCTCATTTTTTTTGTTCGTTTCCTTCCTTAGGTCTCGACGCTACTTCATTGAACGGTTCGGTGGAGGTCAGGAGCCCCTCTGTTTCACCGACGCTCGGCAAACGTACCAACCCTCCCAAGGAGGAAGACGAGCCATCGAAGAAGAGGATGAGATCGAATGAAACGGAGAGGAGCATGATGGAAGAAATGCCATGCGTCTCCACGAGGGGCGAAGGTCCAGACGGAAGGAGGATTGAAGGGTTCCTGTACAAGTACAGGAAAGGAGGGGAGGTCAGGATCGTCTGCGTTTGCCATGGCAGCTTCCTCACGCCGGCCGAGTTTGTCAAGCATGCAGGAGGAGGTGACGTTGATCATCCGCTCAGACACATCGTTGTGAGTCCGAATCCGTCTGTGTTGTTGTAACGTGCAGACTACATATCTGTGAAAGAAAGGATAATTGTGAGTAAAAAGGGAGAACAAAAGAAGAGCGTAATCTTCTTCTTCGCTAAAAAGCTAGATTTTAGCTTCTCATTTTAGTGCTTGTAGTTTATTTTTCTTCTCTCGCGAGTGTAAGTATTTATCAAAGCGGACCCGGTTTTGGGGTTCTTAAACATATGACTGGTATGGTGGAATTTAATTTTGGCTTAATTACAATTCGATATCATTGACTATTATTGTTTTTTAACTTGATATTTTTTTAAAAAAAGTATACTTTGATACTCTAAAATGTTTTTTCGAAAATATTTTTTTTTCTCTTTTTTCCATTACCATCCACTAGCTCCCCCTCCTGCCGCCTTCCAGACTGCCTCCTCCTCCCCGTCTCCCTCGACTCGACTGCTCCCACTCGCGCGCCTCTCCCCTCCCACGACCTCTCTCGCTGCTCTCCTCGACCGTCCTACCCGTGCCCCTTTCTCTCGCTGCCGCCCCTTCTTCCATTCCATCGTCTGTCCTTACTGTCGCGCACCATCGGAGGACGCCGAGGGAGGGGGTGCATCGATCGCCGGAGGGGGGGAGGGGGGTGGGGGCATCACCGTAGAAGGAGGGAGGGGAAGAGGGACGGGGGAGAGGGAGGGGGTAGCTTCGAATTATTTATTTATTTTTGGGTATGTATTTAAAAATATTCAATAGTTGATGGTATCAAGTTGTTGAGTAAAAAAGTTTAGAGTATTAAGTTAAAAACTGAAATAGTTGAGGGTACCAAGTTGCAATTAAGTCTTTTTCTTTGGTAAATTATAAGGGTACATCCGAAGTTTAGGACTAGTCCAAATCTGATTTCGGTTTATTTACAAGTTTCACTTAAAAAATTATTCAGGGTTAGTCCAACTATAGGTATATAAGTAAAAAAAAAAAAAAAAGGCCTTTTTTCTTCCCTTCTTCCTTCCAAAATCTTAGATATTCTCTTCCAAATTTTTTTAAATTTATGTTCATGCCTAAATTTTATCTTCTAGTAACTAAAATTTGATTTACTATTTATTCTAGACAGATTTTTGAAATTTTGAATCAATTTTGGGATTACGAAATTCAAAAATTCGTCCACAGTCGCGACGGGGACGATGATGGACTACCCAATTTCTGGCAGTCCTGATAATGGATAGGACTGCGAGAAATTTTGGCAGTCGTGACATTCCAAAAAAATTGACATCCTAGAAGAAAGTTTTCAATAATCATGAAAATAGAAGTCACGTAAGGATTTTATATTTTTATATAATTATTAAGTTATCTTTACAAATATTTTTAAATCTATTTTAGAGATAAATAAATTATATACTAGATTTAAAAATAAATAAATTATCTACTCGGTTTAAAAAAACTCAAAATTTAAATTTTATCTTATTGATAAGTTACTCAATTTTGCTCATTTTAAAATGAATCTTCATATATACGGTCTATTAAATCCATTTTAGGTGTAGATTATTTTAGAGAGTAGTCTCTCAATTTGTTCATTTCAAAATAAACCTATTTTAGAGATACGTCTCTCAATTTTAAATCTGATTTAGAGTCTCTCAATTATCTACTCGGTTTAGAAAAAAACTCAAAATTTTAAATATATCTTATAGATAAATCTCTCAATTTTCTTCATTTCAAAATAAAATTTCATCTATATCTATAAATCTATTTAAGAGATAAGTCTCTCAATTTTAAATTTATTTTAGAGTTCTAACCAATATTTTTACAACATCTATATCTATAAAATAGGATACACAATATAATACGACAATATGAGCCACAAACACAAATACGATAATATAATACGCAAAATGATATTTGGAATGTAATCATGTATCTCAAAATGAAAAGGTAATAATATTTAGGACTGCTATATTTTCTGACAGTTCTAAATACTTCTAAGGCTGCCAGAAAAGTGAACAGTTCTGAAATGGACTTGCTGTACAACAGTCTATTTCAGGACTGTCCAAATTTTTGGCAGTCCTAGAAGTATTTAGTACTCCCACAAATTGTGGCAGCCCTAAAGTCGGCTTGGTTGACTGCAATTGCTAGAAATTAGGATTTATTTTCATGCAATGTTTGTGAGGCATCTCTGAAATGGAGAATGAGAAGGAAACTAGGGTTTATTTTCATGTATTGTTTGTGAGGAGCCTTTAGGTGCCATCTCTGAAATTGAAAATCAGAAGAAAATTAGGATTTATTTTCATGTATTGTTTGTGAGGAGCCTTTGATAGAGATGGGGAAGATGGAAATGGTGGAGAAGAAGAAATAGAGATCTTTGGAGGATTTGGAAAGAGTAAAATATTGAAATGAGGGTAAAAATTTGGATTTGGGGGATTCTGGGTTGGGACAGCCCCAAAAGTAAAAAATGGGATTGTCTTGAGTAATTTTTCCTTAAACTTGGGCTAGCCCCAATCCAAAATAGTCCTGAAAAATTTTGGATGTGCCCTTCTAATTTATCTTTTTTCGATTTAGAAGTTGGAAATTTTTGATATATATAATGATATATGGGTTGGGAGCATTTGAACCATGGTCTGTATCCCAGGGTGTGTATTGGCCTGGCTTGGTAATTGGATTTAGGCCGTGTTTGATTGGGCTTTTTTTCTATGCAAAATATTTGTATCACAAATTTTTCACTAGGCTGTGTTTGATTGGGCTTTTTTTCCATGAAAAATATTTCCATCACAAATTTTTCACCAAATTTTTCACCAATGTAGTGTTTGATAGCTTATATTTTTCATGAAATTATTTTCCAAAAAACTATCATTTTGTTGTGATTTGGATAAATCCAAATATGGATGTCCTTATCCATACCCACAACCACCTCTCTATCTCATTCCCTCTATATATGTTATCAATGAGAAAAGCTACATACAGATTTCTGGCTAGCAATTCCTTCTCTCTTTTCTATTTTTACAACACGTTATCAGCACGAGACTCTAACCAAAGAGTTTCGATGACAAAGTTCGAAGGCGGAGATCAGAAAATTGGATTGAACAATCCAACCAAGTTCATAGATTATATATATTTTTTCTTTGATAAGAAGTTTGTGCTATGATCTAAATCCCAAAAACTAATGCCAGAAACTATATTTTTGTTGTTCTCTTATATGCATGTGATATAATATAATAAATTTAACATATACAAATGTCATATAAACACCATATAAAAGAATGATATTCTCTGTAAAAAATATCAGGTTAATTCGGTGAACACCATGATCATGTTTATTCAAATGTCATTCTTCTAAATTATATACTTCTATTATTTGTAGAAACTTTGATCTTGTGACCTAGCAAATGAAGTGACGTATTAAGAATTTCTATCAAAAACGGAAAAAAAAAAATTGTACACGTAGAAACCAATCCGTTAGTAACATAGTATTTAATATATATTGTTAACATTAGCAAGTTTCACATGGCATGCTATATACATATTAATATTTAGCAACTTTGGAGCTACTTATTTGTTTCCATCAATTTAGTATGAATTTGTTGCATATAAGTACCTTAAATAAATCCTATTTTTGCATAAGTCCTAATTATTACATCTTGTGATGGCAAGGCAGATCTCCTGCAGCCATTTATCATCGATGATTTCAGTAAGCTCTTGATTTGGTTGGATTTGATTTATATCATTTGTGAAAGAAGTGATAGATCTTCATCTTTCGATTTTAGTAGTCTTTAATTTTGAATGTATGATACTTCTCTCCTCTACCAAACACGTAGAGTGGGAGATTGTAGAAAATGAATAATGGATCATTTTATTGATGGACTACTACTTGCTGCTTATAGAGGTTCCAACTCCTCTTCATTCTACATATTCCAATGTGGGACTAAAGTCCTTATTGGTTCTCAACACTCCCCCTCAAGATGAGCGATAGATATTAATCATCCTCATCTTGTTACATAGCTTTGACAGACTCAATGAACTAAGACCTTTAGTCAGACAATCTGCAACTTGTTCTTCTGAGCGAACATGGTCAATCTTCAGTATCCCTTGTTTAAGCTTCTCCTTGATGAAGAATCGATCGATCTCGATGTGCTTCGTTCTGTCGTGCTGAACTGGATTGTTGGCTATACTTATTGCAGCTTGACTATCGCTCAGAAGATGTAACGGTGCTCCATTATCTAGCTTCAACTCTGTCAGCAGTGCTTTTACCCACAGTAACTCTGACACTCCCAGAGCCATTGTTCTGTATTCTGCTTCAGCTGACGACCGTGCTACCACTGACTGTTTCTTACTTCTCCATGAGACCAGGTTTTCTCCTACAAAGACACAGTACCCCGTGGTAGACCTTATGTCGTCTATGCAACTCGTCCAGTCTGCATCGCAGTATCCCTCAACTTCTATGCGTCCATTCTTCTTGAACCATAACCCTTTTTTCGGCGTCCCTTTTAGATATCTCAAGATCTGAAATACTGCTTCCATATGACCCGTTCTTGGATCATGCATGTAGCGACTCACTACACTCACCGCAAATGAGATATCAGGACGAGTGTGCTCCAGATAAATCAATCTTCCTACAAGTCTTTGATACCTTTCACGATCAACTGGCTCTTCTGCTTCTGCTCCCAACTTACACTTCTGGTCAATCGGAGTGACTGTTGCTTTACATCCCAGCATCCATGTCTCCTTTAGCAGATCTAGTGCGTATTTTCTTTGTGAGAGAATAATTTCTTGTTCGCCGTCACACACCTCGATACCCAGAAAGTACCTCATCGCTCCAAATCCTTCACCTCAAACTCCTTCGCGAGTTTTGATTTCAGCTTAGTGATCTCGACCTCATCATCACCTGTGATTACTACATCATCCACATATACAACAAGTATAGTAATGTGGCCTCTTGCATGCTGAAGAAAGACTGTATGATCTGCATTTGTTTGATGGTATCCCATGCCAGTAACAGCCTTTCTGAATCTGTCGAACCAGGCTCGAGGAGATTGCTTGAGCCCGTATAGCGACTTCTTTAGTTTACACACTTTTCTACGCGACGTCCCTCCGTCTGATTCTGTCGCGTAGCATCCTGGCGGGAGCTCCATGTACACTTCTTCTTGCAGGTCCCCGTGGAGAAAGGCATCCTTCACATCTAATTGGTATAGCTTCCACCTATAGTTTGCTGCAATGGAGACCAGAGTTCTTACCGTGCTCATTTTTGCTACTGGGACAAACGTCTCATCATAGTCGATGCCATATGATTGTGTGTATCATTTTGCAACCAACCTCGCCTTGTACCGCTCTACTTTTCCTTCTGGCGTCTCCTTCACTGTGTACACCCATTTGCATCCCACAGTTTTCTTTCCTTTGGATAATGGAACCAACTCCCATGTCTTATTTTTCTCTAGTGCCCCAAGTTCTTCCATCATTGCAGCTTTCCACCTTGGATCTTTCTTTGCTTCCTGCCAACACTTAGGCAAAGAAGTAGAGTCTAACGATGCAATGAAGGCTCGATAATTCAGAGAAATGTTAGAATAAGACAAAAAATTGGCAATGTCATGTTCATAATCATCATAACGACTAGAAGCCTTACCCACATTGATGCGAGAAGATCTCCTTAAGGAAGCAATAGGTGGTGGAGAGATCATACCATCCAAGTCAGAGAGATCCGGATCAGAATCAGAGTGATTCAGTGCGGGGACAACATCTTCAAGAGTTGGGGCAGGAGTAGACGAGGGACTTGGTACAGTAGGCAATGGACACGGCACAGTACTGGACTTCTGTTGTCTCCTTATGTAGACTTGGAGCTCCTTTTCCCTTATCTTCCCCTGCGTAACATATGTATCTTCTTCTTCATTCTCCGTATCAGAGTCACTGCTATCTCCCCCTTTCGTCTAATTTTTCGCGACCGGGCACGGGACCGATCCGACTACCACGTTTGGACTTATTATATCCCCCTCACGTCTAACACCCTCTGTGTTAGGTGTGTCACCAAACGCTGAACCTGCATCCGAAGCATAGTATGGTTCCAGTTCTCTGAATATAACATCTATGCTAACAAAATCTTCCGCTCAACTGGGCTCCAACATGCGTATCCCTTCTGAGTCGCTGTGTACCCGACAAAGACACACTTAACCGCTCTAGGATCTAGTTTGCCAACTCCTGGCCTATTATCTTGGACAAAACACACACACCCAAATACTTTCGGGGGAACAGTGTATGTAGTTGCACCAGTAAGCATCTCTAACGGTGTCTTCCAGTCCAATACCTGAGACGACATTCTGTTGATGGGATAAGAGGCCGTCAATACAGCTTGTCCCCATAAGTGTTTCGGGACATTCATAGCCAGGAACATCGTCCGTACGACCTCCAGCAAGTGCCTGCTCTTCCGTTCGGCCACACCATTTTGTGCTGGTGTATAGGCACATGAAGTTTGCTGTAGTATTCCATGAGTAGATAAATACTCAGCAACCCTGTTATTAGTATACTCCGTCCCATTGTCAGACCGAAAATACTTAATTTTAACGTTATATTGTGTTTCCATCCGACGATGAAAATCCTGAAAAGCCTCAAGGACGTCACTATTATTCTTCATAAGGTAGACCCAGGTCACGCGGGTATAACATTCAATAAAAGTGACAAACCATCTAAAACGTTAATATCGGTTGTAAAACAAGGGCCCCATACGTCCGAATGTATCATATCAAATGCAGTAGAACTTCTATTCCCTGAGCTCACATACGAGCTCCTGGTATGTTTTCCCAACTCACATGCATTACAAAATAACTTCTCTTTATTAGCCCTTTGATATAAGGACGGATACATTCGACTAATAACTTTAAAGGAAAAATGCCCAACACGCTGGTGGTGGAGTAGTAATTCGTCTTCTACACTGCGACATGAAGCGTCCAGTTGTGCGTCTGCTACTAGAGATGCCAATGCTTCGTCCAGTCCGGTCATGTCCAAGTACCACAGCCCCTTATGCCATGTACCAGTCCCTAGTCGTCGTCCTGTCCCCTTCTCCTGAAAAGTCACCGTAGGAATGTCAAAGGAAACAGTATAGTTTAGGTCAAGGATAATGGTACTAATAGATATAAGATTGACAGGAAAAGATGGAGCATGTAAGACATTAGTGAGAGTGAGGGAAGTGGTGCATGCGACAGTGCCTTTACCCATTACAGGTCTGGAGGTACCATCAGCAGTGTGAATGCTCTCCGGCGTCGGTAGGTGAGTATAGTCCTGAAACTCACCGCAGGACCCCGTGACATGGCGAGATGCCCCAGAGTCCATAATCCAACCTAGCTGATGGACAGATGCAAAAGCACGCGCAGGTATACCTATGCTGGTTTGGGCAAAGCAAATGATGTGATCCCCTGAGATAGATGGCGCCCCAGAAGTAACTTGACTGTTGTCCGAACCCAGCTTCGTGCCTCGTAACCTCGCGATGAACTCCCTCTCAAGAGGAGTTATTTCAGCTAATTGATTGTCTTCCCCTTCTTTCGTCAGATTTTCTTTGTGTCCTCCAAAATAATTTTCCCTTCTACCAGCATATCCTCCTCTACCGCCACGACGTCCTCCACGGCCCCGTCCGCGATCATTTGACTGACCTCGCAGGGATTTTGGACAAAATCTAATATAATGTCCCGAGTCACCACAGTTGTGGCAAACACCGCCCGCAGAGGAAGGCTGATTGAAGGCGACAAGGGCAGACTTTTCAACAGCAGCTTGCTCCTCCTGGAAGTAGCCCTTGTTGGACATCAACTTCAATCGAGCTTCTTCTTGTGCCATGGCAGCTATGGCTTCTTCTAAGATTGGAAGCGTGAGTTATGCAAGTAGTACATTCCTTCTCTGCTCAAACACATGGTTGAGCCCCTTCAAGAACTTCATCATCCGTTGCCGCGAAATATACGCCAGGAACGTCTGAAAATGCTTCACAAACGCCGGTTCAACTTGTGCATCTTCCATCCCAAGAGGATCATAATGATCCAGATCAGACCAGTACTTCTTCAACAGGGCTGCGTACTCAGAGATGGTACGTTCGTCTTGTGCCACCCTATCGAGTTCATCCTGTAGTTGGAAGACCCGCATAGGGTTGCCTGAGCTTGAGAACATATCCTTCAAAGTCTGCCAGATATCAGCAGTACCCTCCAATGCCTCTATATTGTCCGACATCTGGTCGGTCAAGGAGTATCACGCCCCAGAACCAGAATACTGGAGAGCGGGGGAATGACTCAGCCAGCTACGTATTACGGGTAGATGAATATCGTATAATACGATCAATGCTGTCTAACCAGACGAGGGGGTGCATATTACATAAAGTCTTACTATGGTCATTACAAATCTATTGTCTCAATCATTCGAATAAGAAACAGAAATAGAGAATATGTAAGATAAAGCAGTAAGGCGTCCCAAACGCTCAGTCAAAATGTTCTTGATATCTGGCTTTACAAAACATAGCCAGATTGATGTAGCAAAAGTATACACAATTGTTATCAGCTGCAGTCTGACTTTAATTACAATTATATAAAAGTAAGTACAAGACAATCTGACTAACATGTCGGTGCCAAACGGCAAGGTATTAAGTAAGTGGCAAAACGAGCGGTGAAGTAAGGAACCCACTCGAGTCCTCCTGCGATCATCCCTCTAGTGTTGACCATCCTGGAGGTAGAAGTAAGCTGGATCCTCGGGGACCGGCTCTAAATCTGGCCATGCAAAACCAGAGAGGTTAGACCTCTAATAGCAAGTACCACAAGGAAGCACGACATGAAAACTAAAACCAGTAAGTAAGAGAATATAATAATAGATCTCTGCTTTCCACTAGGATTCACATCACATCACGACACTTCGAACCAACCTCCCAACCAAACAAGGACAGAAGTTGGCCCGTCATGTCCTGACATTCTGATCATCCCAGTTAGGTAACAGAGTAGTACAGTACACAAACAAATCATCTTGAACGGCCAATCAACTCCTACGGCTTGCTATTGTGAGTCCCAAGTTATCCTGGAATAATGCAATTAGGGATTCCGTTGTTCTTACTATGTGCAAGCAAGGCTATTCTATCCAGTCAATCATGTGCGCCATGCATGAATTAGACGAGTCCTAGCAGGACGCCCGTCAATATACAATATACAATAATAATAAAAGCAGATACTGTTCCCTGCCCGTGTGGCAGTTTTACAGTATCTGTGGGAACCAGCCGGCCCGTCGGGTACTACTTGTCCCAAGGGGGCTGCCATGTAAGAACTCGGGAATCCATTCTCTCCATGCCATCATTTTTTTATTTAACTTAATAGTCCCTACGTTGAGTGAAATCCCATGCCGTGGATCATGGTCATTCAAATGAGTACTTTCGTACGGGGTACGATATGCACAACTCTACAACGATACCAGTGCGGTTAGGTTGCAGGTCTTACATAGCGTAATGCAACAATCAAATCTAACCACGGTAATCATGCCTTGACCATAAAGTACACATGCTTCTTTTGTAGAAAATAAATAAGTAAATAAATAAATAAATAGATTGAAGCCTGCATGTGCATGTATGTCAATATTCGGGATCAGCCAGTCGATTACAATAGTTCATAACATGAACGTGTCTCATTCATTTTATTCAATAAGACGACTAGCAAGTCTCTTAGTTCCAACTAGGAACGCATGATCAATTTAGTCAAGATAACCATTATTATCAATGGTGACAAGACATGAAAGTCAATTAGTATTCAGTGGGGTCGAGTCTACAACTCTCAGGGTTTAATTTCAGTCAATCGGGGTATCTATAACTCAATTCATGACATATGGTACATCCCATGTAACAATCTATATTTAACAGAAATATCAACATATCATGATTTATCAAGTTTATGCCAAAAGGCGTAAGGATATAAAATGGACGTTAAATATCTAATAAAATATCAATATACAGGGCTATAGAAGATCAGGGTAAGTAAGGTCAGCGTACGCTCAAGTCAGGCTACGCTCAAGTCAGCGTACGCTCAGGTCAAAGAGGCAGCGTATGGGCTCCATACGACTCCTTACCATTCAAGTCAGCGTATGCAAGTCATACGCTCCCAAAAGGTAGCGTATGAACTCCATACGACTCCTGACCATTCAAGTCAGCGTATACAAGTCATACGCTCCCAAAAGGTAGCGTATGAACTCCATACGACTCCTGACCATTCAAGTCAGCGTATGCAAGTCATACGCTCCCAAAAGGTAGCGTATGAACTCCATACGATATACGCTTCCAAAAGGTAGCGTATGCAAGACACACGCTTCCTAAAAAGGTAGCGTATGAACTCCAGACTGCGCTGCGCTAAAGAGCGCGCACAGCTCAGTGACGCAAGCTAAAAAGCTAGTGTACACTGCTCACTGTCTTCTCCAAACAGCAAGAACTCCATGGTTGCACCCAAAGCTTCAAAGGTCCATAACTTGGTCAAAACAAGTCCAAATCCAACTTTCCAAAGGTCAAAATTGGGTAGAATAAACTTCTCTACAATATGGAACCATCAAAATTTACAAACAAAGAAGTTTGATAGATCAAAACCACCAAATCCGAAAATAACTAATTTCTAGATCTACAAAAATTAAGACTTCGAAATGAAAAATGTCAAGTTCTAAACTCTCTTAGGATCACGAGAGGAAGATAAATGAACCATAAAAATATGGGTTCTCATGTGGAGCAAGTTGTACTTGCCTACGGTTTGGTAGGTGGAGAGAGTAATGAAGAAGAAGAAGAGGAGTAATGGTGAGAATGTGAGTTTATGAGGAAAGAGAAAGAGATGTAAGCTTTAAATAGACAAGGGGTGGTAGGTGGGAGTTGGGCCGGGTCCAATGGGGATCCAACCAAAGCCAACCCGAACCCAAATAAGCAAGACTAAGACAGGGAATAAGAGCAGGAAATAAAGTACAGAAATAAAATTGCAGAAATATAATTGCAGGAAATAAATTAACATAAAAATTTAAAGAGCAGATTAATTGATTAACATGAAATTAAAGAAATTTAAATACAGGATAATACATGATAAATATTAAATAAATACTCATTAGTTGTACATGTATAAAAATATGTATTCTGGGAACGGGGAGTGACATCTCTACCCTCCTTAGAAAAATTCCGTCCTCGGAATTTCAAATCCAAGCAGGATAGAAACCTCGGGGCTAAACTAATCTAGGTACAAGCAATTCAATCAAGCAATCATTTTATAATGTCCATAGCAAGTAACATATCTATATTTAACAATCTACGACATCAAGCAATTCTACCCATAAGGTGATAAGCATGAGGAATCAAGACAATCAGGTACACAGAAAAAGATATACCTTGTGAGTCAAACAGATGTGGATACCGTGATCGGATATCATCCTCACGTTTCCACGTTGACTCTCCCAAAGAGTGATGACCCCAAGCAACCCGGACAAGGTTAATTGTTCGGTTCTTGAGTATCTTCTCTTTTCGGTCCAAGATGGACACAGGCTGCTCCTCGTAAGACAGGTTGGTACCAACAACCAGTTCTGAATGATCGAGGATATGGCTGGGGTCCGATACATAACTTCGCAATTGAGATACATGAAACACGTCATGCACCTCTCGTAACGAAGGTGGAAGGGATAAATGATAAGCAACATCGCCTACCCTATCAAGAATAGCAAATGGGCCTACGTATCGCGGACTCAACTTCCCGCGAACGCCAAATCTAATGACCCCACGGGTAGGTGAGATCCGCAAGAACACGTGGTCCCCAACAGAAAACTCTAGCGGCCTACGATGCTGGTCCGCCCAATGACGATGCCGATCCTGCGCAACATGAAGTCGCTCTCTAATTCCCTTAATCACTTCAACCGTCTGGATAATCATTTCTGGGCATAGCATCTTCCTTTCTCCGATATGATCCCATGCTAGCGGCGATCTACACTTCTTACCATATAGTGCCTCAAATGGCGCCATCTGGATACTAGCATGATAACTGTTGTTGTATGAGAACTCAATTAAGTGCAGATGGCTTTCCCAAGATCCTCCAAAATCCAGAGTGCAAGCTCGCAACATATCTTCCAAAGTCTGAATTGTTCTTTCTGATTGCCCATCCGTCTGCGGAGGGTAAGCCGTGCTAAATCTTAACTTGGTGCCCAAACTACGATGCAAGCTCTTCCAGAAATGTGATATAAAGCGGGTATCTCGGTCTGACACAATACTGACAGGGACTCCATGCTGCCTGACTATCTGTTGCATATACAACTCTGCCAACTTTTTTGTAGATTGCCCTACTCTGAAAGGAAGAAAATGTGCTACCTTTGTAAGCCGATCTACTATCACCTAAATAGCATCTTTACCACTTGGTGATCTCGGTAAATCGGTCACAAAGTCCATTGTGATGTGTTCCCACTTCCATTCTGGGATAGGAAGCGGTTGCAAAAATCCAGCTGGCCTCTGCTGTTCTGCCTTCACTTGCTGACATACCAAGCAACGGGAAACAAACCTAGCTATCTCCCTCTTCATCCCGTTCCACCAGAAGTGCTGCTTGATATCTTGGTACATCTTGGTCCCTCCAGGATGTATAGAATACTGGGAACTGTGAGCTTCTGCCATAACTTCCTGTCTGATATCTCCACTAGGCACACATAGACGTGATCCAAACCTAAGTGTACCATCTTCATGAATTTTCAACTCCTTTCTGTGCCCTGACTCATATTCTGTCCTAAGTTTCTGAATCTTTGGGTCTTGTGCCCGAGCTGCCTTGATCCTATCTACCAAGTTAGATTGGACTTGTAGACTTGCCATAACTCCTACATCGCTAGAAAGTATAACCTCTATGCCCATCTCCTGAAGGTCTTCTAAGATATGCTTCTGTGTTGTCAACATAAATGTGCCGCCCCTTCTGCTGAGAGCGTCTGCTACCACATTAGCCTTGCCTGGATGATACTGAAGCTCCACGTCATAATCCTTGATCAGTTCTAACCATCTTCTCTGCCTCATGTTCAGCTCCTTCTGAGTAAAGATGTACTTCAGACTTTTATAGTCTGTGTACATGTCCACTCGGTCACCATATAAGTAATGCCTCCACAGCTTCAAAGCAAATACTACTGCCGCCAACTCCAAATCATGAGTTGGATAATTCTTCTCGTGGTCCCGAAGCTGCCTAGATGCATATGCTATCACCTTCCCGTGCTGCATGAGGACACATCCAAGTCCTTTACCTGACGCATCACAATATACGGTAAAACCTCCGGGTCCAACTGGCAATGTAAGAATGGGTGCTGATATCAATTTCTGCTTCAAATTCTCAAATGATGCCTGACATTCTGCCAACCAAACAAATGGCACATCCTTCCGGGTCAAGCGAGTCATGGGTGCTGAAAGTCTTGTAAAATCTGACACAAATCTTCTGTAATATCCCGCCAATCCCAAAAAACTCCGTACATCATCTACGGTCTTGGGTACTGGCCAACTCTCTACTGCTTCTACCTTCTTGGGATCCACTGCTACTCCAGCTCCTGATACGATATGACCCAAGAATGAAATATGGTCCATCCAGAACTCACACTTGCTGAGCTTGGCATACAACTGGTTCTCTTTCAGAACCTGCAACACTTTCCTGAGGTGGTCTTCATGCTCCTCTTCACTAGCAGAGTATACGAGAATGTCGTCAAGAAACACAACGACAAACTGGTCTAAATACGGCATAAAGATGCGGTTCATCAAATCCATGAATATTGCTGGAGCATTGGTCAAACCAAACGGCATTACCAAAAATTCATAATGCCCATACTTCGACCTGAATGCTGTCTTGGGAATATCTTCCTTCCGAACCCTCACTTGGTGATACCCTGAACGAAGATCTATCTTGGAGAAAACTCTGGCTCTGCTCAACTGATCAAACAAGTCGTCGATCCTGGGTAATGGGTAATGTTCTTTACTGTTGCCGCGTTAAGCTTCCTGTAATCGATGTACAATCTGGATGATCCATCCTTCTTCCCCCACAAGTACCACTGGTGCTGCCCACGGCGATACGCTAGCTTGGATAAACTTCTTCTCCTTCAATTCCTCTATATGCTGATATACCTTGGCCTGCTCTGAATCCGCCATTCTGTAAACCCGATCTGATATCGGTTTAGTTCCAGGTGCCAATTCTATACTGAACTCAATATCTCTAACCGGTGGCAGACCGGGAAGTTCTTCGGGAAACACGTCTAAAAATTCTTCAACTACCTTCGGAACCTGAACTTCTTCCAATGCCGTTACTACTCCCTGCTCTTGTTGAGTTGCCTCTGATCTGACTAAGGTGAATCTTTTCATGCCTGGAATATCAAAAGATACACTCCCACTACGACAATCTATTGTCGTATGACTGTCTTTCAGCCAGTCCATGCCTAAGATAACGTCGAAATTTCCAACAGGAAATTCTATCAACTGGGCGGGTAAAGAATGCCCGCAAACTACAACACTACACGCTAGAATAACTCTACTAACTCCTACGACCCCATTGCCAGTGAGTATATTCAACCTCCCTGGCAATGCTTCGAACTCCATTCCTAGCCGTGTCGCAAATCGTGCAGATATAAATGAGTACGATGCTCCCGAATCAAACAATGCTACTGCGGGATATGAGGCGACGAGAATGTTACCTGCCACAACATCTCTCGATGCTAATGCCTCTTTCAAGGATAGAGTGAATGCCTGTCCTCGACCTCCTTGCTGGTTCCCATGTTGCGGCCTAGCCTGGTGCTGCTGCTGGCCCCTTCCTTGATGATGCTGGGGTGGTCTATGCTGGTGTTGCTGCATCGGCGGCCACTGCTACCGAAACATCTGAGCCTGCGGCATTAACGGGCGCTGTGCCAACGGTCTCACTGCTACCGCTGGTCCTCGATACTGTCCTGCCCCTGGTGCTGGTAGAGCAGGAAACTGCTGCACTGGTCCTCCTGACCTCGAATTCATGGGACATGTGGTAATCCGATGATCTGGATTTCCACATATCAAACACTGCCCGTTCAATGTCCGACACACATCTCTAGTGTGTCCCATCTTCCCACAATAAGTGCAGCCCGCCGGGGGTTGCAGGTTCTTCTTCTGTTGCTGTTGCTGCTGCCTGGGTGGTGGTGCTGGCCCTCGCATCTTTACATCGTGGATACGAATGCCAGGGGATGGTGCTGTTGTTCGGGGCGCTGCTCCCCCTCCTCCTTCAATCTGACTGTGGGATCTCTTCTGACCCCCAGTCCTTGCCGCAAGCCTCTGAATGGTGATCTCATGCCTGCGGGTTGCCGTCAATATTTCGTCAAAAGTTTGGTAATTGTGCCCCTCTATCAATTGCAAAAGCTCAAGATGAAACCTTTGCTGGAACCTCATCGCCCTCTGGCGCTCCGTCGCCACCATCTCTGGGGCAAACCTACTCAATCTGCAGAACTCCGCTGCGTACGCATCTACAGTCTTGCCAGCCTGTCTGAGGTTGATAAACTTCTGTTGTAGCTCAAACTGCGCCACAACTCCATAATACTTCGTATTGAACCTTGCAGAAAAATCGTCCCAAGCAACAGGACGCCTGATGCCCACTTCCTCTGATTCCCATCAATCACGTGCGAGATCCTGAAGTAACAACTTCACTAGATCTACACGTTCTTCTGCCGGTACCTTAGCGGCTGTCAGAATAGCCTCAATGTCTTTAAGCCATGCATCTGCTGAGATGGCATCCTCCGTGCCCTCGAAACGACGGGGGTTGTACTTGCAAAATCGGGCTGACGCTCCTGAATCTGTCCTTGCCCCTCTTTCCAATGCCGTCTGTAATTCTTGGTTGAGTAGTACATTCTGCTCTTGTAACTGAGCGTGCATGCGCTGCTGGGCTAACATCTGGTATTGCTAAGTAGCCATCATCCCTCTCATGATCTCCAGAAGGGCTGGTGTATCCAATTCCACAGGGGTAGGTGGAACTATTGGTGGTGTTGGAACCTCCGGATACTGCGGTCCAACCGCTGGTTCCACTATCACCTCTTCTTGAATAGCTTCATGAAGTGGTTCTGACCCTTGTTGCTGACCAACCTGGTCAGGTTGTCCATGCTGCTGTCCATGTTGTTGCTATCCAGCTCTGACAGATACGGACGAGGTGCCCCTAAGAAAAGGGATAAGAGAACAATCAAATGACCGGACATGGAAGATCAATGAAGTCAAAGGATACTGGAATGTCAAGCTGGTATTGAGAACAACGAATCGCGAGATCAAGGGAGAACATGTGTGATTGAGACATCCTATAAATCAAAACACCCCACAAGTCTGAAATCAGACCTGCATGGGCCACCACTAAAACCTTGTCACGCCCCAGAACCAGAATACTGGAGAGCGGGGGAATAACTCAGCCAGCTACGTATTACGGGTAGATGAATACCGTATAATACGATCAATGCTGTCTAACCCGACGAGGGGGTGCATACTACATAAAGTCTTACTATGGTCATTACACATCTATTGTCTCAATCATTCGAATAAGAAACAGAAATAGAGAACATGTAAGATAAAGCAGTAAGGCGTCCCAAACGCTCAGTCAAAATGTTCTTGATATCTGACTTTACAAAACATAGCCAGATTGATGTAGCAAAAGTATACACAATTGTTATCAGCTGCAGTCTGACTTTAATTACAATTATGTAAAAGTAAGTACAAGACAATCCGACTAACATGTCGGTGCCAAACGGCAAGGTATTAAGTAAGTGGCAAAACGAGCGGTGAAGTAAGGAACCCACTCGAGTCCTCCTGCGATCATCCCTCTAGTGTTGACCATCCTAGAGGTAGAAGTAAGCTGGATCCTCGGGGACCGGCTCTAAATCTGGCCATGCAAAACCAGAGAGGTTAGACCTCCAATAGCAAGTACCACAAGGAAGCACGACATGAAAACTAAAACCAGTAAGTAAGAAAATATAATAATAGATCTCTGCTTTCCACTAGGATTTACATCACATCACGACACTTCGAACCAAGCTCCCAACCAAACAAGGACAGAAGTTGGCCCGTCATGTCCTGACATTCTGATCATCCCAGTTAGGTAACAGAGTAGTACAGTACACAAACAAATCATCTTGAACGGCCAATCAACTCCTACAGCTTGCTATTGTGAGTCCCAAGTTATCCTGGAATAATGCAATTAGGGATTCCGTAGTTCTTACTATGTGCAAGCAAGGCTAGTCTATCCAGTCAATCATGTGCGCCATGCATGAATTAGACGAGTCCTAGCAGGACGCCCGTCAATATACAATATACAATAATAATAAAAGCAGATACTGTTCCCTGCCCGTGTGGCAGTTTTACAGTATCTGTGGGAACCAGCCGGCCCGTCGGGTACTACTTGTCCCAAGGGGGCTGCCATGTAAGAACTCGGGAATCCATTCTCTCTATGCCATCATTTTTTTATGCAGGTCTTACATAGCGTAGTACAAAAATTAAATCTAACCACGGTAATCATGCCTTGACCATAAAGTACACATGCTTCTTTTGTAGAAAATAAATAAGTAAATAAATAAATAAATAGATTGAAGCCTGCATGTGCATGTATGTCAATATTCGGGATCAGCCAGTCGATTACAATAGTTCATAACATGAACGTGTCTCATTCATTTTATTCAATAAGACGACTAGCCAGTCTCTTAGTTCCAACTAGGAACGCATGATCAATTTAGTCAAGATAACCATTATTATCAATGGTGACTGTAGTGCCCCGCTCCGCGAAGGCACTAGATAAACAGAAAGATCGAATTGCTGGCTCTGCAACAGAAGACGATTAATCTGGGTGAGTGGACGAAGTCTCATTTGCTGATTCGCTTACGCCTTAAGAATCTGAATTTTTGATTGAATGCTTTTGTTAATAATAAGATGCTAAATCCTTGAGTATGCTTTAAGAGAATTCACATGTTGCCTCACTAAGATTTGAATGTTGCCTTGATAAAGAGAACCATGCCATGCTAAGAACAAGAAAAGAAATAATCAGCATGCTAATAAGAAGACTCGTTGCCTGCTAATAAGAACTGAAATGATGCTTGTCATGCTTGATAGGATAAGAGAAAAACAAATGAATCGAATTGAATGCTTGATCATTGCTTGCTGCTTGTATGTTTGAGAATTATAGACATGTACAGACGGACTTGTACATGTTGACCTGAATAAAAGAAAGGCACGAATTGAACGTGTCGTATATCTGCAAAGGCATGAAAAGAACATGTCGTACATCTGATCTGAAATCTGTTTCATCTGATAGAATCCTGCTAGAGCATGCATATGGTCTCGGACAACTCGTGTACGAGTAAAATTTGTCTCTCGGGTGGTATCTGGGGGCGCCTGGAACCGCTCGGCCTAGGAGAGATTATGAGCACACTGGGTGCAAGGACCCATGTTAAAAGTGTAGCCGTTATCTGTGTCCTTAGCGACGAGCTGAACCCAAGAGCGTCACAGCGGCTAATCATGGGTTTCCCATGGACCATCATATAGATAGGTGTGGATTGGTGCAAAGCTGAACCGGAGAGTCACAGCTGCCAATCGGTCTGCATGTGCCTATCATATGTTTTGCTAAGAGCTAACGATGCAGAGACGAACAGGGAATGACAATATTGGTTTTATAATGTTATGCTAATCCTTGTCTTGTGCAGGGATGGACGGTCGGCTATGGTAAGAATCACTAAAAAGAGTGATAAAACTGTATTGCTTGAGTTTGATATATAAATGCTTGCAGAGATTAATCTGTTACCAAGAAATGCTATGTTCCACTAAGAGAAAGGATGTAATATCATGCTTGTAATCTGACCCTAAGTTTGTCTTGAACAAGAGAAAAGAATGCTAAAGTTGTTGTCCCTAATGAAATGAATATGCTCATGAAACACGCTGCGCACTGCACATGAAAGGAATAGTCATCGTGCTAGAATTGAATAGTCCCTTGTATGCTTGAAATAATATGAACTGTGGCTTTTCAAAGATGTGTTTTCAAAAGATATGTAAACTGATTCTGTATGCATGGAATGAATCCAGGTAAAACTAGCAAGATCACATTACAAGAAACGTTTTCTCACTAAATGAACAGTGATCGTTTCAGACAAATGTAGCTCTTTGTTCACACATTCACCAGTATGCTGATATACTGACCCATCATCAGTCTGCATGCAGGTGCACTATGTATCGAAAAGGATAGTCTGAAGCGATAGCCCGAGTCTCATCCTCAGGAGCCAGAAATCAGAAAAGATGCCCAAGAGATGACATCTGTGCAAGAGTTTGGTTTTGTATATAAAAGGATGTAATGTATGGGAATGGGATCATTGTAATCTGTAAAGTTCTGAGAGAATGTAATATTGTATCAGAGAGAATCGAGAGCTTGTAATCTGTTCAAATGAAATCAATAAAGAGAAATGTTCTTGTTACCATTGTGTTCAATACTTGTATTCTGAAATATGTCCGCTGCTGCTTCAATTATCTGCGATACGTTCCGCTGCGTATTGTCAAACTTGTCTACCTTGTCTTGTTTCAGGTCTTGGCCTTGTGCAAGCGCAACTTAGGCTTGCACGGCATCACGCCTTAGCGAGGACGAACGGTCCCAAAGAGCCCGAAGCGAGGACGAAAAGGACTCTGCGGGATCGGGGCGTGACAGAATGGTATCAGAGCAACACGATCCTCTGGCCAATTTTGATTCAATTGAATTTGTACATGTCTTCTGATCGAAATTTCGTTGCCTACTCGATATCAATAATGAGATGAACGTTCCATACAATAAGTCCGTAAATATTTTTATGATGCCGGCAATGTTTTACCGATTTGATTGATTGAGATTGAAATGCTTGATTGAACAAGAGTTTTGATATGATCTGAATTGTGATTTCATGGATTGATGATGGCGAAGGATGAGGACTATCGCTGCTGAGGATATCGTAAGTTTCTCCTTAAGTTTCGAGGACGAAACTTCTTTTCGGTGGGTAATTATGTAGTGCCCCGCTCCGCGAAGGCACTAGATAAACAGAAAGATCGAATTGCTGGCTCTGCAACAGAAGACGATTAATCTGGGTGAGTGGACGAAGTCTCATTTGCTGATTCGTTTACGCCTTAAGAATCTGAATTTTTGATTGAATGCTTTTGTTAATAATAAGATGCTAAATCCTTGAGTATGCTTTAAGAGAATTCACATGTTGCCTCGCTAAGATTTGAATGTTGCCTTGATAAAAAGAACCATGCCATGCTAAGAACAAGAAAAAAAATAATCAGCATGCTAATAAGAAGACTCGTTGCCTGCTAATAAGAACTGAAATGATGCTTGTCATGCTTGATAGGATAAGAGAAAAACAAATGAATCGAATTGAATGCTTGATCATTGCTTGCTGCTTGTATGCTTGAGAATTATAGACATGTACAGACGGACTTGTACATGTTGACCTGAATAAAAGAAAGGCACGAATTGAACGTGTCGTATATCTGCAAAGGCATGAAAAGAACATGACGTACATCTGATCTAAAATCTGTTTCATCTGATAGAATCCTGCTAGAGCATGCATATGGTCTCGGACAACTCGTGCACGAGTAAAATTTGTCTCTCTGGTGGTATCTGGGGGCGCCTGGAACCGCTCGGCCTAGGAGAGATTATGAGCACACTGGGTGCAAGGACCCATGTTAAAAGTGTAGCCGTTATCTGTGTCCTTAGCGACGAGCTGAACCCAAGAGCGTCACAGCGGCTAATCATGGGTTTCCCATGGACCATCATATAGATAGGTGTGGATTGGTGCAAAGCTGAACCGGAGAGTCACATCTGCCAATCGGTCTGCATGTGTCTATCATATGTTTTGCTAAGAGCTAACGATGCAGAGACGAACAGGGAATGACAATATTGGTTTTATAATGTTATGCTAATCCTTGTCTTGTGCAGGGATGGACGGTCGACTATGGTAAGAATCACTAAAAAGAGTGATAAAACTGTATTGCTTGAGTTTGATATATAAATGCTTGCAGAGATTAATCTGTTACCAAGAAATGCTATGTTCCACTAAGAGAAAGGATGTAATATCATGCTTGTAATCTGACCCTAAGTTTGTCTTGAACAAGAGAAAAGAATGCTAAAGTTGTTGTCCCTAATGAAATGAATATGCTCATGAAACACGCTGCGCACTGCACATGAAAGGAATAGTCATCGTGCTAGAATTGAATAGTCCCTTGTATGCTTGAAATAATATGAACTGTGGCTTTTCAAAGATGTGTTTTCAAAAGATATGTAAACTGACTCTGTATGCATGGAATGAATCTAGGTAAAACTAGCAAGATCACATCACAAGAAACGTTTTCTCACTAAATGAACAGTGATCATTTCAGACAAATGTAGCTCTTTGTTCACACATTCACCAGTATGCTGATATACTGACCCATCATCAGTCTGCATGCAGGTGCACTATGCATCGAAAAGGATAGTCCGAAGCGATAGCCCGAGCCTCATCCTCAGGAGCCAGAAATCAGAAAAGATGCCCAAGAGATGACATCTGTGCAAGAGTTTGGTTTTGTATATAAAAGGATGTAATATATGGGAACGGGATCATTGTAATCTGTAAAGTTCTGAGAGAATGTAATATTGTATCAGAGAGAATCGAGAGCTTGTAATCTGTTCAAATAAAATCAATAAAGAGAAATGTTCTTGTTACCATTGTGTTCAATACTTGTATTCTGAAATATGTTCGCTGCTGCTTCAATTATCTGCGATACGTTCCGCTGCGTATTGTCAAACTTGTCTATCTTGTCTTGTTTCGGGTCTTGGCCTTGTGCAAGCGCAACTTAGGCTTGCACGGCATCACGCCTTAGCGAGGACGAACGGTCCCAAAGAGCCCGAAGCGAGGACAAAAAGGACTCTGCGGGATCGGGGCGTGACAGTGACAAGGCATGAAAGTCAATTAGTATTCAGTGGGGTCGAGTCTACAACTCTCAGGGTTTAATTCCAGTCAATCGGGGTATCTATAACTCAATTCATGACACATGGTACATCCCATGTAATAATCTATATTTAACAGAAATATCAACATATCATGATTTATCAAGTTTATGCCAAAAGACGTAAGGATATAAAATAGACGTTAGATATCTAATAAAATATCAATATACAGGGCTATAGAAGATCAGGGTAAGTAAGGTCAGCGTACGCTCAAGTCAGGCTACGCTCAAGTCAGCGTACGCTCAGGTCAAAGAGGCAGCGTATGGGCTCCATACGACTCCTCACCATTCAAGTCAGCGTATGCAAGTCATACGCTCCCAAAAGGTAGCGTATGAACTCCATACGACTCCTGACCATTCAAGTCAGCGTATGCAAGTCATACGCTCCCAAAAGGTAGCGTATGAACTCCATACGACTCCTGACCATTCAAGTCAGCGTATGCAAGTCATACGCTCCCAAAAGGTAGCGTATGAACTCCATACGACTCCTGACCATTCAAGTCAGCGTATGCAAGTCATACGCTCCCAAAAGGTAGCGTATGAACTCCATACGATATACGCTTCCAAAAGGTAGCGTATGCAAGACACACGCTTCCTAAAAAGGTAGCGTATGAACTCCAGACTACGCTACGCTAAAGAGCGCGCACAGCTCAGTGACGCAAGCTAAAAAGCTAGTGTACATTGCTCACTGTCTTCTCCAAACAGCAAGAACTCCATGGTTGCACCCCAAAGCTTCAAAGGTCCATAACTTGGTCAAAACAAGTCCAAATCCAACTTTCCAAAGGTCAAAATTGGGTAGAATAAACTTCTCTACAACATGGAACCATCAAAATTTGCAAACAAAGAAGTTTGATAGATCAAAACCACCAAATCCGAAAATAACTAATTTCTAGATCTACAAAAATTAAGACTTCGAAATGAAAAATGCCAAGTTCTAAACTCTCTTAGGATCACGAAAGGAAGATAAATGAACCATAGAAACATGGGTTCTCATGTGGAGCAAGTTGTATGTCACGACCCGCACCCACTGTGAGGGTACGAGAGCGTAACAACGCCCAACCTACGCTGCAGTGTCGGCGGTAGAACGCTGTCCTAGGTCAACATACATCTAATAATATCTATCTAAACAATTTATACTCCCCGAAATAGGGTGACAAAGCAGTAAAATTCAATCACAACTAAGGAAGAGATAGCACGATATGAAATAGAACTCAAGGAAATAAATAGATGAAAAGTAGTCTAAGATAATCCCAGCAATATCCAGAAGTACATGGTCTCAGATACAGAATGAAAGAATATATACAACTCTGAACTCCAAATAAAGTCTAGCTAAAACATGTCTCATGACTACATAAAAGAAAATAAGCCTAACTAATCTAAACTAGGCAATCGGGGTGATATCCTCAGTTAGAGCTGGGTCCTCCTGAGGGTCCAGCTCGCAGGTGTCATCTAAGGCTGCCCCGTAGTAAGTATCCAGACCAGCCTCCTCCTCGTCCTCTGTAATATTTTCAACAGGTCCAGTCAGGACAGGAGTGAGCACAATACATCTCATGCAGTTCATATCATGTCAGGAAATATAAAGCAGGCAATAGAATAAAATACATGAAACGCTGTAAGAAGATGTACATGAAAACATGAGAGATATTTGATAACTGGAAATATATATACATGATAAGTAAGAACTGTAAGTGACTAGTGATTTAGAGTATGAGATAGCATGTAATTGGCTTAGGTTGTACATGATGAACATGAAAAGTAACAGAGTGTACATGATGGGTAAATCACATGACCATTTATACTCACCCCTACCCACAATCAATACACAAGGATCTGTTCAAGTTACGTTACGGACATGATGTTTTGGTTATACAAGAAACACATGAGCAAACATGAGCGTACATGAAAGAACATGAGAGTACATGAACGTACATATAAGAACATGAGAGAACATGAGTGTACATGAATAACGCAGATGCAAGAAATACATGATGTACATGAAACATATGTCATAAAGTATTCGATGCGCCCGCTAAGGGGGGGTAACATCCCAAGAAGAGATCCGTATAGTACCAATCCGTGATGATAACGTGACATCATCAAGTAAAAGTAATCTAGAGCGAGAATATAAATCGTGACAAGTATGAAACGATCAGAGAATGTACTCGCCTGTATCTGAGTGTCCGATATGAATCGTACTGTCCAAGGAGGGGTGTCTGGCTCCTAATCAGAACAGCACAAGTCACAACAAGTCCAGAATAGTAAAATGGAGTCCTACTATGCATTCTACATGATTCTAAGTCAATCTAGGCCAAAGTCAACTCTTTGTCAACTTTGGTCAACCCTAGAAGTCAACTAGGTCAACCTTGTCTAAACTAGGCTAAACTCAACTAGCTAGGTTTAATAAGTCATGCTAGGCTCTAACAAGGCTATACTAGACTACACACACCAAACCTAGGCTATACTAGCCAACAACAACCACACATAAATTTCCTTACCTTAGCTATCTATCAAGAGACTCATATATATACAAGAGTAAAAGCTCACACCTATATACATACACACATGTATAGAGCATATATATATAGTACAAGCTTACCAATTAAACATTGGACCCACACATTAACTAGAATTTCAGAGAGAGAAGGGAGAGAGGGCTAGTGTGTGTGTGTGTGTCAATATGGAATGTGTATGTGTCTTGTGTGTGCAGGAATACCAAGCTGTGAAGAAGAGAAAGTGTGCTCAGGTGATTAAGTACAAACAGTAAAGAAGAGGAAAAAATGTGTGTGTGTACATGTGGCTATGTAAATTTCAGCAATTACAAACCAGTGAAGAGAATGTGTGTGTGTGGTGCTAAGTGTGGTTGCAGGAAATAAACAGTGAAAGGTGAATGCTGTACTATAGTGTGAAACTGGACTTACTATTCAGTCCCAAGATCAGTTAATCAACCAAAACTGTAAGGACAATCAACAGTCCAAAACGGTGAAAAATATATTGAAGAAACAGTGAAAGAAGAATCAATGTGCATAACTGTACCGGAAATAGAAAACAGGAAGGTAATCATGTGTGTGTGCAGGTGTTCATAGTGCAGGAAATATCAGTGAAGAGAAAAAAAGAAAGCAATACAACATCAAGTAAAAACTGGATTGTTTCATATCATTCTCAGGTTAACTCTACAGTATAGTTAGGAAGAACAGGAAAAGGAAATCAATTCATGGTTCAACACATGTTATACTACATATGGGAATGAAATCACAGTGAACACTTGCTGAATTTCAGGTTAACAACCTGGAACAAAGGATTTCAAGCAGTCAAATAGGCCATCCCTCCCCGGGTTCTTAACTATCAACACTCAGACAATTGACAGGTAACCCTGTCCAACAATAGTTCAAAACCAAACTGGAAGAGACTTAGGAACAGTTAACAGTGCTCTAAACCAGTACTCAAATATGGAATCACTCAACAAGCTCAAGAGAAAGCCAAGGAAACAGTGTACACAGTACACAGGGTTGTCCAGGTATTGCCAAGGCAACCAACCTAAATACTGAAACAGGGTTCAGTATTCTACAATACCCATCCCCTTTCAGGACCCAAAACAAAACCATAACTCCCAAAACTGGACAAGCTTAAAGATTACATATACCTGAACAAATTTAGGAAGTAACATGTGGAGGATGGCATTAATTTGGATTACAAATCATTGACAAAAAAAAAAAAAAAATCTGAACTTGACAGTGTATCAGTTAAAGAAATAGAGCCCAAAACTCCACATAAACTTGAACAATTGTAATCCTAACATATCAGAGATTAAACATAAGGTTTAGAGACTAGTTAACCAATTAAACATCATTTAAAAACATTTAAAAGATTAAAATCAATCAGAACACTAATTTCAGGAAAACACAGAGAGCCATTCCTCGTGCACGTGTGCACGCGTGCCGTGTGCACGACACGACACAAACTGGGTCGAGTCCCTTTGCAGGGTGGTTCGCCTAGGGTCCCCCTAGGTCTGTGTCACCCTGGTTTGGGTCGACGTGTCCTGTGTCGTGATTGGTACAGGCGTATCAGAGCCAAAAATACGCTGAACTAACACAGGCAAAAACCCGTGTACTCATCCGTGCGTGTCCGACACGACACCATAGGTCATGCCACTTGGGGAGTGTCATGACAGTCACTGCCCCAACGTGTCCAGTGAAAATCTCGTGCTATAGTGTCGTGTCCAGTGAGCAATCATGCTCGAGTAGCAGGGGAAAAGAACAGTCCCGAGCCAGTGCACACAGTCGTGTCCAGCTCGATTTGCACCCGACACGGACACAAAACGACCATGGTATCTTCACAAAAATCAATGAGCACACAAAGATCTACATTCTTATTCAAACCGAATTTAAAAACAGTAAAGTTGAACTCTCAGAGGCATTTGGTCGAACACCTAACACACATGACTGGTACGTGTCCGATACGAACACGAAACGAATCCGAACCCTAGGTTTAGCCTATCCTACAGTAGGGGTAGGGCTAGGGCCTTCCTAAAATGGATTTAAACAGGAATTAAATGGGTTATAGAGAGTTATACCTATTGATTCACAATGGGTGAAAAAGTCCTCAAATGCAATGAACTCCTCAAGCCACCAAGTTCCCCCAAATTGTTTCTTCCTGTAACCAAAATAATCCCAGCAGCAAGAGGATGAAATTTAGGTCCTAATGAAATTGGTTTGAAGGAAAAAGGATTTAAAATGGATTTTTAATGGTTTTTGGAAGATAGGACTCACCTCTTTCCTTAGAACTTTTGAAAGAACCTTAAAAGAGGCTAGCCCTAAAAACTAGGAGGGATTAAATAGGGGGAATCCCTAGGTTAAACCTAGCTGGTCAGCCATGTTGGGTTTGGGTGGGGTTTGAGCTAGGTTAGCTAGTCCTATCAAGTTTAGTCACAATATGACTTGTGTAACCACAAGCCATTTATCAAATAACTTGATTCCTAAATTCCTAATTCAAGTTCTAATGAATCACTAACCACTAACTTGAGTCATACTAGGTTAGACTAGGGTCACTTGACCTAACCAAGCCCAACTAACTAGGGTTAGTTCCTAGGTTGGTCTACATGAGTCAAAACTAGTCAAAAATCAAACTAGTCCAAATAATCCAAAATAAATCCTAAAAATTCCCATAAATTCTAATTAATACTAATAAATCTAAATAGTAATTAATAATCCCAAATAATTCTTAAAATTACAAAAATGACTAAAATACCCCTCAGTCTTGAAATGAATACTAGCAAGACACCAAATTATAAGTCATGAATTTAAATAGTTTAAAAAATAATTAAAAATCACTAAAAATCATAACATGAAATAAATACCCTTAAATAATAATTATAATTACAAAATTTCAAAATTACCCTCTTCTGAAAAACTGGGTGTTACAATCCTATCCACCTTACAAAAATTTCGTCCTCGAAATTAAAATGGTAGTAGTCCTTCTAGGTCATATACCCCACAATCAAAGTCTCAAACATACCGTCAGATAGTCATATGCGTCTGTCCAAAATCATGGTACTCAGAATCATCGTCGTGCTAGTGAGCATGGCTACGATAATCACAGAGTCCTTGACTAAGGTACGTATCCTTAGGTTCATGGTATTTAAAATTTTCGCATTGCCGCATGCGACGGCGAAAACCTTAAATTTCCATACCCGAAAAATACATCCAAAATCTGACTATATGTCCTCACTATGCCAACTAACACGACCATCAAAGATTCTAGTTCCCATAACTGAGGTGACCTAGCCCATATGATTTTCTCAGAAGAAAAACAAACATAACGAAACACCAGATCAAACTTATCAACAATGAGGAAGCAGATATAAATAGATGGAATAGAATTTCAGGATAGGTATAATGAGACAAGGTAGAATGGAATCGAGAAGATCAGAACCTGCTAGCACCTCTCCTACTGCCTGAGCATCCTCAAGTGTCATGGCGTAAGCTCGTCCTTGCTGGCCTTCCCTGGCCTGCTGCTGATGCTGTGCGAACCTCTGTTGCTGAGTCTGCAATGCTGGTCCTCTCTGTTGTCCTGCCGGAGCCCTAGCTCCTGCTCCCTGAGCTGTCCGTCCCGCAGACTTGGGACACTCTCTCAACTGATGATCTGATGATCCGCAGAGTAGGCACTTGCCTAGCCTCAGCCGGCATTCACCCCAATCGTGCCCTGGTTTCTTACAGAAGGGGCAAAAGATAACATGCTGCTGCCTCTGCTGCTGCTGCTGTCTCTGCTGGAACGGCTGCGGCTGGAACTGCCTCGGCTGCTGGTGCTGAAGGTGAGGCTTCTTGGCCTGGCCTCCGCTGCTGCTGCCCCCGACTGGGTCTCGCCCCCTCTTGAGCCTAAGCTCAAGATCATCCTCTGCCAACAAGGCTCCCGTCAAGATCTTCTCGAATGTAGCATCCCGGTTGCCCTTGGTCAAGGACTTGACCTCCTTGACTAGACCCTTCCGGAACCTCTGGGCCTTCGCCGTCTCGCTCAAGCCCTCCACAAACCTGCCGAGGCGGCCAAACTCCCCCGCATACTCCTCCACTGAAAGACTCCCCTGGACTAGGCTCTCGAACTGCGTCTCCAAGGCTCTGAGTGCTGAATCTGGAAAGAACTTCTTCTTGAAGAAGCCCTTGAACTGCTCCCAAGTCTGCCCAGCTACCTCCACCCTGGGGTCTGACTGATACCAGGTGCGAGCAAGATCTCGCATCCGGCTAGCTGCGGCCTCGATCTGAAGATCTGCTGGTATCCTGGCCAGGCGGAAGATCTCCTCTATATGCTCGATCCACTCATCGGCATATAGGATCCCCTCTGTCCCCAGAAAGTCTCTGGGGCTCATCTTCTGAAACTGCTCGATCCCCGGTGTCTTCGGCTGCTGCACCACTGGTAGAGCTGCGGCTGTCGTGACGGCCAACTCCATGCCTCTGTCCTGTCGAGTCTGCTGTCGGTCCATGAACTGCTGGAAATATGCGAACATCTGAGCTGCGTCCACATGTCCTGGAGGCGGTGGCGGCTGGAAAGGATCCTCTGGAAAGACCGGGTCCTGCCTCCTAGTCGGTGGATGCATACCCCCTGCTGTGGCTGCCGAGGTCTCAACACGAGCTGAGGTGACAAGAGCTGCAGTCCCCTGGCCTCGCCGTGCTGGCTGAGAGGTAGCAGTCCCCTCTATAGCATCCTCATGGACGGCACGCTGCGATCGAGTCTCTACCATCCTGAAGATAGACAAACAAGAGTATCAATTTCTGAGAAAGAAGCGAAATAACAAAGGCGGATAATTATAATTCAAGGAATCAGCTGACAAAAAGATTTAGATGGCAATAAAAGGAATTTTCCTAAAGTGATTGAGTACCTTAAAATTATTGTCCTATATCTCATAGCAGGCTGCAGTGATACTCTAGTTCGAGTACCACTACACTTCTAGTCTCGACCTGCATGGGCCACCACTAAAAATATGTCACGATCCGCACCCACTGTGAGGGTACGAGAGCGTAACAACGCCCAGCCTACGCCGCAGTGTCGGCGGTAGAACGCTGTCCTAGGTCAACATACATCTAACAATATCTATCTAAACAGTTTATACTCCCCGAAATAGGGTGACAAAGCAGTAAAACTCAATCACAACTAAGGAAGAGATAGCACGATATGAAATAGAACTCAAGAAAATAAATAGATGAAAAGTAGTCTAAGATAATCCCAGCAATATCCAGAAGTACATGGTCTCAGATACAGAATGAAAGAATATATACAACTCTGAACTCCAAATAAAGTCTAGCTAAAACATGTCTCATGACTATATAAAAGAAAATAAGCCTAACTAATCTAAACTAGGCAATCGGGGTGATATCCTCAGCTAGAGCTGGGTCCTCCTGAGGGTCCAGCTCGCAGGTGTCATCTAAGGCTGCCCCGTAGTAAGTATCCAGACCAGCCTCCTCCTCGTCCTCTGTAATATTTTCAACAGGTCCAGTCAGGACAGGAGCGAGCACAATACATCTCATGCAGTTCATATCATGTCAGGAAATATAAAGCAGGCAATAGAATAAAATACATGAAACGCTGTAAGAAGATGTACATGAAAACAAGAGAGATATTTGATAACTGGAAATATATATACATGATAAGTAAGAACTGTAAGTGACTAGTGATTTAGAGTATGAGATGGCATGTAATTGGCTTAGGTTGTACATGATGAACATGAAAAATAACAGAGTGTACATGATGGGTAAATCACATGACCATTTATACTCACCCCTACCCACAATCAATACACAAGGATCTGTTCAAGTTACGTTACAGACATGATGTTTTAGTTATACAAGAAACACATGAGCAAACATGAGCGTACATGAAAGAACATGAGAGTACATGAACGTACATATAAGAACATGAGAGAACATGAGTGTACATGAATAACACAGATGCAAGGAATACATGATGTACATGAAACACATGTCATAAAGTATTCGATGCGCCCGCTAAGGGGGGGTAACATCCCAAGAAGAGATCCGTATAGTACCAATCCGTGATGATAACGTGACATCATCAAGTAAAAGTAATCTAGAGCGAGAATATAAATCGTGACAAGTATGAAACGATCAGAGAATGTACTCGCCTGTATCTGAGTGTCCGATATGAATCGTACTGTCCAAGGAGGGGTGTCTGGCTCCTAATCAGAACAGCATAAGTCACAACAAGTCCAGAATAGTAAAATAGAGTCCTACTATGCATTCTACATGATTCTAAGTCAATCTAGGCCAAAGTCAACTCTTTGTCAACTTTGGTCAACCCTAGAAGTCAACTAGGTCAACCTTGTCTAAACTAGGCTAAACTCAACTAGCTAGGTTTAATAAGTCATGCTAGGCTCTAACAAGGCTATACTAGACTACACACACCAAACCTAGGCTATACTAGCCAACAACAACCACACATAAATTTCCTTACCTTAGCTATCTATCAAGAGACTCATATATATACAAGAGTAAAAGCTCACACCTATATACATACACACATGTATAGAGCATATATATATAGTACAAGCTTACCAATTAAACATTGGACCCACACATTAACTAGAATTTCAGAGAGAGAAGGGAGAGAGGGCTAGTGTGTGTGTGTGTGTCAATATGGAATGTGTATGTGTCTTGTGTGTGCAGGAATACCAAGCAGTGAAGAAGAGAAAGTGTGATCAGATGATTAAGTACAAACAGTAAAGAAGAGGAAAAAATGTGTGTGTGTACATGTGGCTATGTACATTTCAGCAATTACAAACCAGTGAAGAGAATGTGTGTGTGTGGTGCTAAGTGTGGTTGCAGGAAATAAACAGTGAAAGGTGAATGCTGTGCTATAGTGTGAAACTGGACTTACTATTCAGTCCCAAGATCAGTTAATCAACCAAAACTGTAAAGACAATCAACAGTCCAAAAACAGTGAAAAATATATTGAAGAAACAGTGAAAGAAGAATCAATGTGCATAACTGTACAGGAAATAGAAAAGAGGAAGGTAATCATGTGTGTGTGCAGGTGTTCATAGTGCAGGAAATATCAGTGAAGAGAAAAAAAAGAAAGCAATACAACATCAAGTAAAAACTGGATTGTTTCATATCATTCTCAGGTTAACTCTACAGTATAGTTAGGAAGAACAGGAAAAGGAAATTAATTCATGGTTCAACACATGTTATACTACATATGGGAATGAAATCACAGTGAACACTTGCTGAATTTCAGGTTAACAACCTGGAACAAAGGATTTCAAGCAGTCAAATAGGCCATCCCTTCCCGGGTTCTTAACTGTCAACACTCAGACAATTGACAGGTAACCCTGTCCAATAATAGTTCAAAACCAAACTGGAAGAGACTTAGGAACAGTTAACAGTGCTCTAAACCAGTACTCAAATATGGAATCACTCAACAAGCTCAAGAGAAAGCCAAGGAAATAGTGTACACAGTACACAGGGTTGCCCAGGTATTGCCAAGGCAACCAACCTAAATACTGAAACAGGGTTCAGTATTCTACAATACCCATCCCCTTTCAGGACCCAAAACAAAACCATAACTCCCAAAACTGGACAAGCTTAAAGATTACATATACCTGAACAAATTTAGGAAGTAACATGTGGAGGATGGCATTAATTTGGATTACAAATCATTGACAAAACAAAAAAAAACAAATCTGAACTTGACAGTGTATCAGTTAAAGAAATAGAGCCCAAAACTCCACATAAACTTGAACAATTGTAATCCTAACATATCAGAGATTAAACATAAGGTTTAGAGACTAGTTAACCAATTAAACATCATTTAAAAACATTTAAAAGATTAAAATCAATCAGAACACTAATTTTAGGAAAACACAGAGAGCCATTCCTCGTGCACGTGTGCACGCGTGCCGTGTGCACGACACGACACAAACTGGGTCGAGTCCCTTTGTAGGGTGGTTCGCCTAGGGTCCCCCTAGGTCTGTGTCACCCTGGTTTGGGTCGACGTGTCCTGTGTCGTGATTGGTACAGGCGTATCAGAGCCAAAAACACGCTGAACTAACACAGGCAAAAACCCGTGTACTCATCCGTGCGTGTCCGACACGACACTATAGGTCATGCCACTTGGGGAGTGTCATGACAGTCACTGCCCCAATGTGTCCAGTGAAAATCTCGTGCTATAGTGTCGTGTCCAGTGAGCAATCATGCTCGAGTAGCAGGGGAAAAGAACAGTCCCGAGCCAGTGCACACAGTCGTGTCCAGCTCGATTTGCACCCGACACGGACACAAAACGACCATGGTGTCTTCACAAAAATCAATGAGCACACAAAGATCTACATTCCTATTCAAACAGAATTTAAAAACAGTAAAGTTGAACTCTCAGAGGCATTTGGTCGAACACCTAACACACATGACTGGTACGTGTTCGATACGGACACGAAACGAATCCGAACCCTAGGTTTAGCCTATCCTACAGTAGGGGTAGGGCTAGGGCCTTCCTAAAATGGATTTAAACAGGAATTAAATGGGTTATAGAGAGTTATACCTATTAATTCACAATGGGTGAAAAAGTCCTCAAATGCAATAAACTCCTCAAGCCACCAAGTTCCTCCAAATTGTTTCTTTCTGTAACCAAAATAATCCCAGCAGCAAGAGGATGAAATTTAGGTCCTAATGAAATTGGTTTGAAGGAAAAAGGATTTAAAATGGATTTTTAATGGTTTTTTGGAAGATGGGACTCACCTTTTTCCTTAGAACTTTTGAAAGAACCTTAAAAGAGGCTAGCCCTAAAAACTAGGAGGGATTAAATAGGGGGGAATCCCTAGGTTAAACCTAGCTGGTCAGCCATGTTGGGTTTGGGTGGGGTTTGAGCTAGGTTAGCTAGTCCTATCAAGTTTAGTCACAATATGACTTGTGTAACCACAAGCCATTTATCAAATAACTTGATTCCTAAATTCCTAATTCAAGTTCTAATGAATCACTAACCACTAACTTGAGTCATACTAGGTTAGACTAGGGTCACTTGACCTAACCAAGCCCAACTAACTAGGGTTAGTTCCTAGGTTGGTCTACATGAGTCAAAACTAGTCAAAAATCAAACTAGTCCAAATAAATCCAAAATAAATCCTAAAAATTCCCATAAATTCTAATTAATACTAATAAATCTAAATAATAATTAATAATCGCAAATAATTCTTAAAATTACAAAAATGACTAAAATACCCCTCAGTCTGGAAATGAACACTAGCAAGACACCAAATTATAAGTCATGAATTTAAATAGTTTAAAAAATAATTAAAAATCACTAAAAATCATAACATGAAATAAATACCCTTAAATAATAATTATAATTACAAAATTTCAAAATTACCCTCTTCTAAAAAACTGGGTGTTACAAGTTGTACTTGCTTACGGTTTGGTAGGTGGAGAGAGTAATGAAGAAGAAGAAGAGGAGTAATGGTGAGAATGTGAGTTTATGAGGAGAAAGAAAGAGATGTAAGCTTTAAATAGAAAAGGGGTGGTAAGTGGGAGTTGGGCCGGGTCCAATGGGGATCCAACCAAAGCCAACCCGAACCCAAATAAGCAAGACTAAGGCAGGGAATAAGAGCAGGAAATAAAGTGCAGAAATAAAATTGCAGAAATATAATTGCAGGAAATAAATTAACATAAAAATTTAAAGAGCAGATTAATTGATTAACATAAAATTAAAGGAATTTAAATACAGGATAATACATGATAAATATTAAATAAATACTCATGAGTTGTACATGTATAAAAATATGTATTCTGGGAACGGGGAGTGACAAGGAGGCTGTCAACCACCCAGCCACTACGTTGTTGACAATCTCCCAAATAGCAAACTCCTTTGAGGAGGGATCAGCGGGCGCCTTGGTTTGGCCATTGACATAGCCAACCAAGCCACGTCCTTTCAACGTCCGTATTGCCTGCCGCGACCATTTTAAGTAGTTGGACGTTCCTTCTAACTTCGTCTCCAGCTTTTCCAACTTCCCTATTTTGTAGGGTGACGGATCCACATCAGTATAGGTTGTAGTAACCCTAGAGGAGGGGTGAATAGGGTCAAGCAAACTAATCAAGCACTTAGCACAAGCTAATGGATAATTTAAAAATATAAGTGCAAGAGAAGAAGCAACAATAATACCGACACACGATATATCCTGTTATCCTCCAAAGGGGCACTCCGGTCTCGGAACTCTCTTCGGCTTTAATCCACTATTTGAGTAAATAGTTACACACAAGTTTGGATCCGAAGAACTCGTCAACTTCAACACGAGTTTGGATCCGAAGAACTCGCCAACTTCTTACACGAGAGCTTTAGTCCGAAGGCCTCTCCGACTTCAACCGAGAGTTTGGATACGAAGACTCTGCAACTTCAACGGAGAGTTTGGATCCGAAGACTCTCCAACTTCAACCTTTCACAATAGGTTTTGATCTCCTTATACAATAAGATAAAGATCTCACTTTTCAACTCAATAACTCTAACACAATTTGTGGATGGTAAATGAAAGCTTTGTAGAGTTGTTTGCGGATAGGCTTTGGTGGTTTAGAAATTTTTAGGCTCGAAGCATCTACCTTGAATGAAGGGGTTCAAGGCTATTTATAACCAAAGCAATGAAAAGAGCTCAAAGACAACTTTTCAGTCAGCGATCGGTATACCGTCGGTACGAACCGATATACCGTCGGAATATCGGTCTGGAATTACAACGACTAGAAATATAGCCGTTGGGATCATTAAATGTTAGAAATCCGACCGTTGGATTTTCAACGTTACTGAATCAATATACCGTCGGTATAGATCGGTATTCCGTTGGTATGCCGATTTTATAAACAGAAACTTTTTGTGAACAAAAATCGGTATACCGTCGGTATAAACCAGAATACCGTCGGTATACCGATTTTTATCTGAAATTGATCCTGGGCTAATTTCTATCCTAGCTTTCGATTTTGCCATCCATTTCTTGTGTTTATAATTATTCCTAAGACTCATTACAAACTCCAGATATACTTAGGCAGGTGTAGGCTTCTTCAGAGTCTTGAAATGATGATGACATGGCTTGGCTTCTTCCTTTGATAGGTGCTAGCTTTTTTCCTTGGTGGCAATTGTCCAAAGATACTCAGTTTGTAAAAACTGAATACCTTTCGGGGGCTTCGCCCCTGAACCCCGGACGAGGGGCGCTGCCCCCTCGACCCCCGTCCGCTGACCGGACAGCGGAACCCCCGAGTGCGTGGCTCTGGAGATGTCGTCGGATGGTTCAAAGAAATCTTGTGGGATTCGTCGTCTTTGGCCCACCATAATTTCTTCATTGCATATGTCCACATTGATCTTGTTTATTGCTTTTCTGCATGTACATGTTAGACGAACAAAGCAATATACATGTAGCAAATATGATAAGATAAAGCACAATAGGACAATGCTAAGTTTAAGTATAAGAGCTATAGTGATCGCATAAATATTAGTGATATCATAATGTTAAACTTAATTGAATAACCATAATCAAAACATAGTTTTGATTTTGGTAACTCAATTAAATTTAAGATATATATACTAAAAACTCATATCACTAATAAGTAAAATAATAAGCACATATCAACAAAGGTATAAGTATAAGTAGAAAAGCTATAGTGATAGTATGAAGATTAGTGATAATGAAATGGTAAACTTAACATATTAACCATATTCAAAAACATAATACAATCATTGGGCCAACATGGGTCACACTAGGGGTCGCCTCGGTCAATCTCTTCAACAAGATATCATCGACCAAGGCCTTCATCTCTTGTGTTGTCAGTTTTTCAGCGATCGAATCCATGGCCTCTTCAACTGTATCTCTAGTCGTCATCGTCGTCGGCTGCTAACTGCTAGTCGTCGTCTTCGTCGGCATCTTCGTCGTCTTCTACTCTACAAATGTGCTATAAACGTAGCCAACACCGGCACGCGCATGTAAAGTGAACACGTCAGGACATAGGAAAAATCACGATCATTCTCCGTGTAGATTCCGATGTGAAGATCGGAGAACAAATAAAGCATTTGTTCATTCCAGACGGTGTAATCTTGGAACAGAGGGGAGGCAAATAAAGCATTTGATATCCCTCTGTCTTTGAAATACACCTTTTTTTTAACAAAAATAAACTACATGTGAAGATGGGGGGGGGTGCCGCTGGAGCCGGCGGGTGGGGGGGGGGGGGGGGGGGGGGCGCCGCTGGAGCCGGGGGGGGGGGGGGGGGGGGGGGTGGCGCCGTTGGAGCCGGGAGGGGGGGGGGGGGGGGGGGGTGCCGCTGGAGTCGGGGGGGGGGGGGCAGCCTGGGGGGGCGCTGTTGGAGCCGGATGAGGAAAATTTTTTTTTTGGGGGGGGGGAGAGGGGTGGATGGTTATGGCTCTGATACCATGTAGAAAATGAATAATGAATCATTTTATTGATGGGCTACTACTTGCTACTTATAGAGGTTCCAACTGCTCTTCATTCTACATATTCCAATGTGGGACTAAAGTTCCTTATTGGTTCTCAACAGAGATCCAAATATTTTACCTGCTGGATGATTCAAATATGATTTTCTTTGTGACCAACCCTTTTCTCTTAAGGGGTTTAGTGAACAAGTACTTTATTGATATGAGATTCAATACTATGTTACTATGCATTTATGTAACGGAACTTTCACCAGGTATTAGCATTTTGTATATTATTTTTGTAATAATTGCATGGATCCTTTACTGTGTAAGCACAATTCTTTAATTCATTCCTCGATTTTGATGTTGTTACTAGGAATTTTAAGTGCGTACTCGAATGGCTCTGTTGTTTTGTTGTATATCAACATATTAAATAGAGAAACATTTTAGCCCTAACATTCTTGATAACAAGAACCAAACCATGAGTTCTTATATTAAAATATTGATATAATGTTCTCTTGTTTGTAAACCTTTCAGTTTATGCTATATCTAAAGGAAAGCAAGTACTCGGGAGCATGAAATAGATGGCAATAGTACAAATTGTACTTCTCAAACTTTGATTAACAAAATCCTTAAATATGAGCATGTCGTTTCATTTTTTTGGGTTTCTGACTTTGTATCCCAGTTTACAATTAATATATTATATTGTACACCATTTGCTTTATTCAAAGAGATCCTCAACGGAAATCGGGTCTAGTTCTATACTTTAGATCAATGACAAAGACGGATGTACAGGGACTCTCCATATGCATGGGAAAAAAAGTTGCATTAGATTCACCTAGAGGCACTATTTTTGTTGCTCATTCCTTTATATTTTATCTACATTATTTTCATGAAAGGTTCATATGAGTTCGTTTTTTACTCGTTTTCAAATTAGACAAGTATGTTATTGCTAAGCCCCAATAAGCCATTAAGCTAAGATCAATATTGTGCAATTTTTAGTTTTCCTCACACCCATCTTTGCTGGTTACAATCAATTAATAGTATAAAGTAGGATTGGAAATTTTACGATATAAGCTTTGTATGCATTATCATTTGGCAGCTGAACAAAGCATGTGTTATCATTTGTGATTACATTATTATAGTACACTTAACATGACATTGAACCTTAGCAGCTGAACCAAGCATGTGTGCTAAATTGGCTCACTTAGCAATAAAATTTTGTATAACTCATATATTCGGTATAAAATAGATATTGTAATTAATCAAATCCCAAACAGAGATTAATAATACAAATGTTGCTTACATTTATGACAAATCTACTGGATAGTCCTATTGAAATTTACATGAGTGAACTTACCATTGTTATTCGATATCCAGTGCACAAGCAACCTTCATGTATGTGTTAGCTAGTATATGAAGTGTATATATGCATTTATTTGGCTCATTTTTGTGTGGTCAATCTCAATTTTGACAAAATATGCGAAAAAGTGACAAATAACTTGGCACAAATAAGTTTGTTTTTATATATATGTTTTGGACCACCCCAAAGTGGGTGCATACATGACAGTTGTTACGCTGCATATTCGAAAGAAACCAGTCGTCTGCGAATAATATTTTTACTTATAATAGCAGGTTGCCGGTACTCGAAAGGCCAAAAGTAATATATATATATATATATATATATATATATATATATATATATATATATATATATATATATATTTTATATATACCAACATGAATGTTGGTATTTCATATGTGCATATATTTTCATAATGTAGCTGTATACAAAGTTGGTGCCATAATGTTGTGCTATCCGTAGGGATACTGCGGATGCATTATTGTCCTACCAACTATTATAGACCAGAAGTTCTATGTTTAGAATTATTATTATTGTGGATTAATAATATTTACGTTTGCAACTGTTGATAAGATAATGTCATATCTAGAAACTGAAATTCATGAAAAAAATGAGATATAGACATCTTATGCATGACTGATAGTGCTACTACCCAACACCATGCTTAAGAATATGATCATTTCCTCCAACAAGAATACTAGATCGAACCACTAGACTAGAGAACCAGAAGTTCGTACTAGAGAACCAGAAGTTCATCCTAGAGAACCAGAAGTTCGTCCTAGACAACCAGAAGTTCGTCCTAGAGAGATTGTCCAGCTATTCACTTTGTCAAGTCACATACTACATTGCGCCAGAAGCTCAATCCTAAGTCCATTGTGAACCAGAAGATGAATAATCACATAATTTTTAAATTGTGACACGATCGACAAGACATTCCAAATCAGTGATGATAATAATTATCAAACTAATTCGTGTCATCATCTCTTACTAGATTGCAACATGCACCCTTGATCTCAAGGATAAGTTTGTTTTGAAACCATTAATCCTGTAGATTGTATTTGAGTAACTAGTAACATAGTTTCAGTTTCAAATTATATTTTTTAGATGGCTTATGTTGGTATTGTTTAAAACTATAATATTGGCATCTATGTTTTGTAAATTATTATGTTTATCTTTTTAGATTATTAAATGTTCTAGACATGAGATATTTTTGTGATAGAATATTTCTGTGATCTGTCACATTAATAAGACATAATTCCCGTCGTTAGGGAGAGATATGAAGAAGATAAATTATCGTTCTAGAAGAACGTCGTGAATTATCGTCCTAGAAGAACGTCGTAAAGCATCGTTCTAGAAGAACGTATTACATTATCGTTCTCGAAGAACGTTCTAACGCATCATTCCAGAAGAACATGTCATAGCATATTTCTAATTTATCTAATCTTGACTAAATTAGGAGAAATTATCCTTTGCTTGCTTACGTTTTATTATGCTGCATAAATAGCTATACCATCCATAAATTTATTTTCTAATAGAAGTACTAAAAGAACCAAATAAAGACAACAAATTGTCACGACCCGTACCCCGATTAGGGGCACGAGCACGTGTGTACGTCCAGTCTACGCCGCAGAATCGACGGTTAGAACGCTATATAGGTCGTCTACAAAAACTACACTAAATAGTATAAAGGTACCTGTATAGTATATACACTCCGAATGGAGGTGACATAGCAATACAGTCTCAATCACAAGAACAAACTAGGATAGATAGCAGGAAATGGAAAATATGATAGATGTGAAAACGAAAAATGAGTTCAACATCCAACACAGCTAGAGAGAAACAAACAACATCACAGAGTCACAATATATAAATATAAGCTACTACAGTCTAAAACAAAAGCTGGATCGCTGTCCAGGCAAGCCTAACTAAGCTAACTACTCTGGGAGTATAAAATCTAGTGGCTCAACTATCAAGCCACAGCCTTGGCCTAAGTCTCCATCTGTCTCGACCCCATAGTAGGTCGAGCAGCCTGCCTCAGAAACATCTGTAATATATCAACGATATCCTGTCAGAAAAATGAGCAAGTACAAACACTAACAGCAGTTCCATATGAATTGACAAATTCTATAAGAGACAGTATAATAAAATACAAGACAAAGATATGGAAAAACTTGGGAGCCATTCGAAAGCCGACTTACAACCCGTAAACCAAACAAGGACCGGGATTGTAATCCTTCTCCCGAACAGAACCTAGCCTCCAATCAAAGTATAGCATAAGAGCATGTAGAATATGTGAAATACAGGATAAAATCTACATGAAATATATAACAGATGTGAGTACTGAATAGGACGACAGTATACATATAGGATGACTTGGAAACTATTTGGAAACCGAGTTACAACCCTTAAACCAAACAAGAACCGGAGGTTACATTGTAACCCTTCTACCGAATATAACTTAGCCTCCTATGATAAATAAATATAAAATATGACTTGAATTATTAGAGCGTTATGTGATCGGCTTGGAAAACATGATCAGGCTATCCACTTGGCCCGACAATCATACGAAAATCTCACGAAAGGGTCATGTCGGCCAACCTGGATAACAAGCACACGGAGGAATCTGCTACACCCTACGTGAGGTGAGAGTGGCACAAGCATAATAGTGACATGGGACTTTGATCACATAATCCCTAATAATTTCTCCATCCCCGAATAGTATAATGGATCTGGACATGACACGCCATGACACGGGATTCCATAAGAGGGTAGCAAGTCCCTTTAGGAATTAGTGTCTATATAAGCACAGGGAATAAGACAGAAAATGTACCAATATACCACAAAAATCTAGGAACAACATTCCATGTCATGATCCAACATATACTAGTCCGTGAACTATCGTGACTGAAAATCGAGTATGACACTACAAATGAATCGGATATAGCAGGTATCAAGACAATGAAAACTATCAGTAAATGTACTCGTCTGTGGTCCTGAGCTGATATGGTGAACAGATGCTCAGAGTAGTCACAAACCTAAAGATGAGATACTACCAGTCAAAATATGGTTTAATAATGAAAGGAAAGCCAATCTAGTCATGATATGCAAGTCTAAGTGAAAACTAGGTCAAACTAAGTCACACCAAGCTAAACTAGGTCATACTAGGTCATACTGAGCCAAACTGGGTCATACTAGGACAACCAAGGTCAAACAAGGTCACAGGAAGTCAATCCAAGTCAAACTATGTCAATCTGGGTCAAAGGTTGACTTACAGTTAACTTTTGATCAAAAAGTCAACTCTGGTCAATTCTGGTCAACACTGAGTCAACCCTGGGTCAACCCTAGGTCAAACTAGTCAAATATTGACCAACTGTTGACTTTCAGTCAACTGGTCAACTCTGGTTTGGTTTCAGTCAATTCTAAGTCAAGTGTTGACTTGAAGTTGACTTTCGGTCAAAAGTCAACTCTTGGTCAACGGGGGTCAAGACTAGCCTAAACTACCCTTATCTAGTCATTACCTACCAAGATAGCCTATTTCTAACCCCATATTAGAAGTCAAACTCAATATCTTCACAATACCCTATTACCTACATTTACCCTTCACAAGGTAAATACCAATACCTTGCACATTACAAAGGAAACTCCTCTAGCTCTCAGGATACTAGCCTAGGCTTCTTAGGGTAGCTAGATACTATCCTATCTAGGGTTTACCAACCAAAAAATCTAGGGTTCTAGGACATCTAGTCCATCTTATCTTTCCTGTTGGTCATACCAATATTACCTTAGTGTATCATCATGATACGCTATGGTATCTTGAGATACCACACCCTACTCTCTACCAACCTTCCTAGTTCACTCTTCCACACTCTCCTAGTGTCTATGTTAGCCCTCTCTAATAGTCCACTAGGATAGTAACTTAGTTAACTCACTACTAACACTAACACAAATCACTAACTATGCACTAACATTCCTTTCTATCTAAACTCAACTCACACACACAATATACTTAGATCATAGGACTGAAATGAAGTGGACTGAATTTGTATGGGAGAATGAATGAAGTGAATGATTGAATGAATGGAGGGATGGATGAATGTTTGAATCATGGATGAATGAGTGGGCTGATTTGGTGAATGGGTGTTGAATGAATGAATGAAAGAATGGATGAATGTTTGAATCATGGATGAATGAGTGGGCTGATTTGGTGAATGGGTGTTGAATAAATGAATGAAAGAATGGATGAATGTTTGAATCATGGATGAATGATTGAAAGTGTGAGTGAATGAAGGACGAAATGAAAGATGGAAGGATGAGTGAATGGATAGATGAATGAATAATGGATGTATGGGTGTATGAGTATATATATGAATACATAAATGAATGGGTTAATGTGTGGGCTGAATTTAATAGGAATAGGGGGCTAAAATAGGGGCTGTCCATGGGCTGCCTATTGGGCTGATTTGGGGCCCTGATATGGCTGTTATATGGGCTGAATGGGATGCCCATTGAGCTGTCCTACCTGCTGATTCAACAGCAGCTAAGGGCTGCTTCTACCCTCTCACAACCACACTGCACAGCAGTGTGGTTCACTGCTGCTGTTATAAACAGCAGCTTCCCCCTCATTCACTCCCTCTCTAAACCACTCTCTAATCACTCTCAATCTCACCCTCAAATTCTCACTCTCTCTACCACTTTATACTCTCTCAATCACCTTCTAATTCTCACTCTCAATCTCACATACTCTCTCAATCTCCTCTCTCTCGAAATCTCTAACCTTACCAACACAAATATATTAGACACACAAACATACCAGTATATATATATATATATATATATATATATATATATATATATATATATATATATATATATATATATATATATATTATATATATATACTCAATCACCTTCTAATTCTCACTCTCAATCTCACATACTCTCTCAATCTCCTCTCTCTCTCGAATCTCTAACCTTACCAACACAAATATATTAGACACACAAACATACCAATATATATATATATATATATATATATATATATATATATATATATATATCTGTGTGTGTGTGTGTGTGTGTGTCAAAATATACACACACACACACACACACACACACACACTCACAGATATATATATATATATATATATATATATATATATATATATATATATATAATATATATATATATATATATATATATATATATATATAACAAATGGTATATACATATATAAATAGAATATGATACATGGTAGATACCATAAAGAACACATCCTAAAAAATCTAAAAATCTGAGATTAAATATAAATAATCATTCACACAACATATTAAAATACAAGTGTCCAAAATAGGGGATTTTCCCTATGACACAAACACAACACAAGGACACACTAGAAGTCTCCAAATGGACACGAAATGGACACAAATGGAGAGACAACCATGGGGGCCATTCCTATGGGTCCAAAATAAACCTATATGCTGAAGAAAGAAAATGGAGAAGAGATTATACCTCACAGTATAGATCGAATCAGGAAAACCACTCCGATAC